>CM052650.1:146167769-146199422 GCA_028533165.1 Leontopithecus rosalia | reverse complement strand
GAGCGCCATCTTCCTCCCTCCCAGCATGTATATGTTTATATGACAAACGAAGTCCACTCCACATTTTTTAGATCTAGCTATCCCGGCAAATCTAAACTATAATGTAATACAAAATTTTCTGTCTTTACTGGAGACATTGCCAGGGACAAATAGAGGCAGCAATGTGGTGAGCAGTGCCTTGAAAGCAGAAAAGTCAGAGTGCTAATCATGCCTCAGTCACTCACCAGTTAAACCATGTGAAATTTACCAGGTTAAAAATAGTCAAAAGTGGCAATGTTATTACTATTTTACATATATATGAAATGTGCTTATATGTATGTCTCTTTATCTATATGTCTATATATAGATAAATATACACATATATAAATTCTGTGAACTCAGTTTCTGAATTTTTTAATTGGGCTGAATATTTCTTTTTGGTAAAGAGTTAAGCTAAGGCAATATTTCAATAATATTTTAAATGCAGAAGTGGCTAAATAAATAATAGCTATTTTATTAAGTCAGGTATATCTGTATAGTTACTTCATTATGCTTTACAAACTGCCATTTAATCCTAGGATTAATTTACATGTGAATATTACATGCAGATCTTAGCAGTTGTATAGTACAAAAAAGGTTACAGCTTTGAAATAATGATAAATATTCTATTAACTTTAATTGTTATTTTCTAAGAATCATGCAGGAGAGTGTGACAAGAACATCACCATAGGCAAAGGTCTATTAGCCAACTAGACCAGTAAAAATTACACCTCTTGTCAAAATTGGAAGGGCCAGTAATCATTAACAAGCCTAATAAAGAATTACAGTATTAATTAAAAAGTTTATTTTTATTCACTTGTGAACCTTGAGCTAATTCCAGAAGTCACATGAAGGAAACAGAAACACTGCCTGTGTAATCTCCTTGCCTGCTTTATGCATAATGAGAATAGAGTTGACTCTCCCATCAAGAAATCAATTATTAAGCAGTGCAAACATTATTTTAATTTAGAAGAAATTTGTTTCTGAAAGTTTGTAGTGTTGCAGTTAAATTGATTCTTTCCTTCTCAGCAGTTTCCATGGTCATAAATTCACCCCATTTCTTTGCACCAGTAGGAAGATTGCTACTTATAGGGAAGGGTTTTCAAGTGTATAACAAAATAACTACATTTCTATCCATACCTTTCTCATCAGGCTAGACTATGTGTGTTCATTTTAAATGTAACTATTTAGTTCAGATTAGCAGTTTGGGACCAAAATAAAAGCTAGAAACTGAAAATAAGTTTATCTGGCTTTCAAACAGATCAACAGAACTTTAAAAATATTGTTTGATAGATAAAAACTAATACAACTTTAGAACTATCAGCCCCTGTACAATACTAATTAAAAGGTAAATATTGAGAAAAAGTTTGCAAACTTCTTTGTGTTTAAAAATATTTTGTGGAAAGAAAAAGTATTTAGGAATAGTAAGGAGTAGCCATAATGGAATCTACCAACACTGTTCTACCAACCATCATATGATAAAGCTAGATTTACCGCTATTGGTGTCAGTTTTAAGACTGTTGGCCAGGTGTAGTGGCTCACTCCTGTAATCCCAGAACTTTGGGAGGCTGAGCAGGTCAGATCACCTGAGGTCAGGAGTTCAAGACCAGCCTGGCCAACATTGCAAAACCTCAAGTGAAAAATTAGCCAGGCGTGGTGGTGGGCACCTATAATCCCAGCTACTCTGGAGACTGAGGCATGAGAATCACTTAAATCCGGGAGGCAGAGGTTGAAGTGAACTGAGGTCATACCAGTGCACTCCAGCCTGTATGACAAGAGCAAGACTCTGTCTCAAAAAAATAATACTAATAATTTCTAAGAATTAGCTCCTATATTACAGAAACAGCATTACCTATGGCAGTCACTTGTGGTATTTTAGGACTCAGTACAGCACAATTGTATTTCATATGCATGTGTAGGTGTAGTATTTTAGTATTCACACTGGATCATTTATATATTACTTGTTTATCTTGTAACAAACTCTAAAAGCTTGAGGAGTTGGTGTGAAAGTGTCAAAAGATTAATTTTAGTCCTTGGTATTTAACTTTAAGGCTATAAATCCAACTGAAGTACTATTCTCTTACTCTGCTAACACATATTCTCTACTACTGTTAAAATCAATTCATAAAAGCTAAGTGAACATTTAATAAAAAAATTAGCTTATAAAATATTAAATATGTATATTCTTTCTGATACTTATCAGAAATATTAAAAGAGTATTTTCCTCTTTTATAATTAAAAATCTTTTAACCATAATAGAAATCTCATGACATCGTTATCTTTTGTCAAATAAGATGAATGCCGAGAAAAATTTATAAACCACATAATATTAGAAACTAATTAATCATACTACTGGTATAATACATTATTAGTATGGTAATGGAAGAAAATCCAAATGAAATAATTTATTCGATTCCATTGTCCACTGGACAATGATATGGTCTCCTGAAGAATC
Organism: Leontopithecus rosalia; assembly: GCA_028533165.1. Classification (NCBI taxonomy): domain Eukaryota; kingdom Metazoa; phylum Chordata; class Mammalia; order Primates; family Cebidae; genus Leontopithecus; species Leontopithecus rosalia. The sequence goes on along the minus strand of CM052650.1, from coordinate 146,196,949 downwards.
AATGGAATGGAGAAAATGTTGAAAATCAGCTGTGTAATGAGCTGCACTGAAGTGAATTTTCATCATAAGTAGATGAAATCATGCTGCATAATAATAATGATTGACTACTCGAACCTGTAATATTCCTAAGACATAAAAAGTTGTGGAGAAAATTCCAACGTTTATGAAGGTGATTTAAATGAGTCAGTTAACAAAACTTGTTATTTATTAAAAATATATTTATTTTTCTAATGTCATTAATTGTGCGTTAGAAGAAACACTAGTTATGGTTGTCAGTGGCGTAGATGTTGGCCATCATGCAAAAATATACCAGGTGTTTTAAAAGTTCATTATGTCATTTATCACAACCTTTAGATACTAAGAATCATAAAACAAGAAATTAATATCAATGTAAGTAATATATTAAAAGTAATTTCTCAAATAATAAATTTTCTTATAGGCCATGAAGCAAGATTAAAGTAAAGTGTTTTCGATTTAGACAACAAATAGAAACAATGCAGATTTCAAAAGATAGTTGCTTAAAAATATTTATTTACACTAAAAAATATAATTTTTCAGTTTATTTATTGAAAAAGTCAACATTGAAAGCAATTGATTGCTATATTTTACATTGTATTTTAGGGATATGCATATAAAGTTAAGGCATTATTTTTTATTCTGAGAAACTACAATTAATTTTGTTAAAGTGAATATTTTTATCATAAGTTTTATCATATTAATTTTTAATTTTTTTTCTTGTTCTCCAAGTGTTTTCTGTTTCCATCTTTCCAGCTTTCTGAAAAACAAAGGCTTAAAATTATTTATTTAAAATCTATTGTTCTTTTCGATGCTATTAAATATTCTTAGAGTTAAATATTTGTATACATTTGTATGATCAGATTGAGTGATTGGTGCATTTGAAGAAGATATAGAACATGATAGCCAAAACTTAGGAAGACTGAGCCATATCATAAATTGGTCATTTTAATAACAAAAGGTTTTGAAGCCAGTTAAAACTTCTGTACATAATTATTTAGAAACAAAATATGTCACTTTTTATTTCTTTCTAAATATATTACTTTAAAATTGTTTCAGTGCAGTGTTCAATTACAACAAAGGCAATAAAAGGAACAGCAATTAAGGAAGAGAGGAGATGTGAGTCTTATTTTATGACAGATTTAGAAATAGCTTCTCCCTGGTTCTTCTTTGTATGAGGTAGAATCAATTGCTGATCCACATTACTACCTATAAAGTTTTATTAAAATGCAGATGTTTAGGAACTTTTCTTCATTGATAAGTAGATTTTATTCAGCTTCCTTATTCTTATAGTTAAAGATATGTTAGTATCACATCCTTGTTCTCACACAGCCAACACTGTTGCAAAACTCCAGAAACTCTGACCTTATATTAGTGTTTCTTAGCTAAAAAGGTACAAAAGCCACTCTTGATGGAAGTGTGTTCCAATAGAGGAATTTACAGCTCTCAACAGCCTCCAAAAGCAGATGATACTGCAAGGTAATGTGATCTAAGCTTAACATTACCTGGTACGCTTGAGATTGTCTGTTCTGTAAAACACAATTTGCAAAGTTTCTTCTTCTCATCTGAATAGAGCATGTCTATCAGAAAAGTCTATATAAGCTACAAAATAAAAATCCATGAGACAGTTTTTTTCATGAACCTTGGGTAGCCCCTAATGAGATATTGTTTTTGTGTGGCATTCGTGCCTATTGGTGTCTACTTGCTAATTAGACTGTTTTGTCGGTAATTATGTTAACCCTTATCAAATCTTTAACCAGACTGCCTTCTTTTCTAGTCTTAACTAGTCTCCAGCATTGATTTAAATTTTCCATCTACTAGGTGGTCCAATGTCTACAAGAATATGTCACGGCTACAATATTAGCTACCAAATTCAGCCCTCTTAGTACACTGTAATCTTTTTACATCAGGGTCTGAAGAAGATTTAAAACAAGAGTCTAAGAAATGGGGAGAAAACATAAATGACTTGACTGCCACCATAGATGACGTATAGGTACCCTGCATGCCTGGTGTAGATGTCATATGTGTTACTCAAGTTCACCAGAACTCCCACAGTTTCCATGCTCTATTCTGAGTATAACCAAGACTGTGGACAATCTTACATAATCAAAGCCATCATTGCCAGAGAACTACAGGAACACAAGTGATTGGTAAAATCATCTGATATTGAATTTAATGCTGGTTCAGGAGAGAACACTCATGCAGTGGTTAGAGGAAACCATTGTGTTTATGTGTTCTCTGAAAATTTTTTGATGACTATACCATTACCAAAAGTCTTCAGACCACTAACCAGGACATTTATCAGATTACTTCACTATAGCTTGTAAGGAAGCTTTAAGCCCATTGTCTTGAAATTTTCTCATCTGTCACTATGCCAATCAAATCTTGGTTTCATTTTTCTTATTCAACTTTAATTATTGTTATTTTTGTTATATTCCTAGGTACATCTCTCCTTAAATACCTGATCACTAAGACCTTCCAATGGTTGTCAGTTCGACAACATGCTCAGTACATGTGATACAGTTATTCCTTCAAAGCCAATAAGAATGTGAAGGCTATCCCACCCCTAAAAACTAGAACCTCAACTTCACAACGACGCTTATCCTTTTTTAACAGTCTCTAAGGTCAGACTTTGTCTCAAAAGACAATAGGGAATGACCAAGTGCTCATAGGTACCCATCATTTTGCCACTGACTTGACTTTATCAAACTGCAATCAGGCCTCTATCTACCATAATCCCCTCAATTTTGGCTCCCCCTCACCACTAAACAAACACTAAGGTGTAGAGCACGCCACCTTAATAGGTCATTTCAAAAATCACTGACCACAGAGAGAATTATTTTGTGTTAAACTGCCTGGATAGTGCTCTGTTCCCCCTTGCACTGCTTGACCAATCTTTCCTCAAAGATCCAACCAGCCTGTTCACCTTCCCTACAAAAGAAAAACCTCTTTTCTCTATTTTGAGTTCATGCAGAACCTCAAGTCAAAGCATTCTCTCTGTTGCAATAGTGTTTTCAAATGAAGACTCTTCTTACCTAAGTACAGATTAGTTTTTGTTTGACAATATTATGGACCCGAAAAACATTAACAAATCTCTTCAGAGACTTCTTATGCATTTTATCAAGGGTTCAAGCTACAAAACATTTATATTAATAAATTACATGCACAAATTACACTGTTTTGAACATTTTTCTCATGCAGCTCTCATAATTCAATTAAGAAACATGAAACATATTTAAAAACTTAATTATTTACAGCATTCTTTTTACAACAAGAAGAAACAAAGCTTTCCATTTTTTAGGGCCCTCTAGCATATCTAAACAGTAATTTCATGTGAAAGGGCCATTCAGAAATATGTATTTATTAACTATTATTCAAATTAAAATCAGTTTATGAAGGACACCAATAAACGTGTGTAGTTAATTTGATTATGTGGTTACGGGAAATCATGAGTACCTTGACTAATTTTATTGCAGATTAATTAAGGTTATATAAATCTGAAGCAAACATAGAAGAAAGTAATGCTCAACACCTTTGTCAAAAATCTCTACCCTGTTAAACCGAGAAAAAAGATTGTTTGGTTGTTATTTTGTTCTGGTTTAGTTTGGTAACCATTAACAATATAAGGACAACAAAAATTTAAAAACATATATATATAAATATATCTGTTTAAAACATATATAAATATATATCAATATATAGTTGTAATATATAAAATCATATTAAAACATAATATATAGGTTAAAATCATATACTAAAAACACATATATATGTGTATATATATATATATATATATATATATATATATATGTATATATGGGTTTTACTAGTAAATAGAAACTTAGGAAACAGGACAAGAATCTGGGGGAGAACGAGAGAGAGGAAAAAGAAAAAGAAACTAAAAGTCTGGTACCTCTTGAGAATCATTTGGGAGCCAAGAAAACAGGCATCTAGTTCTATGGTCCCATTAGGAGCACTTTGTGGTAATGCAATTAATACAATTGGTTCTAATAGCTGGGTCTACCTAGGCATCTCAACTGAACCTCCAGAATTCTAAAAATAAAGTACATAATTAATTTATTTATTATATCATATAATATAATGTGTATTCTATAGACTGTATAGCATATCTATATTATTTATATGTTTATAATACATAATCTATGAAATAAAACCATAGAAATTAGTTTTTAATATGAAAATACGAATTAAACACCTGTCAAGGATTTTATTAAATTTATTAATAAATGAGACAACAAGTAAGATGATTAGGCTGGTACAAAGGAGATAATGAGGACTGAAGAACTTTGAGTCACATGAATAGTAAAATAAATTTCCTAATTGAAACAAAATTCATAAATATTTTATAAGACAAAAAATCTATAAGGTATGTGGTCATTATTTCTACTGCAGGGACATTTAAACATTAACCTGGCATTACAGAATGTTTTGTCCCCTTATCAGATAATGCATATCAAAGATGCATCATTCTAGATAATGAATTCTTGGGTGACTGTCTTAAGCAATGACATGAAATAGATATGCAGATATCCCCGTGTTTCATTTCCTAATTTTTATCAATATTACTTAACATCACTTGCTCAGAAATAAAAGCCTGCGGGTTTTCTACCAGTTTAATTGGTTATCACATCCATCTTCTAAGGATTCTACCCTTTTGAAGTCACCACTGCTGTTGAGAGTATTTGTAAGTAGTTGCTGTACTAAGCTTCAGACCATCAAATAAACCCATCTCTTCACACATGATGCATAATCTCTGCACCATGTTATGTGTATACTGACAAATATGGCTGTTGTAGCTGGTTTGCTGCTCTTCCTTCCATTTTTTCCCCTGTGGTAATTATGTCACCACAGGTATGCAAACAATAACTTTTGCAAATGGTCTGAAGAAATGGTGTGTCCAAATAGAACATGCAGTCCAACTAAAAGCTCTATGGATCACAAGGATAATTTGCAAATATTGCATTATTGACCATAATAATTCTACAGATTTCCTTTACCTTTGCACATGTTAAAATCAGGAAAATTTAACCTAAGGCTTTATATGTAATAATTGCTCCAAGAGCAATATTCCCTTTACAAAATTAAGTTTGTTAGCCTAGAGAGAAAAAACATAAATTTTAATGAGAAAATAAATATCTATTGTCATGTACCTAAAATATTTCACTAGCAGTGAGTGTGATTTGCAGCACTTTTTAAATGACTTATGCAGATTTTTAACTTTATTCAGAAGTGGGTAATATAAATATTTGAGAAGTTAGTACATACTTTTAGCATAAGATAAATGTAATAAATCATAAATTAGCAAATGGTAAATGAGAGAATAAATAAAATATTTATATGTATTATTTTTTCTTTACAAGAGGTAGTCATTTTTTACAGTATTTGTATAATTATTAATATCTGATAAAGGATGATTTTTTTTGTAAAAAGTTTTGGTGTTGGCCGGGCGTGGTGGCTCATGCCTGTAATCCCAGCACTTTGGGAGGCTGAGGCGGGTGGATCATGAGGTCAAGAGATCGAGACCATCCTGGTCAACATGGTGAAACCCCGTCTCTACTAAAAATACAAAAAATTAGCTGGGCATGGTGGCGTGTGCCTGTACTCCTAGCTACTCGGGAGGTTGAGGCAGGAGAATTGCCTGAACCCAGGAGGCGGAGGTTGCGGTGAGCCGAGATCGCTCCATTGCACTCCAGCCTGGGTAACGAGTGAAACTCCATCTCAAAAACAAAACAAACAAACAAACAAAAAAAGTTTTGGTGTTAAATTCTTGGCAATTCTAAATATGTAATTTAACTCTATTATTTAATAGGGATAAATATATATACTACTATTTCTCATAGTAAAGAGACAAGTAATTTTTCACTGTGGGCCAAGAAAGTATTGGTCATTGTTCTTTTTTCTTTTTCTTTCTTTTTTTCTTTTTTGAGACAGAGTCTCACTCCGTCACCAGGCGCCAGGCTGGAGTGCAGTGGTGCGATCTCGGCTCACTGCGATCTCCACCTCCTGGTTCAAGCAATTCTCCTGCCTCAGCCTCACGAGTAGCTGGGACTACAGGTGTGCACCACCACACCCAGCTAATTTTTTTGAATTTTTAGTAGAGACAACATTCACCATGTTGGCCAGGATGGTCTTCATCTCTTGACCTCGAGATCTGCCCACTTCGGCTTCCCAAAGTGCTGGGATTGCAGGCTTGAGCCACCGCACCAGGCCATTTTTTTTTTTTTTTGAGGCAGAGTCTTGCTCTATTGCCCAGTCTGGAGTGCAGTGGCAGGATCTCAGCCCACTGCAATCTGCCTCCTAGTTTCAAGGGATTCTCATGCCTCAGCCTCCCAAAGAGATGAGATTACAGGTGTATGCCACCATACCAGGTTAATTTTTATATTTTTGTAGAGACAGGTGTTCACCATGTTGGCCAGGCTGTCTCAAACTGGCAACCTCAGGTGATCTGCCTGCCTCGGTCTCCCAAAGTGCTGGGATTACAGGCATGAGCCACTGCACCTGGCCAGACATTGTTCTTAACACTCACATTTTAGCATGCAGTTTGTACTTAACATAAATGTATGCTCCTCCTCCCCAATGTAAATGTGCAAAAACTGAGTTTTATAAATGTTAAATAACTCATAAAAGTAGTTAGGCATGTTTTGTTGTAGTAATGTTTCTGCTTTATTATATTCCAAAAAATCATGTACCTCAATTCCACTCAATTCTTATACACTTGAATGAGAATACAGTGGGGTATAGAATTGTAGGATAAAGGATATTTTCCTCAGAACTTTAATATCATTATTCAATTTTTCCAATATTTACTATTGATAAAAGTCAACTGTAAGTAGAATTTTTCTGTTAGCTAGATAAATTAAAGAATAAAGGCAAGTTTTCAATGACTTATAAAGAGACTTGGACTCCCACACTAACAGCGGGAGACTTTGACACCACGTTGTTAATATTCGACAGATCAATGAGATAGAAAATTAACAGAGACATTTATGATTTGAACTCAGACCTGGAACAAGTAAACTCAGTGAATATTTATAGAATTCTTCTGAACCCCAGGTCCACAGAACATACATTTTTTTTTAGTATCACATTACACCTATTTTGAAAGTGACCACATAATTAGAAGTAAACAACTCTTCAGCACTTGCACAGCATTTCACAGATTTAAACGAAATATTGGTTGGCTGTTTGTTTGTTATTTTCTTTCCTTATTCTTTCCTCTTTCCGCTGTTAAGCACAATCATCAGCATAAAAGAGGTTTTCAATGCCTATTTCTAGATTGCATTCCAGCCTGGGCAATAGAGCAAGACTCCTGTTCTCTCTCCCCCTTTTCTCTTTCTCTTTCTTTCTTTCTTAAAAAAAAAAGAATAAAGGTAATATTGTGTTCATATTTTACAGTTATTATTCTATTTCTCCTAGGATACTGTTGCTCATGAAGACAAATCTGTCAGTCCAATATTCTTTCCTCATAATTAATATATATTTTGTGAGAGTGTTTAAGCCTGTTTACTCTTTTTATGATTGCTGGTTTTATCACAACATTTCTGAATAGCCAGCTCCTCTTTTAATTAAGGTTTTCTTTTGCATTTTTAAAGTGTTTCTCTAGTCATGAAAAATATTAGCTATGATGGCTTTGGATAAAGTTTCTCCCTTATCCTGTTAAAATTCCAAGTAGACTTTCTTGGGACTTCTTGTTTTATCTACATACTATGTAATTGCTTGCTTTGTTTATTTAGTTGATTCTAACTTCTTTATTTCCTGTTACTGTATCTTAAGTTATTTTCTTTTATCAATCTTCCAAATTTTATTGTCTTAATGCCTATTATGCAATTTCAAATTTAGAAGAAAACAAAACATACGTATAATGCACATAAAAATGATGAAATGAAGAGCTGAGAATCTACTAATGCAAGAAAAATAATTTTTCCAAAAATGTACCATTTAATAATAATTCTCTTCTTTATGCCTTCTCTGGCCTGACTATGGTACTCCAACTTAAACTTATGCTAAATTTTCTCTGTAGTTTTCTCTTACATTTCTTTTGAAATTTTTTATATATTTGTATGTCCATGAAATGCATATTGTTCCTAATTTGTCAGCATAACACAAAGCTTCACAAGATTCACCGGTGTTGAATGTAAATACTAAACTTTCATTTTCAATGTTCAAAAATTTAGTAGATTACTTTTCTATATCTGACTGCCTTGCTAAGTTATCAATTATATCTAGTGATATCTCTAGTAACTGCTATTTCTAGTAATTTGTATAATTATGTACACAATTCTAACTTTGCAAATATCAAGAACTTTTTTCTTTTTATACTTTGAAGCTTTTCCTTTTCATTTTGACTTGCTATGCTCCAAAGGATCTAGACTACATCAATAAATAATAAGAGTGATAACAGGAATGTAGAATTTTCTTTTTCCTTCAATTTACGTGAAAGATCTATTAGGGTTCTCTAGAGGGACAGGACTGACTAATAGGATAGATGTATATATTAAAGGGAGTTTATTAAGGAGTATTGACTCATGGAATCACAAGGTGAAGTTCCACAATAGGCCTTCTGCAAGCTGAGGAGCAAAGAAGCCAGTCCAAGTCCCAAAGCCTCAAAAGTAGGGAAACTGAGAGTAGAGCCTTTAGTCTATGGCTAAAGGCATAGACTACACCTGGCAAACCACTGGTGTAGGTCCAAGAGTCCAAAACCTGAAGAACTTAGAGTCCACTGTTTGAGGGCAAAACGTATCCAGCATGGGAGAAAGATGGAGGCCAGATGACTCAGCCAGTCTCATCTTTCCATGTTCTTCTGCCTGCCTTATTGTAGGCCCTCTGGCAGCTGTTTAGACTTTGCCCCCCCAGACTGAGGGTGGGCCTGCCTTTCCTAGTCCACTGACTCAAACGTTAATCTCTTCTGGCAACACCCGAACAGACACATCCAGGAAGAATGCTTTGCATCCTTCAATCCAATCAAGTTGACACTCAATATTAACCATCACAAAGGATGTCTTATTTTCAATTCTAGTTTTATTTTAAGTTTTTTTTTTAAAGATACACTGAAAGGAAATGCTCTTTTCTTACTAATGTGCTGTTTTGAAAAACCTTTAATAGATATCTGTAGTTGGTCATATTCTAATTGATATACAGTTCTTTGCAACTAGTTATTATTTGAATTTATAATTTTTAATAAATATTTTATGTTGTTGAAAATAATATGTATTCTTCGATTCTTAGATTGGATCAGTTTTATATTTGTATTCCATAATGTCTATTTTATTTGTGATATTATCTGCTTGTTTATGTTACTCTGACGTTGAATATTCTGCATTTGCTATTCCACATATACATTTATTTGCTTAGAAACTGTATTTTGTTTATTTATTTCATTCTTGCAGTGGTTAACTAAAAAAATACAGTACACATTTCTCACTTAATAAGATCAACAAACACATTCATTCTTCTCACAGATAATGAAATGAACATAGGGTATATTAACTCTATTCATTTACATTCCAAATGTTTCTGCTGTTTTGGCATGTGATTGCATTTATCATACATAAAATGTTTTTGCCCAAAGGACAATATTCTGATTGCTTTTTATAAATAACATTCATTTCCATTACCCAACACTTTTGTCATATTTATTGTTGTTTATTTTTGCATGTATAATCTTCCATTTCCAACCATATTCTTTCTGCATAAACTGGAAGAGCAGCTTCAGAATGACCTTTTGGTTGGTTCTGCTGGTAGAACATTTTTTATTTTAAACTGTTAGAAAATATATTCTGGGCTACCTGAATTCTTGAGGTATATATATCCTAATAGATTGTCAATTATTTACTTATGTAGTATTTTGTTGTTAGTCTACTGTCTTCTGGCTTCTTCAAAGGAGTCAGCTATTTCTTTTTTTTTTAAATTTTTATTGCATTTTAGGTTTCGGGGTACATGTGCAGAACATGCAAGATAGTTGCATAGGTACACACATGGCAGTGTGTTTTGCTGCCTTCTGCCCCTTCACCCATATTTGGCATTTCTCCCCATGCCATCCCTCCCCCGCTCCTGCCCCACTGTCCCTCCCCTATTTCCCCCAATAGACCTCAGTGTGTGGTACTCCCCTGTGTCCATGTGTTCTCATTGTTCATCACCCTCCTTTGAGTGAGTATATATGGTGTTTCCCTTTCTGTTCTTGTGTCAATTTGCTGAGAATGATGTTCTCCAGATTCATCCATGTCCCTACTTCTTAAAATTTACATTTTAAAATAAAATCTCTCTTTTCTTCTAATGATATTAACTTTCCTTTTCTTTGAATGTCTACAGTTTCATTGTGATGTGCTTGGCTGTGAGCTTCTTTATGATTATCATATGTGTAATCATTTCAGGTTCTTGGATTTATGAATTTTAAATGTTTTGGAAAATTCTTAATCAATATCTCCATTAAATATTCAAATATTATTTTCCCTATTCTCTCTTTTGTTGCTGACCAAATTTCCAATTAAATATTTGTTACACTTGATCCACTATGTGTTTTTCTGCTGAACTGAATGTTCCGTTATTTTATCTCTTTATTTCTCATTCTGTACCATTTGTTTTGACCTGTCTTCCATGCCGTTAATTCTCTCTCCCACTGTATGTAATCTGTTAAATCCATTTATTGACTAGTTATTGATTATTCCTGTGTTTATCAATTTGTAAAATTTTTCTTGGCTATTTTTGGTCCAAATCTGATTTGTCCTTTCTGAATGAATAAATTTTTGGGCTTATTTTTACATAATTTCTAAAAGCATGTGTGAAATATCTAGCACTTAATGAAATCTAGTATTTACCTTATGGCACATAGACTGTTCTAAAACTGTGCTTAAGATTTCAAGGGAATGATAGGTAAGTTTGAAAGATTCAGTATAATTGTAAATCAAAAAATAGTGACAGATCTGATTTGGGCAAAAGAAAACGGTCAACAAATTATACAAACTAATAAATACAAAAATTATAATTAACAATTCAGTCCTTTAAGTAACTGTTTCCCTAGCTGCCTGAAAACATAGTGCAGCTGCCAGTTTCCTTAAGAATTGCTTAACCTTGAGTTCTTAGGGAGGCCCATACTATTGACTGATTTTGGTGCAGATTAAAAGACTGGTAATTCCTGCCCAGCAGGGTCATCAATGTTGAGCCATTGTATTTCTAAGCTTTCTGTTAGGTTGGTGAGACTATTTTTAGGTCTATATTTTTGATAGACTTTTACCTTTTTCCCAAATCTGCTTCATACTCTCTTTCACACTTGTTGATGCCTTGGGAACACAATGCATGTCAAAACTCTATCTCAGTATGTGCTGCTTTTTCAGCCTACAATAATATTGCTAAGACATGCAGGTTGCTAAGACATGCAGAGTGATTGCCAGCAATCACGCACATCATAGTTTTAAGATTATTTCAAGAGCAGCCTGGCCAAGATGGTGAAACCCTGGCTCTACTAAAAATACAAAAATTAGCTAGGCACGGTGGCAGGCACCTGTAATCCCAGCTACTCGGGAGGCTGAGGCAGGAGAATTGCTTGAACCCGGGCGGTTCAGTGAGCTGAAATGGCACCACTGCACTCCAGCCTGGGTAATAGAGTGAGACTCCGTCTCAACCCACCCACCCCCACACACAGAATGCAAACACCAAAATTAAAAGAAAATCCTCAGCTCTATATTTTAAAACATAGCTCAGTACTTATTCAAGTTCTTAAATTATATTTTCACTGAACACTAAGGTTATGTTTAATTCATGCTCCTTCCCATCTACCATCCAATCTACCCCCCCTGCCATTAAAGTGGCATTTCTCCAGAAACAGTGTGGAAATAACTTAATTTTTCCTCTCAAAAGGAAAAAGTATAATAAAAAAGTTGGAAGTAATTCCTCAGAGGTAGACAGTACATAAAAAATAGGAGCTCATTATTTATTCACCCCTGAAACAATCATTGGTATTCAGGAAAAGAAAAGCAGAAGCATTTGTTTGTTCTTATAACTGAAAATATAATGTGAGTACATAATGTGTTCTAATGTGCCTAAAATATTAAATTCTTTTTGAGAAGTATTTTATCATATGCAACTTTAACTTTTTTATTTTCACCTGTGATCTTCAAGAAAAACAAAATATAATTTATATTTGATAATCTTGACAAATGGCATAGCGACTATATATCTAGGTTTTTCCTCTTTTGAACCACTAAGATCAAGTCAAAAACATAATACACTCAAAATGGTTTGTGAACATCACTTGCCGATACCTGCATCAACATTCAGCCTAGGGTTAATTGTGAAAACTCATCCTACAATGAACATTTAAGGATGAAATTGTGGGGATACTAATGAGAGGTATTTGTGTGCATTCATGTGATTTTAATACATTTATTTGGAATTTTATTGCCAATATTTATATTTAGCAAAATAGTTAATATTAGGAGATTCTATTCAATTCTCAGTTTTCCACAATGTAACAAGATATCGGAAGTGATGCATTTATTTTGAAGTCGGAGAGAATGTGCCTAAAGTTGAAAATGTTTGTACATTGAAGCACCATGGAGAGTTGTCCAGGCAATGACGATATAATTTAAAATTGATATTTCAGTCATAAAACAAAAACAGTACTTACTTTTTAATTGACTATCTCAACCAATGCCGCCACATAATAAAACTCAAACTTTACTCTCTTACAGTATGCAACTCCAATGCATATTCCCTATAGTCAATGTAATTTTTATTAAATAGTTTAATCAATAAATAAAAAGAATGCCCATTTAGAATAAGCAAAAGTGAATTTTTTTACCCCCAATATAAATATTTGTCACTTATCCTAATTAATATATCTGCATTCATTTTAAGAAATAAAATGTATTGTTAATCTTTGATGTCATGCCTTTTTCTGGATTTCTTTGTACTATGCAACATGTCAGGTATTATTTCAAAAATGTACTAAGAATTTTAGTTTGAATCTAAAAAAATTAACTATATTTTTAATTGGAGAGTATCTCATTTTCAATGAGTAGTAGATCACTTTGATAATCCAAATAAAGTCACAAAATCTGTAACCAAAATATGCACATATTAATAAATGCAGCTTTTTGACAGAAATTAGGAATATCATTGATATTCTAATAAGGGAGAAATAACAAAACATACTTCAATCATTTTCATGAAACTTCAAAGGGTATAAGAATCTTAATTGAAGAAAAGCTGGATAAGATTATAAAAGATGATTGATTCTTCATCTGTTATGGATTGATGTGATATTCAATTTTTTTTTTTTTTTTTTGAGACGGAGTTTTGCTCTTGTTGCCCAAGCTGGAGTGCAATGGCGTGATCTCGGCTCACAGCAACCTCCGCCTCCTGGGTTCAGGCAGTTCTCCTGCCTCAGCCTCCTGAGTAGCTGGGATTACAGGCACGCGGCACGATGCCCAGCTAATTTTTTGTATTTTGAGTAGAGACGGGGTTTCACCATGTTGACCAGGATAGTCTCGATCTCCTGACCTCGTTATCCACCTGCCTCAGCCTCCCAAAGTCCTGGGATTACAGGCGTGAGCCACCACGCCTGGCCTTTAACTAAATATTTTTAAATCAATAATTTAAAAAATAAGTTGAATTCCATGGTTTACAGGGTACTGAAACCTTTGGCCTTAATATTTGATTATATTCTATGATAAAGTTTTAACATCTTCAGGAGAAAATAAAATATTTTTTACAAGATAGTAGGTCTATTGATTTTTAATTATTTTATACTTCATTCTCTTTTAAACTGCTTTGACTTTTAAATAACATACAATTAATTTGCTTAAATTTCACACCAATTTTGCTATCGTGATTTAAAAAAATATTTTTTATAAAAATATTTCATATATATTAATGTTATATAACATATATGTATATGAGGTAAAGATAAATGAACACCATTGTCTATAACATATTGCTTGAGAATCATAATTCTGCTACATTTTTTTAAGGCCTCCTATGGACTTCCCTATCACAGCTTTCTCCTCCTACAAGGTAAATGCCATGCTGTTCATGAGTATTGTATTAATGATATTCACATACCTTGTAGTGTGATGAGTCCCACGCTAAGGATATGTCTGCTGTTTGAATCCTGAGCACTGGGCGGTGAGCCAAAGCTGTGGTACCAAGCAAAAGAGCAGGCATCCCTACTTACCCAAACATCCCAGAGAGTATCTGTGAACCTACAAAGGAAAATAGTATCATCATACATACGTGTAGGCAAGGAGCCAGAAAATTAACTTACAAGCAGCTTAGAAATAGGAGGTGGCATGGATCTCTAGAGCTGTCCTGCTGCTGTCCAGGAATGCCACATATCTAAGTACTAATAAACTAATCTACCCGCCAAGCTGAACTTGCCCCAGTTGTTCTTTGGTCTCTTAGCAGTTTCTCAGGAGCAGAGGAAGGGGAATGTGGGGGAGGAGAGGACTTGCAGTCTCAAGTTTTTCTCGTTATAACTTTTACTGAACATTAATTTATAATTTATTTCCAGGGTTTTTTTTTCTGCTTTAAAATTAATATATTGGAACCACAATCATAATGTTGTGCTTTTTTTTCCTCCACATTGAGATTGTTAAAAGTCATTTGTGTGGATGTGTGAAAGCAGACGGACAGCTATAGATAAACCGTTTTTATATCACTATAGTATTCCATTGAATGAAGAATATACTAATTACACAATCTTCTTTGATGAACATTCAAATTTTTCCCAACTTCTTATAAACAATATTTTTATGAACACTTAATTACATGTTTCCTGGTGCACACGTCTGAGAGATTTTACTATGCTGTATATCCAACAGTAGGACTGCTGGGTCATTGACATGGACATTTTCAAGTTTCATAAATACCATATATTTCCCATAAACAATCTCATACTCTAAATCTTCACCAACATGAGGGGTATTACCAGATTTCTAACTTTTCTCAATTTGTCATGATGCAAATTGGTGACCATGATTTTCAGTTTTCTAATTATTTATGTTAGAATGTCCATTGACATCTGGTAAAATAAACACATTTAAGATTTTTAAATACTTTATAATATATAATTCAATGGCCTCTTACATGTGTTGAATATGCTCTCCAAATTCATGTAGTGCTTTTCAAATTTTCTTATTTAGTCTTTTTGAACCACAATTTAATTTTAATTTAATGAAGCTAATGATTTGGTCATTTTAGAGTTAAAATATTTTTTCTATATTTCCATAACTTATACTAAAAGTTTCTAAGGTTTGAGTTGAAATTTAAACCTTTTATTTTTTTATTAATTTTACATGGGTTGAAATGTCACATTTTCCCATATGTGCGTCTGTGTGCATGTCTGTGTATGAGATTTATTTTGAAAACTAATAACTTCACTCCCTCTATGCAAGCTCTTCATTTTTCTCCTCTTACATCAACACTAATCTTGGCCTTGTCACAAAGTCTGACAAATAAAACAAAAAACTTGCATGGCATAAGCAGAGGTTTAAAATGTACTTGTCATTGCATTTCTCTAACAACTAGTACTTTTTAAACCACTTTTTATGCCATACAAGTTTTTTGTTTTATTTGTCAGACTTTGTGACAAGGCCAAGATGGAAACCATCATTCTCAGCAAACAAACACAAGAACAGAAAACCAAACACTGCATGTTCTCACTCAAGAGGAGTTGAATAATGAGAATACATGAACACAGGGAGAGGAACATCACACACTAGGGCCTGTCGGGTGCTGAGGGGCTGGGGGAGGGACAGCATTGGGAGAAATACCTAATGTAGATGATGGGTTGATGGGAGGAGCAAACAAACCTGCACGTTCTGCACGTGTATCCCAGAACTTGAAGTATAATAATTTAAAAAAAGTTAGCCAGGCATGGTGGTCACTCCTGTAGTCCCAGCTACTCAGGAGGTTGAGTCACGAGAATTGCTTGAACCTGGGAGGCAGAGGTTGCAGTGAATGAAACTGCACCATTGCAGGCCAGCCTGGGCGACAGAGCGAGACTCTGTCACCAAAAAAAAAAAAATGAATAAATAAAAAATAAATTCTATGCTTTAGCTTACAAAAAAAGAAGAAGTAGTACTAGTCATTGACGCATTTGGCTTATGCTGCTGAATCTCTTCTGCCATCATGCTTGGAAGCCCAGGATAGCCCTACTGGAAATAGTAAAAATGAGCTTAGTAGAGGTACCCTAGATCAATCACTGTAAGCAGACATTTTAGACCACTCAATTGTAGCTAAGCTACTAAATGACCACAGTGATCAGCCAAACTAGCTAAGAACACAATCACGTTAGGTAACCTACAAAAATAATAAATGTGTTATTTGAAACCCATCACCATGTGTGCGGGTCTTTATATGCAGCAGTAGATAATTGATACAAGATAATGAACAGCCCTACCACCAAATTCTGAAAGGTTTATCCTCTCTCCATTAATCTGCAGTTTCACATCAGCCATAAATCAAGTTCTGAGTATGCATGAATCTGTTTTTTTCATTCTATTCTTTGAAACAGCATCCTTCTATCTTAATTGAATTACTGTGCCTTTTTAATAAGTGTTACTATTTAGCATGAAATTCCCCAGTTTGTTTCTCTTCCCCATATTCCACAGATTAACTTATTTGTAGACTGTCTTAAAGACATTTAACTTATTTGTAGACTGTTAACTTATTTGTAGACTGTCTTAAAGACATTTCGAGTTCTCACTGATTCTAATTGAATTAGATTAACTCTATGCTTTACTTAACAAGAATCAATACCATTCCAAAATTGAAGACGATGTATCCATTAATTTGTTTATTTTTTAAATCATTTTTTAAAGATTGACATGATTTCCACAATTTTTCATGTGTCTATTATTACCAAGATATTTATATCTTATTTTTGTTTTATTTTTGCTTTTGATTACGTCATATTTTATGTAATATATGTAGTATTCTATGTAATTACGTGTTTGTGTTTATATGTCCTGGCTATGAGAATGTACTTCTCGTACCTACAGTTGCAAGGCACATAATTGATTGTAGAACTCAGCCACCCTCTGAAATCCATTACCTCATTTTCCTTGAACTCACACTTCTCATCACCTGCTCCCAGCCAGTAAGTGATTGAGTATAGCAGTGATACAAGGCAGGTCAATTTCCGGGAGATGTGTGACTCCTATGATTCCTAACTGACTTCAGGACACCTTGACAACCTTGTTGACTTTCATTAAAATCTCTTAACCTCAACATCTTTTCCTTTCCTCTCTTTTTCACTCTGATTGAAACTCAGATCACTGTCTTAGGGCTTCTCCAAGATTCCTTACCTTCTTTTTTTGGTTTGTTTGTTTGTAACAGACATTTTCCTTAATACACTTCTTGCATGTACAATTTATTTTAATGTTTGCTTCTCAGAGAACAGAGAATAACACGTTCTTAATAAAAATAAAAAGGAATTTCTTTAATTTCAATAAATTCCAATTCATTTTTTTAGTGATTAGCTCTTTTTGAAATCATACTTGTATAATCTTTGCTTACTAATATATTTTCCTGTTGTTTCTTCTAAAAATTTACTGGTGTGGCATATAGATACATATCTAAAACCCACTAAATTTATTTTTGCATAACAATTTTCAATATGTGTATTGATAACAATTGTATTGAGGAAATGAATAATTTTGATTCATATTATCAAATAGTTACTCTAACACCATTTATTTATTGGAAGGTTGATTATTTCTTCACCAAAATGCTACAATGTCTTTGTTGTAAATAAAATTACTGTTTATATGTGAAACTATTTCTAGACCACTCTATATTTTTTAATCATTTTATTAATAACAATTATTGCTATTATATAATGCATTAAAATCAGATAGTTTTCATCCTTAAACTTTGTTATTCTTATTGAAGATTGTCTTGACTTTCCTAGATATTTCATATCATCATATAAATTTTAGAATCTGCTTGTCAAAATGTATCAGTGCATACACACACATTGGGTATTTTATTAATTATCTTAATATATTTGGTAAGAATTGGTATTTCCATAAGATTTGATAGCTTGACAATCTTAAATCTTCTAATATCTCTTAACTTTTCCCAGTCTCCTTCATATAACACAGCTGACTGGTAGGTTTCAGTGTAGTTATTTTTGTCATCTTTCATGAAATTATTAGATATTTGATTCTCTTGAAGTGCTTTTAAATATATTTTTTGACACCTGCTTTGTGGCTGCCTGTTGAAATAAAAGTGATTTCAATGTCTTTTTATTCAATGGCTTGCTAATATTATCATTTATCATTTATGGATATTTTGTATTTATAATATACACAATTATGTCATTTTCAAATGCTGACAATTTTTATGCCAATTATGACAATTACATCTTTTTAATTTTTTTAAATTTTAATGGGTACATAGTAGGTCTATATATGTACGAGGTACATGAGAGATTTTGATACCTGCATACAAGTGTAACAGTCTCATCAGGGTAAATGGGATAGGCATCACCTCAAGCATTTATTATTCTTTTCTGCTACAGATATTCCAGTTATATTCTTTAAACTATGTTTAAATGTACAATAAATTATTGTTGACTGAAGTCAGCCTGTTGTACTATCAAAAACCTTTTTCATTTTGTTTAACTATAGTTTGTGTCTATTCACCACCCTCAACCCCTCCCCCCCACCTCACCACCCTATTATCCTTTGGTAACCATCATTCTACTCTCTATCTTTATGAGTTCAATTGTTTTACTTTTTAGTTTTTAAAATTGTTGAACTATATAAAGGCTTTAAAGAATTATAGTACATAAACACACATACTTAGTTAAATCTGAAGTACCTCATTTTTTAACTTTTGTATAATTCTAATTTTTATTTTAGATTCAGGGTATACATGTACAGTTTTGTTACATGGGCATATTGTGTGATTCTGAAGTTTGGGATAGGTATGATTCCACCACCCAGGTACTGAGCATAGTACCGGTTCCCAATAGACAGTTTTCCAACCTTTGCCCTATTCCTTCCTTTCTCTGCCTCTAGTAGTCCCAACTGTCTATTTTTCCAATGTTTATGTCCATGAGTATCCAAATTTCATCTCACACTTACAAGTGAGAACATGCAGTATTTGGTTTTCTCTTCCTGTATTAATTTAGGATAATAGACTCCTACTGCAGTCACATTGCTGCAAAGGACATGATTTCATTCATTTTTATGGCTGTGTAGTGTTCCATGGTGTATATATCCCACATTTTCTTTATCCAATCCACCACTGATGGGCTCTTAGGTTGATTTCATGTCTTTGCTGTTGTGAATGGTGCTGCAATGAACATAAGATGCATGTGTCTTTTTGGTAGAATGATTTATTTTCTTTTAGATATATACCCAGTAATGAGACTCTGGAGTTGAATGGTAGTTCAGTTTTGTTTTAAGTTCTTTGGGAAATCTCCGAACTGCTTTACAGATGGCTGAACTAATTTACATTTCCACCAGCATGGTATGAGTTGTTTCTTCTCTCCAAAGCCTCTCCAGTATCTATGGTCTTTTGACTTTTTAAAGTAGCTATTCTCACTGGTGAGATGGTCTCACACTGTAGTTTTAATTTACGTTTCTCTGATGATTAGAAATGTTGAGAATTTGTTCATGGTTTTTGGCCACTTATACATACATATTTGTTACCTGTTCATGTCTTTTGCTCACTTTTTAATTGGGGTATTTGTATTTTTTTACTGAATTGTTTAAGTTTCTTACATATTCTGGATATTAGGCTTTTGTTAGATGTGAATATTTTCTCCCGTTTCATGGGCTGTCTGTTTACTCTGTTGATAGTTTCTTTCACTATGCAGAAGCTCCTTAGTTTAATTATGTCTCATTTTTCATTTTTGGTTTTTGTTGCAGTTGCTTTTGTGGACTCAGTTGCAAATTCTTTTCCAAGACTGATGTTCAGAATGGTGATTCCTAGGTTTTCTTCTAGGATTCTTACAGCATGAATTCTTACCTTGAAATTTGTAATCCATCTTGAGTTGTGTGTATCGTCAAAGGTAAGGGTCCAGTTTTATTCTTCTACATGCAGCTAGCTAGTTATACCAGTATCATGTATTGACCACAGAGTTCTTTCTCCGTTACTTATTTTTGTTGACTTTGTCAAAATTTAGATGAATGTAAGTGTGTGACATTATTTTGGGGTCCTTTATTCTGTTCCATTTATACCAATTATTTCTATTTCTTCATGTATTGCTCTGTGGGGGAACACCAGTTCAATATTAAATAGAAGTGGTAAAAATAAGCATATATAAAATTGTTCTGTTCCTAATTTGGGGGAAAAAATAAATATTTCATCAGTAAGTATTATCATAAGCAGAGTTACTTTTAAATTACTGTTTCTTTAGTTGAGGGGTCCCCAACCCCTG
This sequence comes from Leontopithecus rosalia, assembly GCA_028533165.1. Taxonomy (NCBI): domain Eukaryota; kingdom Metazoa; phylum Chordata; class Mammalia; order Primates; family Cebidae; genus Leontopithecus; species Leontopithecus rosalia. Next base: position 146,176,524 of record CM052650.1, on the reverse strand, counting down.
GGAACTGTTAGGAAAGGCACCACACAGCAGGAGGTGTGCAGTGGCCAAGGAAGCATTACCGTCTGAGCTCCACCTCCTGTCAGATCAGCTGTGGCATTAGAATCTCATAGGAGCATAAACTGTGCAAATAATTCATGCAAGGGATCTAAGTCTGAGTAATGCCTGAGAATCAGAGGCAAAACAGTTTTATTCCAAAATCAGTCTCCCCCATCCCTTCTCTTGACCCTGGAAAAATTGTCTTCCATGAAACCTGTCCCTGGTGCTAAAAAGGTTGGTGATTGCTGTTGTAGATATCACTTACCAATTTTAAAATATTAACTTAAATCCTTGTGTGTGTAGTTTTTTAATTATAAATGTATATAATATCAAATTATTTTTGACATTTATTAGTATCAAATTATGTATTTAATCTATTGACATGTTCCATTAATGGTAAATCTCACAGGCATTTTTAATTCTTTTTTTCTCTTTGAAGTAATTTCAAACTTACAAAAATGCTGCAAGAAATAACCTATGGCTCAGTGGTGCCACCATTTGTTACATAGTTCTTGCTATTTGATTTTCTTTTTTAAATATAACTTAAATAAGCTTAAATAATTGACTTTAGACATTAACTCATTTCTACTGCATGTATTAGAGCAGGAAACTACTGATTGGAAGCACTGTTTTCTTGAATGTAGAATTTTTATAATGTATTTTTATACAATTCAAAATAATTTCTGCTTAATTTAGTTGTTACAAGTAGTATTCATTTGGTATAACTGATAAATCAGGCTATTAGGGTCTTTATATTCATCATATTTTTACCACCTTGTTTTAGGATTATTGAGAGATGTGTATTAATATTTCACCACTGTGATTTACATTTATCTATTTTTCTTCTTTTTGTTATATTGTTTTATGTTTATATATTTTTATAGTAATATTATTATGTGCAATTTAATTTAGGCCTCTTTTTGTCTTCCAGTTGAAATCACAGCTTTATTCTTATAAAATATCCCTTTTTGGTCGGGTGTGGTGGTTCACGATTGTAATCCCAGCACTTTGGGAGGCCGAGGCTGGCGGATTGCCTGAGGTCAGGAGTTCAACACTTATCTGGCCAACATGGTAATACCCAATCTCTACTAAAAATACAAAAAAATTAGCTGGGCATGATGGCATATGTCTGTAATCCCAGCTACTCGGGAGGCTGAGGCAGGGGAATTGCTTGAACCAGGGAGGTGGGGGTTGTAGTGAGCCCAGATCATACCACTGCACTCGAGGAGCCCCAGCGACAGAGGGAGACTGTCTCGAAAGAAAATAAAAAAAGTCCCTTTTTATTCTTGGTAATATGTGATTTACCTTTCAGTTTCTTTTTTCTTACATTAGCCTCATAGAATTGTTAATTTTTCTGTTACCTTAAATGATCTTCTTATATTTACTCACATATTTTTCTCATTCTAACATGAGGTTTCTTTCTGCTATATCTTTTTCTAGCTGAGATCATTATTCATTCATCCACAATGGCTCATTTTAATAGTAGTGTCCTGGTGGCAATTAAAAAAAATCTTCTGTAAAACACATATTAACCCCCTATTAATTTTAAGACATTACTCTTTCTTAGTGTAGAATATGTTGCAGTACTCACAAGGGACCTCTCACATTTTAAAAATACTAGTCTAGGCTGGACATGGTGGCTCACGCCTGTAATACCAGCACTTTGGGAGGCCAAGGCAAGTAGATAATTTGAGGTTAGGATTTCAAGGCCAGCTTGGTCAACATGGTCAAACCCTTCCTCTACTGAAAGTAAAAAATTAGCCAGATGTGCTTGCTTGAATCCAGGAGGCAGAGGTTACAGTGAGCAGAGATCATGCCACTGCACTTCAGCCTGGGCAACAGAGCAAGACTCTGTCTCAAAAATAATAATGATAACAAAATCTTGCTCTTACATTTCCTATTAAAATGTCTGCTCTCAGTCCTATTGTTACTTTTTAAAGTCATTTGTCTTCTGGTTGTCATTAAGATTTCTTTTTAAATTTTTGTCTTTGCTTAACTGTAAGTTGTCTAAGTTTTATTTTCTTCATTTTTATCCTCTTTGAGACAATGCTATGTGTTTTTTTTTTTTTTTTAATCTCTGGGTAAAGTGTTTAATCAGTTTTAGAAAACTTTCAGCCATTGTCTCTGTTAAGATTTGTTTTATCATATTCTCCTACCCACTCATTTACATTTTGAACTATAGTTACAACTTTAAAGCCTTTGGCTATATTCAATGAGATTTTTTTACTATCTTATTTCTTACATTTTTTCCCTTCCTTTTTATTCTTAATGTTTTTCAAATTTTATTATTTGCTTGACTTTTCAAGTTATTAATTCTGTAAGATGTGACTGATCTGCTATTCAAGATATCCAAAGAATGTTTCATTTCAGAAATTCTGGAGTTTGTGATTTGTATTACCCAACTTATTTTTATATCTTCTAAAATTTCTGTTAAAATTATTTATGTTTTTATATAACTTCTTCATTGTTTTATCTATTTCCTTGTCACTCAAATAATGAAATTATAGACTACTTTTTTATTATTTCCCTCTTTCTCTTGCTGCTGCATTTTTTGGTAATGCAAAATGAGATATTCTTCTTTATCACTAAAAAAATATTGAGGCACTGAAATTATATCTTCCTTCAAAGTGGCTGCATTGTCTCGTAACATGTAGATAATTTATTTCCATACCACCCTGATTATATGTAAGCTTGGTTTTAAATTTTATAAGCACCAGACTATTTCAATTTTCCCTTAAAATTCAAGTTTGAACATTTTCAAATAAAAGGCAAATGATGATGATCGCATCTCTCTTTTTTACAATGACTTATCCCCAACTTGTTTTTTCATCACACATTAGTAATAAAATTTCTAGTTAGGTTTGTAAAATTTCAGTTATATTTCTGCCATGGATTCCTAGAGTCTCACTGTAGATGTGCCTTGATTTTGGTCCTCTCTTATAGTCAAATAGTTCTGCTGTTCTCTATTTGGGTTCCATTTCCTCCTACTTCATTAACAATAAAGCTGAGTGGTTATGAAACACAAATCAGCTCCCATGCTTTTCTTATTATTTAAAAAAAATAGAAGGTGTTAGCATTGGGATGGTCCCTCAAATAAGATAAAAGAAGGTTTAAGAGTTAATTCTGGTGAGAAATTCATTCATATAAAATCTTAAATAAGAAATCTGTGATATTCCTTTTTGTATCCAAACATTTGAGTGATGCACGCAATTGTGGATGGAATAATAAATACATGCTAATTTGAATTTTGGGAAAAAACTTTAGATTATGTAAAATATTTGGATTTTGTTTTCCATTTTATAAAAAAAAGTTTTGTTAAAATTGAGAATAATTTTTATCAAAAATTATTAAGTTTTATGTGAAATACACCACTGAATATGAAGTGCTTGAAAACAGCATAAGTAAAAACCTCACCTTACATATTGTCATCTTTGCTAACTTTCATCACTTTTTTCCAATTTTGCATCTTATATTAAGAAATACTATTCTCATAATGGGTTTGCTTTAATATGCTATCATTCTAACTTTATTTTTATTTTTTATTGCATTTTAGGTTTTGGGGTACGAGTGCAGAACATGCAAGATAGTTGCATAGGTACACACGTGGCAGTGTGATTTTCTGTCTTCCTCCCCTTCACCCACATCTGGCATTTCTCCCCATGCTATCCCTCCCCAGCTCGCCCCCTCGCCCCCCGCTGTCCCTCTCCTATTCCCCCCAATAGACCCCAGTGTGTAGTGCTCTAACTTTAAAACACACAAGCAGATGGATTGCTTGAGGTCAGTGGTTCAAGGCGAGCCTGAACAACATGGTGAAACCCCATCTCTACTAAAAATACAAAGATTAGCTGGGCCTGGTGTTGGGCGCCTGTTAATACAAGCTATTTGGGAGGCTGAGGCAGGAGAATTGCTGGAACCCAGGAGGTGGAGTTTGCACTGAGCCCAGATCATGCCACTGCATTCCAGCCTCAGGGACAAAGCGACACTCATCTCAAAAAATTAAAGAAGCGGAGGTGCATAAGTAAGCCAACTGAAACCAGCTAAGGTTTTCATACTTTTTAAACCTCTGGGCCCTTTGGGATCCTATCAGGGGTCCATAAATATACTTAATGTTTTGCTTGGTAGAGAAAATAAAAGAATGTTTTCAAGCACAACAATGTAAGTCAAGAATAGAACTTCCTACAACCAGGACAATGAAGTGATGATTCTTATTTTCCTTTCTTCATTCCTATGCAACTACTGGAGATGTTGCTAATATCGCCCTACATGGCTCTGTCATCTTCCTGCTAAAAAAATACAGTAATTAAATTTATACCTGAAAAGATAATGGTTCTAAAATAGAATATGTCTATGTATATAAATTGATATCTATTTCTTTCTCCTGATTAAACATTGACCCTGAATTGTATGACAAAGCATATATAATGAATTTTAAGTCCCACAAACATGGGCAAACAATTTTATGATAACCATTGTGCCAGTAATCCAGAATAATTTTGTACTTTGCTAACTGTATATGTGTGATCATTAGTATTAGCAAACGGATGCATGCACTGGTTGACTAATAGCTTTCTTAGGGAATAGGATCTGTTTGTTCAGTGACTAGAGAGACTTCATAATTCCCTTGGGCTACTGATGAAAAGTTCCCCTCATTAAAATAATAAAGTTTATTCCACAGAAAATGGTTAATTACAGTATTCCAATTTTAACTCTAAGAGTATTGTCTATATGATTGATGATTGTATCATCATCAATGATATGCAAAGGAGCTCAGGAGCTCAGTGCAAAGCAAAGGAGTTCAATTTATTGCATTCAGTATTGGAAAACTGATATTTATATTAATCTCATTAAATGTAACATATAGTTTCAATAGTGATACTACTCAGCTTTCAAATTGAAAGCATATATTTTATCATCCTTTTCCAAGGGTTATTCTTTGATTTGAAATTGAAAAATAATTCTCCTGATTTCCTTTTAATAAGTATTTGTTTACTGTAAATTAGAGTTTATATAGCATGTTTTATTTGTCCAAACACATTAATGAATCGAAAAATAGATGCTCTTTAAGAGGGTGAAAATAACAGAGCTTTTGGACATTATTTATTCACAGTTTAATTGATGGTAATAAATATTTCTACCTAAATTGAACTACATTATATATATATATATATATATATATATATATATCTGTGTCTCTATAGCTATGGATACACACACAAAGCTATATACCATATATATAGTAAGTAACAAAATAAAGTGATTTATTGTTGGAGCTAGTGTACTGTAAGGAATGTTTCAAATATTTGAATTATTAAGATAAAATATATTTGAGCAATGTACTACTAGGGTAAAGTGGATTGCCTGAACAAAATTACCTTTAATAATCACCAAGAATCTGATATCAAAGCTTAGCCTGCTCAAAGTGCATTAATACACAGAATTCCTTATTAAGCTAAGTTTCTCAAAATGGGCCAAAGTCAAATGAAAAGTATTGAAATTACTTCCTGTATCCTCATTTCTAGAAAAATCAAACATAGTAATGAGACAGGAGGCAGTTAAAGGCCGGCAATTAGAGGCTAGGCAGATGGAGAGGGACGGTCTTCGTAGTGAAAAAATACCCACGTGACTTCACCTGCACCACTCTTGCAGCTAGAGGGAAGAAAGGCAGTTAAGAACTTCTTTTAATGTCAGGATGTTGCCCAGAAGGGATTGTCCAAAACTAGGTGCAGGTGCAATATATCACCCTAAATGTCTTTAACTTGACCCAGCTCCTTTTCATATTATTAGCATGTCATTAGCATTGTGGTTTTAGCCCTTCTGTGGGCTTCACATAAGCACTCATGGGTAATAGCCAAGATGGAGTCACTCTGGCCCAACCCTGACATCCATCTGCATGCAACAGCCTTAGGCATGCATTTGTATCCAACACCTTTAGGAGAGAAACTTACCCTTCCACTTAGGTAGAACCCGTAGAAGACTTCCTTGCTCTTGCCACATAAAAGATCCAGAACTCAGCCCCATTTCTGGCAACCCAATTTCTGGTCCTCTCTCTTTGCTGAGAGTTTTCGTTTTGTTTAATAAATCTTACTCTACTCACTCTCTTGTGCCTGCATGCCTTGTTCTTCTTGGTCATGGGACAAGAAATTGGACCTAGTTGACCTAGGGAATAAGCAGACTGCAACAATAATCTTAAGGAAAATGATCCCCTTTTCTCTCAGTTAATTATCAAGATTAAGTTTAATAAAGTAAAAAATGAATATCAATAAATAAAAATGATACATTTATGATAAAATAAATCCAAGAGGGTCAATGATTTTATTGTTGTCATTAATTGGAGATACATACTATACAACACACACACACACACACACACACACACACACACATACAGAGAGAGAGCAGACAGGAAAGAGAGAGAGAGAGAGAGAGAGAGAGAGAGAGAGTGACAGAGAGACAGAGAAGGCACTTCAAAAATCAACAATGGCAGACTTCTGGAAATTTGTATCAGCAAATCTCTTGAATATTTTATTCTTTACTTGGACCACTTAATATGTTGATATTAATATGGAACTCTAAACTATATAAAATTCTATGTCAGTAGAATACATAATTTTTTCAAAGCTGAAAAAGAATTTTGTGAAAGAAAAAAAGAGAACATATCTACCTCACATGAATTTTATAATCAAATCAGCTAATGTTATTTTTCAAAATAGCTTTTAAATAATTGCTCAAGAAACTATTTCTACTCCTCAGTATGTATTTATTTTAATAAACATTTGAAATGATCCATGAAAGTGGATCTTTGAAGCACTTATGTGGATTCTAGACTTATTGTCTTGCTTCCTTTTATTGTCCATTTCTGTCTGTCTTCAGCATGTTGTTGTCATGCTCTTGTTATTAATGGTGAGAGCTTTTTCTACTTTTCCCACCTCATATACTCACCTTTACTCATATTATCTTAAAATGCCTTCTAGCATGAAAATCTCTATTTCAAATGCTTAAGGATACTTTGAATGAAGACAGTAACAATTGCTTGATGGTAATTCTATTTGGTGCAGTATTTGTATTTGCTATTAAAACAATAAAAGTTTATCTTTTGAAATATTACACATGTAAAAAATATTTTAATTTCTTAAACTATATCACATAAAATATTCATAATTAATATTTTGACATATCTATCTCTACTTGCTAATAATATATACATAGATGTATAGATAAAAGATATTAAAAATATAGAGTTTATACTCATTTACAGGTTTGTTTTAATGATGTATAATTAACAGCTTGCCATGTTGATAAACATACTTCAAAAATCATCATAAGATATCTGGGTACCAATAAATTAGTACTCCCATTTTCTGTGAGTACCAGTTTACTTTACAATACTTCAACATTTAAGCAAACATTCTTGTAATTAAATCCTAGAGCAAATACATGTTAACTTTTATATGATCTATCAATGTGAAGGGTGTGATCTAACAAATATTAATAATTTATTTTTTGAGACAGAGTTTCACTCTTGTTACCCAGGCTGGAGTGCAATGACACCAACTTGGCTCACTGCAACCTCTGCCTCCTGGATTCAAGTGATTCTTCTGCCTCAGCCTCCCAAGTAAGTGGGATTACAGGCACCTGCCACCACAACCAGCTAATTTTTGTATTTTTAGTAGAAATGGTGTTTCACCATGTTGGCCAGGCTGGTCTTGAACACCTGACTTTAGGTACTTTGCCCACCTCAGCCTCCCAAAGTTATGGGACTATAGGCATGAGCCATCATGCCCAGCTCTCTCTTTTTTTTTTTTTTTTAATGTGTAGTCTTGCTCTGTCACCCAGGCTGGAGTGGAGTGCCGTGGTGCAATCTTGACTCACTGCAACCTTTGCCTCCAGGGTTCAAGTAACTCTCCTGCCTCAGCCTCCCGAGCAGCTGGGATTTCACTCACGAGACACCAGATATGGCTAATTTTTAGTAGAGACAGGGTTTCACCATGTTGGCCAGGCTAGTCTTGAATTCCTGACCTCGTGATCTGCAGGCCTTGGCCCCCCAAAGTGCTGAGATTACAGGTATGAGCCACCACACCTGGCCCAAATATTAATAATTAAAGAAACTATTGTGTCTTTTGAAAATTTGTTTTCTGTAAAGGTTAAAATAATTAACATCCCCACTCTTTGTGTATGATTGTGCCCATTTGCACATGTACTTGTTTAATATAGACATAAAGTTTAATCACCAATTTGAAAGGTTAAGAAGAATACTTGAGGCCTTATATTTTAACATTCTCCTCTTTTTTCTCTACACTTCAGCTATGCTAAACTCCTTATTACTTCCTAGGCTATTTCACATTATGATATATTTCTATGTTATCTTTCTTTTCTTATTTTTTTCTTTTTTTAAAAAAAGAAAAATGGAGAGAAGGAGAGGAAGAAAGAGGAGGAAAAAGAGGGAGAGAGAACTGGAATATTGCTTATTCTAAGAATGGTTATTAATAATGGCTGATCGATATTTTGTGTATTGAAAGTGGATTGGGAGGCCGAGGCGGGTGGATCACGAGGTCAACAGATCGAGACCATCCTGGTCGAAATGGTGAAACCCCGTCTCTACTAAAGATACAAAAAATTAGCTGGGCATGGTGGCGCGTGCCTGTAATCCCAGCTACTTGGGAGGCTGAGGCAGGAGAATTGCCTGAACCCAGGAGGCGGAGGTTGCGGTGAGCCGAGATCG
>CM052650.1:146092441-146167269 GCA_028533165.1 Leontopithecus rosalia | reverse complement strand
AAAAAAAAAAAAAAAAAAGTGTAGAATGTATATTTTATGTATTTAAAGTGGAGAGCACTATACATTTTTATTAAGTTTAGTTGTTCCGGATCTGAATTCAAGTCCTGGATATCCTTATTAATTTTCTGTCTCGTTGAGTCTAAATCTCTTTATGGGTCTTATGTATCTGGGTGTTAGGATTGTTAGCTCTTATGTTATCTTTATATATATAAATATAGATATAATCTTATGTTATCTTTATGCTATTTATATATCTATATATAACATAGCTCTATGTTATCTTTCTTTGGCTTTGGATGCTCTAGTCAATTTTTGTAGAGCAAACCATATTTACTTTCAGTATTCAGCCCACTTGTAAAAATTTATCAAGTGTTTATAATTGTCCTGTGAGTAATCAGTTTCTCTACTCTGGATTTCTACTGGATTTTCATAATATTTCTATTGTAACAATTAATAAGTTTATTGCAGTTTTAATTTAATTGCCTATGTACCCACTAGTGAGATTAAGGACAGAGAACATTCTTTTATTAATTTTACATAATCAGAAATTAATATAGTCCCAGATGCATACTGTTGTCTCAGCGTGTTTTTTGAAATAATTTATATTATGAAAATTAGGAGACAGGAAGAAGGACCGAATAAACAGTGTTGATTTATATATGATTTATGAAAGTGATGAGAGGAAGAAAAATAGAAGGGAAACATATGTAGCTTATGTGAGTGGAGAAGATCAAGGGAAATATCTTTTCAAAAAGTTTGTTATGTGAGGCTGTTACATAAAGAACAAAGTAATTGCCCACAAAGAGATTATGTGGAAGGCAGTTTTATTGTCAATTCAAGTCAAGGAACATATGTTTCCTTATTTTAAATTCTTGAAAACAAAACCTTGATACAAACTGAAGATAAGTTGGTAAAAACAGCTGAGATTTCTTCAAGAAATTTGTAGTAACTCTACTAATAGATTGTCAGTCACAGTTTTTTAAAAATTTACTGAAACCACAAAATATCAGCGATATATGTCATTTTATTAAGGTTATATATTTTTTGTTTTATTTTCTTTTTAATTTTCATATAATTAGTATAAATATTTATCAGGCACAGCATGATGTTTTGATATGGTTTGAATATGTGTGCCCACCCAAAGCTCATGTTGAATTGTAATCCCCAATATTGGAGGTGGGGCCCGGTGGGAGGTAATTGCATAATGGGGGTACATTTTCCACTTGGTGCTGCTCTCATGATTGCTGAGATTGTGAGTGAATGCTCCTGAGATCTGGTTCTTTCAAAGTGTGTAGTACTTCCCCCATCCCTCTCTTCCTCCTGTTCAGGCCATGTGATGTGCTGGCTCCCCCTTTGCCTTCTGCAATGATTTTAAGTTTCCTGAGGTCTCTTCTGGAGCTGAGCAGATGGCCAGCCTCATGCTTCCTGTAGAGCCCACAGAACCATGAGCCAAGTAAACCTCTTTTCTGTATAAATTACTCAGTTTCAAGTGTTTCTTTATAGCACTATGAGAACAGACAAATACAGCTTCAATACTTTTTTTTCAGCACATAACAATTAAATTAGGGAAATTAGAATGTTCATCACCTCAGGCATTTGTCATTTTTTATGGTAAGAACATTTACATCCTCTATCCTAGCTATTATGAAATATACATTACTGTTAACCATAGTCACAGCACTATGCAATAGAACTCCAGAACTAATGGCTCCTATCTAACTGTAACATTGTAGCCACTGACATACCTCTCCCTGCTCACCTCTCCTCCCTACCCTCTCCTGCTTCTGGTAACTGCTATTCTACTGTTGACTTCTCTGTCCTCAACTTTTTACAGTTTCACATGTAATTGAGATCATGTGGTGTTCTTCCCTCTGTGTTTGGCTTATTTTACTTAACATAATGCCCTCTAGGCTATCCATGTTGCTGCAAATGACAGAATTGTATTCTTTTTGTGGCTGAATAGTATATCATTGTGTGTGTGTGTGTGTGTGTGTGTGTATTTCACAGTTTTTATATGTAGTCATCCATTGATGGATACTTAGGTTTATCCTGTATCTTGGCTGTTGTGAATATGGCTGCAATAAACACAGATATGCCAATATCTCTTTAGGTCTACTTTAAAATCAATGTTTGGGGAGGTTTTGGAAGAAACATAAGAGTGAAAATGAAAACACTTAGGGAAATAGAAAAGATAACATCATGGGACCCATACATGTCATTAATGCATGCTAAGAAGATCATTAGTTCACTTATCAAAGATGTTCTGAGCAACAGCATCAGATCCTTCTTTAGGCACAAGGGCATACAGTGACAAACGTGATTTTCAAGACCCTGACTCTAGGGAAACAGAGTGCCCAGAGATACTGTGGCAGTGACATAAAATAAATCACAGAAGCAGGTGACTTAAAGAGGATGTAGCACGGAATTTGAAATTAGAAGAAAATTAACTGTCAAAAGCCACCAGCAAACACAAAAAGAAACTTTGAAAGATTCATCAAACAATCATTTTGAAGTTCTTGTATAAAACCCAGGTGAAATTGGGAAGGTTAAATCTAACAAAATGTAAGATTGTTTTAAAAAACAAATGTAACACAAATAAGGAAACCTAAAATATATTTTTAATACATTCATACACATCTGAGTTACAATTACAGCTTCTGTTTTCCTCTAGGAAAGACCTTTTATTTTTTTACTTTGAGATTTAAAATTATGTATAATTAAACATTGTTCTATTAAAATAAATGAAATAGCATGTATCATTGCTCTGAAATACAAGGCAACAGTAGCAGAAACGATATTTTGACTTTCATCTAAAGATGGGAAACACAGATTCCAGTCTTAAGTTTCTATCGGGAAAGGAAGATGTTGATAAATCGCATGGATTTCATGAGCGGTTGCAAGATAATTATTTTAGCGTTATTATTAGTACAGCAAGTCCTCGCTTACCATGATAGAAAGCTTCTTAAAAACTGCAGATTTAAGTGAAAGGATGTATAATGAAACCAATCTTGTTTCTCATCAACATGGTAATGAAGCAACATTGAAGAAAAAAACTTTATTTTAGGACCCGATGAAGAATAGATGAGGCCCAAAGTTGAGGCCTAGCCCAATAGCGTCCCAGATTTGCCCAGAAAGAATTCAAGAGTGAGCTAATGGTGAGGGAGAGCAACTTTCACTGAAGTGATTTTGCTTTTGTAGAACAGAGACAAACCATAGGCAGTGTGCCCCAAGAGTCGGCAGTGACTGTATGGGCTGCTGGGTTTTTCAGAACTTTCTGGAAAAAGGGAGGGGAGTTTCCACATCATATAAGGTAATGTCTGGACCATTGCCATGGCCCATTGTCATGGCATTTGTAAAATGTCACGGTGCCAGGGGGAGTATCTTTATGCTAATGAACAGTGAGGGCAAGTAGAGGTTGCTTTTGTCGCCATCTGCTGGTTTTGGCTAGCCTCTTCACTGCATCGTTTTGACCAGATCCTGCTGTGACCAGCCCAGCAAGGTGGTGAGTGAAAAACAACTTCGGCAAGACCTCCTACCTCCGACCTGCTGCCCATCATTTCATTTAACGTCACAGTTTCCAATAACTTACGGCAATGTTAAGTGAAGACTTACTGTATGTCTGTAAGAGATGTGCAATATGTGCTTGCTGTAAGGACATATAAGCAAGTAGTCATGATCTATCTAGCAAATTAGAAAATGTTTTGGGTAAATGGAAGAATACAAGAAGTAAAGATTTGACTTTATATAATCAACATAAATATGTGCAACATTGTGGGACAAAAGTGGAAAAGGAAATTTGTAAAATGTGTTTTTGGTAACCTAAGAGATGTAAGAGACCTCAACTTAATGGGTTTTTTCTGATAGAGAATTGTGTGGAATAAAAGAAGAAAAAAGCAGACATCAATAAATGAAGACCATGCCAATGAGAACAAATAAATAGAAGCAATTTATTCAGAGCTTGCCACCATCACTTGCATTTGGCAGATGCTCAAAGGCAGTGAGGTGAGAAATTTCCCCCCCAAAAAAGGAGAAAAGGAAGCCTTTCGGTATGGCATGTTTGGAGCTTGCTAGCATGATGAAACTTGAGGAAGGCTAGCTTGAGGTAGGGCATCCTATATGACTGGTGTGGGGAGCATATCTGGCTTTCTCTTGTTGGAAGCATGGAAGCAGCAAAACATAGGAACATGGGGAGTCACTGACCAAGTCTTGACTGTTCTGAGTCATTTGCTTGCAAAGATGATAATTTGGTTTTCTGAGCTGGTTGCTTCAGAGGCTGAGATTCAGTTATTTTATTCTACAGAATCTGGTCATTGTTAATTCATTTATTTAGTATTAGATACAATTCAATATTAGATAAAATCAGTATTAGATCAAACTTCAATACAATTAGTAATTGGCAGCATTAACCTAGGCATTAAAATTTTTCTCCACTATGTCACCATATCTGTATTTCTTTCTGAAAACTTTGAAAACAAAGGTCCAAATATTTTATACCATCACATTTTGAGAATGTTAAGTTTTGTAAAAGTGTGTTTGCTCTCTTGCTCTATCTCTGGAATATTTTTTAATGATTTTCTCTGAATAACTGGCAAATTTTTTCAAGTATTAATATGTTGGTTTTTGTTGTTGTTGCTTTTTATTTTGAGACAGCTCACTCTGTCACCCAGTCTGGAGTGCAGTGGTATGATCTTGGCTCACTGCAACATCTACCTCCCAGGCTCAAGTGATTCATGTGCCTCAGCTTCCTGAGTAGCTGGGATTACAGGTGCCCACCACCACGCCCAGCTAATTTTTGCATATTTAGTAGAGATTGGGTTTCTCCAGGTTGGCCCAGTTTGTCTCCAACACCTGACCTCAAGTGATGCACCTACCTAGGCCTCCCAAAGTAATGTGTTTTTTTAATAGATTGTATTTTTAAAGCTAACAGCAAAATTGAGTGAAATGTACATATATCTCATATACCTCCTGCCGGCACACACTGACAGCTTTAATTGTCAACATCCCCTGTCAGGGTGAAACCTTTGTTACAATTGATGAATGTACTTTAACACATAACAATCACCAAAAGTTCATAGATTTCATTAGGGTTCAAGCTTAGTCTTGTACATTTTATGATTTTGAACAAGTATATAATGACATGTATTCATTCCTGTAGTATCATATAGAGTAGTTTCACTCCCCTAAAACTTCTCCATGTTCCACCTATTCATTCCTCCTTCTCCCCTAACCCTAGGCAACCATGAATATTTTTATTGTTCCGTGGTTTTGACTTATCCAGAATGTCATATAGTTGGAATCACACAGTATACAGCATTTTAGGCTGGCTTCCCTCACTTACTGCTATGCAATTAAGGATCCTGCATGAGTTTTCATGGCTATCAGTTAGTTTCTTTTCAGCCCTGAATAATATGCCATTTTCTGGATGTACCACAGTTAATTTACCCATTCATCTACCAAAAGACATCTGGGTTGTTTCCAAGTTTTGACAATTATGCACAAAGCTGCTGAAAACATCCCTGTGCAGGATTTTGTGTAGGCATGATGTTTATTTGTTTTTTTGTGTGTGTGATTCATTCAGCTCTTTACTTCATGTGTTTTTATAAATTTTGTATTTTCCTATTTTCTTTTTTAGCACTCCTTGACAGAACTTGTATGTATCTTCTAATTTATTACTTTTTATATCTTTGTTGTTGTTCTATAGGCAGAAACATTCTTCATATTTTTCTTCTTTTTTGTGTATTAAAATCCTCATATTTGTAAACCTATATATTTTTTATTTTTGAACATTTTATGTTTCTCTTAATATTTTTCTTTCATTTTTTCACATAAAATTGAAAGATACAGAAAAGTTTTCAAAATATTGAAATTTTATTTTCTTTTGATGTTTTTCTCTCTTCTTGAAATTATCTAGCATAAGTATTTATTGATATCTACTAGTTTCTAGTTATTTTTAAGATTAAAAATTAGGTTGATTATTGCACATTGCCAGTAATGATTGTATACTGCCATTAGAGTTGTGGATTCTTCACTCCTACAGTTCAGCAAGTGGGAAGGACTCTTACAGCTCTTTCACAGTTTGGCAAGTTCTGAGTTCTTGTCTCATGGCCAAGAGGAATGAGATATGCAGACACTGGATAGTAAGACAGAGCATAATTTTATTGAGCAATAGAACAAAAGCTGTCAGCACAAATAGGGGACCTATCAAAAGTGGGTTGACAGCTGTGAGGCTGAGACTGGGGTTTTTATGAGATTAGAATGGGAAAATATGTACTGGTTGGTTTATGGGTAGGCTTGGAAAAAACACCATTCAGAAAGAGGTAAGTTAGTGTTAAGAACCAGTTGGGGGCTGAAGTGAAGGCTTTGCCTTGGACCTTGGCCCAGGACCAATAGGAATGGAAATCCTTACTATGGTCTGTGGACTCTATTGAGAACTGGTAGCTTGGTGTTCAGACTTCAGACTGTCCTTGCTTGAAGGTGCAGTTTCACCAGGGACCTATCTTTGTCTGCCTAGGAATTTGTCTGCCTCCTATCACCATCATCAATAATGCATCATTCCTGATTAATAGTTGTTTATTGTAAGGATGGTGGTGTGTTAATAGGAAGACTGATTTAAGTTTTGCATGTAGAATGGTAGGTAGGCTGCACTATTCCTATTTAAATAAAAGAAAAGAAGGAAAACAAAACAAAGAAGAAGGACAAAGAAAGAAAAAAAGATCTAAAAGAAAGTTCTTACATTCAGCCTTCAAATGCCATTTTTGAATATCTGGTATCTCTCAGGGGAATAGATCATTAGGATTTTTAAAACACGGAGAGTATTCCTGCAGCTTCACTTCAAAGACCAGTGTCTGCTCATGTATAACACACGCCATTTTATTTTATTTTCTATTTTTTAATTATTTATCTATTTTATTTATTTACTTATTTTTTAAGACAGAGTCTTCCTCTGTCCCCCAGGCTAGAGTACAATGGAGCAATCTTGGCTCACTGCCACCTCCACCTCCTGGGTTCAAGCGATTCTCCTGCCTCAGTCTCCCAAGTATCTTGGACTACAGATGCCGGCCACCACAACCAGCTAATTTTTATTTTATCTGTAGAGACAGAGTTTCACCATGTTGATTAGGCTGGTGTTGAACTCCTAACCTCATGATCCACCAGCCTTGGCCTCCAAAAGTGCCAGATTCCAGGCTTGAGACACCATGCTCAGCCACCATTTTAAAACTGGAAAATACTTAAGTAAAATGTACACACACATACTCAGTTAATCCTCATGATTTCTGTAAGTCTTCATTTAACTCAGAATAGTTTTACAGTGTGGTCTATGCTGAAAGCATTCTTTAGTTAAAAACAGCTTCTTTCTTATTGTAACATTCCCCTGTATATGCTCAAAGATGTACCTCTCTCTGCTGTGATTTTTCTATCTATATAATCCCATCATGATATAAGCTTCCCATATTTATTGTAATCTTGCAACTATTGCTGGTTCCTCATTTTAGTCTATTTATATTCACACCTCTTCACTGTCACTACAATAAGCTTTCAAGAGGGAGAGAAGTACAAATGAGATGCTAAACTACCTTGAACACAAGTGCAATTGTGTTATTAAAGGCACAATCTTTAAATATCAGTGAAGAAGACTTTTTTCTATAGAATGTTATCTAGTGAGTCTATAAGACAGGAATGGTTACAGAAATGAAAGTGGATTTGGCAGGTGGATTTGGCAGATGGGAGAAATGCAAAAGCAGAACAAAAAACAAATCAAGTGTTTTGTTTACAGAATTATAGAAATAGTGAAGAAATTTAGAATATTTGGAATGAGGTTAAGTAAATATTTAAAAGTTTTGAACTTTGATAAAAATTATGTCTAAGGTTTGAAGTAATTAGTAGAGGCTGAATTACCAAGCACAAATGTTTTAGGATATGCTCAGATTGTAAGCCCTTTAAATTCAGAGTCAACCATTTTTCACTTGATCCCCAAATGAGAGCCAAAAAAAGTATTTGAGGAAAGGAATATATTAGTTATTTCTATTGTTTTGAATTAGCATCAGTCAGTATAAATGGAAGAAATATGAGAGACCAGGAAATCATGGGGAGGCCAGGTGAGTATGATCAGGGCCTGCAATGGCGCACTGTGTTTGAAATAAATATAAGGGCATAATAGCATGACGCTTCTGAGAGACAACTGGAGTAATTAAATATGTGTGTTTGGCTGGGCACGGTGGCTCACACCAGTAATTTGAGCAGGAAGTTCAAGGTGAGTAGATTTATTGAGTCTAAGAGTTTGAGACCAGCCTGAGCAACATGGTGAAACCACATCTCTACTAAAAATATACAGACACACACAAAAGTAGCCATGCATGGTGTTGTGTACCTGTATTCCCAGCTACTCAAGAGGCTGAGTGGGAGGATCACCTGAGCCCAGGAAGGTCATCGCTGTAGTGATCCATAATTGCACCACTGCACTCCAGCCTGGGCACTGGGGTATGACCCTGTCTCAAAAAAACACAAATTTAATTTTTTTAAATCGTATTTGTAAAAAATTTGGTTAGCACATTTGTTTCTATATAATACACAAAATACTGATATATAACTCTCATCAAGAAATAATAAATTAAAGAATCTCTTTCTCTTACGGGCGTTTAGATTGCTATTTAATATTCAACATTTGCATAAAATGTAGTTAAGATTTAATTCATAATGAAAAGATTATAGAGGCGTATAGGAGTGATTAGGTTATTATTTTAGTTTTTGTATTATGCATACCAAATGATTGCCAAAACTACATATTATAAAATGTATCTCAAAAATTATAATGCAAAAAGTATATGCACTTTATTTTAATATACTTCAAAGATGGGAACCCAGATATCTGTAAACATAGCCCTCTGCAGTTACTAGTAATGATAAATCTATGCTATGATGGATATAATGCACTTCAACAATTTTCTGTAATCTGCCATTATTCAGCTCTAATTTATTTCAACATGTTGTCACATATAAAGAATAAAGCTTGATGCAAATGTTGAGATTCTTTCAGTAATAAGGACAACTATTTTCAACATTTTAAACATGTCCGTTGCTGTTAATATTGTTTGTGATTGCTGATATTTTTGTTGTTTACTCTAACACAGAATCCATAGTTCTTAAGAAATTAATATTTTATCAAACTAGAACTATTCAAACCAAACTATGCAATTACTAAAATATTAAAATAAAGTATTTTTGAAGTTCTAGATTTAAGCATAACATGCACAAAATATATTGTATGTATTACATGAAATGTATAGTAGTGTGCTTGGACATAATATTATAAAGCAATACTTTCTTTTTGCCAAAAACTCTCTCTGTAGAACAGGTGGTTGCACTGTCTTCAGGTGATTAACTGTAGCTGAGTACCTGTATTCCCAGATACTCAAGAGCCTGGGTACCTGTACCTGATGAATTCTCCTGAAGCTATATCAGTGTTGCTGAAAGCAGCTTTGAACATTTGCACTCATTAAAGTTCAGAAAGATACATTCATATATGTTATATTTTCTTAGGTATTCTCCTTTTATCCTGGTCAGCATAAATAATAAAAACAAATAAGTAAATTTTGAACCAAGTTTTCAGCAGTTTCTTAATTTGACATATTACCTGAAGCATGCAATTTTGTTTGTTAGACATTAGAATTTTTAATTCCAAGTTGACAATATTAAAGATTGTATTCATTAAATATCTACAGATCACAAAACACTATCTGATTCCAAGTGATAATTACATAAATGTTTACAATTGAATGAATACAATGATCAGATATTTTTTGTAAGCCTTAATAAATTGTATAGGGTAAGCTGTCGCCAAACACTTGCTAAGTATCTACATAAACATAGACGTCTGTATACCTATGTCATACCTTGAAATTTGAAGCAGAAAGAATATTAATGACATTCATCGGTTCAACTACAAACAGCAATTTAATCATTGTACTCTGTTAGGCTAATCAGACGATGCTATTTTCCTATTTGGAAGACAGTAGTCTCATTTTCAGTCAACTATACCATGTACTTTTGTTTAAAAATGGATAATTGCATACTTATGTCTGTTAGGAAGTTTAATTTCCCATGAGAAATCAGCTAAAATGTTTCATTTATGTATAATTATGCTTATTTTATGAGTAATATGAGGCAATGGATTTCAAATTGAATAAAGGTAAAAAGTAATAATAGAATTGAGAACATTTCTTCTCCACTATTCCCATTGATTTATACTATATCTTCTTCATTTACCCTTGGTTTACAATGACGTGTACATTGTGCTAATTGAAAAATGGAGAAACACTGTCAAAGACTACAATGCTAAGACTTACATTTTTTGGACCTGACAAATTGGTTCTGGCAGTTTTCTGCTCTGCAGGATAACCAATAACAGTGTGGGCAGAAGCAGCTTATTGAATTGAGCACAATATGTCTTTCATCTTTTCATTCTCCTCTATTCCTACTGGGTAATTTCTGCATTTTGACTGCCGTGACGTGTCTGCTCATGTGCTCTACTATTTATGCTTGCTTTCTCTTTTCTTATATGTTCTTCTTCTGTTCTTGAAAGTTTGAAGACTTACGGATTTTAAAAATCAGAATGATCAAACTCCATACCTTCAGACTTCATGTCAGTCAACTATATCCAGACACCAATTACTCACCCTGATGACTCAATACTGAAGTCCTAAACTTATCACTGCTCTGATGACTAGAATTTAACAAAACTGTTTTTGTATGACTAACAATGTTTGAATTTTACTAAGACAACCTTAATCTTTGAACCTGTTTTTCTGCAGTGTTTTTCTCCCAGCATCAGTGTAGCCCTCATGATTGTATGCTCTACCAAAGTATATTTTATTTATTGAAGAAATCTAGAATATGTGACCCCAAAATGTGCTAACTTTTTGATATAAAAGCTATATTGAGCTGAAGGCAATTAAAAAGCAGCAAATATGTGAAAAGCTCTCTTTATCTTATCACTTTTCTCCCTAAAAGAAGTATATAAATTATTGGACATAACCCTAGACTCTTATCATCCGGGAAATGGCTCCAGAAAAATCTGCAAGCAAACCTTTCTCTATCAGTTTCCTCTCCGTATTTACCTTCGCATAGTTCTCCATCCTTGGAAACCTAAAACCACTTGCTTTTGTCGTGTTATTTCTTTACTAATATATTGTTCTTGATTGAAAATGCTGTACAAGCCAGAGCTCTAAGCCTGGAGTTACTTGAAGTTTCTCTCCTGTGATGTATATTGCGTGCATTAATAAACTTTTGTTTTCCCCTGGTTGGTCTGCTTTTGAGTGGTCTCTTCCAACTAAGAACTAAGAGAGGAGAGGCAAGTTTTACCTCCCCCACTGTGTACTCTATTTAAAGCTGTTAAAGTGCCTCATTTTATACAATTTGATGCTAATATTTATGCTTGAGCAGGCATTCTAAATTTAGGAATATGGCAAATTAACCCTACAGAATTCTAAGAAAACCTTATTTTATCATGTGTAAAATGGGATATAATATTAGCCACTAATTACAATTATTTTTAAGATTTAGTAAATTCATCATAAAGTCCAATAAATTTTATTATTGATGCTTATTGTGATTAGTTATTATTATTGTGTTTAGTCAAATTTGATATTAGCTTCACAAAAAGAAGGTGTTTTGTCTGTTTCATTCAGTTTTGATCTTAGAATATATTGGTATAAATTATGCATTAAATAAATACAGATAAATTAATTTAAACTTAAGTGATCATTACCAAAATATTTTTTACATATTCTGCACTAAAGCAGAATATTAAAGACTGGTTCTAAATGTAGCTGAACTGAAAAATTGCAACCCGGTAACATAATAACTGTGTTATCTTTGGAAATTATGAAATCATTTAACCCCCCTTTGTTTTATCTGTGATATGAGATTATATTAGTGTTTAGTTTATATGGCTGTTTTGAGTTTGAAGATTTGAAGATACATGTTAGTAGCAAGCAATATTTAATAAACATCATATAATATTATAAAGGTATGTTTTTGAAGTAAAATAAATGACACATGTAAAAGTAAACTATAATTTTCAGCAAGTTAAAATAGTTACTTTTTAGAAAAGTAGACATTCTAGAGAAATTTAAAAGAAGATAATAAATTGAACAGTGAGAGACAATTAGAAGAAGCATTATGAGGTTAATAGCATTTCAGATTAACTTTCAAGTAAAATAAGAATTTAAGAGCAATGATGAGTATTTCAACATGAAAATGAAAAAAGGAACCTAACAGTGATAATGTGTTCAACACCATGAAATTTTGTTTGCACAGAGAGAAGACTGAAAAAATGGAATAGAAACTGTGTTCTGGAAAGAAATTGACTAGTTTCCCAGGAGATTAAGTAGTTTATAAGTCTGATCAAAATAGATTTCAGAAACATTTCCAAAGTTGGGGCGGAATAAGTAGCATAAATAAAATATTTGCCCAAAACTAGAGAAGACATTTTAAATTTAATTTCATAATAAGTAAGTGTTGATAGAAGTGCTAAAAGAAAGCATGTTTGTACTATGTGTGGAAATACTTCCTAAATGCAATGAAGTTGGGAGCCATTTGAAAGAAACATAAAATTAATTAATTCTAATGGATATTATGTTTTTATTTTGTACTAGTCAGCATAACTTCACACAATAATGTTATAATTTATTAGGACTTCTCATAATTAGTTTGTAATAACCACATAAATCATATTCAGACTCTTCACTTTAATTTAGGCAAGAATAGACCAAATAAAATTATGCCCTAATTGTCTTGAGATAAAGCTACTGTTGAAAATTTAATCCTTACTCAATGGAGAGTACCTGGGTGGGAAGAAGCAACAGAAAAATTCTGAACACTTTTTCTGAACCTATTCATGGTTTATGGCTGATGTCATTAATTCTATAAACATTTTGTTTTGGGTAGTGTTTTATAGGTGCACCCATATTTTGCGCCTATAAATAAAAATCTTGTTAGAGCACAGCAAAAGGAGTCAACTGTGATCTAGAAGAAGCAATCATCATTTTATCGGTATTCTACAGTATCCTAGAGGAACGACTAGAATGAAATATCCAACTCTGACATTATTTGAGTAGTTCAAAAATCCACCAATGAAACTGCACCAATTTCTGGCTTATGATATAGCTACACATTTAAAGAGAAGCACAAAGAAAAAAAGGGAAAGGCCGGGTGCAATGGCTCAAGCCTGTAATCCCAGCACTTTGGGAGGCCGAGGTGGGTGGATTACGAAGTCAAGAGATCGAGACCATCCTGGCCAACATGGTGAAACCCCGTCTCTACTAAAAATACAAAAATTAGCTGGGCTTGCTGGCACACCTGTAGACCCAGCAACTCGGGAGGCTGAAGGGGGAGAATTGCTTGAACAATTCTTGTGAGGCGGAGGTTACAGTGAGCCGAGATTGTGCCATCACACTCCAGCCTGGTGCCTGACAACAGAGTGAGACTCTGTCTCAAAAAAAAGAAAAAATGGAAAGCAAAAATATGCCATGGATGACTATTATTATTATTATTATTATTTTCTCCCCGGAAACAGAGTTGCTCTGTCACCCAGCCTGGAGTGCAGCGGCGTTAACTCAGCTCACTGCAACCTCCTCCTCCCGGTTCAAGCGATTCCCCTGCCTCAGCCTCCCAAGTAGCTGGGACTACAGGTTCCCGCCGCCACTCCCAGCTAATTTTTTGTATTTTTAGTAGAGATAGGATTTCTCCATGTTGGCTGGGCTGGTCTCAACCTCCTGACCTCAGGTGAACCACCCGCCTCGGCCGCCCAAAGTGCAGGGATTATAGGCGAGACCCACCAAGGCTGGTTGGATGTCTATCCTTCACAGGCAAAACTAATCTTTGCAAGATTTGAGAAGTTGCTGCCCCTTTGACTCAACATGTTCTATAACCAGGACAGATTTTGATTTGAATGTAAATATTTTTTAAACTTTAGCTCATCACTAACTACACAGACACAAGGGAGAACTTCTAGGGGTCCAATATAGATAGCAGCAAATAGGAGGTAGAAAAAAAAAGATACCTAATCAGAATCATCAGCAGATCAACAGCTGAATATTACTTAGTGAAGACAGATTCTTCAGGATAAAACCAGGCAAATTACCCACTAGAATGACAACAACAAAAATTCATATAATAACAAAAACTGAATTCCAGAAACATTCCAATAATTTGTATGCAACAATTAATTATAAACTAAAAATTACTAGATATCAAAAGAAACAGAATATAATCATTTACTCATAGTAGGAAAATAATGTGGTCAACAGGACCTAATTACTGATTACAAGTAGGCCTAGATGGTTGGGTTAATAAAAGAACATTCAAAAGAGATACTGTAAATCTGTTCCAAAGTAAAAATATGACTAAAGAAAAGTCTACCAGGCAGTGTGCAGTGGCTCATCCCTGTAAGTGTAAGCCCAGCACTTTGGGAGGCCGAGGCTGAGATGACCTGAAGTGAGGCGTTCAAGACCAGCCTGGCCAACATGATGAAACCTCATTTCTACTAAAAATACTAAAGATAAACCAGGTGTGGTGGCATGTGCCTATAATCCTAGCTACTGGGGAGGCTGAGGTAGGAGAATCATATGAACTCGGGAGGTGGAGGCTGCAGTGAGCTGAGTTTGCACCATTACACTCCAGCTTGGGCGACAAAAGTGAAAATCTGTCTCAAAAAAAAATGTATATCAGTAATAGTAAAGAGGTATAGAATTGAAACAGAAAAGTTAAACAATTTTATAGAATGAAATGGAAATTCAAGAGCCAAAACAATACAGCTGAAAAGAATTTTAATAGACCCAATGGCAGATTTAAGATAACAGAAGTGAACTTTAAGATAAAAGAATACAAATTACCCATCCTGAAAACTGAGAGAAAATGATTGAAGTGAAAAGGAACAATGCCTTTATTATGTTGATAGAGATGGTAAAAGAAAGCACGTTTGTAGTATGTGTGGAAATATTTCCTAAACACAATGAAGTTGGGAGCCATTTGAAAGAAACATAAAGTTAATTAATTCTAAAGGATATTATGTTTCAATTTTGTACTGGTCAGCGTAACTTCAAACAATAACGTTATAATTTATTAGGACTTACCATAATTAGGTTGTAATAACTGCATAAATCATAGTCAAACACTTCACTTTAATTTAGACAAGAATAGACCAACTGTAAGATAACTTCAATATTTTAAAATGTATTTTGGCTGGGCATGGTAGCCCATGCCTATAATCCCAGCACTTTGGGAGGCCAAGGTGGGCAGATCACTTGAGGTCAGGAATTTGAGACCAGCCTGGACAACATGGTGAAACCCTGTGTCTACTAAAAATATAAAAATTAGCTGGACATGGTGGTGCATGTCTGTACTCCGGTGACTGAGGGAAGAGAATTGATTGAGCCCAGGGGTAGAGGTTGCAGTGAGCTGAGGTCACACCACTGCACTCAAGCCTGGGCTATAAAGCCAGACTCTGTCTCAAAAAAGAAAAAAAATGTAATCCCAGCATTTTGGGAGGCCAAGGTGGGTGAATCACAATGTCAAGAGATCGAGACCATCCTGGTCAACATGGTGAAACCCTGTCTCTACTAAAAATACAAAAAATTAGCTGGGCATGGTGGCACATGCCTGTAATCCCAGCTACTCAGGAGGCTGAGGCAGGAGAACTGCCTGAACCCAGGAGGTGGAGGTTGTGGTGAGCCGAGATCCCGCCATTGCACTCCAGCCTTGGTAACAAGAGTGAAACTCCATTTCAAAAAAAAAAAAAAAGTAGATTATTTTAGTTGAATAAAAGTGTAAGAGAAATTGAGACAAAAAATTGAAACTTCCTAAATTGTAGAAAAATATAAACTTACAAATGCGAGTTTAGCAAAATCCAATCAGCATCTGGAAAAAAGATGAAAAATTATAGATTGACCTTAGTTTAATTACTTAAAAACTAAAGTGAAGAAAAATATTGAGTGCAGCAAGAGAAAAGTAATACATGTTTTCATGATAAAATTGTGCTTTTAAAGCCTGAATTACCATCAGAAATAATACAGTCCGAAAGAAACTCTGACAACACATCAAAACTGCTGACAGAAAAACATCAGAATTTTACATTCCAAAAAAAAATCCCTCCCACAAATGAAAGCTGATTAAATATATATCCAGACAAACAAAATCCATATTTATTGACACCATATGTGAATTAAAATAATACAAAAATAGCAAAAAAAATGGTTTCACATGTTGAAAGGAAATTATACCAGATAAGCTGAATATACAGAAAGAAATTGCTATGGTTTGTCTCTATCCCCTCCAAACTTCATTTTGAAATATAATCCACAATCCAACAGTATCAAGAAGTAGGGCCATTGGGAGGTAATTAGTCATGAAGGCAATGCCCTCATGAATAGGATCAAGGACCTTATAAAAGGGGCAGAAAGAACTAGCTAAGCCCTTTTTCTCTACTGTCCCTCCCCACTCTGAGGTTATAGAATTTGGAAATAGCACTCAAGGCCCCATTTTAGAAGAAGAGATTTGATCCTCACCTGATACTAAACTTCCCCACACTGTAATCATTAGACTTCCAGGCTCCTTGATTGTAAGCAAGAAGTGTATGCTGTCTATAAGTTTCGTAGTCGAGCATATTTTGTAATAGCTGAAGAATGAACTGTGGCAGCAGTAAAGCATACAAGATATGGTGCAGTGAAACATATTCTTTAACAGGCCAGATGACTGGTATTGAAACTGCTGCTACATCCACTCCACTTTTCTTTTGTGACATGAAACCTACCATAGACAGTTCCTGAGGAATGGGTGAGACAATATTCCAGCAAAATTTTATTTACAAAAACAGATTTGGCTCATCGAACATTATTCCTAGCCTATGGTTTAAAGCAAGACTTATAATTATTCATTGTTAGGTTTGGGAGACATATATATGGATATATGAATTAAACAAAACACAAAATGGAGGTGAAGACAGACATATAATGGTGTAAGGGTATTATACTTTACCAGAAGTATTCAGAATAAACTTTTTAGAAGTACAGCTATAGATTATCTTCCCTTCAAGAAAATACTAAAGCATAATTTAAAGAAGTTTAGCCAGAAACTCAACAGGAAAATTTAAAGAAAATAAAATACCTAGGAATACAACTAAAAAAGAATATAAAGGACTTCTTCAAGGAGGACTACAAACCACTGCTCAATGAATTAAGAGAGGACATAAACAGATGGAGAAAACTTCCATGCTCATGGTTTGGAAGAATCAGTATCCTGAAAATGGCCATACTCCCCAAACTAATTTATAGATTCAATGCTACCCCCACGAAGCTACCAAAGACCTTCTTCGCAGAACTGGAAAAAACCACCTTAAACTTCATATGGAACCAAAGGAAAGCCCTCATAGCAAAGTCAATTCTAAGCAAAAAGAACAAAGATGGAGGCATCACACTACCTGACTTCAATCTATACTACAAGACAACAGTAATCAAAACAGCATGCTACCAAAACAGAGATAAAGAACAATGGAACAGAACAGAGGCCTTGGAGGCAACCCCACACATCTACAACCATTTGATCATTGACAAACCAGACAAAAACAAGCAATGGGAAAAGGAGTCCCTGTTTAATAAATGGTGTTGGAAATACAGGCTAGCCATGTGCAGAAAGCAGAAACTGGACCCCTTCCTGACACCATACACTAAAATTAACACCAGATGGATTAAAAGACTTAAATGTAAGACCCAACACCATAAAAACCCTAGAAGAAAACCTAGGCAAAACCATTCAGGACATAAGCATAGGTAAGGACTTCATGACTAAAACACAAAAAGCATTGGCAACAAAAGCCAAAATAGACAAATGGGATCTAATTAAACTCCATAGCTTCTGCACAGCAAAAGAAGCAATCATTAGAGTAAAATGGCAACCAATAGAATGGGAAAAAATTTTTGCAATCTACCCATCTGACGAAGGGCTAATATCCAATATCTACAAATAACTAAAACAGATTTACAAGAAAAAAAACAAGCCCATTCAAAAGTGGGCAAAGGATATGAACAGACACTTTACAAAAGAAGACATATATGATGCCAACAAACATATGAAAAATGCTCAGCATTACTGGTCATTAGAGAAATACAAATCAAAACTACATTGAGATACCATCTCATGCCAGATAGAATGGCAATCATTAAAAAGTCTGGAGACAACAGATGCTAGAGAGGATGTGGAGAAATAGGAACACTTTTACACTGCTGGTGGGAGTGTAAATTAGTTCAACCATTGTGGAAGACAGTGTGGCAATTCTTCAAGGACCTAGAAACAGAAATTCCATTTGACCCAGCAATCCCATTACTGGGTATATACCCAAAGGATTATAAATTGTACTATTATAAAGACACATGCACATGTATGTTCATTGTGGCACTGTTTACAATAGTAAAGACTTGGAACCAACCCAAATGCCCATCAATGATAGACTGGACAAGGAAAGTGTGGCACATATACACCATGGAGTACTATGCAGCCATCAAAAACAGTAAGTTAATGTCCTTTGTAGGGACATGGATGAACCTGTAAACCATCATTCTCAGCAAACTGACACAAGAACAGAAAATCAAACTCTGCATGTTCTTACTTATAGGTGGGTTTTGAATGATGAGAACACGTGGACACAGGGAGGGGAGCATCACACACTGGGGTCTGTTGGGGGGAACTAGTGGAGAGACAGCAGGGGTTGGGGAGTTTGGGAGGGATAACATGGGGAGAAATGCCAGATATAGGTCATGGGGAGGAAGGCAGCAAACCACATTGCCGTCTAGTTACCTATCAAACAATATTGCATGTTCTTCACATGTACCCCCAAACCTAAAATTCAATAATATATATATATATTTTAAAAAAAGATGGCAGAAAAGGTGGAAAAGAATAAAAGATGAGATAAATAGCAACTAAATCTAAAATGTCAACATATCCATTCATAGTAATAATTACACAAAGTGAATTATGCACAAGTTCTAATAAAAAGAAAGATTATTACACAGGCCTACAAAAAAATGCAAATATGTAATCACTAGAATATTCACTTTAATATTAAATATATAATTAGTTACAATGTAAAAGATGAAAAAGTACTATGCAATGATAAAAGAATTGCAAGTCTAGATGGCTTCCCTAGCTAATTTTAGCAATCATTTTAGGAAAACAGAATATTAATCCTGCACAAACCCTTCTATAGTATAGACCAACAGAAAATATTGTTCATGTCGTAAGGGGACTGCATAACCTTGAATATAAAGTCTTTCACTGAAAGCACAATAAAATCAAACTACTGACTAATGCTTCTACTTTTAGAGATAAATATATTTTAAGTAAAATATTAGCAAATTTTGTCTAGTGAGATATAAAAGTAATAATGCAAGTAATTTTATCCAAGACAAAAAGATAATACGACAACAACTGTATCTCCATTAATTTATTGTAAACTATTGTTATAATAATGGACAATAGATTTTACAAAATTCAACATGCATTAATCATAAACAGACAAAAATGAGCAGATATGAAATTGTAGTTAGTCCCTTTAAAATGACGATGATTATGTATAAAATTCTAACACCAAAATAATACTTAACCATGAATGGGTGAGTTTTCTGAACCTAAGGTAATAAAATCAGCAAGAAGTTTGTCTCATCACTTTTTATGTAACATTTGGTTAGAAATTCTAGTCAGTGAACTCAAGTAAGAAATATTAATATAAGACATACAGAAATGGCATGGAGAAATAAGCTTATTTGCAGATGACATCATTGAATATGCAGAGAATCTTTAAAAATCTGCAAAAATAATACCATAGTGAAAATGAGTTTAGCAACATCACAGCATACAATATCAATGCTAATAAAAATTTTAATTCTAGAAAACACTGGAGAATGAATAATAAATAAAAATTAAATACTAAAAACAAAATTCTTACAAAGTTTAAATTTGTGTAAAAACAGGAACGTAAAATTGATATGAAATATTGCTAACAGAAAGTGAACAAAGCCTAAAATATGCAGAAATAGGCCATGTGCATTGATTGGATAAGTTAATATTGGTAAGATGGCAAATGTCCCTTAATTATAATGCATATTCAATTCAATTTAATTCACTCTGAATCATATTCTTATCATCTTTGTTGTTGTAGATATTGACAAGATAAAGCTAAAATTACTACAGAAATAACAAAACCAAAAAATAAAATATAGAAGTTTATTAAAATACAGAAAATAACAATATCAGAAATCCAAACAAAAATCAACAGTAATGCAAAATTATAGGCAAATATAAGAAAGAGAAAAATATCAGCTGAAATTGATCTTGAACTTGCACAGGTTTCAGAGTTAACAGAAAAGACAATTATTCTTATAGCAACAGATATAAAACAGATTTAAAAAAACAAGAATAAAGAGGAGACAAAAAAACAGGATTAAAATAATATTCAATCTGTTCACAGAATAATAAGTATAAGATTTGACAAAGACACAAATCACATTTATGGGAATGAAAACTGTTACATCTCAGACGAAGAATCACTGGTTGGATAAACATCATATTAGACATTTGCCTATTATGAATAATGTTGCCATGTACATTTGTGTTACAGGTTTTAGGATGGACCTATACTTTTATTTATCTTGAGTATGTACCAAGAATTGGCAATGCTGGGTGATAAACTCCAAGATTCTTTGAAGAACTGCCAAAATGCTTTTTAAAATAGTTGCATTATTTTTTATTCCCACTGGCAATGTATGATGGTTGCAATATCTCAAAATCTTTGCCAACACTTCCTTTTTCTAACTTTTTGGTCATAACCATCCTATTGGATGGATAGTGAGATTGAATATTGTGAATTACATGGGAGACACTCAAGTGTCTTAAAGTTTTTGTATGAATAGAAGCACTGTCAACACAGATTGGGAGAATAGAGAACAAGAAAGGCGTCTCTCTGTCTCTCAAATTTCTACATTTTTCATCATAAAATATGTCCTCCCTTTTAATAAGAAGAGGAAGAATGACCCAGAAGGTAGAGCCGGGATCCTAGAGAATGGAACTAGGAATTATAGAGGATTATCTCTTAGCCTCGATAGCCAGGGGAGTTGTCTGGCTGCATTTCTAAATTTCTGGAGATCAGTGGCTCTTTGCCCTTCCATTTGTCTTTCTTTTTGAACACGACTATCTATAACATGCCATGATATTCTGACTCTTATTCCCCCATTTATTTTTTAAAAAATAACTTATTTCTCTTTCGCAGGTCTATAAATAGAAAGAAATTGTGCCTTAAAAGTAGATTCTACTAAGACCTTCACCCCCATCTAATTTACGTAATTTAGTTGACAAAAGTTGTTACTTTTGAACTGATGCAGTTTAGATGATATTTTGGGACTTTGTGTTGATGCTGTCATGGATTGAAGTTTTGAGGATGTTGAGATAGTTTTTCATCTGTGATACTAAGGTGAATCTTTGGGATCAGAGGCCAACTGAGTTAGGCAGAATAATGCCATCACCCAAGAGATGCCCACTTGCTAACATTTTGCACCTGTGACTATTTTATCTTCCATGGCCAAACTGACTTTAAAAATATAATTAATTTTAAGAACCTTAACACAAGGGAGAGTATTATGGATTATATTCAACTTTAAGAGCACAAAACCTTTTATCTGGCTGTGGTCAAGCAGAGATGTGAAGATAGAGTCAGGGTCAGAGACACAAGGTTGAGGAAGAACAGGAGCCATAAGCCAAGGAATACAGGGAACCAATAAAAGCGGGATAATACAAGTAAATATGTCATTTCATAGAATATATAGAAAAGAAGATAGGTCTAAAAACTTCTTCATTTTAGCCTAGTAAAAAAACCATGAATAATCATGTCCCCAAAGAATATATACAAATGGCCAACAAGCCCATAAAAAGTTGTTCAACATCACAAATATTAGGAAAATGCTTATAAGTTAGTATTAAGTATGTGTATTTACATATATATGTAGATATATATACATATATACATATATGTATGTTGTGTATATAAACAAATATATATACTATATAAATAAATACACACGCAGAAAATAATAGCTGTTGGTTAATGCAGGAAAGAAGAAATCTAGAGCATTGCTGATGGGAATTTATAATGGTGCAGTTGCTGTGAAAACCAGTATAATGCTTCCTTTAAAAAAATGAAACATAGAATTACTATATGGTTCAGGAATTCCACTTCCAGGTATAAAACCAAAACTGAAAGCAAGAACTCCAACAGATAATTGTCTACCACTGTTCATAATGACATCATTCATAGTAACTAAAAGGTAGGAAAAAACCCACAAACGTTCATTGATGTATGAATTCAATTTACCCATTTAATTTATAAAGAATATATGATTGGTCAGGTATACATCCTGATTTTGCTTGATTAGCATTTTTATCAGCAAAAAATAAAAAAAAACAGTAGGAATATTAAAAAGACCCTCAAATATGTAATTAGAATTTATTCCTAAGAAAATTCTAATGTATTTTTAGTCTGATTTTTAATATATGGATAATCATAAAAATTAAATTTATGTTATAAAATTAGTTTTATATGTGGTCTTTTACAAATAATGCATAATGAAATTTAAATATTATTAGAACAAGAGTTTCTGCATAGTATCTCGTACTTTATTAAATTCAGTATAAATATTTTCTTATATTTGTTTAACAATAAATTCAATAACAATGTAAATAATTACCGGTATATATCAATTAATATTGTCTCAGTATAAAACTCCAAGAACAGGAACTACTGTGTCAAAAGATATCATTGAGCTTGTACATATTTTATGAAATCAACCTTTAAATTATTTAATACATGTAAATTATATCATCAGTTTTTGGAATTCTGAACATCAAAACTGAAAGTACATTAATATAAAACTGATGGTGACAAGATAAAACTGATGGTGACACAAGATTATAAGAAAATAAAACTGATGGTAACAGGTTAATAAAGTTAATACTGAATTTTGATGTTCCCTAGATTTTAACCAATATTCTGATAATATTGGTGTGGATGTGACCTGGACATCAGGATTTTTTTAATGCATAGAAAAGTGTGGTAATCCTCTCTTAAAATAATTTGTTTCCATTTTCACTTTATGTTTTTTTTCTAATTTATTTTATTGCAGGATGAGTATTTGTATACTCATCATTGACTTTTTATCTGCTCCCTAACTGTATTGTCATCAAGAAGTTTTAAATGAATTAGACGACTAAGTCTGTATTGTTTAATGTACATTTTAAACTGAAACTTTATTTACTCTGCATTTCATTGAAATATCATGCACACGATTTTTATATTATTTTAATCTTGATCTATACATACCTTCAATTATTGTGAGATGGCTGCAGTTCTGTTGAATGCACAGTTGTGAATAGCAAGCAATATAATTGTGGAATCAAATTTAACAGTATTGTATTGTCTTTGAATAGAAATAAACTTTCTTTTCTCTTATGCGACAGCATAAACTACCTGAATGATATGGTAGATAATGTTTAACTTTCAATGAAACCATCAAATTGGTTTCCAATGTGATTGTAGTATTTTATATTTCCACCATTGGTGTCTGAATTTCTTCATATCCTCATCAACACTCAGTGTCGTCAAGCTTAATTTTAGCCATTTTTTTTATTTTGAGATGGAGTATCATTGTGTCACCCAGGCTGGAGTGCATTGGTGCAATCTCCTGACCTCAGGATCCACCTGCCTCGGCCTCCCAAAATGCTAGGATTACAGGCATGAGCTATAGCACCTGGCCAATTTCAGTGATTCTAATAAGCATGTAGTGCTGTCTCATTAATGCCTATTATCATGTGACTGGATCAGTAAATTATGCTATATATTTACAATGAAATACTGTTCTAGAATAAAACAAACGAGCTATTGATATAACAACATGAATAATTCTCGATTATAATGCTAAGTTAAAAAAAGTCATTATTTATTCCATTTGTAGAAAATTCCAGAATATACAAACTAATCTATAGTGACAGAAACCAAATCAGGTGTTCTAACAATAGGGGAGAGGACAGAAAAGAGCAGCAAGGAGGATTGCCAAGAGATACCAGGAAACGTGGGAGTTAAGGACTGTACATCAACTATATTTAATGAAGCTATTTAAAGAAAAGAAAAAAGATATTTTGGATTGAGCTGACTTTATTTTACTGATCTGAAAATCATTTATCCTGATTTACACTTCTAATTTGTGGTTTAATTTAAAAGTGTATTTTGCCGGGCACGGTGGCTCACGCCTGTAATCCCAGCACTTTGCGAAGCCGAGGAGGGTGGATCACAAGGTCAAGAGATCGAGACCATCCTGGTCAACATGGTGAAACCCCACTCTACTAAAAAATACAAAAAATTAGCTGGGCATGGTGGTGCGTGCTTGTAATCCCGGCTACTTAGGAAGCTGAGGCAGGAGAATTGCCTGAACCAAGGAGGCGGAGGTTGCCGTGAGCTGAGATCGCGCCATTGCACTCCAGCCTCGGTAACAAGAGCGAAACTCCGTCTCAAAATAAATAGATAGATAGATAGATAGATAGATAGATAGATAGATAGATAGATAAAATAAAAAGTTTTCGGAGATTCAGTGTAATGAATTAAAAGTGTACATTGGAGTGTGTTTGCTTCCTGTAGGTAAAATGAGGAGTTGAGGAGCCAAATAAACATGAAACCTTTCTAAAGTATTTTATAGTGTTAGGAAGACAATATCGTTGCTGATAATCTTAACTCATTTGTAATAAAGAGATGTAGGGTATGGTGCTAAAGTTAAAGACTATGAACAAAGAAAAAGTACAAAGGACACATTTCAACTTAGCAGAACAAAGCACTTATCCAAAAGAAATCTTACAAGAAAAATGTTATTCAAATATTAAATTCGGTAAATAGGAAACATGAAACAAAACGATGGAAGTAAGTACTAATGATATGGAAATTCTAGTAACATAATTTAAATGTATGCCTTAATAGATGAAGAAGGGCCAGGCGCAGTGTCTCAAGCCTGTAATCCCAGCACTTTGGAAGGCCGAGGTGGGTGGATCACAAGGCCAAGAATCGAGACATCCTGGTCAACATGGTGAAACCCCGTCTCTACTAAAAATACAAAAAATTAACTGGGCACGGTGGCGTGTGCCTATAATCCCAGCTACTCAGGAGGCTGAGGCAGGAGAATTGCCTGAACCCAGGAGGCGGAGGTTGCTGTGAGCCGAGATCGCGCCATTGCACTCCAGCCTGGGTAACAAGAGCGAAACACTGTCTCAAAATAAATAAATAAATAAATAAATAAATAAATAAATAAATAAATAAATAAATAAAAAATTAAAAAAGGAGATAAAGAAAGTAGATTTTACATAGGTACAAGTTCTTAAATGCAGTGTCTGCATTTAAAACACTTAAAAAAGAATGAATTAGGGGTTTTTCAAGATAGAAAAATACCAAGCAAATATAAGCCAAAATAATTCTGAGATAACAAATGTACTGTCTTAAAAATATAAGTTAAAGTAATCATGTTAATAAATGTAGTTTGATATAAGAATAGATCTCCCATGGGTAAAGAAAAAGACAATAGTCAATAGAAGACAGTAGAATGAATGCATATGAAGCATAATGAGATTAAGGTAAGAGAAAAACAAGGATTTACCTAGACTCAAATGCATCTGCAAGAGATCCTAATAAGCTTATTTTAACTTGAGACCTCAGTACTGAGAATGCATTTCTTGTTTTGTTATGTTAAAACAATAGATTTTTACATATATAAATCAAACATCTACTTTGAATAAAAGGTTTTTTGAAAAAAAATTTTATTTCTCATAAACAGTGACATTTTGGAAATACCTATTCAATACATTTTTTAATACTTTGATTTCTACTTTGCATATGTCTAGGATACCCAATTTTTAAATTCATGTGGTGATTAATCTGTGGTGAGAAAAACATGGTTACTAAAGTCAGATCTGAGTTTGAATCCCATATTTAATGAATAATAATAAATTCGTTGACTCAGTCTCACATTCCAGGCTGCCTTATTTATACAATAAAGATACTCAAATTTACTTTACTGTAACATTATATGCAGAGTTCTTAATTCCTTGTTGGACACATATTAGGGATTTAATAAATATTTTACTGCAAGGTAATAAAGGTTTTGACTTCAGGAGACTACAAAGAAAGCTTCACATTTTAGATAAATTAATTGCTAACATGAACGGGATGCTATGGCAACTGAATGTCCAGCTTCGTATGATAGTAAGTTAGTGTATAGTGTCTTTTTTGTTGTTGTTGAGGCAAAGTCTTACTCGATCACAAGGCTGGAATGTAATGGCATGATCTCAGCTCACCGAAACCTCTGCCTAAGCCATTTACTTGCCTCAGCCCCTCGAGTAGCTGGGACTACAGCTGCCACCATGCCCAGCTAATTTTTTGTATTTTAGTAGAGACAGGGTTTCTCCATGTTACCTAGGATGGTCTCTATCTCTTGACCTCGTGATCCACCTGCCTCAGCCTCCCAAATTGCTGGGATTACAGACATGAGCCACCATGCCTGCCCTAGTGTATAGTTTCAACAAAATATTTGCCCTGTTATTAGACAAGACGGTAATTTTGCAAATAATAAAGACACTACACCAGGAATACAACAATCAGAATATATTTGCATATATTTGATATTTAAATTGCATAAAGTTCCTTGTAAACTTTGCAGCTATATACAAATTTTGATGGTCTCTTCCAAACAGCAAACTGTTAAAAACCATTGGCAATAGTGGTTTTTTATGAAGAGAATCACATTGATATATTATTTAATATTTGACATACAATGTGTAAAGAAATCTGACTTTTCACGAAATTTAAAGAGTGGATTTACTGAAAGTTGTATTTGTCTTAGTAAAATTACTGAAGAATTGAAGATTTGTCCCAAAAAGAAGCAGGGATGCAATATATCACTCTTAGCAGCAATTTAATTTACAGTAGAGGAAGTTAAGAAGAATAGAATAGCATTCTATTTGGGGTAACATAAAACATAAAGTAACATTACATAATGACCTAACAGAGTTGCTTAGACAAGTCATGTTTATTTTACTATCTTATTTTTTTGTGGTATAATGAAAGATACAATCACTAAAGTTCCTTAAAAGAGTGTTGTTGATAATTTGAAAAATGTACACATTTGAAAGATCCTAAATAATAGACCTATGTTTAGAATATACAGTATAACTAAATACCCTATATAGATTTAGTGGTTCTAGGAAAATTAGCAAGGCATTTAGAATTTAAAATTAATTCAATCATGTTTAATAATAAAAGGTTAGATTGATGGTATCTCATGCACTATTTATGAACAACATCTTAATGGAAGAGAGATCTAAATTACATTTTAGCTCTGGAATTATTTAGTATGTTATATCTATTAGCATTTATTTTGGAAGTGCATGACAGCGTCCTGTTAAGGCAATACTATAAGTAAAGTATATTTAATGAACTCGTAATGACTCTTTTTCTTTACAATTAATGGTGTATAGTTTTGCCAAGATTACAGTAATTTCTTTCCTAATCGGGATTCAATATTTCTACTAAAATGTAATTATTTATAACTAATATTTTTGTGCCCATTGATTCTTGAATTCTGTTTTACATTTACATTTCCTTGTGAGTAAAAGCATTAGTGATGCATTACTCAGGGCTCTCTAGAGGGACACAACTAATAGGATAGATGTATATATGAAGTGGAGCATATTGAGAAGTACTGGGTCACACAATCACAAGATGAAGTCCCACAAAAGTCCTCTGCAAGCTGACAAGCAAGGAATTCAGTCCAAGTCCCCAAATCTCAAAAGTAGGAAAACTGAAAAAGCAGTGCGGTCTTTAGTCTATGGCTGAAGGTCCCAAAGACCCTGGCAAACCACTGGTGTAAGTCCAAGAGCACAGAAGCTGAAGAATGTGGAGTCCACTGTTTGAGGACAGGAAGCATCTGGCACAAGAGAAAGATGGAAGCCAGAAGACTCAGCCAGTCTGCTCTTTCCTCCTTTATTTATCTGCTTTATTCCAGCCTTGCTGGTAACTGATTAAATGGTGCCCAACCAGATTGAGAGTGGGTCTGCCTCTCCCAGTCCTCTGACTCAAATGTTTATCTCCTTTGGCAACACCAACACAGATACAGCTAGGAACAATATTTTCATTCTTCACTCTAATCAAGTTGACACTCAATATTACTCATCAGAAGTGGTGAATTTTGTGATTATGAAATATGACTTAAAACTTTTATCTGTTAGAATCACAGAAATAACTCTCAGATAATTTTCACAATCATTTAGTTCTATTTTATTTCTGTTCCTTTACATGCATTCCTAGGAAGAAATGCCTTGTGGTTACAGTGATAAGAGAAAGTAAATATGATCATATCTTTGTGCGTGTGTGTGCGTCCTTTGTAGAATAGCCACTGAATGTATAAAAGCTTTTCTTTCTATTTTTGTATCTATGGTTAGAGTTTTTGAAGAAAAATTTCTACCTCTTATATTTGCATAGAATTTCTATACTACATTGTACTTTAAAAAAGTAATGTCTGTCTTTGACTAGTAGAAATGAAATCATCATGAGAAGATCAAGAGTTTAGATGAGAGAAAGAACATTGCTTTTCACACCACTTACATATTCCTCATGTATTCAAATTGCACTTTTTCACCTTATAATACTGCAAACAAAAAGTAACTTTGAAAGAAAAGATATGATCTCTAAAAAATCATAGTGATACATCAAAACACTCAATTAGTGCCTAACCACCAAGTCAAATCTTTTATTAGATGAAGGTAAATTGAGAATGTATTCTCTCAGTGTACCTGACATGCAAAATTTGTATGCATTTGTAAGTTCATATTCAAGAGGGAAGAACATAATAATTACAAAATAAAGTTTTATTTCACAAAGACCTATAACTTCATCTACATTAGCAATATTTCTCTTGCTGGTTTAATTAAATAATCGTTTAATATTTTACATACATCTATTTAATCAAACATTAACTCCACTTAGATCATAGCAAATGAGAGAATCTCAAAGCATTAACTTATGTGAGTAGTATAATTGACCAAATGACAACTCTAACTAGAAATCACTAATTATTTAACCCAAATCATAAGAATACTTTCAAAGTCCTCGGTACATTTGTCATAAGTTCTATCATGCTGAGAGTTCTGATTTCATTACAATTCAAACCTATAATTAAAATTTCTCTGTTTTGGGGTATAAATTTGGAAGTAGAGAATGAATAAAATAGAATTATGAAACAAATATAGCACATTTACTTTATCTTACTTTTAATAGTTCTATAGAAATAAAATGCAAATTTTTATGGGTGACTTTTTCTGGGAACTTGATGGTTTTTACATATGTTAAACTATCATCATGCTTCAAACTAAATCCTGCAATATATGCTCCTCTAGTCAGAATACGATTCATGGAGAGCCAGGTGGTAACTGCGGGATACCAGTACCTAAATTAGGTTTAAGACAGTAAGAAAAAGAAACCATTTTCAACTTCAGTATCAGTTTAGCATTCTATGGAACTAGCTAAGAAGCCAACTGATAGCAGAAGGCTGACATAATCACGCCATCTACTCAGTTGCTCATCAGTTCAGCCACTTCCTAACATGCTCAAGACAGTACTTTTGCATCATTTCCTGAGTTTCATACTATTAATTTGAAACGTGACACTTCTAGATAGTCAACCCAGGGTTTAGCAGAGTGTGAGAAATTCCAAATGTTCATTCAAGTTAATTAAAATATAAAGTTGAGAGATAATTTTGCATGATTTAACAATTGGTTATGGGTTTTATAAATTCAAGCACAACCCAGAGAAAGCAGAAGCCCAGATTTAACTAGTCACCCCTTCCTATGTAAAAGGAATGGTAAAATTGTCACTCACTCCTCTCTCTTTATCCAACATTGATTAAAGATGTAAAACGAAGTGATTTCTGAGAATTGTAGCCCTAATTAGTACACTAAAAAGCCCCTAATTTTAAAAAAATCATTATATACATGCAAAATATAAAAGTGTTTTTCTTAGTCATCTAGATGTGGTAGTTTGAGCCTTGTATCCCAAAAATATTTTAGGTACTTAAATTTAATTGAATCATGAAGAAACATGAAGAAAATTCTGTTGTTAATGTATATAATGGAGATCACAAATGTGATATTGTACAAACTTTGCTGAAATTGTGAAGGAGTAGGCATTATATATAAAATCTTTCTTTTATATTTCATATCAAACACTTTTATTCTTCTAACTTTCTCAGAAATTGTAGCCAGGAACACTGTCATAGGTATTATTTCTGACATATCATAGGTAACCAATGATATATTTCATATGGACCCAGCTGATTTCCAGGTAGGTAAATATTAAAGGCATCCATTCTTCTTCTGTTCAAATATATTACATTACATTTTAAGGTCTACCTAAAAGCTTATTGATCTGTGTCATTCTACAGAACATGTGACAGTTGAATTTTCTCATATATTTTTACTTTTCTTCAAAAGAAAGAAATGGGATATACATAGGTTCAGTAACGTATTTTTTTAAAGCTGTATTTTTAAGCAAATCTTTGAATTTTGACATATGTGTATATGCATGAAATTATCACCAAGACCAAGTTATAGAAAATTGAAAGTATCCCAAAGGCATGCTTATGTCTCTTTCCAGTAAGTAAAATTCTCAGAAGAGAAACAGTATGACCTCTTTCACGAATGATTTATTTTTGTCCATTCTTGAAATTCATGTGTGGAATTATGCAATATACACTGTTTTCTGCCTGGTGTATTTTTGTTAAACATAATATTTGTGAAATTCTTCCATGTTGTTGATTCATCAGTTGTTGGTTCTTTAAGATTATTATTGTTATCTACCATTCTACAATAAAAAAATGAAGTTCAAATTATTTATCTTGTTTACTAATGCTTGAATTACTTCTAATATTTACCTAATAAAGCTATTATAAACACACTGGTATTATTTTGTAATTATATATAACAAATTCTGTTGAACATATATGTAAGTGTGCAATTGCTTGATTAAGGAACTACCCTAGCCTGGGAGCAGTGGCTGACACCTGTAATCCTAGCACCTTGGGAGGCGAAGGCAAGTGAATCATCTATGGTTAGGAGTTCGCAACCAGCCTGGCCAACATGGTGAAACCCCATCTCTACTAAGAAATATGAAAATTAGCCAAGTGTGGTGGCAGAAACCTGTAATCCCAGCTATTTGGGAGGTTGAGGCAGGAAATAGCTTGAACCCAGTAAGCAGAGGTTGCAGTGAGCAGAGCCCTTGCCATTGCACTCCAGCCTGGACAACAAGAGTGAAACTTCGACATTAAAATAAAAAAATAAAAAAAAAAAAACTAGCCTATGCATAGTGCACTAGTCCATTTCACAAGGCTATAGAAATCTACCTGAGACTGGGTAATTCATAAATAAAAGAGATTTAATTTATTCACAATTCCACATTACTGGGGAGGCCTCAGTAAGCTCACAATCATGTAGAAGCAAACCAGAAGCAAGGCAGGTCTTACAGAGTGGCAAGAAAGAAAGAGCCAGAGGGAACACTGTTGAACTATCAGATCTTGCAAGAACTCACTCACTATCACAAGAACAGCATGGGAAGAACTGCCCCCATGAAATAATCACCTCCTACTAGGCCCCTCGTACAAATCAACATGAGATTTGAGTGGGGACACAAGTCCGAACAAAATCAAATAGCCAAAGATAATACCAGATTCTAAAGCAGCTAAAACAATGTCCATTCCTCACTACCAATATGTGACAGTTCTAGTTGCTCTAAACCCTAACTGTAACTTGTCATTGTAGTCTTCATACTGTTAGCCATTCTAGTCTGATTCTAATGGTAAAATGTTAAAACTGTAATAAGTAATTATGTTGCCCATATTTTTATATAGTTATTGAAATTTTGGATATTTTATGAATGTGTTTTGAAATTACTTCCCCATTTTTGAAACCATGTTAGTTTTTTTCTCATTAATTTTTAAGAGTACTTTATGAAAATTGAATATAAACACCCCTCCAAATTTTGTTCATATTTCAATGATTGGAATGGATAAATAGAGGTACTTTAACCTGTTTTACTTTCATACTAACATTTATTTGTTCTTTTTGAATAAACATTTATATATCTTCATAACTTAAACATAATTTTCTAAGTTTTCTTGTGGAAACATGTTTCTTTTTCATTTAGGTCTATAATCTAATCTAAATTCACCATGTATAGAGTCAGGGATAAAGGAATTCTGTTGTTTTGTTTGTCACATAATGTTATCTAATTGAAATGATTGCACTTTTATTCTTTATTTTTTAATGGGTTAAATATTTAATGATAAACTTGTCTTCTTCAAATATGCCATAATGAGTCATACTGTAGTATTGTCTTTATGTATTTTTTATTTAATTTTCAAACATTTCACAAATGGTTTTATATTTAGATTTATTGTAATGTAACATTTAACACCATAAAGTTCCATCCAAGACATCTTTATCTACAAGTTTTGAAAGTTTGTGGTTTTATTTTTATTAAATTTTAAATATAATTTCTCTTGTGACTTTCTGTTTGATACATAGGAGAAATTTAGAAGTATATTGTTGTGTTTGCCTAGATTTGGTGATTTTTCAAGATTATCTTTCTAACACTGGTTTTAGTTTATTTCCAATCTAATTACAGTTGATCCTTGGTGTGATTTAACCTTTTACAACCATGCCAACATTTGTTTGATGCCTCAGAATATGTTTTACTTTAGTTAATGTTTCTTGTGCACTAAAATGAATAGTTTCCCTGCTGTTGTTGAGTGGAACATTCAACAGATGTCAATAAGGCCAAGCTGATTGATAATGTTGCTGAGGTCTTCTATATTCTTAATGATATTCTGGCTGACTGTTTCATCATTTACTAGGAAGAGAATACTGAAGTCTCCAATTGTAATTGTGTACTTCTCTGTTTCATTTCCGTTTCACATGGTTTTTGCTTTATGGATATTGAATCTCCGTTATTAGGTTAATACACATTTAGGATTACTAGGTATTAATGGTGAATTGAATTCTTATGTGAACTCCCTTCTCACCCATGCTGTTCTGAAGCGTACCTCTTCTGATCTTAATATAGTCAGTTTGTCTGTATCCTAATTAATAATTGCATGATCTGTATTTTTCCATTCTTTTTTGAACCTCTGGTTAAATATCTAGCTAAAGGTGATTTCTTGGAGGCAGATTATAGATGAAGCTTGGTTTTTAAAACAAATCTCACATGCTCTGTCCTTAAAATTTGAAATCTGTACCATTTAAATTGGTCTAATTATTACTATAATTGACTTAAATTGACTTAAATCTACTCATTTTGTCAGTTCTTTGCTCTGTTTCATCTCTTATTTATTTCTTATTTTTCCTTTTGCTCTATGCTTTAGAGGATTTTTTTTTATGATTCTATTTTATGTCTGCTATTGGCTGAGTGGTTACACACGAGGGTTTACAACATACAGTTTGAATTATCACAATTTTTCCTCAAATAATATTATACCATTGCCCATGTATATTATAATATCTTAATACAGTATACTTACAGTTCCTTCTATCTTCATGCTACTGCTGTACATTTAAATTTTGCATGTATTGTAACAATGAAATGAGTGACTTACTTTGCTTTGAAGTCTCAATTTTCTTTTAAAACAAATATAATAAGAAGAAAATGATATTTATCGACATTTTTGTTATTTTTCAATTATTTCCTTAGATACAAGCTTTCGTTTTATTTCATAGGGTTTCTACATGAACTTCCTTTAATATTGCTCATGCAATCAGTATAATGGCTATTAATTCTTTCGGGCTTGTTTTTCCATCTGCATATAGCATCTTTTATTTCTCAAACAGAACTGGAGGTTATGTGTGGCTTTGTTGTTGTTTTCTCTTTGGGAGGTTTTTGTTATTTTCTTGTTTGGTTGTTTTTTGCAGCCTCTTCTGATTGGTGGAATTTTGGTACTTAAACACCAGCATACTACAGAAGACTTTTGTCTGTCTAACGTCCTCTATCTTCTTCCTCTACGTCCTCTTTAAACTCTGATTCAGAGCATACTAATACTATTTTCCTTATTATTCTGCCTTTAAAATGTTTATTGCTTAGACTTTAAATATATTGTTTATATGTTTAATATCTAGAAAGTATCTTTGGAGGGGTATACACTATGCATTTATTCCAAATGAACTCCAGTAGCTTAACTTTAATATATATGCATCACTAAACTAAGAATACTCTGCTTTTCTAGATGAGTCCCCTAAATCCATGCCACCCTCCTCCTGAATTAAAAAAAAAAAATTGCCCACAGAGTTAACTGGCCCTGTGTTGAAGAACTTTTACATTCCAATCTGTTGCACTGGCTTCCACAGCTTTCAAAATATCCGTTGATGTAGTTCTACTAGTATAGTTCCCTCTACCTGTGGTAAGCCTCAGCCTCAGGGAATAAAACAACTTTTAATATTAGTTCACATTACAAGGGCTCATCAGTTTGTAGAATTTTAGTTCATATAGACTTCTTCACTCTATAGCTCTCTGATTTCTTTTAAATTATTATTTTTGTAATAAATATTCTTTCTAGTTGCATAGGAAACAATACCTTATATCTACTTGGCACTTCATACCAATGAGAGGAATCAAAGGTTTTAGTATTCCATTTACATTTCTATTTACTTTCAATGTTACAGATAATTCTTAACTTGAACATCTGTGTGCGTAATCGCTACCATTTATTTTCTCTACTTTAGGGCTACTATTTTATTATACAGCTGATAGCTTTTAGAGTTTTGAGATACTGAAGTTAACCATATATGTGTAAATATTTTCCAAACAATCTGCATCTAATTATCAGTCAATATAATTATTCATAGCTGGAGCTAGAGATGTGAATATCTTTCCAAAACCATATAATGTAATGAAAACAACAGAATGACATACATGGAAATATAAAAAAAGGTGCATTGAGATTAACAAGGGAAGAAAGATAGACATACTTATCAGAGTATAATTTGGAGCCAAAAATACAACTTATAAGAAATGATAGTTACAGGGGAGCTAAGAATCTGGTTTAAGTCCCACAGAGTAACTGCCTGCCTTTAGGAGATGACATTCAACTTCAGATAAATATTATTAGAAAAGTTTCTTATTTGAATTTACCATGAAACTCTAAGCTGAAATGTATTTACCAAAAAAAAGGCTTAGATTTAAGAAAATCACCACAAAGAATATTCTTAAGCGGGGGACATAGTTTGATTGGTCTTCAAACAAGCTATAGTTTCATCAGCATTTTGCAATTACTTGTCAATTGATACAATAATGCAACAATTTTTTCATAAAATTTCAGATATCCTCTTGAAGAGAAAATGACATGTAACTACAAAATTATTAATAAATAAATTTGGTTCACTAGCAGATTAGGAAATCTCACATTATAGCAAAACAATAAACTGGCAAACCCTACAACAGTTTAGGATGACAGAGTCCATACATGAATTTTGGATCCTGGGACATTATCAGTTTTCCAGTTGACATATATTTCCAGAGTCTGGGTCTAGGCTACTGCTAGGGTAACCAACTAGAAACAAATCTAGGTAATAGTTTTCAGATTTTTTTTTTTGTGGCCTAAGCACATGATTATTTTCTTTTGTATGCTATATGAACATTTAAAAATAAGTGTATCCATTGCAGAAGTCAGTTTGTTATACACTTATTAATTGAACCATATTAACATGTGTAATATCTAGTATATTCTTATTTAAATATTTTTATAACTGTCACGTACCTATAGAAATAACTGTGCATATTACATTCATTATTTATAATGCTAGAAAGACGTATCTAATTATTACAAAACCTCAACTCAGGTATTCGATTTTATAGTCCAAAATCACAAACCTCGTAAGT
Organism: Leontopithecus rosalia; assembly: GCA_028533165.1. Lineage (NCBI taxonomy): Eukaryota > Metazoa > Chordata > Mammalia > Primates > Cebidae > Leontopithecus > Leontopithecus rosalia. The sequence goes on along the minus strand of CM052650.1, from coordinate 146,131,220 downwards.
GTCAGATTTGTTAATCAGATGAGGTTATTTCTGGTTCCAAACCCTGACATTTTTGGTTTATGATTACTGTCGATCCCAACTATATCCAGCCAAATACAGGCAGTCACTTCACCATGGGAGGCAGTTTTTTAAGTGATCCACCCAGAGTCTCTCCCCAGTTCATTAATTTTCCACACATGTTTTTTCCAGATTTGATTTTATCCTTTCACTTTTTATCTTTGCAGAAACTTCCTGTCAGCACAAAAGGAGAAACCAACAAGAGATAGAATATTGTCTCCTGAATATGTGAGACACTCAGCATTATTAGTTTTTATCCTAAGTTATAAGACAAACTTAGAAGAATTGTTTTTCATTTATTATATTTTATGGCAACTCATTATATGATACTAGTTAAGTAAAGATCAAAATGGATAAGCTCTTTAAACCAGCCCCTCAAGTAGATATGTAATTTCATTCTGGTTTATTTTTCAACTGCTTTATTTCATTTCAAGGTACTTTATATTATTTCTTTTTAGAAATTATCTTTTGTGGTTTTTTTCAAGCTTTCTTTATGCAGTTTTATTTACTGTTCCTTTTCATCAATATTTTTATTTGTATTTAGGTCAAGGCATTGCAGTATAAATCTGTTGCCTTTCTATGCAATAGTTTAAACTTGTGACATTTGATGAAAATTCTTATAATTCTTCTCTCTAGTATATTATATAATAGTTAAAATATTTAGTTATAAGTAAAATTAAAGACCATTTCCCCAAAATATTTATATCATATATGAAGAAAATGTGGCCAATCTTTTAGTAGTCTAAACAAAACCCTGTCAAATACTTCCACCAAAAGGAAATAATAGCAAAGTAATATGTTCTGAATATCAGAACTCTTATCCATAATCTTCTTTCAAGGAACATGGTTGTCAAACATTCAAATTTAAGTTGTATGGGTTATTTTTAATTGTACCAAAAATTTAAAAACCTAGACAAAAATTCAGCAAAGATGATGACATGTGTTAAAATTAATATTTTTTATATCAGATTTCCTGCCTATTAAAGGATCTGCAGGGATAAACTATAGGATTTAAAGTTTGCTTTACCTAATTAGGAAAATGCTATTTAAAATTGTGTTATCCTAGATCTTAGAGAAATGAACTGGCTTTATTTTGGAATCTGACTTGACAAGTTCATTTTCAAAGAACACCCAGGCACAGGAGTCAGCTGGTTCAAAATATTTGAGGGAGAAAAACAGCTAGTGCAGACAAAGGTCCCCTCCTCTACAGTGGTAAGATAAGAAAAGTCAAGCCTGATTCATGATTTGAAGTGTATTGTGTGTTAGTCTGTATCCTCAGTGAGGCTTATGCTGCGTCAGTCTTGGGCCTAGCAGGAGAGATGAGTCACAAGTAATTCTAACAGGGGAGGGAGTTTAATAAAAGAATTTTAAACTGAAACAGGGGCTTGGAACAAAAGGGATTGGATAGTAAATACAGAACTCTAAGAAACCTAAGAATAGCAGATGTAAGAAACTTCCGCTATACCGGAACTGAGACAGAGCGACCAAGAAAGACATTTCTCTCCCACGGTGCCAAGATCCTATCCTTATTATCAAGACCAATTCCTTGTTTTCCAAATAACAGAGAAGTCGCTGTGGTGTTGGATTGGAAGAATGTCAATAATTCTGCCTTCTGGAATTTGCTACAAATTAGTATCTTCTAGGATCCTAGGGAAAGCTGTATTGAGCAGGGACGTTGCCTCCCCAGAACCATTCGGCTTACAAAACTGTCTGAAATGGAGTGCCAGACGTAGCTGCTGGGTGCTGGGTGCTGCTAGCCACTAAGCACCTCAGAAGCAAGGAATTTCAAAAACTAAGGGCTGAAAGGCACTGGTCCTGGAGGAAACCTTAAGTAGAAGCCTGCCAAATGAGCACACTGGAACTAGAAAAAAAAGTCCCTTGCCCCCGTCTCCCCCACCATAATGTCTTTCCTTTGTCCTCCTTGCAAAGGTTATTGTGATGCCAGCTGTCAGAGGAAACTATCTAAAGGGCCCAGATTCATTTTCATAAATCCCAAGATTAGGGTGAATTTTGTGCTAATATGCAATACATTGATAACTATCAAGAGGGAATTAAACAGGGAAATATTTTATTAGAGAAAGTATTGTGTGACAGATGAGAGGGATGAAGCCAAAAGAGTCTGAGAGAGCCATCTGAGCACAGTGGAACACTGACCCTGAGTGAAAGAAGAAAGAAGAGAAGGTTTAATAAAAGTACGCTAGAATGCCATCCAAGAATGTTCAGTAATCACCTCAGGGTGTACTCTAACCAAAATTGGCTTCCAGAGGGGGATCCCATGTCTACCGGCAAGGGGCCTGGCTTAGTAAACCTGCCTATTGCTATCATGCTCAGTGGATTGGCATACGTGCAAAAACACAGCAATGAATTTCAGAGCGCAGCAGCTGGAGCCTTTGGTCAAGTATGCTCCTAAATTTAGAGATTTCCAAGATACATTCTCATGGATATCACAAGCTACAATATGATTGTCATTTTATTGGTACACATTCATAAAATGTCTACTGTATTTATGAATCCTTTTCAAGGCAGAAAGGTAGAGGTGAGACTAGAGTTAGAGGAAGAAAAATATAGAGACTAGAGTTACAACAGAAACAAAAATAGACATAGAAATAGTATGAAGAGGTAATGAGAAAATGAGAGAGAGAAGAAAGAAGGAACTCTGTACCTGGAATCATATGAAGTATGGAGAAATGGGAATTTATTAAAGGAAAATAAAGATAAAGGAAGCTATAAGAATTTTTGCAGGGCTATGCACCAAATATGAGGAAGTTTTGAGGAATGAATTGGTCTTCCAAGAGCCATAGAATCTGGAGGATATAATCAGACTACATGGACATATTCTCTGTAAGAAATAAAATAAGATTTGTTTTCTAAAGAAAGCATTTTATTCTCAAAATCATTAAGTCCTTTTCAACACCTTGATATATTTTCCATGACTTATGCATCACTGCTGAAAATCAGATCTTTCTACTGCAGACTGCCCACAAGTGTCTAGCATGAAGGTGGTTACTTCCTACTGACATGCTGTGGGCATACAAATAACCTTGGAATATCTGGAAATGTAACATAATGTTCAAATGCCTTCTTTCTAGCCATTTCAATATAATTAAAGTTTCTTGAGATTGAAATGGAATGAGGAAGCATGATTACATTTAAATAGTGAAAAATCCAATAAATATGTGACTCTTACCTACCCTCCTGCCCCCACACCAAGTGATACTATAAACTCACATTGTTTGGGCATGGAGTTTGCAGGTGAATGAAAAATGATAAATCATGACACCAACAGCATCTGCTTCAACTCCTAAATATTGCTTTGTCTTTTTCCTCCTCTGAAATCTCTTTGAAATATGTGAATGTATCTTCCAGCTAGTCGTAGAATATCATATTGCATGTAAATGAAATTCAAATTTAGATTGCCTAAAGGAACACTTGCATTTCCTTTGACCATGTAACCTGATGACATTTTTTGCCAAGGAGTTCTTTCCAAATGACAAGGGATAATAGAAGTAATCAGTAACAGGAAAATAAATAACATTTTAAGAAGTCACTGAATGTTTGAAAATGAAATAAAAATAAAACTGCTCAAAAATGCCAACTAGGCAAAGGCAAAGAATGATCCAAGTAAGATACACTCTCTGAGGTTGAATGAGGTCAGGAACATTGATTTAAGTTCAGATTTGCCAAATTAATTTTTAATATCCTAAAGTTTTGTTTCCTACATCATCTTTATTGTTCACTGTTTTAAGAATCATATGCATGTAAACAGACATCTAAAGCTGTGAGAAGCCATTCAGATTGATAATGCTTTTTATGTTTTCATATTATATTTTATCTCACAATTATGAATATGGGATACTTTATAAAATTAGTAGTCAAATGATAAGATCAACATAAAGTACAGATTTATAGATACAATGTTTATGTCCTGGATTACTAGCAAAAAATGTAAAAGAGAAGAGAATCCGTCTTTATTAGTTCCTTATTAATTGTCCTTTGCTAAATAACATATATTCATGAATCAGTAACTCCTAAGTATGATTTGATTTTAAACCATTTTATAGTAGTAACATTCTCAAGAATTTCTAATACTCCCCCAAAGACCTATATTAAACTATAGTGTCCTCTGTACGTGCTACTTTGTAAGCTCTCCAATTGCTTGAACATTTCCATGAATATCTCTTACACACATCAGAAGTTTTACAATAAAATTCAAACTCAATCGAAGCTGTGTACCACTCCTGTGAGTTGGTCTAGGTGTATCTATTAGATTATATTTGGTATAACTTGATAACCACTATTTTCAGACTTATTTTACCATGCTTAGAGCTTTTATTAGCAAGCAGAGAACTAAAGAGTCACACACTGTACGTTTTAGTGCTCTAAAAACCCCTGTATGAAAGGTTCGTATAGAAAAAATGTGATGGAATTTCAGAGCCATGTTCAACTGAACATCATTTAGATATAGCAATAAGAATTTTCTGAATCCACAATGGGAACGTTAAGGAATCAAGAGCACCATTCTGAAGAATTCAAGTTATATAGGTTCTTAGATTCCCGCAACTTCCAGTGATGTTAAAATAGTTGAGCCAATATCTTGACTAATTCTATTAATGAAAGCTGTTGTTCAACATTTGAGTTACTAATTAAAAAGCTGCTAACTTTACAAATAACCCATTTCTTCTTGAGTTTAAAAACAAAAATTATATTTTATAACAAGCAATAGAAGGTTAGTGTAGGACAACAAAAATCAGTTTATTGTTTTATTGACATACGTGGAAATCCAATTACTTTCTAGAAAGCACATATATTTTTATGAATATGTAACAATGGATGTGTTATTATATTTACTCATTGTAATATGGTTATCTAATTAGAACTAATTATTATAAAATAAATATAAGTCATTTAAAATAAAATATTTAGTCAAAATCAGCACAAATTAAAGTTTATTTGGCTAAAAACTCATATAAAATATACATATATACATGCACATATATATGTATATATATAATTGAAAGTCTAATGCTTTAGAAGATGAGTGAACTTTCCAAATAATCTCTATGTACTAAAATTAAGAAGTCTATCATCTTGGTCCTGTGACATGAGCAATGGAAGGCACGAGAAAGCCCAAAGCGCAGTTCTTAAGGAAGGGCCACATTGCCTACTCTCCCTGTTGACCTGAATTACTGACCTCATGGAGGATTTGCTATGACCAGCTGAGTGAGGAAGAAAAATAAGAAAAGACTTAGTTTATAGCACACTGCAATCACATGAAAGTTCCTAGTTCAGTGCCATTTCCATATTTAGGTATGAGTCTACAAAACGCTGGTGAAATACAGTATTGTCGGTGGGTAGAATTTTAAACAGCATATGCCTAATGTTATTGCTGTCATTTTATTTTTGTTTTTGCCTGTGCATGGAAGAAAATAGCCAAAGATACAGAGCAAAGTTGTTCATGGGCACTGAATCACTGGCTAATTCTAGCACTGTACGATCAGGGACAGAAACTTGAAACACACATTCACACACACAATTAGGGAATTGGCTGGGCATGGCTCACTCATATAATCCCAGCACTTTGAGAAGCCAAGGCAGGTGGCTCACTTGAGATCAAGAGTTTAACACTAGTCTGGTTAACATGGTGAAACCCCGTCTCTAGTAAAAGAAATACAAACAATAGCTGAGCATGGTGGCAGGCGCCTGTAATCCCAGCTATTCGGGAGGCTGAGGCATGAGAATCACCTGAACCCGGGAGGCAGCCATTGCAGTGAGCCGAAATCGTGCCACTGCACTCCAGCCTGGGAAATAGAGCAAGACTGTCTCAAAACAAAACAACGACAAAAAAAGAAAGAAAATTATACATAAGGGTATCTGTGAAAGGCAGATAAATAGGTAGATCGATTTCAAATGAGCATAAAGTGTGAAGACACCTGCGATCTGTATGAATATTCACCCAAAAAACAGCTTGAGCAGAGTAAAATCTCAATAATCAGGTGACCTGTTCTTGAGGTTTTAGCCATCCTGTTCTTGCCCAATAGGCTAATAAACAAACTGGCCATGATGGCAGGAGTAAAGTTTAAGTCTGGGCTTAGTAACACGAACTTTACTTGCCATGGTGATCTGGTTACAGCCACTGCTAAATGTCAAACCTACCAACAGTGGATACCAATGCCAAGAACGTGTTTTAGCACCATTCACCCACAGAACCAGCTGTTCAGCCATCATGGAAGGGGTTTCAATTTGTTAGCATTAAATAAACCATGTGGATATGGATTTGCCTTCCTAGTCTCTATATTTCTGCTGTTACACCATCAGTGGGCTTACAGAATATGTTACTCACCATGTTGTTTCACACAGAAGTCTTCTGACAGGGGATTCACTTAATAATGGTAAGTAAGGTACTACAATCATCTTAGTAACACAGTTCATCCTGAAGCAGCTGGCCTGATTTTAGCATTGTTTTTATTTGGAAGTTACATGTGATTTAAAGGTGTATGCAAAAAGGCCAAATTGACAAGGGGTAGGCTTTAACTATATATACTGTAAAATTTTAGGCCTTAGTTAAGGTGAAACTCCAAATACTCCCAGTTTCTTCCCTTATATGCTGCCAAGTTAGGTTTGGCTAAAACAGAAATGTGTAAGAGATTTAAGATTTGGAAGCATAGAGGCAATTATCACTTCCTGACGATTGTTAGACAGTTGCAGACATTCCAGTGGGTTCCAGCTTGGCCTCACTCTCTATCTCATATTCACTTCTTTATTTCCCAGCTACGAGCCTTGCTGAGTAACAGAGCCCAAGGTCCATCAATGAATATTAAGACAACCAGACAACAGTTCCCTATAAATGTCACTGGCTACCACTTTCTTGTCTCTCTTTAGCAGCAGGCTGTTTTGGCGTTCTCAGATGAATTGTTTGGTGATTCTTCTGATGTTAAAATCCCTGTTTTTGATCTCTCTACCAAGTTTACCTTATTCCATATCTCATAGTAGTTCTGTTATTAAACCCTGACTGAACCAAACTCCTATTGTAATGATTGATTCTGGCAAGAATTATAAATGAGTGTCAAGTTATTAAGTGAAGACCACATTTCCTCCTTCCTCCTACAGTAATTAAATGTCAAATAATAGAGTTCTTGCTGGCTAACGCTGGTCATCAGGGAAGTATCCGTTTAGTCTGGTTACATTAACGTAACTTACTATCATTAATATTGGAAAACATCCAGTGCCATGAAATATGATGTGGTGTGTGTTTGTGTGATGTATAACATATACATGCATATATGCATATATACACATGTAATTGTATCATACACAATTTAGTATAGCATTTAATATTTAATGTTTATATTTATAAATCCACAATTTAGAGGCATAGTAAATATTTTGGAGAAAAGGAAATATTTGTCAAATCTATGTTTATTTCTAGTTAAGAATCAAGCACCTTAAATTAGAATGCCAATGCATTTTTTTTTTGTCGTTTTCTTTCTCTAATGGTATTATTCCCAGCAAAATGCCTTGTACTCAGTTGAACTTCTGAAGTGCAGATGGAGCACAAGATCTCCAGGGCAGAGCTGGCCTTGCTTGCTTCTCCATAAGGCTCTTCCCAGGAGTTCCCTTGTGGCCTCTGCTTCAGCCTTTCACCAGTCCATATTGTAACATTTTCTGAGGCTTCATAGTTTAAAAATTTAGAGATAATGAAGGTTGTTCAGAATTGCCATGTCCATGTGTGAAATAAATAATTAGAATGTCAAAATAATTTTATTTTTCTGAGGAAAAAATATTCTTATTATATGGGTTAAGTAAATATAAATATGCTTCCAAGTAGAAGCACAGGAGTAATAATACATCACTAATAATTAGCATTTATTCAAAAGATGGCTCCAATCAGAGTCTTACAAACTTACCTGGAGATTTGCAATAGCATAAAATGCTGTTTTTACAAAGTCATAAACATAGTAACATGTTTTACAAATAATTCATACATCATGCACATATTTTCTCACCATTTGGTGCCTCAGCAGGTCAAATGAAACCAAAGTATACATGGTGAATTTTTTTCCTCACGAGGAAGATATTTGGGACAACATTTAAGGAAATGTTTCTTCCTTACTATTTTGCATATTTTTGTAGATGGAACTAATGGTATGGCCCAGAAACATTGTGTTAAGGCTTTGCGAGAAGGAGTTGTTGGGTTAATATGCAATAATCAATGAAAGGAGCAGTTTTGTCAAGATTTTAGTAAATAGTGATATATACAATGTTTTAAAGATATAAGTTTTGTTCTTAAAAAGATGATTCTTTCATAGGAAATAAATGTGAATGTCAAATCATGTTTTTTCTTTTTCTTTTTCTTTTTTTACTGTCCAAAAACTGTGTAACTAAATCTCCAGTGTCTGTACAAACATGGATTTTGTTGTTTCTAGTCTTGTTTTGGAGAATAACAGCTGAATGTATGCATGTGTATATACACAATGCCCGTGCCCATATTTACAGTTTTTTTGTTTTTTGTTTGTTTGTTTTTGAGACGGAGTTTTGCTCTTGTTACCCAGGTTAGAGTGCAATGGTGCGATTTCGGCTCGCCACAACCTCCTCCTCCTGGGTTCAGGCAATTCTCCTGCCTCAGCCTCCTGAGTAGCTGGGATTACAGGCATGCGCCACCATGCCCAGCTAATTTTTTGTATTTTTAGTAGAGACGGTGTTTCACCATGTTGACCAGGATGGTCTCGATCTCTTGACCTCGTGATCCACCCGCCTCGGCCTCCCAAAATTATGTGATTACAGGTGTAAGCCACCGCATATTTACAGTTTTAAGGTCTGAAAACATTATATAGAAAATTCTAGAAATAAACAATATGTAAATTTTAAATCACAGACCACTCTGAGTAGCGTGTTAAAATATAGCACTTCTCCGTCCAGCTCCATCCCACCTGAGATGTAAATAATCTCTTTATTCAGCATATCCATGCTGTGTATGCCAACCGTTCATCACGTAGTAGGCACCTTGGTTATTACATCAACTGATGGTATCACAGTACTTTTATTCAGGTAATCCTTATTTTACTTAATTATGATTCCAAAGCACAAGAGTAGTAATGCTGACAATTTGGTTATGCCAGAGAAAAAGAAGGGGAGAAAGGTGAAAGGAATAGAACATTACATAAGATATTTTGGTAGAGAGAGAGTGTATGTTTATCATAAGCACACACATATAGAGAAAACACATAGATATGCCTATCTGTGTTTGGGATATATATATATATATATATAGTTTGGTACTATTCATGGTTTCAAGCATCCACTGAAGGCCTTGTAGGATACATCCTGCATAGATAAGAGGTGACTATTGAAATATACATAATATTATATATAAGCTAAATTTTTTGTAATTACAACTTTTTGTAAGATATAAAATATTTATAATATCTATGATTCAATATTTTAAAAATACATTATATATATATTTTGTGTAAATAGGTTATTTTCTCTTTTTTCACTTTTCCTTTTCTTTCTGCCAGCAAACTGTATGTAATAGTTGACAAAGCTTGAAATTTATGATTGTGAATTAAATTAATACGGAGGTGGATGCGATAAAGTAGTAGGAGATGAAGACTTCTAAAGAAAATACAAGTTAAACAACACAAAGACCTGCAAAAGACTACAAAGAAATAAATGAGAAGAAAAAAAAATAATAATGATGACAAAAGCAGAAAGTCAAGCCTAATGAAAAAGTTTAGATTCTTGGAGAGGAAAAAATTTAAGAGCAACAGTAAGGTGCAAGATAACTGTGATGGTCAAGATGGGTATGTGAAAAATATTACTACACATTGAGAATTGGATTGTGCTGAATTGTCTTAAGAATGACAGTAAAGCTTTGAAATAAATTATGGTTATTACTTTTACTCCTTGTTATTAGACTTTGCTTCATTATATGCAAATTCACACTGAGATTGAGCCATGGGAATCTCTATTCTTTATTAGAAATATGTGAGCCAACATTCTAATAAGAACAAAGCTTTTATGGAGTTTATACAACTGAACTTTAGTTTTGAAACTAGCAAATATTAAAAACAATGTAATTGACACAGTTACTCATTGTCTATTTAAGTAAGAATAAGAAAAAGTCTATTGAGAGAAATCTCCCTTTTGTTTAATTTCTTATTTGTGAAGTTATTGTAAGATGCTGCTGTCATTATAAAATGGGGAAGTTATGTTGACATATTCCATTTGAATAGTATGATGACCTTTAAGGGAATGTACTCCTAGGCAATATTCATACACGTCTATTTTATCCTTTGATAAATGCACATACTCCTGTGGGATAGCCTTTAAGATATCTGTTTAAGCACCACTTAGAAATCAGAATTTCCTACAAGTAAAAACAAAAAGAAAAGTTATAACTATCTTTCACATAATGTTTTCTTGAGTAAGTTTACTATACCTTGGACAAGTTTGGGTCTAGTAATATCTTTCTCACAAATGTCTGCAAAAAAAGATATTAACTATTTTTCATGAACTGTAGCTGGAAAGTAAACTACTTGCCAAAATGTACATTAAAAATGTGTTTATTAAAACATTATCGTCATGGTATTGCTAATAGAACTTTTGTCATCCTAGAAACCTTATAAAATATTTGTTTTCTATTGAAGTAATATATGAGGTAAATACACGTTTGCTTTTTGTTCTATTTTTATTTACTTTTTATTTTTATTTCTTTGTTTATTCAGTTGGAGTCTCACTCTGTCGCCAGGCTGGAGTGCAGTGGCACTACCTCGGCTCACTGCAACCTCCATCTCCTGGGTTCCACCAATTCTTCTGCCTTAGCCTCCTGAGTAGCGGGGAGCCCAGGTTTGTGCCACCACGCCAAGCTATATATTTGTATTTTTAATGGAGACAGGGTTTCACCATGTTGGCCAGGATGGTCTCAATCTGTTGATCTCATGATCCATCCATCTTGGCATCCCAAAGTGCTGGGATTACAGGTGTGCACCATCAACCATGGCCATTTCCTTCATTTTATTTGCATTTATTGATATTAAAATATATCCATTGATGAAGTAGTATGATGTTTCGAGATATGCATAATCTTATATCAGTACAAATGTTTTTAACATATATTAAATACAGAATAACTAGTAAATATTATTAAAGTATATTACATGGTAAAAATGTGACCATTTGATCCAATGCCAAAGGATATAATAAACATGAAGACAGTAACAAAATGCAAAAAAACATTTAAAAATTAATAGTTATAGGCTGGGTGTGGTGGCTCAGGCCTGTAATCTCAGCACTTTGGGAGACAGACCACGAGGTCAGGAGATTTAGACCAGCCTGGACAACATGATAAAATCCCATCTCTACTAAAAATACAAAACATTAGCTGGGAGTGGTGGTGCACGACTGTAATCCCAGCTACAAGGGAGGCTGAGGCAGGAGAATCACTTGAACCTGGGAGGCAGAGGTTTCAGTAAGCTGAGATTGTGCCACTGCACTTTAGCCTGGGTGACAGAGGGAGACTCCATCTCAGAAAACAAAAAAATTTTAAAAATTAATAGTTATATATATTTAATTTTTGGAAGTGTATTACAAGCAGATATTATAATCTCTATGCTCTTCAAATGTCTCTGTGAATACAATAAGAATAGATAATCTTTCATAAAATGGTAGTAATATCTACTAGAAAAAATACTTGGTTTGGAAATAAAATATTAGTAATTCAGTGCAGAACAAATTTAAAATGTACTTTTAAAAAATATGAGTAGCACTGTATCTCTTAAAGCTACTATAAAGGTGAAATATTGGTTTGAATTGTTTTAAGGTGTTACACAAAAAAACTATTGTTGATTGCACCAAATACGTTTCACCTGTGAGTGAGCAGAATGCTTCAGAGTGAACAGAAAGGTACAACCATGCCGTAGCCCAGCTATGCTGAAGGACATGGTCTAGTAAAAAACAGGAGACAGAGATGGAAAATACAACAAGAGCATAATGTAAGCTAAAGCTTCAAAGAAAAAAGTACAGGGACAAAACAGAAACAACTGCAAGATAAATTATAACAGGAGTAATAGTAACATGTTGAATGAAGATATTATTTCAAAGACTTTATTTATTCAGTAATAGTGATTATGGCAGTTTTCTCATAACGTGAAATTGGAGGACAAAGGATAACAAATAACTGGGTTAGAGTGTGGGTGTAAATGAAAAAGATGATGTAGAATAGAAAAGGAAAAGTTGGAATTGACTAACTTTTACCTACACTGTCTACAGAAGAATAACATTTTGGAAAGAGAAGTGGAATACCTTCACAAGATACAGTTTAAAGATTTATTTGACATAGGAGAATAGCATCTATTAGAAATAGACTGACAAATTTAAGTAGGATAAATTCAATGATTATATTTGCAGTTTTTAAAATTCCTAGAGTTAAGTTTAGTTACTTATGTGTTGTATCAAAATCTCCTAAAATCTTTTTCCAACACTTTCTCTTTTCTGCTAAAACTCCAATCTTATTGAGCCTCTTGTAGTTCCCTTGAAAAGTCAGACTCCCCTACTTCAGAAATCGTAAGACATTTCTCTTTTCTAGAATGCTTTTCACAGGATAGTCACATAGTTCATCATTCACTTTCTTCAGATTCATGGCACCAAAATCATGTTAACATGAATTTCCCCCACAACTACCTTATGTAAAGCAGCACTCTCACTTAGACCCTCTATTTCTACACACATTATCCTTTGTAGCATTCATCACTGACACATTCAATAGATATTTGTATCTTTTATATAATCTTAGGATATCAGTTCCATGATATTAGGGATTTTTTTTTTCTGTTTTGTTCAACAGCACTTATTGAAGGCTCTGCAGCTCAGTTAAAAGTTTTTGAGTGAACGTGTCTATCAGTTTAAATCTGGTATAAAACAAGTGAGGATAATGAATTTATTTTTGAAACTATAATATGAGAAACAGAACCATAATAAAAACGATGAATATACAGAGATGATATAATAACAACTTAACTAAGCAAACCAAAGCTCACTTCCTCTGCCTATCCATCTATAAATTAACATATATAAACATGTTATATTCATTTATAAATATGATACATATTAATTACATGTACTCTCCTCTTTTGTATTTAGTTCAGAAGTTATTAAAATATTTTAAAATTCCTATAAAAAGCATTTGATTTGTGAAATGGATTGAGAAAAGCATGAGTTGAAATTGTTGAATAAAGAAATGAAGTTAACTAACAACATTGATTGGTTTACATCTGAAGAGAAATGGGCCATAAAACTTCATAAAAAAACATGGTTCTACCTATGACTGCAACTGAAAAAAATTTTCAATGCAATGTTAAGTCAAGTACATATGTTTGATGTGGGGGAAAATTAATATGATTATAAAAACCTGTAAAACAAAATTAGTATAGTATGTTTCATACACAGTGAAAATAAGATTTATATGTATTTTTGTGTGAAAACCAGTATGGCCAGAAATTAAGTGGCCTGTACAAATTAAATCAAAATGAATATGTAAACCAACAAGCAAACATCTAAAAGTGATATTATTATACTATATGAAAATATTATAGTAAAACGTAATTTGTAGTTTTGGTACAAAAATAAAAATAAAGAAATCATATAATTTGATAGCCAACTTATAAAGATAGATAAGAGATAAGGCATAGAAAAAATTCAGCAGGGACCACTATAATTGGAAACAACGAAAGAGAAAGAGAGGAAGAAATATTCCGAAGGAAAATGCAGAGAAACAATTTAGAAATTTAACTACCATTGAAATGTAAATTCCAATAAGAATGGTAATGTGGTTCAGAGAAATTATGCAAATAAAAAAGAACAAATAGAAAGAGCTAGGGCACTGGCAATCAAAAAGAGACGGGGGAGATGTTTTAAAGGAGTTACTGAAAATTTAAACCCTTCAGTACAGACACGGACCAAAAAAATAAACAAGGAGGAGGACATTATAATACAAATCTATGTGAATGATGTAAATGTATAGAGATCAATTACCTTAAGATAAACTATAAGTTTATCTGTATTTCAAAGCAACTAAGAGGAAATTTGGGGGCAAGTGAGAGACTACTTAAGCTTACTTGAAAGGACTTAAGCAAAAGTACATTACCAAGGATATTCTGAGAAAGAGAATTGAAGTGAAGGTCAGTCTTATTAGAAATTAAGCAATAATAAATGTAATAATTGAAGCAGTGGACTACTGAGGCATAAATGGAAAGATCAGTATAATAAATTAGAAAATCTAAACATACAGCTATAATGTAAAACAGGTTTAGTATACTACAATAGTGATATTTTAAATTGGAATAAGTGGATTATTCAGTAAATGATGTTGGCACAACTACAGTATAATGTATAACATGACAAATTCAAATCTACTGTATTATGTGTTACACTGGAATAAATTCCTAATGGAATAAAAAAATATAAAAGTCACTTATATAATGAATGTAGATGATAAGGCACTCCTAGTGTGTATGTTTATGTGTATGAGGTCATGCCACATGACATTTTGGTTAAGGATGAGTTGCATACGTGAAGGTGGGATACTAAGAGTAAAATACCATATTTTCTATATTTTAATATATTTATAGGTGCAAATACCCATTGTGTTATAATTGCTTACAATATTCAGGACAGTAACATGTTGTATAGCCTAGGAGCATTAGGCTATATAATATAACCTAAGTGTGCAGTAGGCGAGACCGTGAAGGTTTCCGTAAGCACACTCTAGGATGTTCACAGAATGAGGAAGTCACCTAACAACGCATTCCTCAGAGGGTATTCTTGTCAATTAAGTGACACGTATATATGACTGTGTATGTATATGTATTTGTGTGTATAAGTTTCTGAGCACCTAATTTAAAGAGAAATCTCCTCTGACACTTTCTAATCTCATATATTTAAAATTAAAACTATTTTTAATTAAACAGATTGGCAACCATCTTGAAACTTGAGAACCTATTTATGATAAGTTTAGAGAGAGAAGTGCAGCCATAAATTACTTAAAAGAGTATGAATTGCTAAAACCTTAATGGAAGTTAATTTAAAATATTCATGAAAATTTTAAAAAGATACCAGAACCAGGACTTCATATTTACAATTTTCAGAATGATGTATGTAAAATATTTTAATTATATTTGTCATTGTGCTGCAGGACTTTTCCTTAGTTCAGCTAAAGACAGGTTCTTTGTCCCACAGCCATGAAGATTCAGGTCTGCAGACAATTTCAATGGAGAGTAAGACAGGGTTTTATTGGGTGAAAAGGAAGAAAAGTGGGAAACAGGGACTCTCCCTAGGCCAGAGTCCTTTGTTAGAGTGCTTCTTGACTGCAGCTTGAATTTCAGTTTCCACACAGGAAGAGGAAGAGCCAGGCTCCTCCAAGCTGTAAATGTCCTGGACTTCCTGAGGCTCCACCTCAGTGAGCAGGCTAGTCAGAGTTTCTCCAAGGACACCCTTCCACCTGGGTGTCTCAATAGCAAAATACTTGAAGAACCAGAATGCCAACCACTGTTTAAATATACTATGATGTGTTGACAAACACTAGAATTCTTTATTTAAAAATTTAGAGTACCTTTTTGCATATAGATGTAGAAAGATTAGAGATATTGTGAGTGGAAAAGCATGGTAGTTGTGTTAGTTTTGCATTGCTGCCATACCAAATTGTCACAAACTTAGTGGCTTAAAACAACACAAATTTTCTATATCATCATTTGTTTGCTTTTTTAATTTTTGTGGGTACACAGTAGTAGGTGTGTATATCTATAGGGCATTTGAAATGTTTTAATACTGGTATATAATGTGAAATAATCACACAGTTTTATGTTTTATTTTGTTTTGTTTTGTTTGGTTTGGTTAATATCAAGGGTGAGGCAGCTTGGCTGGGTCTTTGCTTAGAGTCTCAAAAGACCGTAATTAAAATATTGCAGGCCGTGTTTCTGGAAACTCTAGGGGAGAATATGTTTCCTCTGTAAATACAGGTCATAAGTAAAATTCAGCTTGTAGTTTGAGGCTATGTAACTGAGGTTCCTTGCAGGTTATTCACTGAGGGCCAATCCCAGGTTCTAAAGGACATTGCATTTCTGGGTTCATGACCAACTTTCTTTATCTTTAGGGCCTCCAACTATAACTGGCATCCTTACTTTGCATGTCTTAGATCCAATCATCTGCCTTTCATCACCAAAGCATTATTTCTGTCTCTCTATCTTTTTGTTCCATTTTTAAGTGCTCACGGGATTGCAGTGAGCCTACCCACGTAAACCAGGACAATATCCACATTAGTAAATCTGTACCATTAATTCCATCTTCTAATCTCTTATATTGGAAGGTTCCAAGGACTAGGATGTGGACATCTTTGGGATATCATTATTCTACCAACTATGATAATCTAGTATGTTACCATATGCTTTTTTAAAAATACTGCCATTATTTGGTTATAAAAAATTATCTCAGAAAGTTATTCAAGAAACTAAAAAAATTCTGTAAAGATGATCTTGAGATCTCCAAGGAAAGAATGAGAAGATACTTTTCATTATTTATTCATTTCATAATTTATACACATATAAAATGTACTCATGTATATATGTATAAATACATTCACATAGACATCAGTGTGTTTATAGACATATATGAATGTATCTATTCAAAATAGAAATAGAAATGTTTTAAAAGTCACTTATTCAAAAATTACCAAAAAAAAGATAAAAGAGAACTTTGTTTGCCACAGGGAAGATTGGTCTAATTGCTCTGTATTTGGAAATATGGAAGAGAGAAATGCTTGATGGAAAAAAAAATAATGTAAATAAGAAAAAAGTATAACTATAATAAAAAATAATCATAAGAAAGAAAACTTTTTAATCTTTTTAGTTATTCAGTGCATGTTAATTATTGTTGTAAAGAAGTCTTTAGAGCCAAAGACTTTATAGGACAAATAGCCCATTTGCAGTATAATATAATAATGAGCATAGAATAAAGAAAAAATAAGAGAAGCAATGAAGAAGTTAAAAGGAGACACATTTGAATAGATGGTAGAATTAGAGAAGAAATGGAAGGTGATACTTTAACAATAGTTGTGCTACCTGTAGATATACTGTGTGTGTGTGAGTGTGTATATGTATATGCATACATGATATTCCCTACAATATAATTAAAAATGCAAAGTATTTTTTAAAGGAGCTATTAGAAGAAAACTTACATAATGGAGAAGGTGTTGCTCTTTGTGGCACTGCCTTAAATGGGAGAACATCTTACTTCACCTTATATCAGACATTTTAAAATTAATTAGCAGCAATTGCACAATTTAAAAAGGGATAAAATAATTTTGAAGATGATGGCTGACATTTGATTTTATTAGTTTTTAGGTTGACTGGAACAAACTTAGGTAGAAACTTTCAATTGAGGAAATGGTGAAATAAGTAATGTATAATAAACAAAGAGTAACAAATGCTCTTCCATTTAAAGGAGAGATGAAGTATATTGGAATAGTAAGTACTAAAATTATTTCATACTGATGTATAAAAGTCTGTTTGTTAGGGTTAATTTGTCTTTCTACAAAGGCAGGAAGAATAAGACAGACAGTGTGAGAGAAGGTCTAGGAGTACACCAAACAATACCAACCATAGACCAGTGAACTGTAAAGAAAGCACAGAAAATTCAATAAATGGCAGGTAAAGATGTTGGATTTTTAAAATCAAGAATATCAATATAGAAATATCTTTAAATAGAAATAATACTCTGCTGTAATGATTTGCAAAGAAATACAGTTTCAACTAAACTGACTGGCTGTATGACAGCAATGATCTATAAAGTGTACCTAATTATGCATAAGGAAATGAAAAAATCAATTAAAATCAACTAAGAAAACTAATTAAGACTTATTCTTTCTATGTACATGTAGTTCATAAAAACTATGAAGGAAACATTTATAAAATTTAGGTTATCAAAAATAAATCACATGAAATATTTAAATCTAGAAATAATGTACATCAAATTATTATTAATAGATAATTTTTTAAAAATAGAGCTCTAGAAAAGTATATTGGAGTATATTAGAGAAAGACACAACAAATTAGTGAAACAAATGAGATGTACAGAAAATTACATGGTAGTGGATTAGCATATATAGCTAAAGAAGATAATAGAGTTGTGTGGGGGGAAAGCCATACATATAAAAGGGGCATATCTGTTCACTTAAAAAAAATGAACTTGTGGTTTTCACAGAGGAAATTGTTACATGATGGATGGAAATATGTCAAAAGGTATAATTCAAGAAAATAAATGCAGTAGCACATTTATGAAAACCTATAAAAAATGGTTACACCAACATGGAGATAATAGAGTTTGTTTCCTGACAGAGGCATGGTCCATTG
The DNA here is from genome assembly GCA_028533165.1 of Leontopithecus rosalia. NCBI lineage: Eukaryota > Metazoa > Chordata > Mammalia > Primates > Cebidae > Leontopithecus > Leontopithecus rosalia. Next base: position 146,112,765 of record CM052650.1, on the reverse strand, counting down.
GGAAAGGAAGATTTAGTAAATTGTATTGACCAGTTTTATTTTATTATTCTTGTGGACTTCCAATCTCTTCTAAGAAACTGTATGCCTGTAGCCTCATAATGTACTTGCATCTGGAAACAATACTGGGATATTCCTGAAGGTTTCTTGCTACACAAGTGAAGCCAAAGTCGATTCTCCTGCAACATTCTTCAGCCAATTCTAGTGTCAAATATTTTAAAAAGCTTATCCTCTGAAATACAGGAAGGAATGATATTAATAACTGGGAAGTTTTTAGAATACAGGAGCAGTTTAGCAAGTTCTGAGGCCAGTCTTTTATTGAGTTAGTTATGTGTGACTGTTACTGAGATATGCAGTCTCATCAAAGAGACCCTTCATTTTGATGTATTAATAAATGCAGAAAATAAAGTTATGTAAGCAGAAAGCAGCTCATGTGTGACATAAGCTCTAAAAAAATGGGAATGAAGAAACAGCATTAGAGTAACATTTAATACTTTTATGGCCATGTTTTAAGAAACATAAAATGGCCATGATTTGTTGGGGGTTGTTCTTACATTTTTAACTATATGTGAGAGAGGAGACAGTTAGAGGCTAACTTGGCAGACAGAGAGGGAGGATCTCAGGAGAGGATAAACACTGGCATGACTGCCCCTGTACCACCCGTGTAAATAGTGGGAAGAAATGTGGTTAAGAACTTTCTCTCCTGCCAGGATGTTTGTTCAGATGGGACTGTCCCAAACTTAGGCACAGATGCAATAAATCAATTTAAGTGTCCTTAACTTAACCCAGCTGATTATAATATCATCATCATGACATTAGCATTGTGGTTTTAGCCACACCCCATAGGTTTTGCTTGGGCATTCATGGGTAATAACTAAGATGGAATCACTCTAGCCAACCCCAGGCATGGAACACCCACAGAGGGAAATTTTACCCTCCAATTTGGGTGAAACCCACAGAAGACTTCCTTGCTTCTGCCGCATAGAATACCCAGAAGTCAGTTCCATTTCTAGTAATCCATTCTTGAGTTGCCTCTTGCTGTGGAGAGCTTTTCTGTTGCTTAATAAATCCTACTCTGCCTTACTCACTCTCCAGTGTCTATGTGCCTTATTCTTCTTGATCGGGGGACAATAACCTGAACCTAGCTGAAACAAAGTAAGAAAAAGAGTAGAAAAGCTTAGCTTCAAAGGTTTTCCTCATTGTAAAGTTCCTGCCTCTTTTTAATCTTTCCACACCTTTCCCTGCTGAGTTATTATATGTTGCAAGGAGGCTGTCCTGCAGGTTGCACTATGGAATACCATGTCTATAAGCTTCTGGGTGGATCTGATCCACAGGAAGTGCTTGCACAAGATTTGGGATGGGAGAAGTAGAGGTTTCTTCCTATTGCTAATGTTTGGTGATTTCTACCTCTTGTTAATTTCCTGCCTTCAGTCTTTATCGCAACTGTTGCAATGCTATACAATCCATGATCTCTGGCCACATATCTAGGCATTTTTTTTCTGAGAAAATAGAGGAGATTTTGATTTAATATTTTTATTTGATGGTCATATAAAATATATTAGAATTCTGAAGCTGAAGATAAATTCTACTTAGAGATAAAAATAGTGTGGAACTAGTACTGGCATGTAATTTCAAAACAAATACCATATTTATCTTGTGAAATTTTAAGTAATAAATATATTATGTTTTTTCTAGATAGCAACAAAGGCAGAAAATATATAAATTCTGTATTCATATCAAGTGAAGCCAAATGATATAATGGCAAATTAAATGCTCCAATAAAAAGAAAATAACAGAAGAAAAAAATCAACAACAAAAACAGTTTCTTTCTCTAAGGCAAAAGTTAAGAGTTAAAATAATAGTTTTAATTATCAAAAATCATGTTTTCTTTAAATATTTTGAGAACTTTTAATATTTCTATTTTAATTTTCAGCAAGACACTATAAGCAAATAGTCCACAGGAGCAAACTATTAAAAATGAATGAAACTATTTTATATAAAGTAGTTCAGTGCATTTTTAATATTTTGTCTGTAATTTTTACAGAAAGAACAAAGGCATGTTTTTGCTCAATTATTTTATTATACTCTTCTTTCTCTTACCTAGTGTTTACATAGCCAAATAAGCAAATTGGAGATAGAACTGCTAATATTAAAAAAATAAAGTGCACTGATTCATATAGGGCGTATATAACAGAATTTGAGTTTCCTTCAGCAAGTCTTCCTCATATAAAACATTTTATACACAACACTGTAAATCTTATTATACACTGTATATTAGGAGTTCATGTAAAATAGTTAAAGATACTGTATTAAATACATTAAAATAAAGAAAATTTGATGTGATATATACAAAGTATAGATACTAGATAAATCCTATACTATAATTTATATTTTTATTTAAAATTAGTCCATATAAATAATATTTAAACAAAATAAACATATTTCAGATAATAATCACTAAATATCACCATTCAGGATCCAGATTGGATGACTGTCATGACCCAGAAGCCCCACACATGTCTCTTTTCATGTCACTCTTCTGTAGTTCTGAGGTGGGGCCTAATGGGCACTGCTGAATCATGGAAGCAGATTTCTTATGAATGTCTTTGTCCTGTCCTCTTGGTAAGGATTGAGTTCTCTCTTTATTTATTCCCATGAGAGCTAATTGTTAACAAGAGCCTGGCACCTGCCCCACTCTCTCTGTTGCCATTTGATCTCTGCATATGCTGGCTTCCCTTGGCCTTCTGCTCTGTGTGAAAGCAGTCAGAGACCCTAACCAGAAGCAATTGCTGGTGCCATGCTTCATGTACCACCTGCAGAACCATAAGCCAAATAAGATTCTCTTCTTTATAAATCACCCATCCTGGACATTCTTTTATAGCAACACACATGGACTTAGACAGCTCTTTCCTGAATAAGTCAACACAAGCTAAACACAATACCCAAGATCCCCCACATCTATGTGCAAAGTCTGTTGGAAAATAAGGTTCTTTCCATGTGGGCTTCAGCCTTGGAATATCCCTGTAAACATCCTGAATTTCCCTTGCAGACAAGGGAAGTGATAGTGCATGAACCACAGTGCAACAGGTTTGTTTGTTTGTTTGTTTGTTTGTTTTTTGAGATGGAGTCTCTCTCTGTCGCCAGGCTAGAGTGCAATGGAGCAATCTCAGCTTACTACAATCTCCAACTCCCTGGTTCAAGCTATTTTCCTGCTATTTTCTCCTGAGGAGCTGAGATTACAGGCATACGCCAGTATGCCCAGCTAATTTTTGTGTTTTTAGTAGAGACGTAGTTTCATCATGTTGGCCAGGATCATCTCAATCTCTTGACCTCGTGATCTGCCTGCCTTGGTCTCTCAAAGTTCTGGGATTACAGGTGTGAGCCACTGTTGCGAGGCTGCGATAAGTTTTACATGTCAATGTGTCAAAAGACCTTCTATTACACAGAAGTATAAAAGGGTATCTAGGAACTACCTCTGAACATTAGAGTTATAGTCTAGCCTCAACCTGAAGCAAAAGGGAAAATATTTGGTGAACTCCTACTCTTTGTCATTACATTCTTAGTCTGTGCTTTCAGTATGCTAGATTAAGTGTTAATCATCACCTTGTATTTCTTTATAGTTTTTACCATCCATATATATATGCCTTTCTATCTATCTAGCTAGCTAAAAGTAGATTTTAGCTATTTACTTATCTATCTAGTTGAGCTTTGTATTTTAAGCAATTTTATTGAAGAATAAAAATTGTATTGAAGAATAAAAATTGTTTTATGGTATACAAAACAACATGATGTTTTGATATCTGTGTACATAGTAGAATGGTTAAGTCAACCTAATTAATATATGCATTCCCTTGCATAATTTTTACATTGACAGTAGTTAATAACAATGTATTTTATACTTGAAAATTGCTTTGTCTATTTTTTTTTTTTTGAGACAGAGTCTTGCTCTGTCATCCAGGCTGGAGTGCAGTGGTGAATTTTTGGCTCACTGCAACCTCTGACTCCCTGGTTCAAGTGATTTTCCTGCCTCAGCCTCCTGAGTAGCTGGGATTACAAGCACACACCACCATGCTCAGCTAATTTTTGTATGTTTAGTAGAGATGGGGTTTCACCATGTTGGCCAGGTTGGTCTTGATCTCCTGACCTCATGATCTGCCCATTTCAGCCTCCCAAAGTGCTGGGATTGCAGGCATGAGCCACAGTCTCCAGCCTGTCTGTTTTTTAATACAAGATTAGTTCTCTCTGTGTAAATTTTTTTAGATTAATTCAAGATACTGTATGGTGCATTTGTTTTATGTCAAAGAGTATCCCTTTGTATGAATATCACAGAGCATACTCATTTATTCTACTGTTAGTTAACATTTCATTTAGTTCCAGTTTTGATATGAGCAATTCTTGAGTAAATATCATTTTATACTTAATAATATAAATATATTATACATTTATAATATATTTATATTATATATTATATACAAACATAAGATATTTTTATTATATATTATATATACAAATATATAATATATATTATACATGTACATTACACATGTTAGACATATGTAAGATTTTCTCAAGAGTAGATAGCTAGTAGTAAAATTATTTTGTTATGAGGCATGTACATGCTGATATTGTTGGTGAGTAGCAACATGTTTTCAAAACTGATTGCGCTTCCAGCAGTGAGCACTCCTATTGCTCCATATCTTTACCAGCATCTTACATTGCTAGACTTAATTTATTTGATTTCTTCAATCTAGGCTATATAATATTGACTTTATTCACTTGTTCAAAAAATATTTAACAAGTACTTAATATGTACCAAGCACTGTGGACTGTAGAATGTATAATTTAAAAAAAAACCTGAGAACCACGTGCTCACAGAGTTTATATGTTTATGAGAAGAGATAGAAAACAAACACAGATGAAATAAGCAATTTTATATAAAATAATATTTTAAAATTGAAAAAGAAAAGAAAAACAAGAGCAGGATAAGAGTAACCAATACAGTAGAGAGTATGAGTTTTGGTTTTGAATAGTTTGCTCAGCATAGCACTGCTGAGGAGGTGAACTTCACGTTGAGTTTTAACCATGTGAACATCTGGAAAACAGTCTCTCTCCTTATATGTATTTGCATGTATTTCTAAACTATTTGCTTAATAAAAATGTATGGTTTTAATACTCATTTATCAATTTGTATTGCTTAATGTTTAGAATATATCTGTATTCAAATACAATTTTTATAAATTGATTGAGTATCTAGAGTCCTTACTAAATCCACATATACATCTTTATATTGTATAAATTGATTTTATCTTTCTATGTACATTATCATATCATTTAAAATAATTAATTCTTTCTTTTGTGGGTATGTTTTATCTCATATTAGGGAAGTTTTATTCTATTCCTGGTCTAATTAGAAGTTTTTTTTCTTTTATTTTTTAGTGAATCAGCATTCATTTTATGAAATATTTTTCTGCATTTACTAGGTGATAATGTTATGCAGTTATTTTCTTAATGTATTAAACTACATTGATTGATTTCCTAATATTAAACAACTTTGCGTTCCTGGAATGAATCCATCTGAGTCACAGTGTATTATTATTTTCAATAAGTGTTGCCTTTGGCTTATTAACATTTTATTTAGTGATTTTGCCTTAGAGTTATGAGAGCTATTGCCCAGTAATTTTCCTGCTAATATATTTGTCAGGGGGTTGGTAATACTCTCTCTGGCCTTACAAAACATGTTGGAAAATATTTTCTTCTTTTCACTCTACAGGAAAATTTTGCTGAAAACTGGTATTCTTTCTCCCTTAAATTTTTAGAAGAAATTTTCAAGGAAGCCATTTGGATTTTTTGCTTGTTTGTTTAAAGCCTTTTTTTTAAAATGAGGAATTTTTAATTAATGTATTTGTCCCCAGCTTTATTATAATCATTTAAAAAATATATACATTATTCAAATTTTCTGCTGCTCTTCTGTCCATTTGGAAAGTTGTGTTTTAGATAGAATATTGCATTATTTTTACTTGTCAAATTTATTACCATACATTGTCTTATCTACTAAATGTCTATAAATTCTGTTTTGATGCCCTCTTTTTCTTTTTCTTCTTCTCTCTTTTTTTTTTTTTTTGAGACAGAGTCTTATTCTGTCCTGCATGCCAGAGTGCAGTGGCACTATCTCACTATGGGGACTAACACCAACATCTGCCTCCCAGGCTCAAGCGATCCTCTTGCCTCATCCTCCTGAGTAGCTAGGATTACAGGTGTGCGCCACCACACCATTAGTTTTTGTAATTTTACTAGAGAGAGAGTTTTGCCATGTTGGCCGAGATGGTCATGAACACCTGACCTCAAGTGATCTACCAGCCTCGGCCTCACAATGTGCTGGGATTACAGGCATGTGCCACCACACCCAGCATATTTTGCTTCTTATTTGGTAATTTTTTTATCTTCCTTTTATTCTTCTTTGATTCTTCTAGAAGGTTCTTCATTTTATGCTAACAAAATGTTGACTTTGTGAATTTTTCTCTGTTGGATGTATATTTTATACTTCATAATGTATGTGTTTTATATATATACATATATTATCTTCTTTTATTGAATTCATTTGTTTTTGATTAACTGTCTTTTTGTAGTTTTTTGAGATTGATATAAGCTTTGGTCAGTCATTGTCAGCATTTCTTCTGCTTGAATATGTGTATTTAGAGTGATAAGCACTGCTCTAGCTACAACCCAATATTAAATATTTGGCATATTTTTGTTACCTTTTTGACTTAAAGTTATTACCGAATTTTAATTGTACTTTTTTGACCCTTTGGATATTTTTAAGTGTGCTGCTAAATTTGCAAATATTTCAGAATTTTCCACATATCTCTGTGGTATTTATTTCTGTGACAATTCCACTATAATAAAGGAATTCAATTACTTGTATTTGCTGTCTTGAAATTAGTTGTAACTTGTGTATATCTAAACAGCTGTTCTGTTTAGTTAAAAATTCTCTGTGTATTTGAAAAGCATGTATTTTTTGCAGCAGTTGAGTGTAGTGTTCTATACATGTCATTTAGATCAAATCTATTGTGTTGTTCAAGTCTTCTATATTGTTACTAAATTTTTTTGAAAAAAGTAGGTATTTAGAAATGTGTAAAAATGCCCAATTATTCTTGGGACATTTTTTCTCTTTTAGTTGTATTAACTTTTGCTCTATGTATTTTAAGAATCCTGTTATCTGGTGCATACAAATTTAAGATTGTTCTATGCTCCTATAAAATGAATTTCTCTATAATGAGTGAATGAAAATATTGAGAGACAAATGCGTGTTTGTGGGAGGTGTTGGTAAATTATGGTGGGCCATTTAGATGACTGAAAGTGTGGCTTTACTAGAAGTAAAATTGTTAGCACTAGGGAATATATCCAAGTCCTCTGGCACCTAAATATATCAATGATGCAAATTCACAGGGGTCTGCAGCAACCTCGACTCTTGCCTCCTCAGAAGAAATAATTCAACTAATGGACACAAAGCAGAGTGAGAGACTGAGGCAAGTTTTGGTTCAGGAGTGATCACTTATTTTAAAAGTTTCAGAGCAGGAAAAAGAAAGAAAGTAAAATACACTTGGGAGAGGTCCAAGTGGGCCACTTGAGAGATCAAGTGCACTGTTTGACCTTCCACTGGGCTTTTTATATAGTGCTATGCTTCTGAGGTCCTACTCCCTTCTCCCTGATTATTTCTTTGGAGTGGGCTGTTTACATGTTTAGTTACCTGGCAACACATGGGCGGAGCCACATGTGTAGATTGTTTACTGGAATTGTACACATGCTCACTTGAGGCATTCTTCTCTTACCAGCCAAATGTTCCTAGAAGGCCATATGCAAGTCAAGCTTTGCCATTTCGCCTCCTAGGACAAGTGCCTGAGGCCACTCACCCAGCTCTGTAGATTTTATCAGGAAGCTACAGATCACTAGATTCAGGTATTTCTCCTTACTGGGAGACTGCCTTTCCCTGGCACTGGCTGGAATCAATTATTGTTTTAGAGAGACATTTAACAACTAACTGCCTGACCATCACCTGATAGCTTCCTGACATTCCCAGTGTGGGTGTGGGCGGGAGAGCCCTCTCCTGCCCTACTCCTGTCTGACTGGCTACCTGCTGTAACAAAATGGAACCTGTCACAGGGTTTTGACCAGAAGAGTAGGGAGAAGTGATTTTTGCAAATAATCTTCTCCCTTTGCAGAAAATAAATTGTAACACAGCAAGAAGAGAATCTAGGAGACCACTAAAGAATGCCTTGTTTTAATCTAAGTAAGAAATGAGGATGATTCATGAAGGTAGGAGAAGTGGTTGAATTTTGTGCATACTTTTAGGGTAGAAACAAGAGAATCTCCACATGGATATGACAAGCTGGGGTAGTGAGACAAAGAAATGAATCAAGAAGACTTCCAATATTTTTGGCCTCAAAAATTAAAACAATGTTGTTGTCATCAGTTGTAACAAGGAAGGGTTTAAATCATGAAATCAAATGTGTTTCCACAATGCTGTGTAGAAAACTATCTAGATAAAATATTGGATATGTATAAATATAACTTTGAAAGTTATTCTCTCACCAAGAGATTTTTCATTCTCTATATTTAAAGGGGCAAACAAGTATTATTTAAATACAAAAACAGAAACCATAAAAGAGTAAGAGCCCATAGTGTGGTTTTAATACATTACAGATTTGAACTTTTTATTTTTTTAATTTTTATTGCATTTTAGGTTTTGGGGTACATGTGCAGAACATGCAAGATAGTTGCATAGGTACACACATGGCAGTGTGTTTTGCTGCCTTCTGCCCCTTCACCCATATTTGGCATTTCTCCCCATGCCATCCCTCCCCCGCTCCCCCCACCGCTGTCCCTCCCCTATTACCCTCAATAGACCTCAGTGTGTGGTACTCCCTTCCCTGTGTCTATGTTTTTTAAAACTAAGTAAGACAGTGTTTTTGAAGAATTTGAAAGGTGAAGGCATTCGTTTGCAGATATTTGTTATTTCGCAGATGTTTTTGGTAATTTATGTAAGTGTAAATGATGGAATACCAAAGATGCATACACTTAATTCTATTTGTGTCTTTTGTAAGCTATATCTATAGTTTATCAGTTCAGATAATCATAGACTTTATTTCTCCCAAGTCATCATGCTTGGTAATTTTAAATTTTACCTCATATATTTAGCATAATGCCATATGACTACAAAGTATATTTTCTTTAATTTGAATGAGACACATTTTATTTCCTACTGTGTTTTACAAGTAGCTTTTCTCATTTACAAAAAAATTTCCTGGAATGTTATATAATGGATTCTAATCTGCAGCACTTCCTTGGGCTAAATTGCCTATTTCCATCAAGACAAAAGCCTCCTCTGGGTCATCAACTAATTATCCACTCCTTTGTGTCCAGTTCCAAATGAAGGTTTGGATTTTCTAAATATTATTAATATAATTTTCAAAGACATACACATAATGGAAGGCATTTTAACACTGATAACAGTGAGAGAACTTCTATAATGAGAAAACCCTCCTATGTAATGATACTATCAAAATGATACTCCCTGCTGTTTTTTCATTTTCTACTGTGTCCTCTCAAGAACAAAAAGAAAAAAGATAAATTAGAAAAGATAAATGAAAGTAGAAATTTTTACAAATGAGGGAGGTGTAAAATAATTTAAATTATGTTTCTGCTTTATAGTTTTTAGCTCTAACAAAATTGTCAATATCGAGAAATGGAAAACCTGTATTACCTAAACACATTTATTAGAGTGAATTATATTTTTTCTTCAGGCTGATATATATTGTTCATTTACATGATGCAGGTTAAAATATATATTTCTTAAATTGAAATTATTCCTTATTTCAACTGGTAACTTTTGAAACAAAGTAGTGTAGTAAAGGCAGACTGAAAAACTAAAGAAAAAATTAGATTGTCATTTAAGGGTTAAGCTTCCAATCAAAAATAAACAGTTGAGTTAATCCACTAAATTCTGTTATAGCAGCTTTTATTTTAATGTGGGGTGACAGAAAGATAATTAAGAGCAGAAATAAAAAGTGTTACACAATTTTCTTGTGAGATAAAGAGTGAAGTGTAAATCATATGTTTTAAATAATATTTTTACTAATATTTTATGGACATTAATGTAATATTTTAATTTTGTTTAGAATTTTAGATTCATAGAAATCTATATTCTGTTAGACTGAAAAAAGTAAGATGATATTTTAGTCTATACTCATGAGAAAGTAGAATTAACTTTCTTAAATATTAATTAGATTTTGAGTCACAAGACAGTTTTCCTCAATTTTCTATATATGTAAATAAGATAATATAATAATGCAGAATATTAAAATATGGTGTGTTTCTCTACTGCTGTTTAAAATGCTGAACTTCCAAAATAAATGAACGAAAATGTTAACATGGGTAGGATATTTGGCAAAAAAAAATACTGTATCTCATTAATACCTTATAGAGTTGGCTCTAATATGCCTTTTCTTATATTGCAATGTCTTTTTTTCCTATGAACATTGATGTCCTTTTAAGACCTAGCTTGCACACTCCTTTATCCTTGAAATTTATTTTCACTCTCCCCTCTCTCCAGACATAATCGTTCTCTCTAGGATGCTTTTAGTTGTTTCATGGCACAATACTCATCTCTGGTTGATGGCAGCTACTTGCCTGGGTTCCAGAAGATATAACAGAGATGTAGCCACTGAATTAAAGACCCCTTAAAATTAGAACTATCATGAGTTTACAATTCTGCACCTAGTATTGGCAACATTTTAAAGGTGGCACATGCCACAGGAGAAGGAGTTGGCACTCAATGAAAAAAAAGCTTCATAGAAGCCTGATTGGAAATTGTAGTTTCCAAATTGTAAGAGGGCTGTTTTCAGGCATAAAAACAGTAAGAACAGTGTTTATTCACATTGACATTCGAAAAAGATGGCATTGACTCAGAGACTGGAATGCATTAATTCTGCAAACATTTATTGAATAGTCACTCTGTGGCAGGCTCTATTGAAAAGGGATATAGAGGCATGGGAGGTAGGGATGAGACACGAAGTTTCTTCAGTCATGGAACCTGCAATTAACATGTTCTGACTATCATGTTCTCTGAAGACACAAGCTAGTGTAGTTTCAGTTACTTAGCTGGAAAAATTATGATCTGTAGTCAATTATTTTTGCTTTCTCATAGTAATAGGTATGAAGTAAGCAGCTAGTACATTTCCTCAAAGATCACACACAGAAATCTCTATACAGTAAATGCTTAACAAATGCTTGTTAATCCAAATGTCTATAACTCCTTAATATTCTTTCAAACCATGGAAATAAAATTTGGGATAATTTAGTATTTTTAAGATAGTGGTACCTCTTTATAATTATTCCTCTTCTGTTTCCCAAGATGGAATCTAAATTGGAAGTATGTTTTTGTTCTCTGGTTAACTGGGAATTATGTTGCTCATTTTTAGTGAGCCATGCACATCTCTTGTGGAGTTTCTGGACTGCTTTGCTCCCTAACATATATTACCAGCTGTGGTGCAAATAACCTACCTAGATTATTTGTCAGTAGGTAGAACTCAATCACTAAATCCTTTCCTTTTGCTCCAGACCTATGGTAGTCTATTAATGTTTTCACTGCATTTTAGTCCTTCATCATGGGTTCTGTATATACCATGTAAATACCATGGACAAATGAGTAATTTTGCAATAGTATCTAGAGTCTACTTAACGTTGGTATATTCTTATTACATATTCTATTCTGGAAGTGACCATATGGATAGTTTTCTTGAGAAGTCACAATCCTCCCTTTAGCTTATTTAGGGGTTTCTGCCACTAGTTTCCATGTCATCTAGCCCCCAGATTTCTTCTTACAGATTTCTAATAACTCCTCTTCTTCCAAAGACTCTAGAAAATGAGTAGGAGTAAAACCAATATTGTAAATAATGGTCATTCATCCTTCCATAATTTCCTTGCTTTATAGGTCAAGAAGGGCCTAGCATTAGGCCTTTTGTATCTTTTAAATCATATAACTCCTCTCCCCTAGGCAGAAACATCTATATCCTGGCCATCATAAATTGAGAAAATATATTCCAAATATGATGGCAGTTCTGAACCCTCAAGACTTGGCTTTTATGTGACATAGGTTTTATAAGATATCTTCTCTTAGTGAATCTGGCTTTAAATTCTGTTATGTGGGGAGATAATTCTATTTGGAATGTCAAAAACTTAAAATATTTCTATCTGTATTATTTTTGCTATAAAAATCCCAATCACAACTTCATATAACTCGTGTCAGCTGAATAACTCATGCTGGCTAAAGTAATGTTATGCAAAATAAAGTGAAGAAAACCAAGAATTTGTATTTGCATAAAAATAGTATCTCTTTGGTATGCTTATTTATTAAGAACATTTTCTTAATCCAGAAATATTTATTCTTTAGAGTTAATATACATTTTTGGCTTAAGCAAGGGTAATTTATGAACATAAAACAATATTTGGAGTTTTTTTTGTGTGTGTGTGTGTATTTTTTGAAGACGTAGGGTTTTGCCGTGTTGGCCAGCCTGGTCTTGAACTCCTGGCCTCAGGTGATTCAACTGCCTTGGCCTTCCAAAGTGCTGGGATTACAGGTGTGAGTCACTGTGTTTGGCCTATTTAGAGTATGTTGATTACAGATGGCTACAACAGTGACTCTTACTCCTGTTGAGTGCTGTCAGAAAATGTCAATAACATCCTTAATCTACCCAATCTCCTTTCCTTAATGAGCAAGGGCTCTGAGGATTGACTGAGTCCAGGGGTCTTGGTTGTATTTCCTTCTGTGGTCTATAATCTGATTTGCAGGGCAGCAATATCAAGACCCTTGCCCTTCTGGGCCACATTGTGGATGGCCAACATGGTAGCTTAACGTGAGAATTCATTTCAGTCACCCTTATTCTTTATCCCACCAGTCATGCAGCAGATAGTTTATTTGTCAGCAATATCAATAACATGGACAGAAGCGTCATTGAAGGGTGCAAAAATGTGGCAGACAGCAAATAAATTCTCTACTTCAGCTCCTGAAATCTAAAGCTGATGACTTGTTCTGTTCCTTCCCCATCTGAGGTGCCATTTCTATGGTTGTTTCCAGAATGCCACCAGAAGTAATATATATATAATTAAATTAGAGTCATGCTAATTTTCTTTCTAAATTTTTACAATTAAATAAAATTATACTTAGAGATGATGTATTAATCTATTCTCATGCTGCTAATAAAGACATACTCAAGACTAGGTAATTTCTAAAGGAAAGAGGTTAATTGACTAATAGTTATGGAAGGCTGGGGAGGTCTCAGGAAACTTGCCATCATGGCAGAAGGGGAAGCAAATGGGGCAAGAAAAGCCCCTTATAAAACCATCAGATTCTGTGAGAACTCACTCATTATTATGAGAACAGAATGAGGGTAACTACCCCCCATGATTAAATTACTTCTCAATGGGTCCCTTCCAAGACACGTGGGGATTATGGGAACTACAATCCAAGATGAGATTTGGGTGGAGACACAGCCAAACCATATGAGATGACTAATTAGTGTATATAGAGGCCTTTATATTTCAAACTATGTGAAGCTATTAACTTTGCTATCCTTAGAAAATGTTTTAAAAGCATGAGCATCAAGAAAAGCTTAGGCAATAGAAGAATTCATTATTGTTAAAATGGAAATTTCAGGATTATTAATATAAAAAGAAAGTTAATAATTAGATAAATTTCTACCTGCAATAAATAAGGATAGAAGTGTTCGGTATAGACTTCTGATTTTGACCCCCTCAGGGTGAATATAGACCAGTCTTAGAAATGGTAACTATGATATAAAATATTTTGGTAGAATAAATTAATTAAAAATCAAGAAATTTGCTTATGAAATGTGTATTTTCTATGTACAAAAAAATGATTTCTCAAGTATCATTTAGGCTTTAAGTATATTCTGAAATATACATATATATATATATATATATATATATATATAGATATATACACACACACACATATATATATAGACACCCATATATATATATATATTTTATATATTTTCCCCTATCATTTATTATCTCTGTCAGTACAACCATGGACATGGAAACATAATTGATAAATAAAAAAGAAATAAAAGCTGATATATTTTATATTTCTCTCACCTCTTATTTTTCATTTGCACATGCACACACACACAGAGCAATATATTCTGAGATCTGTATTTAAAATAGATTTTAAAGAGTAATTTGAATAATAAATTTGTATGTGTATTCAACTTTTCTTTAAAATATTAATTTCATTATTTTCTTTCAGTTTATTTTATTTCATAAATTATATGGAGAACAATATTGAAAGGAATACTATATTATTTATAGGCAATAATACTAAGACAAAAACAGGAACAAATGTCAATCACAAAGTTTGAAAAGACTATTTATCAAATATAATTGAGTTATGTTGAAACCATTTTAGTTTTCCACAATGGGAACTTGAACACCAATCAAAAGAATAAGTGATAAATTACATAAAGAAAAATAATAAGTGATGTGAATAAATAATCTCCAGGGAGTAGAGTACATATAAAAAAGGGGTGATGTATATTTAACTTACAGTTAAAAGTGATTTGAGAATGTTTTTTCTCTATAAGTCCCCAAAATGAAATTGGAATATTAAGAAAATTAATGTTATTTTTCTGTGTAGGGAATCCATGAGCCCCACACATTTGTGCACCAGAATGTAGTGATCCATGAGCCCCACATTGGGCACCAGAATGTAGGGAGCCAGCCCTACATTACCCCTGGGTACCCCGAGTTTGGTGGTGACAAAGAAATGAGAAAAAGACAGATTAAGAGAAAAATTGGGACCTGGGGGCCATCACTTATTAGTGGAGGCAGTGAAGGCCCCAATCTCTGATCATCCACACTATTTATTGATTACAATCACTTTGATCTCTAAGATAGGGGTGGAGTGATGGTGGAGTGAATCAATGGGCCAGAACTGATGTATTATCCTAAGGATTGATAACAGTGGCAGTTTGGCAGTTTTATAAAACAAGAACATGTGGTTATCTTTATTTTATTAGTTTATTATCTATGTACAGCTGATGGAACATGGGCCTTACAAGAAGCCTACAAGTCTGGCTACATCATAGTACTACGAAGGGGTTTTATGTTCTTGAGCACAATGTTTATGGTAACGGAGCCGAGGTCACCCTGCACAGGAACAAGAGGCACGGAGAGGCCTTCCTCCTCAGAGGCCTCCTGAAGCCTTCTGCTGTTGTTCCTTGTTTATATGTTACTCATAAGCAATTTATGTAGTCACTCTGTAAGTCCTTCCCCTTTGCAGTTTTCCCCAACATTGCTGTTTTTGAATGAAAAAAAAGGTTAAAATTAGAAATATACATTTAAATATTTATAAGTTGTTTATTAAAATGTATGAGTTCATAAATACAAATATACTTATAGACATATAAACTAACATGTTTATTTCTGCTCATCTAAAGCCATTATAAGACTAGAGACTGTGCACTGATTTTTGTAGGGGAAACTGGAAAAAGTTAATGTCAAAGAACACAAATGTCATAGATAAATGATAAATCCTATGTACTGTTCTGAAACAAAGAAGATAACATAGATGGGAGGTTAAAAACAAATTGAAAACATGTCTATTGCAATAAATAGATAACTCAAAACAGAATGATAATTCAAAAGAGATTATTTAAAAATAGAAAAACTCATGATGAGAAATCTATTGTATGTACAATACTGTATTATAGATTAAAAATAGAAATACATATTTTAAAGTATATTTGAAGTTAATATATAAGATTATCAAGCCAGGCACGGTGGCTCAAGCCTGTAATCCCAGCACTTTGGGAGGCCGTGGAGGGTGGATCGCGAGGTCCACAGATCGAGACCATCCTGGTCAACATGGTGAAACCCTGTCTCTACTAAAAATACAAAAAATTAGCTGGGCATGGTGGCACGTGCCTGTAATCCCAGCTACTTGGGAGGCTGAGGCAGGAGAATTGCCTGAACCCAGGAGGCGGAGGTTGTGGTGAGCTGAGATCGTGCCATTGCACTCCAGCCTGGGTAACAAGAGCGAAACTCTGTCTCAAGAAAATTTAAAAAAAGATTATCTAAAAAATAAATATAAATAAATTGTGAAAGGAATAACACAAAAAATAAATTTTTATAAAAAGGAAATTGTGAGTAAACGTAGATATCAATCATTAGCATTCATAATTTTATAGAACTATGAAACTTGGTTACATGATATGATACATGAAACAATTATAGTTAAATGAGAAAGGGCAGTAGGAAAATGGAATATGATTACTGTTCAGATATATTGAAATGGATGAATTATATAGCTGAAATAGAGTATCTCGTTGGCAGAATATTTACTTACCTACTAAAAATTTTTAAACAAACCTTACTAATTATTATTTAGCTTATCAAAATACATCAAAATATGTCAAAATACATCACATAATGAATAGCCAAATATGAAAATACAAAATAAAAACAGTATTAAGAACAAAAAAAGAAAGAATACTAGAAAATATTATGTTTGGTCAGTATTATGTTTCCTATTGAAATATGGTGATTCAAGTGAAATGTGTCGACTATCACAGAAAGTAAAGGAGAATTTTATGGAAAATGCATATAAAATTGCTGGGGAATAGCTCATGTGTTCTACATGTTACATTATTAATTGTCTGTGAGCACTAAACTAGATTCAGCCTCAAAATTGGTCAGGAGGTAACCGAGTAAATTGAAATTATCTGGATAAGCATTTGAGAGAGGGTAGTATATAGGAGGTCCTATGATGAAGGAACCACTGCATTGATAAGATCAATGCAGTAAAACAAATTCTAGACAAATAATAAACATTGACAAACAGAAAGATAAGTATCTATTGATAGAGAAATCAATCGATTTAGCAATTTGTCCTAGTTAGATGACATCATCCTGTGGTAAAAACGTTTATATGCAGTTTATAATCTGTATAGCCCATCAGGAGGAGTTATGAATAAAATTATTATTTCATAATAAATGCATTATAGTAGCAAAGTCATATAAGAGGGTAAAAGAATGACCAAAAAAAAATACATTGAAGAAACTAAATTGAAGCGTAATTTAAGAACAGTATAAATACAAAGAGCTACTTATAAAACAGGAAATTTTGAATGCAAATAATTGAAAATACAGATAAAATTATTACATAAGCAGCAGTAAAAGTCATTCATCTACCTACACAAATGAAGCAGTTAACAGCATATTCAGTGGGAAATCTGCAAGTCAACCAAATCTGAAAAACTCAAACTTTCAATATTGGAGGCAAATACATTTTCTGCTTATATTAGGCTGCCATATGGAGATATGGGAATATCATCAGGCCTCTGAATGTCCGTGTGACCTTATAGGAAAAGACAAATTTTGCAGTTCTGCACATTCTTTTAGAGATTAAACATGAGGTTCTTCCTAAAGTTAAGTCCAAAGAATAATTAAAAAAATAACTAAAAGAGAAACCAATTTTTTCCACCTAACATGAAGAATATGCATAGAAACTTCTTACCTTACCACTCAGAGAGAGAAAAGTGATTAGATTCTAAGATATAAACAAGTTAAACTATAGACCTAAGTTTATACAATCATTATACATTATACAATCATCATACAATTATTTACATTCTCTTAATTGTAGGAATGAAAAAAGGCAAACTTCAGATTTTGGACAAGAGATAAGAAAATAAGAAAGGAATTTGTTTGGATGGTACAATAGAAAACCTCAGGTGAAATCGTAATTGTATTTTCTAATAAATCAGCCCATAATGGTAAAAACAATAAAGGCTTTATGAATTTAATTTCAGTGAAGAAAAAGTCCTTCATATGTGAAATGCAAGTTACACAGTTTCAATATTGGAGGCAAATATATTTTCTCGTGATGTTAGGCTGTCATATGGAGATATGGGAACATCATCAAGCCTCTGAATGTCCGTGTGAACTACTGGTTCAGGTTTGAGAGCGGAAGAATTTAAAAGAAGAGAGAAATCCATTGGCCCAGTCATTCTTATTTCTGCACCTACACTAAATTTGACAGAAATTATAATAGAAGAGGACCTTATAGGAAAAGACAAATTGTGCAGTTCTGCACATTCTTTTAGAGAATAACTTGAGTTTCTTCCTGGAGTTAAGTCCAAAGAATAATTAAAAAAATAACTAAAAGAGAAGCCGATTTTTTCCAGCTAACATGAAGAATATGTGTAGAAACTTCTTTTTTCTTTTTATTTTTTTTTGAGACGGAGTTTCGCTCTTGTTACGCAGGCTTGAGTTCAATGGTGCAATCTTGGCTCACCACAAACTCTGCCTCCTGGGTTCAGGCAATTCTTCTGCCTCAGCCCCCCAAGTAGCTGGGATTACAGGCACACGCCACCACACCCGGCTAATTTTTTTGTATTTTGAGTAGAGACGGGGTTTCACCATGTTGACCAGGATGGTCTTGATCTCTTGACCTCATGATCCACCCGCCTCGGCCTCCCAAAGTGCTGGGATTACAGGCTTGAGCCACCGCGCCGGGTGCAGAAACTTCTTATCTTACCCCTCAGAGAGAGAAAAGTGATTAGATACTAAGATATAAACAAGTTAAACTATAGAACTGAGTCTAAAATTGTTTATTTCATGTAATATCTGGACTTCACTTATACATACATAAAAATTGACTAGTAACTAAGAAAGGTAAAGTCAATAAATGAAACCTGACAAATAGTTTATTTAACAAATGAGTAAAATAAATTAAATTAAATGAGGAGTTAGGAGGAAGATGGCACTCTAGAAGCAACTCACGACTGCAGCTCTCAGTCAAGACACAGAGGGTGAGTAAACACCGCATTTCCAGATGGATCTTTATAGCCCACAGAGCGGCGAAAAGCCCAGGTGTAAGAGGCACACAGGACTCAAGCGCAGGGCTCTCCATTGGCATGGCCAGGCAGCCAGTGCCACAGCACAGCGGCACGGTGCATGAAACACACGGGTCTGCGTGCCCTGTTAAACCAGCAATTTGAGACTTGGGAGGGCAGACTGCTATGTTTATCTGATTGAATGGGTTTCGGACGGTGAACCAGACCAGGAGATTTCTGGGAGGTGAATTGTGAACCAGCGCAGCGGGTTGCTGCACAGGAAAACACACAGATCCCGGGACCCTTTCTGCCGGAGGCTGAGGCACCTGGGAGAAAGTCAACCCTACAACTTAAAAAAAAAAAAAAAGGCAAAAAGGCTAGGAGGCAGGGAGCCAAGTGATCAGGCTTGATGGGTCCCACCCCCACAGGGACAAGCAATACAGCGATTCGGAGTGCGGGGGGTAGAGAGTTCCACTGTGGGAAGAGCTGAACACATGACTGGGCAGCTCAGTGGGGGAGGGGCGTCCGCCATTGCCGAGAGTTCCTGCCCCTACTGAGGTACCCGTCCATTGCTGACGCAGTCAGCCATTGCTGAGGCAACCTGCAATAACAGGGATTCCGCCAACAGGGCAGAGGCCACATCAGCAGGGCGGAGCCTATGTCAGTAGGGCGGAGCCCAAAACAGCAGAACGGAGCCCACAACAAAAGGGCGGACCTCACGCCAGCAGGGTGGAGCCTTGGCAGCCAAATAGTGACTAGACTGCCTCCTAGCTGGGCAGGACAGCGCAACGGATACTCACAAATAAAGCCCTAACTCCCCGAGACAGAGCATCTGAGGAAAAAAACCGGTTTCATGAGTTCTGCCACAACAGACTTAAATGTACTTGCCTAGCAACACTGAATGAACAACAGAGCTCACAGAACAGCACTTGAGCTCCTATAAAGTACAGATCGTCTCCTCAAGCAGCTCCCTGACCCCTGTATACCCAAAGAATCACCTCAAAAAGGACTGATCAGAGTGACATTTGGCGGGCATCATTCTGGGACAAAGATAGAAGAAGAAACTGGTAGCATCCCTCACTGTTCCGCAGCTGCTACAGGTGTACCCCAGGCAAGCGGGACCCAGAGTGCACCTCAGCAGTCTTACAGCAGAGGGGTAGACTATTAGAAGGAAAACTAAGAAAGAGAAATACTCCATCATTAACAATCTGGGCATCTACTCAGAGACCCAATCAAAAAATCAGCAACTAATCAGATGACAGGTGGATAAATCCACAAAGATGGGAAGAAACAAGCACAAAAAGGAGGAAAACACCCGAAACCAGAACACCACACCGCCTACAAAAGACCAAAACTCCTCACCAGCAAGGGAACAAAGCTGGACAGAGAATGAGAGTGATGAAATGACGGAAT
>CM052650.1:146071393-146091941 GCA_028533165.1 Leontopithecus rosalia | reverse complement strand
AGGCAATTCTCCTGCCTCAGCCTCCCAAGTAGCTGGGATTACAGGCACGCGCCACCGGGCCCAGCTAATTTTTTGTATCTTTAGTAGAGACGGGGTTTCACTATGTTGACCAGGATGGTCTCGATCTGTTGACCTCGTGATCCACCCGCCTCGGCCTCCCAAAGTGCTGGGATTACAGGCTTGAGCCACCGCGCCCGGCGGAATCCTGTATTTTTTATTTGCTAAATCTGGTAACCCTATCTGAAAAGCTGTGTCAGAGATTTCTGCCCAATCTTACTTACCTCACTCTCAGGCAGGTGTTATTTCAGTGAACTCAACTTAATAAACTACCTTCATTCTAATAACTAGCTCAGAGTTTGTTTCCCAGGGAACCTTATCTATGTCAGTTGATGCTAATTATGTTCCAAAAAAGAAGATTCTTAAATTGAACTTTTGGAACTGAAGCATCTTCCAACCAGTTGGCAATGAAAAGCCTACAACTGATGGTAGTTGGGGCACTAAGAACCTCTGACATGCAATCATTAGAATTTCTATGGTAATACACCAGTGTGGGATACTATTACAAAAGGGAAAACAAAACAGAATAAATCCTTGGTGATATATTTCAGATCTGGGCATTTTAGAAATTCAGGAGAAATAGTAATTATAAGGACAGTAGAATAGGATAGTTATTACTGAGGGCCATTTATACATAGGGATTTAAAAAGAACTAAGAAAGGCTTAGAGTGATTAATCACTAATTTAAGGCAACACAGCACATAAATACATACAATCATGTCCCATGTCTTCAGGGCTGGCAAAGTTTACAATTAGAGCTGAGTCTTAATTAGAATAATAAAAATAAAGAAATTTCAAGAATCTTAATTCAGAGTGTTATGCCAAGAAGACTATGACTGAAGAAAAATAATGATAAAACATAGATTGGTGAAAGCTCAGTCCGAAATCCTGAATCCCCAGATTTTTACCCCTCAGTAAAAATATGAACGTTCTTGTCTAAAGGCTAGTCCTCTTCCCTTGCTTGAAAGAAATGCAGAAACCTCTGCCTTGTAAGATATGTGTCTTCTTGAAATGTGTCCCAAGCTCCCTAACAACCACTAGACCAATATGTAAAGATTGGTTTCAATATAAACTTTACAAAAAGGTGCTACTAGTAAAGTATTCTACTATAGGATACAAGGGACTTTACTTCAGAGGAGATGTAGCACCTAGCAATGTGTACTGTGAGGATCTAGGAACACGTACATGAGACAGAGTCATACAGAGATTAGACAAAAACTGGAAAAAGTACAATAAAGAAAGTCTATTACTATGAAAGCACTTTTCCTGGTTAAGACTTTAATTCCATGAACAAAGTCTTGTAATATAGGACTAACTTCCTATCAGTATGGCTTTTGGAAGATTGAATAAAGTGATTGTGCACACAGAGTAAAGTAGAAATGCCAGAATTTTCACGTCAGGTGGGGCAGGGAGAAATGAAAAGTCTCAATGAAGTGGGCAGGCTAAAGGAGATGTATTATTGCTGACTAGTTTCCCCAAACAGGCCTACAGGTCTCTCCATTTATCAATGTGATAAGGAATGCATAGTTGGAGGGTCACCAGCATCATGGGATCAATGGTTGATCCCCACGTAGGACATGGCTGATACTAGTTCCTTCATGACAATGAGTGTAACTGGATCTTAGAATAACAGAGTCAAGATGGCTGCACTTAACCATCAGAAAACAGATAAACGAAACTGTTAAAGTAAGCAAAACAAAAACAAAAACAAAAGCAAAAACGAAAAACATTAGAATGGAAACCAGGATCCAGTTACAGAGCTATGGAAATTGTTGGTAGAACACAGCCTTCCTAGGAACAGAGTAAACAAGAAACCTTTAAGACTATTCTCAATTTATGCAATCAAAAGAAATGTAGATGATTACAATTCTAAGATCAGCCTATATAATAAAAAATTATTTTTCCCTGCACAGTTTTCAGACATCTGCCAGTTTAAAAACCCATTTGTGGAAGAAGAGGCCAGTTTCCCCTGAGAAAACAATGTGCTACTACAGCAAGTTTATACAGTAATGATTGCTAATGTTCTTTCCCATAAAGGCATTTGGTATTTTATCCTGCTAACTGTACATTGAAGAAAGGGAAATACCAAGACATTTCAAGAATTCCTACACACAGGTAGGGATTTTTGACAATGGTATTCAGATATGACAAGCATTTTACAGCCCTTGTCTTAGTGGGGGTACTTGAAAAATAGAATCCTGTGTTAGGTCTAGTTCATAGCGGGTCCCTTGAGTCCATGTACCACTCAATGGCAATCACCCTGATCTCTTGAGTGAACATTGTAAGAGAGGCAACGGGTAATTTTTAGGACCCCAATATTGGTCTGTTAAGTAAGAGATATCTTGATTGGAAAGATCAGATAGAAACTGTTGAGCTGAACCCTGTCCCTTTCAAGACAATAAGGTGAAAGCAATGTTACATCTCAAAAGAAATGTCAGAACATCCTTAAATATTCAAGGTGTACAGTGATATTAATTCCCATCCTCTCCCCACTTTAATTCCCAAATTTGGCCATGACAAAATCCAGATGAACCTTAGACAATGACAACGGGCTACTGAATATTCAACCAACTAGTGATCAAGTATAATATCTTTGCTACATCTCATTAATATAATCCCAGGTATGCGATATATGACCATTGATCTAGGATGTGTATTATTTTCCATCATGAAGGGAAATTGTACTAGAAAGCAGTTTTCATTGATCTAGGATGAACAACAGAATATACTTTTTGTTCAAGAGCTATATTAACTCTTCTGTGCACTGTCATAATACAGCTAAAAGGGAATTATTACATTTGTACACTTTGCATAATATTACATTGTCTTGGTCTATTGATGACATTATGATAATTGGATTATATTTGCATTAGTACGACATGATAGAATCGCTAAAGACCTGATGACCCGCAAGCATTCCTAAGGATAGGCAATGAATTCTATAAAACCTTAGGATCCATTAGATCAATGAAGTATATTAATGGATTTAATAGTCTGGAGCATGCTAAAATATTCCCAATGGATATATGGAATAAATCATCAAATTAGTGCATCTCATATGTCTCACCAATTTTTAAAAAATATATAACCAGAATGCTTTCTTCCCAACGGTTACATGGTCTGAGATCACTCATTTCAACCTGATGAAAATGAGTAATATCCATGATTGGTTTACAGATAAGTTGGCTACATATTTGGATGCAAGATGAAAATAGACTAAGTCCTATTTCTGTCCTGGTCAGAGGTGGCTCTGTAATACTGCATTCAGGGGAAATCTCAAAAATTAGAAGTTCAGGCCATGTACCTGGTCATTTACTTTGTGTAAAATGAAAATCCAATATTAGAATATATATAAATTCATGAACAGTGTCAAGTTTCTAAGCCCCATGAACAGGATCTTAAAGGAATAAAGATGAAAAGTCAAAGAACAAGTAGTTCCATAGAAGAAGCATGTGCACAGACTTTTGGGAGTGCACATGGCTTGTGAAGATCTTTGTATTGAATACCAAAGGCCATAAAATAGTCATTATAAAAAAACAAAACACTTTTTAAAAGCAACCACAGTTGCTTTTAAAATCATCCAGTTTCTTTCATTGGCCATTTCCAATGCTGATATATTGGACTCATGAAAAGAGCACTATATCGACAAGGATGGAATCTGTAGACAAACTCAACAGCATAAACTTGCCCTCGATAATAACACCCAACTTATTATTGCTGTTTAATATCCAAGCAAAATAGCTCAACACTGAGCTGTAAAGGCAAAATCATTACTCAAAGAGGGCAACCAGCCCCTTAATAACAAGCTGGTACATTAGACTCATTCCACTCTGAAAGGAGCAGAGATATTGAATGGACAGCATATTCTCTAGGTATGGAACTGCCTTCCTTGACCACAGAGCTTTAGAGACCATCACTGTCCAAAGGTTCATTGAGTGTATATTCCACTGACACACAACCCTGCAAAATATCACATAAGAGCAAAGGACACACGTTATACCAAATGACTTGTGATGATGTACATAGGATCTTGGAACTCACTTGTCCTATTACATACCATGCCATCCAGAAGTTTCTTATCAGCTAGAATGATGGAAAAGAATTCAAACTGCAAACTGACATGTCAGCTTGGAAATGATTTCTTCAGTAGATTGGAAGTCATCTTCAAAAGTGCAGTTTACAACTGAATCAGTGACCATTATATGGTGTTTTACCTCTAACAAGCAAAAACACATGGTTCTAGGCACAAAATTATGTTACTAGAGGTAATGTTTTTTACGTTAATTTTTAGTGATCCATTTATATAATTTGTGTTTTCTATACTAGGAATTCTAGGATTTTCACTTCTAGTGTTCTTGTTCCCAGAGAAAATACTACTACCACCAGACACATCAATAATCTCATTATATTGTAAATTTTGTGTCTTCTGGTCACTTTGGGCTTTTCAATGATGCCAAGAGATGAGAAAGCATGGAAAGGAATAAACATCCTGGCAGGAGTAACTTTCCCTAATCATTTCTAGGAGGTAGGGCATCTGATTTACAATATGACAAAGAAGGATACATGGGCACACAGGTGATCCACTGGCACTTTCCTGTTACTCCCTTTTCCAAGTTCAATAGTCAGTAGACATGCATAACAGCTTAAGAAGTGTGTAACAACTAAAGTCTTAAAGCTCTCAGGAATGCGAATCTGAGTCACGTTACCATGTAGGACATTGTGTCAATTTGAATTTTCTAAGAAGCAAACAGCAAAGGGATATACAATATGCAAAGACTCTTTTTTGAAGAGGTTGAGGAAAAAGCCTATGAAGGTTAAAGTAGAGAGGTAAAAAAATTAATATCATTATTCACATCTAATACATAAGAAGGAAGACAGCAAAGAAAGATCATTCAGGAAGAGCCTCAAAGAGCAGTAAAGCTACAGAAAGTCCTCGATAGTCTGAAGTGGAGCTCCCGAGCAGATAGCAGTGATGACTTTTTAGATGAATCTCCCCTCATCCAGCTTAAGCACCCCAGTTATGACCTATCCTTTGAGAAGTGGGTGGAGAGAGTGTGGCTTAAGTGTGCACACTGAAGTGGAAGCGAAGATAAGGTGGGTTAAATTTATCAGACAACTACCTTCGTGTAGCATAGTCTTGAAGACAAGATTGAATAATATCTCTCCATGCTTGCCACAGCTATCTGGAGCAGCAGAGGTGCTAGCTAAAAGGAAAGAAAATCCATAATGAGTAGTGAAGGAGGAAGAGGATGGTACCAGTTTCAGCCTGAGATTAATTGCAGTGTCTGGGCCTCTAGCTCATCCCACCAAACACTTTTTAAGTTTTCACAGAAAAAGAGAATAACCAGAGAGTCTCTGAGCCATTTACAGGTGTTTGAATATATTATATGACTCAATGCCTCAAGAGACATAGGGGTACACTTAGTGATTGCTGCAGATGTCTCAAGATCCCCATTCTGGGATAGAGGCACTTATTTCCTAGATTCATAAAGAAATGCTTACAGTTCACAACTGTATCTATCCTTCTCCATAAATAGACTTTGCCCAAAGAGTTAAGCAAATCTTCATTTCAGAGTCTGTTTCCTGCAGAATTCAGCCTATTGTACATAAAGGTAGAAAGATTATACATGTATATATGTGCAGACACATAGTGCACTTATACAAATATATAATGTGAGGACAATCATGATAAAGGGAGTTTGAATTTACAGGAGTCCTGAAATAATTCTCATACATAGATTTATGATCTAAATTCCTGTTGAATAACAATTTGTGTCTTTGATCGCTCACTTTAAGAATTATTGTTTTTTATAATACTTAGAATTGATGTGTTTTTTTCAGAGATCTGATTAGCTCTAGCATGGCAAGAAGCTAGCTCTTTTAACTGTGTTTATAAGTGTTACTATTATATGCATGTGCAGAATTTTTTCTTACTTTACTATTTCTGAATTTCCTTCTCCTCAACATGTCATTTTATTTTATTAAGTTGCAGTTGCTTTTAAAAAAACAAACACTGACATACAATAAACTGAGCATACATAAACCATACAATCTGATAAATGTTCACATACAAATATACATAAAACAATCACCACAATCAATATAATGAAAATATCTTACTAAATGGGGAAATGTTGAAAGCATTTCTCCTGAAAGCTGAAACAAGACAAGGATGTCCATTCTCGCCACTTCTATTCAATACAGTACTGGAAGTCTTAGCCAGAGCAATCAGGCAAGAGAGAAGAATAAGCATCCAAATTGGAAAAGAGAAAGTCAGACTATCACTGTTCACCAGTGATATCATCAATACCTAGGAAACCCTCCAAAAGACTCTAAATTTGATAAACAAATTCAGTAAACTCTCAGGTTAAAAAATCAATGTACACAAATCGGTAGCACTACTATACATCAAAAACAACCACTCTGAGAATCAAATCAAGAACTCAATCCTTTTAATCATAGCTGTAAACAAATATCTATGAATATTCTTAACCAAGGAGGTAGCAGATCTCTACAAAAAGAGCTATAAAACCATGCTGAAAGACATCATAGATGACACAAAGAATTGAAAACACTTCCTGGGCTCGTGAATTAGAAGAATCAATATTACAAAAATGACGACACTGCCCAAGGCAAAGTACAAATTCAATATAATTCCTATCAAAATTGCAGCATTATTTTTTGGAGAATTATATAAAACAATCCTAAAATCCATATGGAACCCAAAAAGATCCTTAGTAGCCAAGGGAATCCAAAGTAAAAAGAACAAATCTGGAGGCATCACATTACCTCACTTAGAATTATGCTACATGGTTACAGTAACTGAAATAGCATGGTACTGCAATGAAATTTGACACATAGACCAATGGAAGAGACTAGAGAATCCAGAAATAAAGCCAAATTTACAATCAACTAATCATCAACAAAGTATACAAAAACATTAATTGAGAAAAGGACACCCTATTTAATAAGTGGTTCTGGGAGAACTGGATAGACACATGTAGAAGAATGGTATTGGATTCCTATTTCTCACCATATAAAAAAACCAATTCAACATGGGTTAAAGGCCTAAATCTAAGAACTGAAACTATAAAACTTCTGAAGACAACATAGGAAAACTCTTCTGAACATTGGCCTGGGCAAAGAATTTATGACTAAGATCACAAAAGCAAACATAACTAAAACAAAAATAAATAAATGGGACCTAATTAAACTAAAACACTTCCTTACAGCAAAAGAAATAATCATCATAGTAAAGAGATGACATAAAGAATGAGAAAAAATATTTGCAAACTCTGCATCTGACAAAGGACTAATATTCAGGATCTGAAAGGATCTCAGCAAATCAGAAAAAAGAAAGAAAGAAGAAAGAAAGAAAGAGAGAAGGAAGGAAAGAAAGAAAGAGAAAGCAAGAAAACAAGAAAGCAAGAAAGAAAGAGAGAAAGAAAGAAAGAAAAAGAAAGAGAGAGGGAGGGAGGGAGGGAAGGGAGGAAGGAAGGAAGAAAAAAATGAAACAATTCCATCAAAATGTGGTGAAATCACATGAATAAACATCTCTCAAAAGAAGGTAGACAAATGGTTAAGAAACATAAAAAAATTCTCAACATCACTAATCATCAGGAAAATGCAAAACCTTAGTGAGATGCCATGTTACACTTACAAGAATGATCATTAATATAAAGTGTCAAAAAAGTAATAGATGTGGTGTGGATGTGGAATTACATACTGCTGGTGGGAATGTAAATTACTAAAATGTCTATGAAAAATAGTGTGGAGATTATTTAAGGAACTAAAAGTAGATCTATCATTTGATCCAGCAATCTTACTATTGGGTATCTCCCCAAAGGAAAGTAAGTCATTACATCAAAAAGACACTTGCATGTGTATGTTTATTGCAGCACAATTAAAAATTGCAAAGGTATGGAACCAACCTAAGTGCCCATCAACCAATGAATGGATAGAGAAAATGTGGTATAGATACACCATAGGATATTATTACTTAGCCATGAAAAAGAATATAATACCTTTTGTTCCAACTTGGATGAAACTGGAGGTCTTTATTCTAGGTGAAGTTACTCAGGAATGGAAAATCAAATATTGTATGTTCTCACTTATAAGTGGGAGCTAAGCTCAGGATACCCATAGGCATACACAGCAGTAGTATAGACTTTGGAGACTCAGAATGGGGATGGTGCAAGTGGAGTGAAGATAAAAAACTGCATATTGGGAACCAATGTGCAGTACTAGGGTGATGGGTGCAATAATACCTCAGATTTCACCACTATACAATTCATCCTTGTAACAGAAAAACACGTGCGCACCAAAAGCTATCGAAATTAAAAAAAAAACTCCCTAAAAATAGGTTTCGAAATTTTTGGATTCATAAATATAAATCAAACTATACTAGAAATTATATTTAAATTAGATGGCTAATCAAACTGAAATATAACATGTTTCATATTTGAATTTCTGTCCACAGTTTTTACTTCAGTGAATAAGCCTTTAAAATGTGCAGTTATAATTAAAAAAAAAGCAGTCACAGCAGGTGTATTTCAAATTGAGTGTAGCAGAGTTATAATTAGACTGTTCTTAATTGCGATTATGAGAAAGACGTGCAACTGACTGAGAAGAGATATTTCAAGGAAGCCAGGAGAGAAAACACTAATGGAGGCAGGGAGGAGAGTAGAGGAAAAGGCGGGTTTATTAAAGAAAACACTAGCGACACTGTAGGAAAGGCAGTATCACCACTCTAAAGTCCTATTTAGTTAGCAAGAGGTTTCAAAATAATACTGAGATCTAAACTCTCAGCCTTTAGAAGTGATGCCTACATTTGTAGATCTGAGGAAAGTCCAAGACCAGGATTATTATTTCAGCGTCCAAGTCTTGATACCACCTAAACTACTTGAAGTGTGAAAATAACTCTCAAGAGTGGCATCCAGATTTCAAGCTTTAATTTCAGATTTCACATTGCCATTTTCACACCAAAGATTTTTTTTGTTGTCTTCAGAAAAGTTTACTAATTTTGTGAAATATCTAGTGAAATAATTTATAAGGGTGTTGTGTGCTTCACACCTTTCTTACATTTTAATTTATTACACATGTTTTGATAGTACATTATCAAAGATGGTTTTCCATGGAAGCAAATTTCTGTGATGCTGTGAAAATTGTATTCCAAATTTATTCTACATGAGAACAGAACAAAGTTTTTGGGAAATTACTTGAAATTGCAGTGGAAGACAGAAAGAAAAGAAACTTTAAAAATTCTGTATGATGAGAATCGGTATAATCAAAATTGAAAAATAAATAGCAATAAGGGAAGTTTTGTGTCATATATGAAAATAAATGTATAACATATGTACTTTTATACATATATTATCTAATACTAATAAAGAATTAAAGTGAATCAAAATACCTAATGAAAATTGTTCAAATATATAAAGATGAAATTAAGAAAATTAATTTTAAATTCATATATTATTTAATAATAGCCACATAAAACTTAGAACTAATTTTTTCAACAGTTGCAGATATTGACTATATCGATAATAAGGCACAATGAAAAATGTATGAAAACACATACTTTATTACATCTTCGGAGTATAAATTAGTGGAAGATCATTAAAAGGCTAAAAACTTGCATCTATTACAATTTTAAATGTGAATACCTCTGATCCAGAGCCAATAGTTTCTTTTTTTTTTTCAAATTTCAAAATAAAGATAATTTAAATTACTTTTAAAAACAAAACACAAAGTAAAATTAAATATTTATTTGAGTTTTAGGAGCAATGTATACTCAAATCATGAACTATTTCTGTAGAAAATATGGGACCAAATTGAAAAGAAACCAATTTATTAATCAACACAGATTTATTATTTCCTATTTAATTAAAATACATTTAATATATTTAATAGTACCTACGTTTAATTTAGATCTTTGTCATGCTAATTTTTATTTAATATACATTTAGTGTATATTTAATGTATATAATATATCTTACTGTTTAGAGGATAAATTTTTAAGTTTTTTAGAGGTGTGTTTCACTTAAAAACTTTGAGATTCAGGTAGGTCTTTTTAAGCTGATGCCCTGAGTGCCTCTTTTCCCATCCTGGTAATGATGACTTGAAGAATATGATGGACATTCCATTCCATAAAAAAAAAGGGAAGTTCTTTGTTAAAGTGAGAAGTATGTGTAGTCAACCATCAAATAAATTTTTCTTGTTACACAAGAACTACAGTATAATTACAAAAAATATCATAATCACACACACACACACACACACACACATACACACTTCATGCATGTATGTATTGCTTCTCCATCTATTCTTTATTTACTGTGTTGACACCAAGAAAAGGTCACTATAAATATAGACAACTTTGCTTATAAATAAGCATGATATTATTCATAAAAATATTGCTTCAAACCCCAAAATTTCATAAACTAATCATTCACTTTATACATATGAATATTAAAAAAGCTGAAAGGTGAATTATTTTATACTGCTACTGCAACTACGTTTTCAATGATATGACTGAACCAGATTTTTTAAGCCAATTTTGGTGATAAAAAAAAGCTGTTTCCAAGAAGTGTGTTTAATATTTAACACAAAATGAAATTAAATATTCATTTGTGTTTTCTTGAAACATTTATTTATTTAAGCATGCTTTGGTAAACTTCCTAAATGCATTTTGCTAAAGAAATATTCTCTCTCTACAGTATCATTTGTAAAGGCACGAAATTAATGGGTTTTCATTTTGTTGTAGAGAAATGACACTTTAACAGCATTACTATTTTATTGTATGCTATAGTTCAAATGAGTGTATTTCATGTTTTAGTACTTAGAATGTGAATTGTTAAAGAGCTTTTTTGTTAAATTTTTGTGACATATGTTGACTTTTTTTTCTAGTTAAGAACACAACACATACATCTTTTAAACTTCTATTACTTCCATTGTTATTCATTTAAATGAGTCACATTTTAATAATGTTTTATTTTATTTTATTTTATATTTATATTATTTCATTTTAAGAGTTCTTTCAGTAAACTTAAAAAAGCATACTTTTTAAAGCTTTACTGTGAGATGAGTCACTCAGTTATTAACATGGACTGGACCCATGTAGTAACATTTAATGGCTTGTTGTATTGAATAGAGTTTTGCTAACCTGAGTTGTATGGACAATTGCTTCAGAAGAGTTTAAGCCAACAGATAAATGTCATAATTTCTCATCATAGTACAATTACTTGAATAGATCTGTCATCTCTCCCTTAACTAAAAACTCATTTCAATGAATGAAATTCAGCTCAGAATGAACAACATTAAAAAATCTGTGTTTTTTAACAGGGTTTGACAAATTTTCTATAAAGGGGCAGAGAGGAAATATTCTAATCTTTGTGGTCTATATGATTTCTGTCCTACAGTTCAACATTATCATTATAGCACAAAAGTAGCCGTAAAATACTTAAAGAATAGGCTCGACTACGTTTTGATAAAATTTTATTTACAAAAGTAGGCAGCTAGACAAATTTGACCAGTCCTAACTTGCCAGCGCCTTCACCAGAGCAGTGCTTCTTTTTTTTTTTTAATTTTTATTGCATTTTAGGTTTTGGGGTACATGTGCAGAACATGCAAGATAGTTGCATAGGTACACATGTGGCAGTGTGTTTTGCTGCCTTCTGCCCCTTCACCCATATTTGGCATTTTGAAGGGTGGTCCACAAACGAGTGCTATCTATCACCTGACAGCTTCTTAGAAATGTAAATTATCACATCCCACTCCTACAAGTTCTGCATTTTGGGGTGTGGGTTCCAGTAACCTGTGATATAATGTGTCCATTATGTAAAAGAATGTATTAAAACACAGATTCCAAGGATTCACTTGAGTGATTATGTTTCAGTAGGTCTGGGATGGGCGTGAAAATTTGCAGTTTTAACAAATCTTGGGTGATTTTGATGGAGCCAGTCCTCTGACCACACTTTGAATAGGGCTTTTCAGAAGTCACTAAGATGGTATCATGTGTCTTCTTGCCCTAAATAACTCTCCTATATTATATTTTTAACTTAAATTAATTTTGTTTACTTGATCATTCATTCATACAAATATTAAAAATACATGTATTGAGAAACTACTACGTTATGCATTAGGGGTTCAAAGATGAATCACAAAGTCCTCAACTGGTGTTACTAGAAAAAAATTGAGTAAAACAATTAATTGAAAAGACTAAAACAAACAAAATTTTTTAAAATTTTTGGATTTATTAAATAAATAGTTATTGAGCTATACCAATACTTGTAATGTTTCCAATTATTGTGCTAAGTGTTCGGTATACAAAGTTGAGTAAACTCACAATTCCCAGCACTCAAGGAACAAACTAGTGGAAGAGTAAAATATAATACACATTTTCTATGTAACAGATGAGGTGTCCCATTTATCTGAGTGTTCTGAGCAATACTTATTGAGCCATATGACGTCTATGAGAAAGAAGACCATGTGCAATAACAAGGAGGCAGAAATAAATGGTGACTGTTAAAGGAACTTCAGTAATTCAGTATTGTGCAGAAATAACAATATGGAATTGGAAAATATAAGGTTTAAGATGGAATCAGGAATATTTTAGGGCCTTGAACAATATTTGAGTTTTGGGACTATGGTGGTCCCCCCTATTTAAAACCCAACTAAATATATTAATGAGGGAAGTCACTTGGTAAGATCTGTGTAACCCAGGACATCTCTGTGCAAATTGTGAAGATTTAATGGAAAGGCACAAGACCAAAATGCATGGCCTTCTCTAACCACCCTACTTGCTTGTGTCCTCCACCACAGTTACTCTCCAGAAGGGTAGTCTAGTTTATTATCTTCATAATTTTTAGTTCAAAATTAAGTGATTATTTTTATATGTTTTTGTTTTTTTTGAGATGGAGTTTCGCTCTTGTTACCCCAGCTGGAGTACAATGGAGCGATCTCGGTTCACTGCAACCTCCTCCTCCTGGGTTCAAGCAATTGTCCTGCCTCAGCCTCCCGATTATCTGGGACTACAGGTGCACGCCACCATGACCAGCTAATTTTTGTATTTTTTAGTAGAGGCGGGGTTCCACCATGTTGACTGGAACGGTCTCAATCTCTTGACCCTGTGATCCACCCACTTTGGCCTCCCGAAGTGCTGGGATTATAGGCCCTTTGAGTGAGTTTATGTGTTTTTTACTTGACATTTTTTCCTCTGCTCCTCTCTCATCTATAATTTAAACTCATGAAAATTGGGAACTAGTCTTTCTTGCTTATTACTTTAACATAGCGCCTAGAGGACTGAATGTCATACAAAATATATGTGATTAATAATGTACGAATGAATAATGTCACATAGACAAGTAGGCGAATTGTGGTATAAGCGAAATAATTGTTATAGAAGAAAAATCACATTTTATGAACTGAGGGTTATAATGAATTTGAACTGCCTAAGGGCATCTAAAAGATTTCTGGTAGGTATTTGAGTATATAGATATTATAGATCTTGCAGGCCTCAGTGACCATTTAAGTCATAAAATTAGATGGATCTTTAAGGAGAAAATGTATGTAGGGGAAAAGGGGTAAAAATAGCACCCAGGAAAAAAATTGATACAAAAAGGATAAGCAGACTAGGCTTAGTGGCTCATGCCTATAAACCCAGCACTTTGGGAGGAGGAGGCGGTGGATCGCAAGGTCAGGAGTTCAAGCCGAGCCTGGGCAAGATGATGAAACCCTGACTCTACTAAAAATACAAAAAATCAGCCGGGCCTGGTGGTGGGTGCCTGTAATGCCAGCTACTCAGGAGGCTGAGGCAAGAGAATTGCTTTAACCCAGAAGGCACAGGTTGCAGTGAGCCAAGATCGTGCCATCGCACTAACCTGGGTGATAGACCAAGGTTCTGTCTCAAAACACAACAGAACAAAACTAAAAAAGGATAAGCAAAGAAAGAAGCAAAATGTGAAAGTGTTTGAGAAGGAATTGCTACAGGAATGAAATGAAGTCTACTGTATCGTGTAGTTAGAAATGCAATTACCAAAATTTTCCCACAGACAGTTGCCAATCAATATGAAATTCTGAAGACAGATGAAAAATAATTGAAATGTCTTTAGTGTATTTGGTAATTAGCCTCTATGATTTAATATAGACAAAAATCATGTTATCATTTTACAAATAAGAAAAGTTAGCATCAGTGTGAAGGAAAGATTTGTCTATCTTCACATCTGGTGAGTATGGAGCCACAACCGAATACATACTTAAAGGATTTTTTTGTTTGTTTATTTCATCATTCTGAACAGATTTTAAAACTGTCAAATGATGTTTTATCATCTACTAAGATAGTAAATATGCTTCATGATTCTAAGGGCTAACATCAGGAAATATTTTAATAGATTTAGTATGGCTATACCATTCCTACATTTCTGAAGTATGTGTTACTAGGTACACATGGCAGAAACTAATAACTGGTCCCTAATACCGCTTCTCTTTCCCTATAAATATTAAAAAATTTCAAGTGGGCCAAATTCTGCTCCACCATCTGTTTTGTGTGTGTGTGTGTGTGTGTGTGCATGTGCGTGCGCGTGTGTGTGTGTGTGTGTGTGTGTGTGTGGTTCACAAGGTAAGAATAATAGTCAAATTTTTAAATAATTTATAAAAGTCAAAAAATATTTGTATTTAGTGATGTGAAAAGTAAACAAAATTAAAACTTCAGTGGCCATAAATTAAATCTTACCAAAACACAGCAATTTTAATTTATTTACATGTTATTCATGATGCTTTTGTGCTGCATGGCAGAGCTGAGTAGTACCACAGAGATCATATGGCTCCCAAATTTTAAATATTTATCCTTTGTCCTTTTATAAATAAAGGTTGCTAATGCCTTCTCTAGAGCAATAAAAGATTTGCCTGTGTGATCAACCAGCTAAAGAGTAACTTTCCCAGGCTTCCTTGAGGCAGATAGGGCCTTGTGACAGAGTTCTGTCTGATGCGTGTACGTAGAACTGTGATGCTTAATTTTATGTATCAGTTTGACTGGTCCACGATACCCAATAATATTTGATATTCGATCAAACATTATTCTGGATGTTTCTGTAAAGATGCTTTTTTTTGGATGAAATTAACATTTAAATTAATGAACTTTGAGAAAAGTATATTACCCTCCATAATATGGATGACGCTCATTCAATCAGTTAAAGGAAGGCCTTACTAGAGCAAAGACTGACTTCCCCAGTCAAGAATGTCAGTCGAATCTTTAAAATCTCTCTCTCGCTCTCTACACACACACACACACACACACACACACACACACACACACACACACATTGTCTCTCTCTCTCTCTCTCTCTCTCTCTCTCACTCACATACACATTGTGTTGTTTATTTTCTTTGGAGAACCCTGACTGATACAAGGGGCTGGGAGGGAAAAACTAGGAGGCTACAATTTGGTGGAGGCAAAATAAATTTTAAATATATATATAAGATATATAGAGATTATATATGAGTAATAAATATGTTTTATAATTATAATTATACAATTAATATATAAGATTATATATAATTTTATATTACATAATGCATTACAATATATAATTTTGTATTCTATAATACATTATAATATGTTATGTATAATTATATATAATTAATATATAAATATAAGTTATGTATCTATAATTATTTTGAGATGTGCTCCTGATATGTTGCACATCTCACAGGCAGAATCATAGTGCACTCAGCCTCAAACTCCTGGCCTCAAGTGATCCTCTTGCCTCAGCCTCCCAAGTAGCTGGGACAACAGGCTTGTGCCACCTTGCCTGGTGAATTCAATTTTACAAGAGGCTGGACTTTGACTTTTAATGATACATGAGACATGTATTTTAAGGAAGCAAAACACATATGGGCTAACTGAGACTTCTCATATAGTGTCAGCTTCTGGACTTTTGTGAGTAGGCCAGGCATATTGAAGTTAGCAGTTAGCAGAAACTAATGTTGAATTACGAGGCTGGCTTTTATACTTATACTAAAAAAGTCATGCAGCTTTAACAAGAATATTTTATAACTATAAGGTACTTTGACTCTAATGGGTGACTACAGTTTATGCCACATATTTTCAAAACTAGGTGACTCTTTAAAAGGAGTGACTTTACCTTCATTGAAGCAGGTATCAATGAAGAAAAAATTCAAAATATTATGACAAAAAGGCAGTTCAGTTATTTTCTTTGTAGACATAGGGAGTCAGATATACATGCTACTTTAAACTCTTAGTTAGCTGAGCTTAGCATGTCTTATAAAGCACTGGTAGACTCGAGTTTTAAATTTTACATAGGCAACCCTGAATTGTTTCAATTTTCATATTCATTCAGAGTCAAAACAGTAGTATGAGTAAAGAAGAGGAGTGAACTCATATGGTTTATTTATAGGCATATGAGTTATCACCGATCTCAGTTTCAACTTAGCTCTATATTAACTAATAGAATATGCAGGATGAATCATTTTTTATGAAATGGATTTCTTCGACCTAAGGATTTTCATACCAAGTGGCAGTAAATACACTCAACGTTAATGAATTCAAAACTCAAGTCTCGAAATTGTTTGAACTTCATGTAACCAAATCCAATATAAGTTACGTTTACTACTCCAGGGGTGCCGGAAACACAGGGTTAAAAGTAATGAATCTTAATATCTTTTAAATACACTGGAAGGAAAAAAAAATCTGCCTTAAGTAAGATCTGTTAAGAGGAACTACCACAGTTGTAAATTTCTAAATTTTGCATACAGACAACACTGTTTCACTATCTCTCTCCAAGACAGGAGACATATGCATAATTGGATATTCTCCATGTGTGCAAAATTCTTCATACCAAAATTAACTTTTTGTAGGAGGATATTTCCCAATTGAGTTTCAGTTTACAAATTTTAGATGGATGTCAGATGATATTGACTGCTTATCCTGGTGAAGCAGAAATCAGGATTCTTCTCACCTACTCTTCATGCTGCAGATACTGTCGTGTTTTTAATATGGTCCTATGGAAAGGCTAGAAACTCTTCTGGGATTAAAACTGTTTGGCTGGGCGCGGTAGCTCACGCCTATAATCCCAGCACTTTGGGAGGCCGAGGCGGTTGGATCACGAGGTCAAGAGATCCAGATCATCCTGGTCAACCTGGTGAAACCCCATCTCTACTAAATATACAAAAAATTAGCTGGGCGTGGTGGTGCGTGCCTGTAGTCCCAGCTACTCGGGAGGCTGAGGCAGGAGAATTGCCTGAACCCAGGAGGCAGAGGTTGCGGTGAGCCGAGATCGTGCCATTGCACTTCAGCCTGGGTAACAAGAGCGAAACTCCATCTCAAAAAAACAAAACAAAACAAAACTGTGTTTAGAGTCACATCTCTGGGGACTAGGCATGGGACTGATTCTAAAATTAGGTCGACAGAAGTCAAAACGTATGAACATCTCAGTCCTATTAACTCTTTTTACTCTGTAAAAGAGGTACATGAGAGCTCTGGTACTGTATTTGTAATATATGAGGCAATGGTGAGGGTAATATTAAATCCAGTGAGAAACAGCCCAGGCAACAACAACTGCTTTGAGAAATCTTGGCCGCATTTTGACAATCGGCTGAGACTGGACAGAAAAAAAAGTAACAACACAACAAAAAGTACTAATCTTACTTTTTTTTTATGTTCAACTCACAAGAAAATTACTTTTTGATTTCAGTCTCTTAAAAGATTATTTGAGGTATAATTTTCAAGAGGTTTTTTTTTTATGTTTGTGCTTTAATTTACCCCTGGATATTTTGTAACGAGACAGGTTTTTAATTAATTGGGGGCATTTTGATGTTATTAATATTACCATTGGAAAGTGTTTTTTTAATGCCTTATTCATGTATTCCTATGCAGTGTGAAATTTTAACAGTGTGAAACATTTTATGGACTGTAAGACTTACAGTCATAAGGCCCACTCAAGTGTTTTGCGGGGCCAATACTCTCTGTCACGTAGCAATGTGACACAGCCTTACCTAGGACTTCCAGATGAAAATGAAGTCACCTCGGCACATATTTAATTCATATTTGAAAAATGAAGTCAGCTTCATTAAAGGAATACAAATTCTCTCCTGCTTTTTTCTACCTTACATTTTTGCATCCTTGTATATTTTTTATCTTTTCCCACAATATTCATTCCTTCCATTGGAAGAAGAAATATTAGATATCACTCTACGTAAAAACAAAGTTAAAAGTGGAGACAAAGCATTCACTTTTTTAAAATTCAAGGTTTTAAATGTTTGTCTATCTTTTGGAATTTGACTTTAATATTATTACAAAGGAGACACCAAGGGCGATCATTAAATGATGGCTGGGAATTAACTCATTCAAATAATCAAGTTAACTCATGGCTTTTATACAAGAGAAGCAATCCTACTCTGAATCTTCATGCATATGTGTTTGGTTAATATTTCTTAAGATTATTTGTTAATTAGATTTTCTTAAGATAAAAATTTACTTCACTAGCATTGGTTGTCAGTATGGCAATGATTTGGGTTTTTCAAGAGTTAGTATAGGCCGAAAGATTGACTAGGTAACTGGTTTTCTATTTTTCAGTGACATATCCTCATCCACTATTTAGAACTGTGTGGGAGGAAGGAAAATCTTAATGATATCCTTGTTAAGGAGAGAAACTAGAACAAATGATTGTATTAAATATAATCTAATCTTATTCCTAAAATATTCACTACCATGGACTCTTGACTATTTTATTACGTCTAAAGTTAGGTTATCTCACTTTTGTTCTTACTACCCAATAAGCTTTAGTACATAGTGTCAACTATTTAAGGATCTCTCAAAATAAGTTTGTGATATTACAGAAAACTAAGTAGGTATTTCCAGTATACTTAGAAAATCATTATATTTCTTTAGTTCATCTGACTTTAGTGTACAGGTACAGGAAGGTACCTAGCTAACAAGGTAACATATTCTTTACTTTCAATAGCCTTCCATGAGCATTCCTAACCCAGAGAAGAAGTCTTAGTGTCTCAATATACTAGCCACCAAAAAAGACATCCAGAGGACATTATTTGGATTCTGTATAACACACAAATATCACACACACACACACACACACATTATTTGCTTACCTTTGCACATTCCCCTTTTCAAAAATCTTGTGTCGTATACTCTCTGTCACTATCATTAATAATTAGTATAAGAAATGTAATGCAAAAAAAAATTCTTCTGTGTTCTTGGCTTTCTCATTTCTATTTAAAATAATGGCTAACTTTACATTATAGATATTATAAAAGAATAGATAATAGTCTTTCATTTATTACTATCTTCAGAAAATTTATACCACCTAATGCATAATTTTAAACACTTGCTACACCTTATCTTCTGTTAATTTCTCTTGTCATTCTCTTGCCACATATTTCCTTTATATGTGTTATAAATTTTTCATTATATTGAAATATAAATGTATAAATATATGTATATATGTTTGTATATATAAATGAATTTATAAAAATAAAATTAGTTACCTTTGAAAAAATAAAAGTGCTATAATAACTAAATATAATGTATAGTATTTTTCCTTCCAGGGATTCTGTACTGCTTTCTGATATAATTTCCCTTGCAACAGAAAACATATTCTAGTCTATGTAAACCTACTGGCAATGAATTTTCCAAAGTTTCTCTTATTTGAGTAGTCATTTCCATTTTCCAAGGGTAGTTTTGCTACATATAGATTCTATATTAAATTTAAAAAAAATTAAGCAATTTAAATCTGTTGTTACATTAACTTCTCATTTGTTTTGTATACATTAGTTTGGTGTTATTATTTTTATACTTCCGCATGTGATGTATAGTTATTTGCAGCTCTTAAAATTCTTAAGGCTTTTTAAAGTAATTTTATCACATTATAGCTACGTATAATGCATTTTTTTGTTCTGTTTTTGATTTTTTATTTTTTAGTATATTTGAATTGGGGTTCGTCAAGGTTCTTGGATATGTAGGTTGAATTTTTTTATTAAAATGGAAAAATTTAGCCATATTACTTATGCAAATATTTGTATGCTTTATACTCTTTTCCCTTTTTCCCTGTCTGGAAATCTAATTGTGTGTATGCTATTTATTTTATCATGTCTCACATGATGGTTTATATTGGTTTCATTTTCCCAGGAACTTATTGCTCTCTGCTTCAGTTGAATAATTTATATTTAACATTTTTCAAATTCAATGATCTTGTCTTCTGCTCAATCTGCTGCTAATCCCATCCAATGCATTTTTCTTTTAAGAATTCTATTTCTCAGTTGTAAAAATTATTTTAGTTCTTTTTTAGAGCTTATATTTCTCTCTCAAAATAATTCATTTATTCACATATATTATTTTTTCTACAATTTTATGCAATATTTATAATAATCATATAATTTAAATTTTTTTTAATTTTTATTGCATTTTAGGTTTTGGGGTACATGTGCAGAACATGCAAGATAGTTGCACAGGTACACA
>CM052650.1:146021597-146070893 GCA_028533165.1 Leontopithecus rosalia | reverse complement strand
AAAAAAAAAAAACAAAAAAAAAACAAAACAAAACAAACAAACAAAAAAAAAAACAAGTGTGAGCCACCATGCCCAGATTAGGAAATTTGTATCTATAGCATAAAAGTACTTTAATGTGATTTTCACTACCAGTCTTTAATTGTGTAGATAACATACCAACATATTTTTCTTGCAGAATATTAGGATCACAGGTAAAGCTTAATTCCCTTTGATCATATCTCTGATCTAGTTCCTTTTCCCTCAAAGTAACAAATGATTATCAATTTTTTTTGTTTATGCCAGGTACAGTGGCTCATGCCTATAAGCATTTAGGGAGGCAGAGGCAGGAGGACTGCTTGAGCCCAGGAGTTTGAGAGCTGCCTGGATAATATAAAGAGACTCTGTCCTCCACAAAAAAGGAAAAAAAAAACAAAATGTAATTTTTGGTTTATGCTTTCAGATATTTTTCTAAGCATTACATATATTTATGTGGAATCATAAAAAATATACCATATTATTTCATGTATTCTTCCAGATAAATGTTATCATAGTATGTATACCAATTTACTTTTTATTTCAAAATGTGACATGAAGCTTACTCTGTATAATTTTATAATTTCAGTATAGACAATCACATAGGTGTCTTAGTTTGTTTTGCTCTGCTATAAAAGAATACCACAGACTGGATAATTTACAAAGGAAATTGATGTAGATCTTACAGTTCTGGCATCTGGAAAGTCCAAGAGTATGCTCAGGGCCTTAAAAAAAAAAAAAAAAAGAAAGCCC
This sequence comes from Leontopithecus rosalia, assembly GCA_028533165.1. Taxonomy (NCBI): domain Eukaryota; kingdom Metazoa; phylum Chordata; class Mammalia; order Primates; family Cebidae; genus Leontopithecus; species Leontopithecus rosalia. The sequence goes on along the minus strand of CM052650.1, from coordinate 146,070,128 downwards.
CACAATAAAGACGTATCTGTCACTCAAGGTTAATAGGACCGGGATCAGGATATCCTAGTCTAAATAAATACAAAAATGATACCCAAATATTTATCACCTGATAATAGACGTTTATTAAACATATGCATAACTTGAAATTCAACCATCAATGCACTCCTTCATTTAGCTACTTATTTAAGAAATTGAAGATTATGTACTCTATTAGTCCACTTTCATGCTGCTGATAAAGATACAAGACTGGGCAATTCACACACACACACACAAAGAGGTTTAATTGGACTTATAGTTCAATGTGGCTGGGGAAGCCTCAGGATCATGGCAGAAGGCAAGGACGAGCAAGTATATCTTACATAAATGGCAGCAAGCAAAAAGAGAGCTTAAGTAGGAAAACTACCCCTTATAATACCATCAGATCTCATGAGACCCACCCATCACCATGAGAACACTGTGGGAAAGACCTGCCTCCATGATCCAGTTACCTCCCACCATGTCCCTCCCACAATACATGGGAATTTAGGATGAGATTTAGGTGGCAGCACAACCAAAGAATATCATTCTGCCCCTTGTCCCTCCCAAATCTCATGTCTTCACATTTCAAAACCAATCATGCCTTCCCAACAGCCCCCAGAGTCTTAACTACTTTAACTATTAACTGAAAAGTCCACAGTCAAAAGTCTCATCTGAGACAAGGCAAGTCCCTTCCACCTATGAACCTGTAAAATCAAAAGCAGGTTAGTCACTTTCTATATATAATTAGGGTACAGGCAATGGGTAAATACAATCATTCCAAATGTGAGAAATTGGCTAAATCAAAGGGGCTATAGGCTCCATGCAATTCTGAAATCCAGCAAGGAAGTCAAATCTCAGTTTCAAAATGATCTCTTTTGACGTCATATCTCATGTCCAGGTCATGCTGATGTAAGAGGTGGATTCCCATGGTCTTCAGGAGATCTGACCCTGTGTCTTTACAGGGTACAACCTCCCTTCCAGCTCCTTTTACAGGCTGGTGTGGAGTGTCTGCTGCTTTTCCAGATGCTTGGTGCAAGCTGTCAGTGTATCTAACATTCTGGGGTCTAGAGGATGCTTTCCCTCTTCTCACAGCTCCACTAGGCAGTGTCCAGGTAGGGACACTGTGCCTAATATCACAGCCCCCACATTTCACTTCCACACTGCCCCAGAAGAGGTTCTCATGCCCTGCAGCAAACTTCTGCCTGGAAATCCAGGTGTTTCCATGCATCTTCTTAAATCTAGGCAGAAATTTCGGAGGCCGAGGCAGGTGGATCACGAGGTTAAGAGATCGAGACCATCTTGGTCAACATGATGAAACCCCGTCTCTACTCAAAATACAAAAAATTAGCTGGGCACAGTGGCGCATGCCTGTAATCCCAGCTACTCAGGAGGCTGAGGCGGGAGAATTGCCTGAACCCAGGAGGCAGAGGTTGCGGTGAGCCGAGATCATGTCATTGCACTCCAGCCTGGGTAACAAGAGTGAAACTCCGTCTCAAAAAAAAAAAAAAAAGAAAGAAAGAAATTTCCAAACCTCAGTTCTTGATGTTTGTATACTCCATGGAAGCCACCAAGGCTTATGACTTGCATCCTCTGAAGCCATGGCCTGAGCTCTACATTGGTCCCTTTCAGCCACTGCTAGGGTAGCTGGGATGCAGGCTACCAAGTGCAGCCTGGGAACCCCAGGCCCAATCCACACAACCTCTTTTTTCTCCTAGACCTCTGGACCTGTCATGGGAGGGGATGCCATGAAGTCCTCTGACATGCCCTAGAGACATTTTCCCAATTGTCTTGGGGATTAACATTTGGCTACTCATTGTTTTTGCCAATGTTTGTAGCCAGCTTCAATGTTCCTCAGAAAAAAAGGGTTTTTCTTTTCCATCACATTGTCAGGCTGCACATTTTTCAAATGTGTTCTGTTTCCCTTATGAAACTGAATGCCCTTAACAGCATCCAAGTCATCTCTTAAGTACTTTGCCTCTTAGAAATTTCTTCTGCCAGATACCCTTAATCATCTCTCTCAAGTTCAAAGTTCCACAAATCTCTAGAGCAGGGCAAAATGCCACCAGTGTTATTGCTAAAACATAATAAAAGTCACCTTTGCTACAGTTTGCAACATGTACCTAATCTCTATCTGAGACCAACTCAGCCTGGACCTTATTGTTCTTATCAATATTAGGCGTTTGGCCAAAGCCATTCAACAAGTCTTTAGAAAGTTACAAACTTTCCCACACATTACTGTCTTCTTCTGAGCCCTCCAACCTCTGCCTGTTATCCAGTTCCAAAGTCACTTGCACATTTTGGGGTATCTTTTCAGCAACGTTCCACTCTATTGATACCATTTACTGTACTAGTCTATTTTCATACTGCTGATAAAGACATACCAAAAACTGGACAATTTACAAGACAAAAAAGGTTTAATTGGACTGACGGTTCCATGTGGCTGTGGAAGCCTCATAATTATGGCTGAAGGCAATAAGGAGCAAGTCAAGTCTTACATGGATGACAACAAGCAAAAAGAGAGCTTGTGCAGTAAGACTCCCCCTCGTAAAATTATTAGCTCTTGTAAGAGACATCCACCACTATGAGAACACCATGGAAAAGATCTGCCCCTTATTATTCAGTTTTAGATTCCTCCCACAACACATGGGAATTCAAGGTAAGACACAGCCAAACCATATTAGGTACAATACTACTTGCCGAAGATTCAGTAGAATTCAGTATATTGTGTACATTCTACATTTATTGTTTTCCCACTGGCTTCATAGTGCTTTTGCTCTGTTGCTTGACATTATCATATTATCCCACCACTAAATAAATACAAAGGTGCCATGATAGACTAGAGGTGTTGTTAGATAATTTGGAAAGATATCTACAGTAGAAAAAATTTTTTTAATATCATTATAACTAGAAATCTATATTTTGTCCCTAAGTAATCAAATTCTAGAAAAAATTGAGAACATTCTAAAATACATTTTTATTTAAGGAAGAAGAGGGCCATCTGTTTGAGCATTTATAATTCTGAGAAAAGGCTTAATCAGAAGTAATGAATTTTAAGATGTGTAAGGCAATAATTCTATTATTCCTCATAGTAAGTGCACAATAAACCTGTGATTATAAATAAATGACATATATAAGTTTTAATACACATAAAATTTATATATCATATGTGGTTTTATTTTGTGTATGTATCACATAATGAAAATTTTAATTATATATTAATTTGCTTATTGAAATTATAAATGGATGAATTTGATACCTTTTCTCATGTTATAACCACAAAAACATATTTGAAATTTAAATTGATATAATTAATATGATTTATAGTAAACAAAATGTCAGTTTTGAATTCCTCCCCTACATTCCGAACAAAAAAGAAAATCCAACAAAGTTGATAGTTTATTCTGTGATTATCACTTTTGCTTTGGAGGAAAGACATGCATTGAAATGAAGAGAATGTAAATTTAACACACGCCAGTCTATCACTGCTTAGGATTTAATTAAAACTATAAGGATCTTGGATAAAAGTTGTATTTTGTGATTGATTTTCTAAAACAAAGTCCCTAATAATAAATGCTAAAATACAATAAAGGAAACCAATAGACTTTTGTGATTCTCTTTCCTTTGGAAAACCTCTGCATTAACACAAATGGGTGTCTTATATCAATGTTAATAATATCTTCAGAGTGGCTATTTCTAGTATCCTATGACCGATTTATTAAATCTGGAATTTTTCCAGGGCTCATATCTATTGAAATTTTCTAGATATTTCAGAATATTTGGTTGATAATTCTTGTCAAAGCACTCAGTATTCAATATTTTTTCTTATTACTTGCTATTATTTGAATACCTTTCTTCCAACACAGATGTGTTGGAACTTATTATCCGAAGTCATAGTATTAACAAGTAGGGCCTTTTCATTTTTACGTTTTTTTTCTTTTTTCTTTTTTTCATTTGGAGAAGGAGTCTCTCACTCTGTCACCCAGGCTAGAGTGCGATGGCACAATCTCTGGACACCAAAACATCTGCCTTTTGGCTTCAAGCAATTCTCTTGCCTCAGCCTCCTGAGTAGCTGGGACTACAAGCATGTGCCACCACGCCTGGCTAACTTTTTGTGTTTTTCATAGAGACAGAGTTTCACTGTGTTAACCAGGATGGTCTCAATCTCCTGACCTTGTGATCCGCCCATGTTGGCCTCCCAAAGTGCTGGGATTACAGGTGTGAGCCTCCGCGCCGGACCGAGATAGGGCTTTTAAGAGGTGATTAGATCATAAAGATCCTCCCATGAGAATTGATTGGACGACTGAGGATACGTGCAACATTCAGCTGCCTTGTTCTTCTGCTTTTCCACCATGTGAAGACACAGTGTTCCTCCCATCTCATTTTGCCTCTCATAATTACTTTCAAGTGCATGTATTTACCTAAGGGCTGTAGCTCTGTGGGATGCCACCAGCATATTGGACTGCAGGTGTGTGTTGGATAGGGATGAAGTGCTCACCCATCCCCTCTCTACAGTAGGTGGTAGTTGTTGATTTCTCTCTCATTTTGCCTCTCATAATCACTTTCGAGTGCATGTATTTACCTAAGGGCTATAGCTCTGTGGGATGCTACCAGCATATTGGACTGGATTGGATTTTATCCAGAATCTTTATAGTTCTAATTAAATCCTATGTATGTGAAAACACAAAAACAAGACGTTATCTTGGAACTGGAGACCCAGGCCTCTCCAGACATGGAAACTCCTGATGTCTTGATTTTGAACTCCCAGCCTCCAGAACTGTGAAAAATGAATTTCTGTTATTTATAAATTACTCAGCCACTGGTGCTTTGTTTTAACAGCACACTCTAAGACATTACTGTTTTAATATTTCTGTTTTTCTTTCCAGTTATATATCAGCATCTTAAATACATCAAAGAGGGAAAGTCAGAATTATAATCCAAGCTTAAGTTATCTCTAATATGAGTTTTCTCATTTATATCCAGTTTTGAATTTCTATCTCTTTAGATTCAAGAAGAAAGTAAAACTTTTGTGACAAAAAAGATGGTCACAAAAAAACGCTTAAGATGGTTCCACTTAGTCATCTTCACTATTTTAGATTATATCAGGAGTGGTTCAGAAGTTTTTCTTTATTTTTTATTTTTTCAAAATAAAAATCACTTTACAATGTTACTGAAAATCTGCTCCAAAACTGTCTCATTTACCAATAATTTAAGAAAATCTGTGACTATCTTCTTAGATAGCTGATGAGCTATAATTCATGACCAAAAATATCTAACATTAGGGGTCTTTTGTAAGGGGTGATTGAATGTACAAATTGACTATGTTTCACTCAGATCATCTTTGGAAATATAGACAATTATTAATTTTGTAATTTACAATGCATTTCTCAGAAATTTTCATATCGTAAAGAAAAATTGTGAAATCTGCATACAAAAGAGACATTATAAAAGATCATGAATAATATAAAAAAGAATACAAAATTTTAACTCATCTGCCAAGAGCAAATAGATACACCCCTATCTTCTGGCAAGGATAAACCTAACTGGTTTGATAAAAGATAAAATACCAATTCAATTGATTATAAAAAACAATAGAACCCAGAGACAGCATTCAGAGACATAGCTCTTCATTCAGAAAGAATTCAGATTGAGCCAGGGAACATAAAGCAATACAAACATGCTCACTCTCACAGTGTTACTCAAAATGATTATCAACATACTTGAATGAGTGGAGAAAAATTCTCTACTAAATGATTCATTTGCATAAGAAATTCATTACCGATTTTACACCTGAATGAAAGTAGAAATTTCTCAAAATTTTTCTGATTTTAAGCAAAAAGAATGGGTCCATTTCAAATGTACAAGATGCGTCTTTTGTTATGTCTCTATGCAGCCATTTGCAAAAGTATCATTGCCATAGTATGCTGTGACATAACTATTAAAATATGTTTGGATGGTAATAATATTAATTCTTGGCTTGAATACATGTCAAAACTGGTAAAACTGGTAGATAATGAAAGAAAGAAATGTCTACAAAAAGTAGCTGGGGATGGAAAGTAGAAAGCAGTATCAGCTGAAAACAGAAACCTCTTTGTGATTGGTTTCAAAGAGCAGAAAATGAAACACTGGGAATGATCAATGAAACGCTTTGCAGAGGGCATGACAGCTAGGATGTAACCATGATAATTCCTCTAAGGAAGTAGAATTTATGTAATCTTTCAGAGATGCCACTGTCAAAATCTTATGAAGATTCAAGTAATGAATGTGATTGTCTCCTCTAAGAACTTGAAACATTGACCTCTGTCTATAAAAATGATAGTGTCTAAACAGAGTGTCTTATATCCTACTTGGCTTATCGGGAGAAAAGTTTTAGACACTGTTTTATAAAAGAAAAATATTTCTTTCAATCAGATTCATAGTCTCTATTTGTTAATTGAAAGAAATCTCATTGTTCAACACCCACCTATGAGTGAGAACACGCAGTGTTTGATTTTCTGTTCTTGTGTCAGTTTGCTGAGAATGACGGTTTCCAGGTTCAAAAATATCAGATATAGGTGATGGGGAGGAAGGCAGAAAACCACATTGCCATGTATGTACCTATGCAACAATCTTACATGTTCTTCACATGTACCCCAAAACCTAAAACTCAATAAAATATATATTAAAAAGAAAGAAAGAAAGAAATCTTTAATGAATATTCTCCATTTACCTCAACACCACACAAACTGGGATTTGGGATAAAGCAGTGGATTGTCAAAAATAAACATAGTGAGACGGCTAAAATAGTGACATAGTATTTCATTCAGTGACTACTGACAGTAGAGAAAAAGCTAAGTTTCATTCTGATTGATGCAGAGGTGACTCGGTGTTCTAAAAGGAGAAGAAGGGAGAAGACAAGAGGTAGCTCAGTAAAGAAAAAAATTACAAAGTGTTGGTCAGTTTAAATTTGATTGGACTAGCTTTTTTTGCTCGCTAGTAGATATGGAAATTATGATTCTCTTCTTCTATAGTGGCTGGGAAATAGAGTTTATATTCTTTTCAATGATTTTATTTCAAAGAAATGCCTTCTCATGTCTTTAAGAAAGACACTGGAGAGTTGGAAAAGATACATATTTACAGTTTTAAGACATTTTTACTAAAGGCTATAAGAAAAGGAGATGCTATGGTTTTTGCTATGGTTTAAATGTGCCCCCTAAAATTTTAGGACCCTTATAGTTCTAATTAAATCCGAAGCAGTGATATACTGGCTTGTGTTAAATTTACCTTCTCTTCAATTCATAGCATGTCTTGCTTCCAAGGCAAAAGGGGTAAGCACTGAATAAACCATCAACTGTGTGGGATATTTTTCATTCAGAATGCAGGGGAGAAATCAGAACTTAATATCTCATTTTCTACAAATTGTTGAGAGGTAAGGTTTCTGAGAGGTGATTGAATCATGCATGAGGCCTCTGCCCTCATTAACGGATAATACCGTTATCTCAGGAGTGGGTTAGTTATCGGAGGAGTAGGTTAGGTGTAGAGAGGGGAGCTTTGTTACAAAAGTAGGCTCTGCCTCACGTGCTCTCTTGACCTTTCCCCTGTTTTCCATGAGACAAACCTCTCCAAATGCAGCACTAGACCCTTGGACCTCCCGCATCTAGAGCCATGAATTGAATAAATGTATTTTTTTATATAAATGTGCCAGTCTGTCGTATTCTGTTATAAAAACTGAAAACAAACTGAAACAAAATTTTCTAACAGGAGTGGGGCTGTGTATTTAACAAATATCTGAAAACGCAGAAGCAATTTAGGAACTGAGTATGGGTAGAGCCTTGAATAATTTGAAAGGGCAGCTAAAAAATCTTGTATTGCCATGAATAGAATGTTAAGAGGAATTGCGGTGAATCATCAAAAAAGACAAGAACTGGAAGTGAAGTCTGAATTTCCCTAAAGATTACTTAAGTTGTCATGACCACAGTGTTGGTGGAAATAGACTGTAAAGGCCATTCTGATGAAGTCTCAGACGGAGCTAAAGAAACAGATACTGGAACCTGGAGCAAAGGCCATTTCTGTTACTGTAGCAAAGATCTTGGCTAAACCATATCCGTGCCCGAGGTCTTTACAAAAGGCAGAATCTGAAAGTGATGAACTAAAATTCTGGGTGAGATAAACAGTTGACAAGCAAAGAATTCAGGCTGCTGTATGGCTTGTCTTGCACTTCTACTGTGAGATGTGAGAGCAAACAAATTACTTAAAATCTCAGAATTTGTACTTAGAAGAGAAGCCAAATAAAAATATTTGGAAAATTTACATGCTGGCCATGTACAAAGTAAAAAGACACGTTTAAGAGAGAATACTGAGGGTGTAGCCAAGAGACTATTTGTTAAGGAGACTAATATGGATTGAAGGAAGCCAGGTGCCATTTATGAAGACAAAAGGAAGAAAGACCTGAGGCATTTCAGAGACTTTTGAGGCTTCCTCACCCATCTCAGGCACAGAACTCTAAGAGAGCAGAATTGATTTGGGAGATGCACGGAGGATGCCCCTCACAGATCACTGCCCATAGCTACCTTGGGACTCTGCTCCCCACATTCCCACACATCTCCTCTCAGCCACTCTTTCTGTGGCCCAAGCAACCCCAATTGTGACTTATGCTGCCACGGTGGGAAGATACATGTGGCAAACCTTGGCAGTGTGCACATAGTGTTAAATCTATAGACCTACAGAATGTAAGAGCTGTGGAGGCACAACTACCTCTTCCTAGGTTTCACAGGATGTCTCAAACCACCTGGAGACCCAGACAGAGATTTACTGCAGGGGAAGAGCTGCCAAAGAGTCCCACCAATGGAGCCATGTGTAGCCCTTGAGACCACAGAACTGTAGCACTAACTGGGAGAACTACACAGATGAGACTCCAACATGTAAGGGCTGCTACCTGGACTGAGCCCAACAAAGCTGTGGGAGTCGGGCCCTTTAGGGCCTTGGAGGCCCAGTGCCCACCCAGCATGCTCAGGATGCTAGACATGAAGATTATTCACCAGCGTATAGACTTAGAGTTGTTTTTCCTGTTGGTTTTAGACTTTCTCGGGACCAGTTACTCCTCTTTTCTTGTCTATTTCTGTCTTTTGAAATGCACATGTCTATCCTGTGTCTGCCCTACCACTGAATTTTGGAAGTAGATAAGTTCTTTTGATTTTATAGGCTCACAGCTGGATAAATTTGCCTTGGGACGAATTGTACCTTGAATTTTATTCATATCTGGTTTAGATGAGACTTTGTACTTTTCAGCTGGTGCTGGAATGAGTTAAGATTTGGGAACTAATAGGGTGGAATGAATGTATTCTGAATATGAGAAGGACATGAATTTTGGTCTCCAGGAGATAAATGACATAGTTTGAATGTGATCCACCAAAGTTAATGTGTTGGAAATTTGATTGCCATTGTAACATTGTTGAGAGGTGGGGCTTTTGTAAGGTGACTGAATATTGAAGGCTCTGGCCTTATGAATGGATTAACACTATTATCATGGTAGTGGGTTTGTTATCTAAAAATAGGCTCTGTTATAGAAATGAGCTTTCTCTTGCAGGAGCTGTTTCCTTCCCTTTCGCCTAACTGATAATGGAATGATTCTTGCCAGATGCCAACGCCATGCTCTTGGATTACTCAGTCTATAGAATCATCAGCCAAATAAACTTCTTTTCTTTATAAATTACACATTCTGGTGTATTCTGTCGCAGCAAATTCTTTTCTTTATGAATTACACATTCTGGGCCAGGTGTGGTGGCTCATGCCTGCAATCCCAGCACTTTGGGAGGCCGAGGCAGGTGAATCACGAGGTCAAAAGACCAAGAGCTTCCTGGCCAACATGGTGAAACCCTGTCTCTACTAAAAATACAAAAATTAGCTGGGTGTGGTGGTGTGTGCCTGTAGTCCCAGCTACTCGGGAGGCTGAGGCAGGAAAATTGCTTGAACCCGGGAGGCAGAGGTTGCAGTGAGCCAAGATCGCACCATTGCACTCCAGCCTGGTGCCTGGTGATAAAGTGAGACTCTGTTAAAAAAAATTGCACATTCTGGTGTGATTTAAAAATAAACACACTAAAACAGGTGGTCAGCGGCCTCTTGTCAAGTGTTGGCTAAAGCAAACAGTAAGCTCTGGCAGTGTTGTATTTTTGTAGGTAAGCATTTTAAATGGGAACTGGAATCTTTCTAGGGACAAGGCCACCTTATGCCACTAGCATCCAGGCAAGATTTTGGTTATAGCTTAGTGCAGAAATTTAAACAAAGTCATTGTGTGCCAAGAGTTGCTGTTTTCAGGATTATAGCTGAAAGAGCTACAAGATATAGACTATCTCTAAGAAGGAAAACTTAAGGAAATGTAAAGTTAAGAGAGGAGATAAAAACTAGGACAAAATGAAATCTGAAGCCTCTTGCATCTGCTGCTAAAGCAAACTTTAAACACAGTTCAGCTCCTACCAAATTAACATAAAACCTCAAATAAGGCAAGAAAAAAGAAGCACTGTAAAGAGAAACAGAAAAAGCAAGCATCAGAACCAGACGTAGATATGACACAGATGTTGGATTGTCAGAGAATTAAAAATAACTGATGAATATGTTAAAGGCTCTAATGGAAAAATGTAGAGAGCAAGCAAGAGCAGATGGATAATAGAGCAGAAATTTGAAGACTGATAAACAATCAGAAAGAAATGCTGGAGATTAAAACAAACACTATAATAAGAATCTTGAATGTTTTGCTAAGCGTATCAGTAAATTTTTACATGACTGAGGAAAATAACACTGAGCCTAAAAATATGCCAACAGAAACTTCCCAAACTAAATAAACAAACAGAAACCATAAAAAAAGAGTAGAACAGTTGCAGAAACAAAAAAAGTATAATATATGGATAATTGGAATAAAGTAAGGAGAAAAGAATAAAAAGTTGTAGAAAGAAATACTTGAAGTAGTAATGGCCGAAAACCTTATCATAAGTGAAAGAAGCCAGTCACAAAATACCATATTGTATTTAATTTCATTCATAATTTCCCAGAATAGGAACATCTACAGAGGCAAAAAGTAGATTAGTGATTACTTGGGGGGAGGGTCACGGCTGGAAGTATAAAGGGTAATAGATGAAGGGCATGTAACTATTTTTTTGATAAAAATGTTCTAAAATTACTTTGGTGATGGTTGAACATAATTGCGAACAATTTCTGCACAGCACAAGAAACAATCATCAGAGTGAATCGGCAACCAACAGGATGGGAAAAATTTTTTGCAATCTGCACATCGGACAAAGGGCTAATATCCAGAATCCACAAGAAACTAAAGCAGATTTACAAGAAAACAAACAAACGAACTCATTTGAAAGTCGGGGAAAGATATGAACATTCAATTTTCAAAAGAAGACATTTATGAGGACAAGAAACATATAAAAAATGCTCATCATCACTGATCATTAAGAAATGCAAATCAAAACCACCTTGAGATAACATCTCATGCCAGTTAGAATGGTGATCATTAAAAAATCTGGAGACAACACTGCTAGAGAGGATGTGGAGAACTAGGAACACTTTTACACTGTTGGTGGGAGTGTAAATTAGTTCAACCATTGTGAAAGGTAACAGGCAGTTCCTCAAGAATCTATAAATAGAAATTCAATTTGACCCTGCAATCCCATTACTAGGTATATACCAAAAGATTATAAATCATTCTACTATAAACACACATGCACATGTATGTTCATTGCAGCACTATTTACAATAGCAAAGACCTGGAACCAATCCAAATGCCCAATGATGATAGACTAGACAAAGAAAATGTTATACATATACACCATGGAATACTATGCAGCCATAAAAAACAGTGAGTTCATGTCCTTTGTAGGGACATGGATGAATCTGGAAACCATCCTTCTCAGCAAACAGACACAAGAACAGAAAACCAAACACCTCATGTTCTCACTCATAGGTGGGTGTTGAACAAGGGGAACACATTGGGGACAGGGAGGGAAACCTGACACACTTGGGACTTTTGGGGTGTGGGGGACTAGGGGAGGGACAGTGGGGAGTGGGAAGTTGGGGAGGGATAACATTGAGAGAAACGACTGATGTAGATGACGGGGGTAAGGATACAGCAAACCACCATGGCATATGTGTACATATGCAACAATCTTGCAAGATCTGCACATGTACCCCAGAACTTAAAGTACAATTAAAAAAAAACAAAATAACTTCTAATGGTGAACGATATAGACAGATAAATAGTATCTCAATAAGCTGCTAAAAATAAATGTAAAATTTAAAAATGGCCAAAACCTTTTATAATTGACGACTGATACCAAATCACCAAACCACAGATTCAAAAATTCTAGAGAGCACTAAACAGAAAAATAAATATGTGAACAAAAACACAAAAACAGAACAAAGAAATAACCTATCTATAAAAACTCCATTTATTATATAAAACCAAAGACAGTGAGAAAATTTAAAGGGAAGCCAGGGAGAAAGCCAGCATCTTAGATGTCAAGGAAGAAGGAAGCATAAGAATTATAGTAGAATTCTTATTAAAATTAAATTAATTTTTCATAGGTTTTGGGGGAATTGGTAGTGTTTGGTTACATAAGTAAGTAATTTAGTGGTGATTTGTGAGATTTTGTTGCACCTATCACCATGAGAGTTAGCATGTTCAAAGAACAAAACTCCCAATCTATTATTCTATATTTATTTAAATTATTCATCAAAACTAAAAGAGAAATAGATTTTCATAGACAAATACAAACTGAGGAAATTCACTGCCAGCTGTACTGCCTTACAAGAAATTTTAAGCATTCATTAGGCAGAAGAAAAATATTAGAAGACAGAAACTTAATAAAGAAAGAAAAAGCATCACTGAAGACATAAATACATATATATTTTATTTTATTATTTATAGTTCCAAAAGAAAACTCTATTTAATATAAAAATACTAAAAATTTATTGGATAATTATAGCATATAGATAAGTAATGTAAATAACAGTAATATCACAAAGGATAGAAAGGATAAATTGAGAATACAATATTATGAGATACCTGAACTACAAATGATAAGGTATTGTGTTAACTCAGAGTTACACTTAGATTAGTTCATAATGTGTTTTAAATTTTAGAATAACAACTAAAGTTATTTTATATATATATATATATGTATACATATATATATATACATATATATGTATACATATATATATATACATATATATGTATACATATATATGTATACATATATATGTATACATATATATATATATATACTCAATTGGTTAAATCATTAATAAAATGTACTTATAAAATGCTTAAATTTAAATTAAATTAGAGAAGACAGAAGGCAAAATTAAACAAGAGAGGCAGACGGAAAGAATGAAATGGAAAAATACCTAAACAGCTCGTATGATGATTAGAAAACTTTTAGAAACACGATAGATATTAATTCAATTATATCAATAAACACTTTAAGTAGCTAAATATACACATTAAGATAATGACTACAGAGGGACTAAGAAAACACAACACACTCTCACACACATATATATTGGAATACATTTATTTATTTATTTATTTATTTTTATTATACTTGAAGTTCTTGACTACATATGCAGAATGTGCAGGTTTGTTACATGGCTATATATGTGCCATGGTGGTTTGCTGCATCCATCGCCCCATCATCTATATTAGGTATTTCTCCCATTATCCCTCCGTCAGCCTCCCACCTTCCAACAGGCCCCAGTGTGTGATGTTCCCCTTCCTGTGTCTATGTGTTTTCCTTGTTCAACAGTCTCTTGCAAGTGAGATCATGTGGTGTTTGGTATTCTGTTCTTGGTCAGTTTGCTGAAAATGATGGTTTCCAGCTTTATTGATTTCTCTGTAAATGACATGAACTCATTATTTTTTATGGCTGCATAATATTCCATGGTGTATACAGCCACATTTTCTTTATCCAGTCTATCACTGATGGGCATTTGGATTGGTTCCAAGTCTTTGCTATTGTGAACAGTGCCACAATAAACACACATGTGCATGTGTCTTTATAATAGAATGATTTATAGTCCTTTATATATTTATATACATGATTTATATACCCTTTAGGTATACACCCAGTAATGGGATTGCTAGGACAAATGGTATTTCTAGTTCTAGATCCTTGAGGAATCGCCACACTGTCTTCCACAATAGTTGAACCAATTTACACTTCCACCAACAGTCTAAAAGTGTTTCTATTTCTCCACATCCTCTCCAGCATCTGTTGTCTCCTGATTTTTTAATGATCACCATTCTAATTGGCATGAGATAGTATCACAATATGGTTTTGATTTGCATTTGTCTAATGACAAGTGATAATGAGCTTTATTTCATTTATTTGTCAGCTGCACAGTCTTCTTTTGAGAAGTGTCTGTTCATATCCTTCCCCCACATTTTGATGGGTTTGTTTTTTCTTGTAAATTTGTTTAAATTCTTTGTAGATTCTGGATATTAGCCCTTTGTCAGATGGGTAGATTGCAAAAAAAATTTCCCATTCTCTTGGTTGCCAGTTCACTCTAATGATAGTTTCTTTTGCTGTGAAGAAGCTCTGTAGTTTAATTATATCCCAATTGTCTATATTGGCTTTTGTTGCCATTGCTTTTGGTGTTTTAGTCATGAAGTCCTTGCTCATGCCTATGCCCTAAATGTTATTGCCTAGGTTTTCTTCTAGAGTTTTTGTGGTGTTAAGTCTCATGTTTAAATCATTAATCAGTCTGGAGTTAAGTTTTGTATAAAGTGTAAGGAAGGGATCCAGTTTCAGCTTTCTGAATATGGCTAGCCAGTTTTCCCAACCCCATTTATTAAGTAGGGAATCCTTTTCCTATTGCTTGTTTTTGTCAGATTTGTCAAAGATCAGATGGTTGTAGATGTGTGGCATTATTTCTGAGGGCTCTGTTCCATATCTTTGTTTTGGTACCAGTACCATGCTATTTTGATTACTGTGCTCTTGTAATATAGTTTGAAGTCAGATGGCCTGACTCCTCCAGCTTTTTTTTTTTTTCACTTAGTATTGTCTTGGTGATACAGGCTCTTTTTTGGTTCCATATGAAGTTCAAGGTGTTTTTTTTCAGATATGCAAAGAAGGTCAATGGTAGCTTGATGGGGATAGCATTGTATCTATAAATTACTTTGAGCAGTATGGCCATTTTCATGATATTGATTTTTCCTAACCATGAGCATGGAATATTTTTCCATCTGTTTGTATCCTCCCATTTCTTTGAGCAGTGTTCTCCTTGAAGAGGTCCTTTATATCCCTTGTTAGTTGTATTCCTAGGTATTTTATTCTCTTTGTAGCAATTGTGAATGGAAGTTCACTCATGATTTGACTCTCTGTCTGTTATTGGTTTATAGGAATGCTTATGATTTTTACACATTGATTTTTGTATCCTGAGACTGCTGAAGTTGCTTATCAACATAAGGAGATTTTAAAATGATAAAGGGGATTTCACCACTAATCCCACAGAAATACAAACTACCATCAGAGAATACTATAAACACCTCTATGCAAATAAACCATTAAAACTAGAAGAAATGAATAAATTCCTGGACACTTATGCCCTCTGAAAACTAAACCAGGAAGAAGTCGAATCCCTGAATAGACCAATAACAAGGGCTGAAATTGAGGCAGCAATTACTAGCAAAAACAAAAAAAGTCTGGGACCAGACCTGCTCACAGCTGAGCTCTACCAGATTTGCAAAGAGGAACTGGAGCCATGCCTTCTGAAACTATTCCAAACAATACAAAAAGTTGGAATCCACCCTAACTCATTTTATGAGACCAATATCATCCTGATACCAAAACGTGGCAGAGACACAACTAGAAAAGAAAATTTCAGGACGTTACCATGATGCAGATTGATACAAAAATCCTCAGTAAAATACTGGCAAACTGAATCCAACAACACCTCAAAAGCTTATTCATCACGATCAAGTTGGTTCTTCCCTGGGATGCAAGGCTGGTTCAACATAGGCAAATCTATAAACATAATCCATTGCATAAACAGAACCGAAGACAAAAACCACATGGTTATCTCAACAGATGCAGAGAAGGCCTTCAAAAAGAGTCAACAACCCTTCATGCTAAAAACTCTCAATAAACTAGGTTTATCGATGGAACGTATCTCAAAATAATAAAAGCTGTTTATGACAAACCCACAGCCAATATCGTACTGAATCGGCAAAACTGGAAGCATTCCCTGTGAAAACCAGCAGAAGACAAGGATGCCCTCTCTCACCACTCCTATCAACATAGTATTGGAAGGGCAATCAGGCAATAAAAAGAAATAGAGAGCATTCAATTAGGAAAAGAGGAAGTCAAGATGTCTCTATTTGCTTCTGACATGATTGTATGTTTAGAAGACTCCATTGTCTCGGCATACATATATTTAGAGTCAGTATATAAGAAACCCATTTAAAAAATATAAAGACATGCTAAAGAGTAAAAAAATGGAGATATACAAAGCTAATAGTAATAAAAATAAAACTGACATAGGGATATTTATTTCAAATGTATCAGACTTTAAACCAAGGAATGTTAATCAGGGATAAAAAAACATTAAATAATAATGAAGAAATTAATTTTCTAAGTAAAGAAATTAATTTTCTAAGGAAACGGCAATTCTAAAATTATATGCACCTAACAATAGAAAGTCAAGATATATTAAACAAAAGCTTATAGTGCTGAAATGAGAAACAAACAGATTATTGTTATAAAAAATTCAATATCTTCTTGTCAATAACCAATAGATCAAACAGGCAAAAAATAAATGAGGATATAAAACACCTAAAAAGTTGAAAAGTACTATTAATCAACTTGATCTAATTTACAATGATAAAATACTCCATCAAAAAGCAAAATACAGAGTATTTTCAAGCACACATGGAAACATCATCACAATAGACCACAATCTGATCTACAAAACACACCTGTACAAATTTTAAAAGAGTAAAAATCATACGAAGTATGTTCTGAGAATATAATAATTGTTTAAAAATTAATAACAGAAAGTTAAAAAATATTAAAAAATTTAGAAATTAAACAATACACTTCAAAATTACATATTAGTCAAAGAAGTCTTATGATAATATTTTTAAATGGTTGGATTAAATTAATATGAAAATAGAGCTTACTAAACTATGTGGGATGCCAGGGACACAGTGCATAAAAAGAAAAAAATAGCACTAATGCATACACCAGAAAATATATGAAATAAATAATCTAAACTACTAATGTAGAAACTAGAGAAAAGAGCAATGTAAGCCTAAGGAAATGAGAAAAATAAATAATAAAAATTCAAACAGAAATCAACTAAATTGAAAATAGGATAACAATAGGGAAAATCAATGTAACTGAAAGTTAAGTTTTCAGAAATACCAATAAAATTAAAAAATAAGTGACTTCTGTGTATTATTTTCCATCATTTACATTTAATCTAAAACAGGATGCAAGCTTATATAGCATTAAATATTACAAGACAGTTGTTTTCATCCTAATTTTAATAAATGTTCAATTTATGGATGATCATTATTAAGTTCAGATATGTAAAATATACTTAAATGCACTACCATATATATCTGTGAATAGGTAGTACTCAGCAAAAATTTAAGACAACTGTGAGTTTGAAACCCTCTAAATGTGAATTCTGTTAGAAGTTAAGAAAGGATAGGTAAACTCCTCTGTGTTTTCATGGTATTAATGAAAATGCAATATTTCAGATAATCACGGATTAAGATTAAAATGATGAAATAAATAATTCACTTTAAAAGTCTCATAATGACTCCTATAAAGTTTTGGAAAACAACAAATTATTCTATGGCTGTAGCCAATTTCTTTTAATCAGAGTTTAAGTGACTGTGGCATTATTGTCTAAGTGACTCCAGTTTGTGCCAAACTAAGGCACAAATTATAATAAAAATAAATGTTTTCAAATGAAAAAAATCTAGCTATTATATTTTCTTCATTAATTATTTAGCAAAATTCATATGAACAACTTGCATTTAGTTTTTATTGGTAAGAATAATACCGGATTATATTTACTATAGAAAACATCAGAATTCTGTATGTTAAAATTTGTAATTGAAAAAGTTTATTTTCAAATTCAACTGATTATGTACTCAAAAGCTCATTCTTTACAGAATTTTGCTTTTGTTATTTCATGTTTTATGTATTATAGTTTTTTATTATGAAAGCATAGTTTCAATTTAAAATTTCCACAGTTTTTTTATGAATATAATAAAGATAAAAGACCACAGGTAAGTTGTCAAAATTGTCAAGATATTAAAAAAGTTTATAAGATAAACTATGTGTTCATGTATGCAAAAAGTTTGCTTTTTGGGAATGGGACAGAGAGTTTGTCCTGTTTAAAGGAAATTGCCTTAGAATTAAAGAGGTTTACAGATGAATTGTTGGTAGAGAAAATATTAAGCAATCAAGTTTCACTATAAATTTTAATTCAAGGAAATTGAGATTTTATCCTCACAGCTGTGAAGAACTACTTTAATAATTAAATAACCATGAAGTGTGTATGCAAAACAGATTGTTCTTTGCAAGAGGTAAGTAGAAAATGTTATTAAGACGTAGTTAAATTATTGTGGTTAACGCATCTTGCAAACTTTTAACCTCTTAAATATATTCAAATATGTAAAAAATCAGAAATGAAAAATA
Organism: Leontopithecus rosalia; assembly: GCA_028533165.1. NCBI lineage: Eukaryota > Metazoa > Chordata > Mammalia > Primates > Cebidae > Leontopithecus > Leontopithecus rosalia. The sequence goes on along the minus strand of CM052650.1, from coordinate 146,051,427 downwards.
AAAATCTTTTCATCATCAAACTCCAGGGCAAAATTAAAAACCAAATGTTAACTCTCCAAATGTGCCAGAAATTGCCACCACATGCACAGTGTTTCTCATGTGCTGGGCACTAATCAAAAACATTTACAAATAATACCATTTAATTTTCACAATAATACTTTAAATTAGATATCAATGACATCCAATTTTCTGAAATAGTCATCTTGTCCAAGATTACCCCACTGGAAGGTAACATGGTTGCTGAATTTCAATCCAGACCACAGATAAGAGTTTGGTTCTTCCTTAGTGTAAAATTCTGCCTCTCAAATATAATTATGGACTAGTCACCGTGGCTCATGCCTGTAATCCCAACACTTTGGGAGACCGAGGCAAGCGGATCATTTAAGGTCAAGAGTTCGAGACAAGCCTGCCCAACATGATGAGTCTGTCTGTACTAAAAATACAAAATGCATGTGCCTGTAATCCCAACTACTGGGGAGGCCAAGGCATGAGAATCGCTTGAACCCAGGAAGCAGAGGTTGCAGTGAGCTGAGATGGCACCACTGCACTCCACCCTGGGTGATAGAGTGAGACACAGTCTCAAGAAAAAGAAAAAGTAATTAACGACCACAATTAATATCCTTTGAGATTAAGCTCAAGTTTTATGGGTCAAAAGTTATACTAAAGTCCAAAATATAATCCTCCCCAATTTTATTTTCTGGTTAAGGTAATGGTTACACAGGAGAACACTGTGAATATCTAATTTTCTAGAAGTTGAATAGGGCAAGTGTCAATTCCCTGATATAGTTTATAAAGAACAGAAACAAGAAAAGGAAAGCTCATTATTATGCTCTTTTCATACCTTTAAAATTTAGAGAAGCGACCTATCACTCAATCAGACCTGATAGCACTTATCCCCGATGAAACAATGCTCCCCAAACTGTTTTAAATATTACAGTACTCCACAACAGAAATTCATTGGTGTCTAAGAGAAGAAAAAACTGTCTCTGACTCATTGGCATGACAATCAGTTGATAGAAGTTGTCAAGAATATACAACCTCTGAATTATACTTATTTTGATAAACCTGTCAATGACATGGTAATTTTGTACAAGGCAAGTACAAATATCTGTGGGGAGATCCCATCTATGCAGATGAATCATAGATGCCTTTTCTGCAAAGTTTAGAAATTCATCATGTTGGCAAAGCCCCATTTAGCAGAAATAGTAATTCTAGATACTTTTATTTTGTATCTAGTATATTCAGAATTTAACTTCCATTTTTTTTTCTGCGCCCCATGTTTCTGGCACCTTATATTATAGCAAGAGTGGTCTCAAGCTAGTACAGCTAGTATCTTAATCTACACACTTTTGTGAGTAATTTTTTTTTTAATTCTAAGACCCAGTGAATGTTTCCACTGCCACTTTTTATGCAGTTATTTAGACCTTTAAAACTTGCCTTCTAGGGAACAGTTTACTCTAACCTCCAGCTGTGATCAACTGGATAGTTTCCCTCATCAAACTTCCTACCTGAATTTACTTCTGTAATTTCTGCAGGATCGAAATTACCTCCCACAGTGTTGCCAGGCATGTAAAAAAACTCTGTCTTTCCTGTATTTTTTAGTGTTCCAGCATTGCTTTCAACTATGTCATTTGTTTTTACTTTTTGGAACCGATGGGATGTATAATGCTATGTCAATTTCAGTACTACTTCTACTTTGCTCAAGCTGTTAAAGTAAGCAAAGCTTTTAGGTCTGATATCAGTAGACCTTAAAGGATTCTTCATTATTATTATATTTATTACAAACTAGAGGTAACTAGACCTTATGTTTAAATGTGAGTCTTGTAATTCATGTTGATTGTTCAGTTATCTTTGAATGATCCTAAACACTTGACCTGTTTGGTAGGAGTTACTAGGAACTCCATATATCCACTTCAATATACTCTATATTCTGCAAATATTTAATGTGTTTCCACAAAAAATTCTCTAAAATTCATTTATTTATATTTACTTTTATTAAAAATGCAATAAATATTTTTATGCCTAGGAAAAAATGGCTTTTTAAAAAACACTGTATAGGCTAGAAAATGTATTTCTTTCACTCATTTAGAACAGTCATTTATATTTTAGGGTTGCATTGCCAAAGACGAAATGGAATCAGTGAACTCAAAGCAAGAAGAATTAGTGCACCAAATAATTATTTTAAAACATTTTTCCAGATTTTTTATACTTTGACATATGGAATGAAACAATTTGTACTTAGCGAAAACATTGGTGTAGAGAGAATTTGCAGCATTTGAGATTTGAAATGTCAATTTGCAAGTATATTTTAGAGGAAAGTTAAAAAATAAATGAGGGATAGAATATGTATTAACTAAACGCTAATATATTAAGATCTCCATCTGCTTGACATATGTACTCCTATGACAAAAATGTATCAATATGTGTATATTTTCTGAGAAAATACTTGGAGAAAATAATTAGAGGATCTTGTTTAGGAGGAAAAATTTCAGTTCTATTACTGAATCAAATTATTATTTTGTGTTTTAGAAAAATGAGAAACATAAGCTTACAGATTACTTTGAAAATTACCTATTTCTGAACAAATATGGGAGTCCTTTTTTTTTTTTTTTTGAGACTGAGTCTTGCTTTGTCATCCAGACTGGAGTGTAATGGAGCAATCTCGGCTCATGGCAATCTCTGCCTCCCCGGTTCAAGTGATTCTTTTGTCTCTGCCTTCCAAGTGGGACTATAGGTGCACATCACCACACCTGGCTGATTTTCACATTTTTAGTAGAGACGGGTTTCACCATGTTGGCCAGGCTAGTCTTAAACTCCTGACCTTGTGATTCACCCGTCTAGGCCTCCCAAAGTGCTGGGATTACAGCACTTTGCCACTGCGCCCCACCTCAATATGGCAATCATTATCGAAAAGTACTTTTTCTAAGGTATTACTGAAGTAGTCGTCTGGCCAAAAGATAATAGTGCTGTCATTGTTGACCAGAATATCTTACCATGGTTTATGGCATTTTGTTGATTGAAATAGTAGTCAACGATGTTTGTGCAAAAGTTTGTGTAACTTTTATGTAAAATAAATCCTATATAATATTTTAATTAAAAATAAAAATACCCATTCAGAAAAAAAGTTCTAAATTTTATTGTTGTTATATACCAGAATAAACTTACAACAATTTTGCATTGTTATATTTTATTACATTTTTCAAAAGAAAATAAAAATAAATAATGTACTGATTAAATAGTATTAGGCATATATTGCTATTTAACTTATACATATTTTAAATAACTGGAAGGATACTTGTTCCCCTTTTTGAAGGAGTAATTACACTTTTAAAAATAATGAAAAAGATACATGTAGGTAACTTAAAGATATTTTTTCAAGGACTTTTCATAATGGCAAGAATCAAGTGTGTCCTGAACTGAAACTGAGGACGGGATTGATGTTTTAGAACCAACTTACTATTAATTCACTCACTCTGGGTTTTTAAACATCCCATATAGAGTCTTTACAACTTCTTGCTGAATTTCAATTTATATTAACACAATCAAGGTTTTCAAATGTTTAGTCACTTAGCAAGAAAGAGACTGCACAATCTAAAAAGCTGCCTAATTTGTTATTAGTGCTATCATTACCAATTTTCATATTACTGTGCTCTCATAGCTTAAAAGGTAAAGACAAAATTTGGCTCACATAAGAATATCAAGTCCATGATTCTCATCAGTATTTTATAAATATCTCTACCCTTAATAACATGTGTCAAAGGGAGGCCCATGTTTCCAGAGTTACTTTCTTTTTCAATATTTCTTACCTTCCATCAGCAAGAGTCAAGATTGAGCCCCAGGCATAAGACACTTTTGCCAATAAAGAGACTAAATTGTATAATATAACCATGGTCTCTAAAGCAAAAATGCAAAGCTGAGACTGGAATTTCAGTCTTATTCTTAGGAATAAACTGCTAACAAAATATCTGCAAAGTTATCTTGTGACTATGAACATGATTTCATTTAGTATGATATTTTAATTGCCTATTATCAATGAAGGTGTTTAAATTCTTAAACAAAAATAAGAATGGAATTTGGTTACTATATTTTCAGATATTCTTTATTTTACAATGATGTTATAAACTACCAAAATATTTCTTATTCTTTGAATTAATATCATTTTATGTCTTTGCAAATTTTTCTGAATAATATAACTACACGAATGAAATTAGTTTTGTGAAACTTACCTTTAGAGGAATGTAATAGTAAATTTTTTTATGAGAAAAATTTTAATGGCATAATGACATATTAAACTTAAACATTATTTTACTTTCTTGGAAATCCCACATTTCAAATAATAGCTGTTTATGTTTTCCAAAATGCAACTATTTTGTATTTTCTAACAATATTTCCACACTAATATTTGAATCTATGTAATTAAATTATTCAATATGTGCGATAAAATCAGAGGTATACATTAAATCATTTTTCAATTCATTGTTTTCCAAATCCAATCTTATACAATTTGACTTAAAAGTCTGGTTGAAAAAAGCTGTAGATTTTGTTTTGCAATATATGTCCTGAGGAATGAAAAATTTATAATTTTATCAAAGGCAGGTAAATGCCTTTAAACTCATAAAATAGCACTCTTAGTTGCACGGCTTTTTACGTGTTGACTCTAAGACCACTTGGAACTTTAAGGCTGAAATGTCTTATGCCCAAGTTCTAAGTTTATGAAGACTAAAATGTAAGAAATGGTCTTTCACTTCAAGTTTTAAAAATGACAGTGTGAAGATAAAAGCGAGTGATATCAGTGATGCCAAAGAACTACATGTGTATAGAGAATTTATGGTGTGTGCTACAAATGTTGAAGATGGAAGCTTCTCAATTTAGGCCACTGTGTAGCTCCAGCTAAGGTGATGCAGTTTTAGGACTTCTTCCCCTTTTGATGTACAGAAAGAAAAGTGTGAAAAGTGCCTTCCTTTTATTTCAAATAAACACTTTTTTATTAAGAATATATATATATATATAATAGTATATTTAAAGAAATCTACTACATTTCATATCATCTCTTTCACTCTGTCTCAGTAACAAAATGTAAAAAAAAACCCAAAAATTCCTAACAGATAATTTTGCTGGACAAAGTTTTTTACATAGCTTTACCTGTGTCCCACTAGTAACTAACACAGACAAACATACACCACGAAAACATTGTACCTCACACTAAGCATTGCGATGTAGGCTGACTGAGCACTGTGGCTTCTCCAAAGACTCTAATTTTAAAATCTAAATGTCAGAACGAATACCTAAGCAATGATCATTTAATAGAAAATTCTTTATTAGCATGCAACGTAAATCAACGGATTTATTAAGATCCCAGAGAATCAGCAAGGTTTGAGTAGAAACAGTTTATAAATAGGAAGAAATAAAGGTTTGGAAAGCGAGGGATAAAAATAATGGCTAACATTTATGTGCCTTTGTGTGTCAGCTGCATATTCAGATAAACATATACATAGGTAGATGTACAGATACTTAATATTCAACTATTCAGTTAATCCCTCTTAAGCAGGGTACTGATTTTAGCCCACTACTTTCATAGTTCTCTTTTCTTCATGGAATACAAAAATATTGGGATTCTACCAGGTTACTAAGGCTACTAACTCTACCATATACAACTAAAAATCTGGCATAAACATTCAATTGATTTTGCTGTCCTACTAGGCATAATGCAAAATTTTCCTTTGTGCTTTGTCAAACACATGGGAAAAGTAAATACTGGTTAAATAGCAGGGTTAGTCACCTTTTTCTTTTTAATAAATTGCCAAATAGTAAAGATTTTAGGCTTTTCAGGCCTCCGGTGATCTCTAACATATCCTTATTTCTTCTTTATCCTCTTAAAAAAATTAAAATTTTAAATACCATTGTTACCTTGCAAGCTGTACAAAAATAAATCATGGGCTCTAGTTTGTTGACCTGAATTAATGAAGGAGATGACTCCATTCATAAAATAAATCCCTTCTGGTGGACTCTAGTGCTGATCTAGGCATCAAGGAATTTGTATTAGCTCAGATTTGGTACCTGATATCCTCCGACTTTGGGTGACAGCTTTGTCTGTTGTTAGTAGTAGAACGATTCCTAAAAGCAACATTCTCAGGTTGATTCTCTTGTGCTACATCAGGCCCCTCCCTAACCAGCTGTCTTTCTGTTCACAGACCTTTGTACTTGTAAACTGATTGAGAATTAGAGACATTCTCCACTGTGATAACTCAACTTTAGATTTTCTCACCAGGTATACAGTTAATTATTATTACTATTATTATTTCAAAACACAAATTCCTTAGAAAGTTGAACTTTCATTTGGTTTTATGGTTTGGGTGAGTAATTTATTATGGTCAATACTCTCAATAGGTCAAAAAATTCAGACTATCCAACTGTCTCTAAAGACTTACAATATTAGAGTCAAATTTCTGCTAATTGTTATGCTTGAGGTTAGGTTCCAGCCCATGCTGATGTCTTGGGGGAGTGGTTGGATGAGCAGAAAGAACACTCGGGGAGCTGTAGGCAGGTGAAAGATGATTTTATTCAGTGGCAGCTCTTATCAACAGCTTTCTCACACTGTCCTTCCTGTTTCAGCTGCTTAGTCCAGAGGCTGCCACACACAGCTGCATGGCTGGCTCTCCCTCGCCTTCAGGAATAGCAGCTTAAGTCTTTTTCCCTTTGGGCACAAGTGAGCTGAGCTGTCTCCTGGCTCCCCTCTATACATCTGCAAAGATAACAGCTCTGGCACTCTTTGGGCACCAACAGGCCTGTATGGTGTTGGCAAGGCAGTTATACCTTTTACAGACAATAATGGCTAGAGGCAAGTGATGGCCTTCCCATGTTATGGCTACATGGCTGTGATAACAAGTGGAGTTATATGCCTGCACTCTAAACTTGGTGAGTGAAACAGGTTGTAAACATCCTACCTCAGCCTATTCTTGACCAAAGCACAGCCATGTTCCTTACACTACTAATGCATTGCCTTTATCTATTAACAGCTGTTAATTATCTATTAACAGCTTCCATTTTGTTATCTTTCTAAGTAGATCATTTCAAATGGGATATTTTCCATGAGATTTTCTATCCTTGAAGGAACAGACATTCAATGATTATACTGTATGCATAAATACCATTTTTCTCACTCAACAAATCCAAAGTGATTAAAGGATCTTCTGGGCTTATGCCTGTTGGAAGCACTAATATCAAAGAAAGCCTTCAATTATTCTTCAAGCAGGTATGTTTCATTCAGTCTGTCATTTGTTTCATTAATAATTTATTCTATAGGTTATTAAACCAATATTATAGAGCCAATAAGTAATTCTTGTCTGGAAAAATCATTAAATTACATCCTTTATTTCAGTGCTCTTTAGTTCACCTTTGGGAACATTTATTTTAAATGCCAGTTCTCTGCTTCATTCTCTGCCTTCCTTCCCTCCCTTCCTCCCTCCCTTCCTTCCTTCCTTCATCTTCCCTTCCTTTCTTCCTGACTTCCTTCATAAGTATTTAAACAATATGATCAAAAGTCATTAGCGTCCTTTCTTCTTCTACCTTACCTCAGTTCTAATACTGGTTGGAGGCACCCTTAAGATATGAAGCCCAACACAGATGCAGTCTAGGCAGTTTGGTTAGAGACAAGAGTAAGGCAGCGTCCTGGTGTGGTTGGGAGGTTCATTATATACAGGAGAATTAAGCAAATTTCTGAATCTATTAAAGATGAGAATCAGGCTTCTTACTATTAGATAAAAGATTTATAGGTATGAGAAAACTAGAATAAAACCTGTGTTGTGGAATTGGAATTAAGTTATCAATATGAGATCAGGTGTAGTGAATAATGCCTTAATCCCAGCACCCTGGGAGTTCCAGGACGGCAGATAACTTGAGGTCAGAAGTTCGAGACCAGCCTGGGCAACGTGATGAAAACCTGTCTATACTAAAAATTAAAAAATTAGTCAGGCAAGTTGGTGGGCACCTGTAATCCCAGCTACCCAGGATTCTGAGCCCAGAGAATCACTTAAATCTGGGAGGCAGAGGTTGCAGTGAGCTAAGATCACACCATTGCACTCCAGCCTAGGCAAGAAGAGTGAAACTCCATCTCAAAACAAAAAGTTATCGGTATGAACTTCTGTTTATGTATAGATAGATTAGACAGGTAGAGATAGATAGATAAATAAATTTAGATATAGTAGATGTAAGTATTCATTTGTGAACTTGTGTCTAAATCCTATATCTCTATTTCTATCTACGTATCCATAAATCTATATATTTCTATATATGTAGACTAGTTTCTTCCTGGGGACAGCAAATTATATATAGTAGACGTAAGTATGCATTTGGGAAGTATGTATCTAAATCCTGTGTCTATTTCTATCTACATATCCATAAATCTATATATTTCTATATATGTGGACTAGTTTCTTCTGGGGACAGCAATATCTAATAGTATAAGAATATCTATCAGTCATATCTTGGTTTATAAATATGATTTTTCTATATGTCTGCATCTATATGTCTACATATTCTTTATCATCTGTCTAGATCTAACAACTAAAAATGTATTTCCCCCCACTGTGAATGCCTGCAGGTAGCAAAATTCAGAATCATGAGAACACCTAGTGGCCATTGGGTTTCTAAATATGATTTTCTACTAAAGGAAAGCAGGGCTGTTTGGAGAAAGAGCTGATTCCATGCCTGGAATATTTTGTTGTTCCAGAAAGAAATAAAGTGATCCTGGAATATCTTATTCCTGAAAGAAAGGGAACTTTGAAAGAATGGTAAGAACAAGTTAAAAGAACATGGAAGCAGATCAAAGAACCCAAATAAAGGACAAATAAATTCCTAGAACCCATGCCTTAATAAATAAATCAGAATCTCAGAAATGCAATGCAGAAACATTGTTTTTAATCCTCTAGGTGTTGCTAATTTGTAGTCAGCTTTCAGGACTATACATTCTCATAAGGTCCGAAAGCAATACAAAAAAAATCATTAGGTCATCCAAACCCAGCTGCATGACTTGATGTGTTAAATGCAGAGTCTTACAAAGTATATGTACTTGAGATATCATTGAAAACTAAAATTAAGCTTTCTTTCTCAGTGAAGTCCCCTGAAATTCACTACCAAAACTATTCTCAAGATACATACTGATAGAAAATTAGGAGCTGGCCTAGCGTGATGGCTTATGCCTATCTCAGAACTTTGGGAGGACTAGTAAGGCAGATCACTTGAGGTCAGGAGTTCGAGACTATCCTGGACAACATGGCAAAACTTCTCCTCTACTGAAAACACAAAAATTAGTCTGGTGCAGTGGTGCAAACCTGAAATCCCAGCTACTTGGGAGGCTGAGGCATAAGAATCTCCTGTACCCGGCAGGTGGGAGATGGAGGTTGAAGTGAGCAGAGATCACACTGCTGTGCTCCAGCCTGGATGACAGAGTGAAAATCTGCCTCAAAAAAATAAAAAAGTCAATTATTTAACTAAATAGGAATTTTGCATGTGCTTCCTTGCAAAGTGCTAGCATCTGATTTTAGTTACTTATCTTGTAAATTATCATTAACTTTACTTAGGAAAATGAGTCAACACTTTTTAATCCAAAAAGAAACAGCCTGGAAAGACAGAGGATGGTCACTGAAAGTTGTTCTTTGTGCTTTAAGGTTTGGTAAACTTCCATATTGCTCTAAACAACATTATCCTAATGAAAAAGAGCATTGTCATTCCCCAAACAATGTCCTAATATTCACATCAGTGAGCAAGCAAAGTTATAAACTCAACTAACACAACCTATAGAATCAAATTTTAAGTTTTGTTTTTAGTACTCAAACACGTATCTATAAAAATAAGATGTAGTCAAGACCATCACAGAATATTTGAGTGCTTCAATTTCTGCACTGAGAAGTAAACACATAAATTTAATATTCTGGTACAAGATTTTTTTATAGTGATTCCATTGGCCTACAACAGACATAGAATGTAAAGTAGAACTTGATTTCATGGAGACTAGACTTGTGCTATCAATTGTTTAGAAGCTCAGTTTCTCTCAGCTATTATTTTCTCACCTTCTTATTAAGACACACCCCTCAGTTTTATTACAGCTTAATAGGATGAACAGGGCAAAATCTACATGAATTCTTAGCTCCACTAGCCCCAGATCAGACTGTATTCTTGGTCATCCATTCCGAATCTCAAGGAAATATAACATTCTACTGATAATCTAATTCTGGATCAAGTGGTTCGACTACTTGAGGTTATACAGATCAAATTTCTCTGAAATGAGAAATTAGGTATTTGAATTTGTCATTCTTCTGTATTGAATGATGACCAATTATCAGACACAGCCATTTTCGCAAGATCTTGGAGTGTTTTACTTTAATAGTTAACTGTTTTGCCAAGATGTTTGTCCCATTTCCTTGCATCTGCAGTTGTCAGTTAATTTAGTTATTTCACTACAGATTTATATAGGTCTGTTCCTGGAATGTGAATGCCTTTTTCCCCTTCCTGGCTAAGAAACCAATTCCAAATACTATGTTTTCCTGGCTTTTCATTGTCTGCAAGCCTTTCTCAAGAAGAAATTTCTTTATCAGTTAGTATTCTTGGTTAAAAATTAGTGAAACAAACCTAGATATTGTTGGAAGTAATGAAATTTGCCATAGGAATACTAAGAGCTTATAAAAATGAGAAGATAGCAATTTTGAAAATGGAGCAAAACAGAGGGTGTGCTACTCAAGCTAAACTCTAGGAAAAGTCATAATGTCAGAAACATTAGGACATTTATGCCAATGCCAAGAGATAAATGAGTATTAATGGCTTCCTCTAGTCTAGTCTTGAATCATCTGCTCAAGATTTCAAGCCTGAGGAGAGGTCATTTGATGGTAGAGTTAAGAGTATATTACTATCCAGTGGCTGTTTTGGCCTGATCAGTAAACAGAGAGCTTCTGGGAAGGCATAGGCTACAAGAAAGTATGGCAGGCACTAGGCTATAATATCTCACTGAAAATTACACAATACATTAGTTTGTTTAACAAAAAGGAAATCAAAGTGCTGTTAGGAAGGACAAGGTCATTGCTGAGGAGGAAGAGAAGCAAGATAGTCAACAATGTGATTATTGAAAATACTCTAAAATAGAGACATCAAGCATAGGAATAATCAAATATAACTTTATTATTAAGTAATTAGGACTCAAAAGAGTTGATTTTTTGTCTCACTTTTCCAAAAATAATATATGCAAAGTTTATATTTGGTGACTTTTCTATTTTATTCTGTTATCCTATATCAGCGGGTTTTAAATTTTATTTATGTCACACCACTTTATATATAAGATTAGATTTATGATCACCTGCAAGCCAAAAAATAATATTTATGGGCATATACATGCATATAGAGCATGTAATTTCAGAAAGGTTATGAGATCGCCTCGTAGCTCACTAATTAGAGCTTAGGGGAACCGTGGTTCTCATTTTAATGGAATCATTTCTAACAGGTGATCCATGCATATATCTCAAATCAAAGGTAAAGTTAGAGTAATATTCATATTCTGGAATTTTCAGCTACAGACATGTTTATCTCATAATTTGCATAGCCTATATATAGAGTTCCAAGAAATATTAATTTTATATAATTTTGTACTTTAGAAATAACATATATTTATTGGAGCACATATAGTATGTCTTGAGGTTATAAGAGAAAAAGAATCTTAGTCTCATCACCCAGAACTAACAATTATGAAGTAATTAACATTATTTTGTAATTCTCTATTTTACCTTTTTATATCTTTCTTTACGCAACTTAATATTTGATGCTCTGAATGATGCTGTCCTTTCCACACGTTTACCTTTATCATTAAAACTTATTTACAAACTTAACTTATTATCCATTCACTTGACACAGGAAAACCACTAGCAGAGTCAATTTGCAGACTGATAGATGCTGAGGTGTACTGTTATTTTCTTATTAGGAAGCAAAGTGAATGAAGAGGAGGAAAATTGGATAGGATGTGTGTGTGTGTGTGTGTGTGTGTGTGTGTTTGTGTTTGTGTGTGTGTGTGTGTGTTTGTGGTTCTTTTTTTTTTTTTTTTTGAGACAGTCTTGCTCCATCGCCAGTTTCCAGGCTGGAGTGCAGTAGTGCAATCTCAGCTCACTGCAGCCTCCACCTCCTGGATTCAAGCAATTCTGCCTCAGCTTCCCAAGTAGCTGGGACTATCGCCATGTGCCATCACACCCAGCTAATTTTTGTATTTTTTGTAGAGACAGGTTTCACCACGTTGGCCAGGATGGTCTCGATCTCTTGACCTCGTGATGCACCTTCCTCGGCCTCCCAAAGTGCTGGGATTATAGGCATGAGGCACTGCACCCAGCCTGGATAGGATTTTAGTCATTTTGAATTAACCATGTTTTTTGTGAAGGAGGTTGGCTTGATTAAACTTCTGGTGGTTGGATTATTTTAACTAGTATCCAGGTTTAGATAAACTTTTTTGGGGAAATCAAGTTCATCAATCAAGACAATGTGTTACATGGTTGACAGGAGGTTTAAAGTAAAGCAAGGCATTTTCCAAATTCCTAGGAGTCTATGTCATTCTGAAAAATATTACATTTATAAATATTAAAAAGCCAAGGGGCAATTTTATCCTATCTAAAAGTTTCACTGATATATTAACTCCTTTCCATTTTCTTCTTGACTCTCAAATAAACAAAAATGACAGGGTGACATATATATTATTAAAGTCATCTATAACTATCTTTTCTAGATGAAAGATTAAATAAATGAATTGTAGACAAATGGGAATAAACTTAGTATATCAAATTTAAATACATATTCTTTATCAAAATTTTATTCAAAAAGTCTTGCTGGAAGTGTAAGTCTTATTTGATTTCTTATAAAAGTAAAATTTGGGAACATAAGGTTGAGGTAGAATTTCACTTCTCTACTTACAGTGCTCTGTAATAAAGTACCATCATAGCTCACTTAAAGCCCGTGATTGCATCATATTAAAAAATGTGGATTCTATTTTTGAAATACCCAAAGGGACACTGGATTTCAAGGTATGTGACAATGTCAACATTTTGAATAATTAATTTTAATACTATTTATTTTAATAATTTTTATTTACTTATTTCATAAATATTGTCAAATAGCTCTCTCAGATACTAATAAGCTCTGATAGATATAGATGAAGGGAATAATTAATCTTTTCAAATTTTCCACAGTCTAAAGGAAGAGAAAGACAAGTTAACAATTACATGCAATGGAATGAATGCAATAGCATTGGATATAATAGGAATAAACAGAGTTCTATGGGAACAATTTCATCATTTAAGGAGGTTTATGGGTGCTTAAGCTTTATATAGTTGAGTCAGTAGGTGTTAGTTAAGCAAAATATTGAGGTTGGGGATGGAGAAGCATCATTCCTGGCATAGGAAAAAACATGTGGAAAGTGTGAAGGTTGATTCCATGTTTTTGCTCTTGTGAATAGCATTCCAATGAGTATATGAGTGCATATATGTTTTTCAGTGTAACCATTTATTTTCCTTGTATATATACAATGGGATTGCTGGGTCAAATAGTAGTCCAACTCTTACTTCTTTGAGAAATCTCTAGGCAGGCAACCATGGGGCGTGGACTAATTTACATTCTCACCAACAATATATCAGTGTTCCATTTTCTCCACAGCCTCACCAAAATCTGTTATTTTTTGACTTTTTAACAAAAGCCATTCTAACCGGTATGTGAGAGTATCTCACTCATTTCTGTGATAATTAGTGATGATGAGTATTTTCTTATGTTTATTGGACACTTGTGTATCTTCTTTTGTCTACTTTTAAATAGATTTATGTCTCTTGCTTGCTGAGTGTTTGGGTTCCTTGTAGATTATGGATATAAGTCTTTTGTCAAAGGCTATTTGAACATATCTCAATGAACTTAAAGTGAACTACCATTCAACTCAGTAATTTTATTACAGTTCAACATAGTAATCTTATTCTTTGTAGAAAATAAATTGTTCTACTCTGAAAGATATGCTGTATATATTCATTGAAACAATGTTCACAATAGCAGAGATATGGATCAACCTGTCTCAATTGGATCAATAGTTAATTGAATAAATAAAATGTGATACATATACACCATGGAATACTACACAGCCAGAAAAAATGAAATCATGTCCTTTGTAGCAACATACATGCAGCTGGAGATAACTTAATTATCCTAAGTGAATTCATGTAGAAACAGAAAACCCAGTACTGCATGTTCCTGATTATAAGTGGAAGCTAAATATTGGGTACACATTGACAGAGAGATGACAATAATACACACTGGGGACTACTAGAGGGAAGTGGGAGGAAGGAGAGCAAGGGCTGACAAGCTACCTATTGGGCACTATGCTCATTACTAGGGTGAAGGTTACAACCCAACCTCAGCATCACACAACATACCTTTGTAACTAACCTTCACAGGTACCCTACCCCTTGATTCTAAAATGAAAGTTGACAGAGAAAAGTATTTTGGAGAGCCAATTACTAAAAATATATGATATTTCTTAAGTAGTTTAATAATTTCTCAATAAGACATAGTAGGACAGGAGATAGCTCATAAATTAACTTGTATGTAATAGTTTGGAGTATGGCTTTCCATATAGGATGCTATGGAAATTTGGAAAGGAAGGATTAACATAGTTTTACATTTTTACTTTTCATTAGCATTGTGAAGGCAGACTAAAGTGTGCCACAAGTCAAAACAACTTACTATGCACTGTAGGGTTACTGAAAAGAGGTCATGAAAACCTGAGTTATATCGATTAAACAAGAAGATAAAGATGAGAAAGAATATTTACAGGTATAATTCACATGACTAGACTAGAAGAGTAAATTGTAGAATTCTGTTTCTAGCAATTCCAGTTGAATGAGTCCACAAGTTATATATGAAAATTGCCTTCCTTGAATTTTGGAGAGTCATTTCTATTCATTTAATATATGCATTTATCACTTTTATTTTCTTAAATTTAGATGTGTTTATCACTACATATTTAAACACCTGTTAAAATAGTACAAGCATTTATGAATGGAATCTGGATTATTCCTGATAAAGCAGTGTGTTAATCTCATCCTTATGCTGTAAACAATTACAAAACTTGAGACAAGCTATAAATCAATTATTTTACAGCATTAGAAAAGAGAGTACAGGATGAGGATCACTAAAAGAAAAGAAACAGTGTCCTCTCCAATCACTCTGAACTTTTTCCTAGGCAGGATATGTACCTAGGCATAGAGAAATGAAGCCCAGAGAAGGAATAGTGGAAAATGACTTTTTTCACGAGTTTCTCAGCTCATGACAGGGTACTAGAACTTGGTCACTCCTGAGTAACATTGGACTCTTCCAATGGACAGGGACTTTCCAGTGGTCTGGCCAACAATTTCTCAGAACTGGACTTCAGTTTGAAGTTTTTTTCTTCCTTTCATTCTTTTCCTCCCTTCGTAAATGTTAGATCCATACTATCACCGTCTAGAATTTCACCCTGCTTATTCCTGTTCCCTCTTTCATCATTCACAAACATTTTCTCAAGACGTCTGCTGCACATCTTGTGTTGTATCTTAGCATCTTCTCTAAGAGCCCAAGTACACACTGATGATTACAGGACGGGCCAAGGAAATCAATGTTACAGAGAGTTTAGGAACTAGAAGACTCACCCACTGGCAGAGGATTAAAGTGTTATATAAAATATGAAAAGATGCTAGAACAAAGTGGCAAGTCACTTACTGAAGCTTCAAAAGACAGTCTCTTGCTTTAATATGTAGGCTTTAGCTGCTTATTAACCAATCTGTTTCACTTTATTCTTTTGCAATGAATTTTTACAACTTAGTTATGACAAGTCAATGCCATTGTCACTGTTGTCACTGCTCTTCCCATGTATCTCAAATACCCAGATCTTCACATTAGTGTTTCGAATTCCACACTATTGCATGCAAGTTTACCTGTACTTGTTATAAGTGCAGGGGAACTTAGTAATAAACTACACCAGCAGTGACTTGGGAAAATGACTTTGATTCTGAAAGATACAGGGAGATATTGAAAGTTGGAAAAAGGAACTTCTCTCATTTGGCTGATAATTACTAAGTTGTAAAATTCCATGCATAAAAATAAAGTGAAACTGAGACTGGTTAAGAAGCAGCTAAAACCGAAGTGTAAACACTAGAGAGCTTCTTTTGCAGGCTTAAAGAGAAGACTTTATCTCTTTCAGTGTGAGAGAGTACACAACTAAAGGGTAAACTCAGGCCAGATAGGATGCTGAAATATCCATTTAAATGTTCAATAAAGGCAAGTCCGTAATTCTATTTCATGAGTCTAACCTGTGTTCCTAAAACATGTGATGGAGACATTTGAGAATATAATACTAAGGACTTTGAGTGTGCAAACTTGCCTAAAAAGGTCTGCAGGGATTTTGAAGGAGAACTAAGAATTCTAAGAAAGAGCTTAGCATTTCCCCAGTGAAGAAAAGAACTGATAAAGCCCCAGTTTCCATCCTCTCCAACAGAGACAAAAAGTGCCTACTTAAGGAGGTGCTCTCATCTCTCTCGGATGATGGGTTGAAATAAAGGGTAAGATTTCAGTACAACCCAGCTTTGAACATGCTCGACTTGATGAATTTAAAAATTTATGTATAACAAAGGGCTTAAGAATTAGCTAGCATGTATGTGAGAATTCAGGAGTGTACCCCTGGGATTTAACCTGGAGGGTTCATGATCACTTTGGAACATAAGACTGGATAATCAAAAATTTATTGATTTGAGCTAATATTTTAATATTGCACACCCTGGCAAGGACCATAAAAGATGGGCAGACATGCCCCTAGCATGGATCTCAGAAGCCAGGAGAAAGTTATGGCCCAGGATGAAAAAATTTTAAAAGCCTGACAGACGGAACAAAAAAAATGGGAAATAGACATGCTGAAATGGATGTTTCACTTGAGCTCAGAAAACTCATCCTTGACCCTTTTTGGAAGGGTCAAGAACCAACCACTAATACTATTGTGTTTGTGTGAGTAAGAGGATACTGTAATTTCTACAATAGTCAATGATGATTTTTTCCAGGCAGGTTAGGACTAAACTTCATCCATTAATAGCCATGGGAATCATGGAACCATGAAATAATAATAAAGGTCAGGTGGCAGTGCTTAAATTCCCTAAGTTAGAAACCTGCAGTCACAATAATGACTGTCAAGAATGAAGGCTGTTCAGGGGCCGTGACATATAGAAAATTGTGGAAATGGCTAATACAGCATGCTGTTAGTAGATAGATGCAAACCCCATGGGCAACCAATGAGAATGTCACGTACTATTTGCAATCCAAAGAAGGAGAAGTGATGGAGCAGGTGGCTCCAAGAGGTTGTTCCCATAACAGACATATGTCTTGCTCAGGCCCTGGACCTGAGCTAATTTTAAGACCCATAATGTGTTAACAGAATTGGTCTGGGTCCCTAGGAAGAAGACCCTGCAACATCAGAGCAAGTATAGAATGTAATGATTACACACTTTTTCCGCAATAGACTCTATAGTCATTTATTTAGGTCACTGTATACTGAAGAAAGCACATACTCAAGAATTTTCAGGATGGTTTGATAAAGGGTTTGAATTAATGTTGTCCTGAGCAATAATTATTTGTTAGAGTGTGCATTTATAGAAGCCAGGTAAAAAATTGGGTCCTAGCTTATAGTGGTTCAAGTAGATTCATAGATCTACCCAACAGCATTTTCTTCACACTTTCAGAGCATAAATGGTAATGACATATTTGAAATTTGGAGTAACTCCAACGCTGGGTTTTTATGTAAGAGAACAAAGTACGGAATAAAAAATGTTCGAAGTAAAACCTCAGAAACTACCTCCTATCCTCAGTTAGTATATTTAAAATATTTTTAACACTCCCTGGTTGGAAATATGGTGATTCGTGCTACTTCATAGAGCTGAAAGACCCAGGGATGTCAGTTTCCATTATATCTCTGTTTAATTCTCCAGTTTGTCCCCTTCAGTAATGGTTGGATTCTGGGGCATTTCTGTAGGCTACTGTCAATTCAACTGTTTTTGACTCCGATTACAGCTGCTATATTCAATATCATACTACAACTGGAGATGGTGAATACAGCTTTAAGTACATGGGCATATAGGCATTGGTTTGGCAAATGCATTATTTTCTATAATAATCATATAAAAGAGTGTAAGAAGCAGTCAATATTTGCATGAAAGAGACAATATTTATTTAGATTTGTCTAAGGCTGTTTATTTTCTAGCACTTTGTCATATATAGTCTAAAGAAATCTTTGTGTGCACATTTTATAGACTATTATATTAATTTATTACATTGATTTTAGCATGTTGATCAGGCAGGACAGTGACGACAGCTAGTTTTTGAGAGGCTTTGGTATGACCATGTACTCTGGAGAGTAGAAAGTAAGCCTAATGAAGATTCAGGATCTGCCATTCCCAGATACATTTTCCTGAAAATCTCTTGCATGTTTAATCTTCTGCACATCTAATGCTTTTTGACTTATGCTCCTCAGAAGACTTAACCTGATGCAGACATTTATCAAAAACACAGCATCATGTTTAATAGTGAGAGATGGAATGTTTTCCTTTATGATGGAGAGAGCACAAAGCTACCTATGCTTATCACTGCTATTCATTATGCAATTGGAGGTCATAGCCAGTATATAATGCAAAAAAAAAAAACCCATAAAGCTTTAAAAGAGGTAAATAAAAAATGTTATCTATTTGCCCTTTATATGATTGTATATAGAAAGTCTGAAATATGCTACCAAAATTTTTAGTAGCACAAATAAGTAAATTTAGCAATTACAAGGTATAAATTCTTCATATAAAATTAAATTGTGTTTATATTTACTGACATTGAATTACTGAAAACTGTAACTTTAAAAATATAATTTACACAAAATATAAATTACACAAAATCTCAGAAAGTAGCAATTTACTTAATAAAGATATGTAAATCTTCTATGTTGAATACTACAAAATCTAACATAAAAGAACAACAAAAACCATTTTAATTATATAATATGTAAATTTATTAGAAGATTAACTATTGTTAACATGTCTATTCTTGCTAAAAATTTCTATAGATTTAATGCCAGCCTAATTGAAATCCTCATACACTTCTTCAGATAGATTAATATGCTCATTCTAAAATGGCTATGCAAAGAGCTTAGAATATAGCAAAAACAATGATGAAAATAAGTACACAATTAGAAGACTTACATTAAGCTTAGTTCAATATATTCTGCAAAACTGAAATAATCAATGCATTCTAATGTTGACACAGAAATATATATTTGATCAGTGAAAATAAATGGAGAATTCAGAAATTTTAGAACTAGATCTTCACAGAATGACCAATTGTTTTTAATAGCTTTTTATGAGATATAATTGATACATACTCCGTACATATTTAATGTGTACATCATCGATGTATACATTAGACAAATACATGTATCAATGATGCCATGATCAGCATCCATCACCTACAAAATTTCTCTTGTGCCCTTCGTGTGTGTGTGTGTGTGTTTGTGTGTGTGTGTGAATGTGCCTGTTTGTGTGTGTTAATGATGGGAAACCTAACATGAAATATGTTTTTTTAATATTTTTAATTGGACAACACCATACTGTTAAATCCTGAAACTCATATGCAATGAACAAAGAGCCAGAATAACCAAAGCAATCTTGAGAAAGAAAATAATAGCTGAAGGCATCACACTTTCTTTTTTCCAAATATATCACAGAGTTACAACAATTAAAAGAGAAGGATACTAGTATTAAGCAAGACATAGAGACTAATGGAGCACAGGTATTATGTTGTACAAGTCTGTAGTACTTATTCATCTTGCATAATTGAAACTTGATATGCATTAGGCAACAGTACCTCATTTCTCTTTGCCTTTAGCTCTTGGCAATTATCATTCTATTCTCTGCTTCTACTAGTTTGAATATTTCAGATATCTCACATAAGTATTTATTGTTCTGTTGTTGGCTAATTTCAATTAGCATAATGTTCTTTAGATTTATCAATATATATAATTTCCTTCTTTATTAAGATAGAATAATAATAGTTCAGTATATGTACATGTCGTGTTTTCTTTATCCATTCATCTATTTGTGAACAGTTGAGTTGTTTCCATAGATTATCAATCACAAATAACTAAGAAATTGAGAGTGTAGGTATATTTTCAAGACCCTAATTTTAATTCTCTTGGATATGTAATGAGAACAGGAATTGCTGGATCATAGAGCAGTTCTATTTTTAATTTTTTGTAGAAGCCTCCATGTTGTTTTTCATGATGACTTCATCATTTTACACTCCCACCAACAGTGGATAAGAGTTCTGATTTCTATACACCTTCATTGGCACTTGTCCTTCTTTTTGTAATAGTCACCTTAATAGGTGTGAGATATCTCACTGTGGTTTTGTCTGCGTGTCCTGATGATTAGTGACCTTGAGCATTTTTTCATATCCATGTTGGCCATTTGTGTGTGTTCTTTGGAGAAATAATCTATTCATTTGATTCATCTGATCATTTTGTAATCAGGTTATGCATCCTTTTCATTAAGTTTTAGGAGGTTTTAAAATATCTTTTGAATATTTATCACTTATAAAATAAGTGGTTTGCAAATATTTTATCCAAAGCAATCTCATTTATAATAGCTTCAAAAAAGAACAAAATACTTAGGAATAAACATAACCAAAAAGGTGGAAGACCTACACACCAAAAACTATAAAACTTTGATGGAAGAAATCAAACACAAATAGACTGAAATATATTGCAGGTTTGTGGACAAGAAGAAAATATCATTAAGAAGTCCATACTACCCACTGTTATCTATAGATTCAATTCAATCTCTAACAAATCCCAGTGTCATTTTTTTGTAGAAATAGAACAGTTCTAAAATTCATATGGAACCCCCCATGAAAGCCAGAATAGCCTAAAAAATTTGAAAAAAAAAGCAAGAATAGAAGCTTCCCACTTTCCACACTTCTTTTTTTTTTTTCAAAATATATTACAAAAACTACAATAATTAAAACAGAATGGTACAGGTATTGAGAAAGCCATATAAACCAATGGAACAGAATAAACAGCACAGACATAAATTCCATACATTTACCATCAGTTTATCTTCAACAGAATGTCAAGATACACTATGAAGAAAGAATAGTTTCATCAAAAAATGGTGTTAGAATAACTGGATAGCCACCTGCAAAATAATGAAATTGGACCCTTATTCACCAGTTGAAGTCAACAGAAATGAATTGAAGCCTTAACTGTAAGTCATGAAACTGTTAAAACTCCTAGATAAAATATAGGGAAAAACTTCTTAATATTGGTCTTAGCTATGTTTTCTTAGATATAATACTAAAATTACAGGAAATACAAGCAAAAACAGACAAGTGGGACTACATAAAACTAAAAAAAAATGAACAGCAAAAAAAAAAAGAAAAGAAAGAAAAAGAAAAGTAAAGAATGGAAATCTAGCAAATGGGAGGAAATATTTGCAAACTGTTGTCAATTTTTGAACAAAAAGCCAAAATCTATAATGGAGAAAAGAAAGTCTTTTAACAAATAATGCTATTATAATCAAATATCCAAAAAGAAAAAATAAAATAATCATTGACATTTACCTTAAATCATTTATAAAATTAAATTGAAATGGCATATAAACTAAGCATGCAAGCCGTGATGTTAAAAAAATGCAAGAATTACCTTGCCTTTTGGGCTAGGCAAATATTTATTAGGACACAGATATTCAAAAAACATCTTCTGACCAGATGCGGTGGCTCATACCTGTAATCGCAGCTACTCAGGAGACTGAGGCAGGAGAATTGCTTGAGGCCAAAAGTTCAAAACCAACCAGGAAACTGGGCAACTTAGAGAGATTTTATCTCTTAAAAAAATTATCATTTTCAATCACACTTGTACATAGCAAATTATTGAATTCTTTTTCAGTGATATGTTTCTTTTCATGCTATTGACTTGGCCAGAAACATTTTTACTCAGCTAATTTGATCTTTTTTTCTAGATTCCATGAATCTTTGTAAAAGTATTTCTGTTTCATGATTTCCTTCACTTACAGCCTTGTCCCTTTATGTTCTTATCATAGGTTTTGTAAACTTTTATTTTAGCATTATTTTCACACAGAATTCAAGACATTGTGTCTTATTGATTAGGAGTTACCTATGCTTACCACCTACAATCTAGTTTGGTGTAGAAAACTACACTCACAAAGATCTAAGAATTTCTATACTTTGTTACATTAGTCAATATTACTTGATTTTGCTTTTCATAGAGTTATTTAACTAAGTCCAATTTGAAGTAATTATTCTTACAATAAAATACAGGACAGGTATATATATTTACAAGAAAAGCCAATAAGATTTAGTGAGAGATGTCTTCCACAATGATTGAACTAATTTACACTCTCACCAACAGGGTAAAAATGTTCCTATTTCTCCACATCCTCTCCAGCATCTTTTGTTTTCTGATTTTTTTAATGATCGTCATTCTAACTGGCTTGAGATAGTATCTCAATGTAGTTTTGATTTGCATTTCTCTAATCACCAGTGATGATGAGTTTCTTTTCATATGTTTGTTGACTGCAAAAATATCTTCTTTTGAGAAGTGTCTGTTCATATCCTTCACCCACTTTTTGATGGGATTGTTTGTTTTTTTCATGCACTTGTTTAAGTCTCTTGTAGATTAAGGATATTAACCCTTTGTCAGGTGGATACATTGCAAAAATGTTTTCCCATTCTATAGGTTGCCCATTAACTCTGATGATTTTTTTGCTACGCAGAAGCTCTTTAGTTTAATTAGATCCCATTTATCAATTTTTGCTTTTGTTGCCCTTGCTTTCAGTGTTATAGTCATGAAGTCTTTGCCATGCCTATGTCCTGAATGTTATTGCTTAGGTTTTCTTCTAGGGTTTTTATAGTTTTAGGTCTTATGTTTAAGTCTTCAATTCATCTTGAGTTAATTTTTGTATAAGATGTAAGGAAGGGTCTAGTTTCAGCCTTCTGCGTATGGCTAGCCAGTTTTCTCAACACCATTTATTGAATAGGGAATCCTTTCCCCATTGCTTGTTTTGTCAGGTTTGTCAAAGATCTGATGGTTGTAAATGTGTGGTGTTATTTCTGAGGCCTCTTTTCTGTTTCATTTGTCCATATATCTGTTTTGGTCCCAGTACCATGCTGTTTTCTTACTGTAGCATTTTAGCATAGTTTGAAGCCAGGTAGCATGATGACTCCAGCTTTGTTTTTTTTTTTTCCTTAGAATAGTTTTGATTATGTGGGCTCCTTTTTTTCATTCCATATAAAATTTAAAGCAGTTTTTTCAATTTTGTGAAGAAAGTCGGTGGTAGCTTGATGGGGGTAGCAGCGAATCTATAAATTACTTTAGGCAGTATGGTCATTTTTATGATATTGATTTTTCTCACACAAATTTCATCTGGAATTGTGATCCTTACACATCAAGGGAGGCATCTGGTGAAAAGCGATTGGATCATAAGGACAATTTCCTCTATGCTGTTTTCATGATAGTGAGTGAGTTCTCATGAAAGCTGATGGTTTTAAAGTGTGGCACTTCTTCAATCACTCTCTTCTGCCACCATGTAAGACGTGCCTTTGCCTTCCGCCATGATTGTGGATTTCCTGAGGCCTCCCCTGCCATGTGGAACTGTGAGTCAGTTAAACTTCTGTACTTTGTAAGTTACCCAGTCTTGGGTATTTCTTTATAGCAGTTACAATAGATTGAGTAGCCAAGGAACAACATGCAAACAGAGTGAAATTCAGACCTGGTGCTGACTTATCATGAAAGTCAAGATGCAGCAAGCTGTAAGGAGCAAGTGAACCGGCACCTCCATGTGTATCACACCCAGTTGATGACTAGGTTCCTTGGCAAAAAATAACACAGATGGTATCTTAGTGTACTCTCCAGGCACACTGTGGGAATAAAGGACAATCACCCAAATGAAAATAACATATTTTCAGGGTTCCTCATAGCAAAGGAATCAATCATAATCACTTACATTTTTCAGAGACTTGAAAGCAGGCAGGAAACTAGAAAAGATTTGTAGTAGAATAAAATGAAATGGCCTCAGGTGTGTCCTGATTGTAGGTGGTTGACATGGAGAAGCTGGAGGCAGGTCATGTAGAAGTTGGAAATTCAATGTAATTGGCTTGATTAACACATTTGAATTCTCTGGTTCTTCCTGAGTTGGAAGTTGGGACAAAAAACAGGAAGCTTACAGTCAGTCAACAAGTCCTAATTACTGTACAGTCTACTTTCTACTTCCTGACTGATTGCTGCATAGGTGCAGACTGTGGGGCTGGCTTCTTCAACTGGTGGCTAAAGAAGTTATGGATCAGAGTTCTATTGTCATTGTGATCTGGTCATTGTCTATTTGTATACACTTATATTCTATCTTCTACCTATCATTCAGGATGTATATCTAAACTTTACACATACACGTTCTTTACACTCTTGGATCTCCACCTTCAGGAAAAAGATAAATATACATAAATAGATGAATGGAAAAATATAAAAGTAAATTGTATAGGATATGCAAAGATAATTTTTGAAGATAAATTTTGAAGTAAGCTTGTATGTGTGTTTTGGGGAGAGGCTTAGGTTACAATCGTCTGTACATAAAGCAAAACAAAACAGTGTATGCAGTCTAGTTAAAGGGAGAAGTATTTCCTAGCAGTAAAAACATAAATGATCTAAGATATCTAGATAGAAAAAAAAGAAAACTATGTGTAGGAAAGTAAACTTAGCTAAATGTGTTTAAATGTAAACAGAAATAACAAAGGATGAATACCTTTGTTCAAATGGGTGGCAGCTACTCTGAATTTCTGATTAAGGAGCTTATGCTTTCATCTTCATATAATGGAAAGTTACTGAAGATTTTAGAGAGAGTAGTGACTTAATCTGAACTTTTAAACAAATTGCCTTGAAGACATTGGAGGATGAATTTCACTAGGTCAAATCCACAATCAGAGAAAGTAGTTTTTAAGTTAGCGTAAGAATACTCAAGTGATAACTGCCATAAATATGGCAGTGGAAGGTAATAGAGTAGAGAGTAAGGCACAGAATCACGAATCAATTAAGAAGTAAAAGCAAAGGGCTGTTTGATTCAGGGTGGAGAGGGAGAGAGAGGCATAAAGTTATGCCTGATGGCCCAGAAGGTCAAATTACTGACACAGATGGGAAAGGCAGGCCTGCGGCTTAGCAAAATACGCTATTAAAATGTTAAATATGTTTAACTCGACGTTTCTGTGAGAGAGCTAGGAACATATTTCCAATAAATATTTTGATGTAATCTCAAATTAAAGGAAGAGATGAAGGAAGATGCTATGATTTTGCAGGAGAAAGCTGGAACCATTACAGAGTAATGGGAGTGGGTAAAGTGGAAAATGACAGTAGATATTCCTGCATATGTTCATATAAAATTATTTCCCTCCTCCAAAATAGCACTTACCACAGCTCTACATTTTAAGAATGTTATTTAGGTGCCTGGTTTATGCATTTCTGTTGGCCTTCTGACAGAGGGGAATTTAACATGATGTTTACCATTCTAATTTTAGTGCCTAGATTATCCCTAAATTATTTTAGTAGATTCACTTTTTTTAAAAAAAAAATCAAGGTATAAAGAAATGGATAAAAAGATAATCTTAAAGTAAGCACGAATTTAAAGAATGCAGAGAAAGAATGACATATAAAAATGACTATGAGAGGATAGATGAGAAAATAAGGAGAATCATGCAAGTGTGATATCAAGGAAGGTGATGAACGGGAGAGTATACATAGGTAAGTAAAAACTGCAGTTCAAATAGAATAGAAACATCTGCAAGTGAAGATGAATCAATTGGCTTTGGCAACAGGTTCCTCGTGGATATTAGCTAAAATGATTTCTACACAGTGCATTAAGCAACCTCACAATGCAGTGCACTGGGATAGGTAGTAAATGGAAAAGAAAATTAAGGGAGTGCAGTCTAGTTTGGAAAACGTGAGTGGAGACCTGAAGAAATTATAGGACCATTAGAGAGAGAATTGAGATCAAATACTACTACCATTGTATTTGATAGCAATTTTTAATCTGGAAAATTTGCACATATTTTTAAGTTAAAAGGAAGGTGTAAGTGGAGAAAAAGAGAGAAAGTGAAAATTCCAAAGGAAAAATAAAAGTAATTTCTAGTGAGGGCAATTCCCTGTTGGAAGAAAATGTCTTCAGCAAAGAAGGTGAAGGAGAGTGTGGATAAATACAAATAAAATAACAAAAGCAAGCAAACAAGAAACCACACTAAA
Source organism: Leontopithecus rosalia (assembly GCA_028533165.1). Lineage (NCBI taxonomy): Eukaryota > Metazoa > Chordata > Mammalia > Primates > Cebidae > Leontopithecus > Leontopithecus rosalia. Next base: position 146,025,071 of record CM052650.1, on the reverse strand, counting down.
CTATGTACAAGTCTTTAGGGAGGGATTTGAGGAGAAATGGCAGGAGTGAAAGGAAGTCATACCTAGTAACTTCCGTTATCTTAACAGGCCAGGATTTGATCTCACATCACCTGGTTTCAAATTCATATTAATAATCTCAGCCTAAAACTGCATTTTAAGAAGTAATTGGGAACTAGGCCAGAATCAGAAAAAAAGATGCTAATTTTCCCACATATTAGGTATCGTGGCAGGGTGTATTGTCTACCATGGCCTCAGAAGTTCTCCTATACCTCATGTTTTTGTTACAATTTGATGCTAATACTCCTCTCAGTAAGAGATAAGGGCTAGGCGTGGTGGCTCACGCCTGTAATCCCAGCACTTTGGGAGGCCACGGCGGGTGGATCACAAGGTCAAGAGATCGAGACCATCCTGGTCAACATGGTGAAACTCCGTCTCTACTAATAATACAAAAAATTAGCTGGTCCCGGTGGCGCGTGCCTGTAATCCCAGCTACTCAGGAGGCTGAGGCAGGAGAATTGCCTGAACCCAGGAGGCGGAGGTTGTGGTGAGCCCAGATTGTGCCATTGCACTCCAGCCTGGGTAACAAGAGTGAAACTCCAACTCAAAAAAATAAAAAAGATGTTTTATTTTTTTATATATGTTTTCTGCTTCAGTATGTGGGTGAAAATGTGACTACACTTTTAAGTGACTCCTGGGGTTAAGTCATAGAAAGTGATACAGCTGCCACATGGTTCTCCTAGGACACTCATCCTTGGAACTCAACTACTGCCATGAGTTCCATCCTTGGAACTCAACTACTGCCATGAGTTCCATCCTTGGAACTCAACTACTGCCATGAGTTCCATCCTTGGAACTCAACTACTTTGAGAAAACCCAGGCCATTCGACAAGTGCATAGATGGGTGTTGGTGCCCTCAGTTCCAGCTAAGTAAGCATCTATCCTATAGCCAGCTCCAAGTGGTGAGCACATGACTGGACCATCTTGTAAGCAGATGCACTAGCTCCAGTCAAATTGCCCCAGCTGTTACTACATAAAGCATAGATGAACCTTCCCTATAAGCCTTGACTACATTGCTAACACATAAGGTAAAAACAAATAGTTATTGTTGGTTTAAGCCTTTCCAAATTGGATTAGTTGGTTAAGCAGCAATAGTTACTTAAAACAACAGCATTTTTTTTAGATACATCCCCTATCACACACACATATACATATTCTGTTAAGTAATATTATGCAGGACAAAACCAAAAATCTCAAGGCCTATAAAATAACAGAAGAAGGTCGGGCACAGTGGATCATGCTTTCAAATCCCAGGACTTTGAAGGGTGGAGGCAGGCAGATCACTTGAGGTCAGGAGTTGAAGACCAGCCTGACCAACATAGTGAAACCCTGTCTCTACTAAAAATACAAAACTTAGCTAGGTGTGGTGGCATGTGCCTATAATACCAGCTATTCTGGAGGCTGAAGCAAAGGAATTACTTGAACCCAGGAGATGGAGGTTGCAGTGAACTGACATTGCACCACTGCACTCCAGCCTGGGTGACAGAGCAAGAATTCACCTAAAAAACAAAATTAATTAACATGTTCTGCTCTATGACAGATTAGTTAAATTATTTGACTTATTTTAAAGAAAAACTTGCTTGAAATTTATTAATTTATCTAGTTTTTCTGAAAAATATTCATGAAATATTTTGGCAAACAGACTACTTTTCAAACATAGCTTCATTGAGTTCTCATAGTTAAGGTGTTCGAGTGGGAATTAATCTATTTGATATCATATGACATATACATATAAGAGAGAAGCAAATAACAGAAATAAATAAAATATATTTGTTTTTCTATCTTTCTTTGTTGTTTACTTTCCTCTTGTATGTAGACACCTTGGAAGATACTCCTTGAAATAGAACAATTAAATTTGTTGAGCACTTTAAATGAACCAATACATTCTTAAATATATTGTTGCTATAACAGCATTATTTGTATCTGAAAGAATTTTCCTCGTTGACACAATATTGTTTGCTTGGCAACAAATAGCGTATGCTTTTCAGCAGAAAGCTAGTGCCTCTGAAAGTAGCTTAGAGTTGTATTAAAATTAGGATTTTTCTTAGATTATACACTATTATATGATACAATCTCTCTGTTAAATACTAAAAAAAGAAAAATTTGCATAAAATAATTCAAAGTTTAAAAATAAAATAGCATTAATAAGTAGGTGAAACCATCCTTAATGATAATTTTTTTGACTTTTAGAATATTTTTCTTTGACAATGTTTTACTTGCTAATGTTTCTTGTGATTCATAAAGTGTGTTTATCAAAAAGAGTAGAAGAATATGTTTTAAGGATTGGTATGAGTGCAAAAATTGCCTTTGCCTGTGATGTCAATGTTCGTAGTCTAGACTCAGAAATTAAAAGATAACATCAATGTGATAATCCAAACTTTTATAATAAATGAGAACTGAGAAATGTTTAAAAATAAAATAGTGCCTTTTTATCATGTGTATTTAAAAAGCTTTGAAAACTGAATAGTACTATGTAAGATTTTTTAGGCTTATGGCTATTAGATGTGAGAAAATAATCATAGTAGAACAAGAGATAAAAACTTTTTTCTGAGAAGAAAGATAAGGAACAGAGAGAAGATATCATTATGACTTAACAAGTTCACTGAACAGCAGATGGAGTTATTAGTGGAGGATGAAAGATAAAAGATAGGAAATAAAGAGGCGAAGTTAGTGAGGTTAACAATCTGGGAAAACATCAAAGCATCAAAACTAAAAAGGAAGATGTGTCTATTCAAAGAGTGAATCTATTATTCAGATACTGGTAAGGCCAATACTGTGGGAGTTTTGATATCAAAGTAGTTTTATTTGAACATATAAAAATGAGCAAAAAAACCCATGTGGAAAAATGTGTGGACTTTTGTTGAATGAAAATATTAGAATTTATACACTAGACTGTTAGATATTTAATCAAAGATGTATAGAGTAGGCTTAACACACTCTACAATCCTTTTATTGTCCACTTCAAATGTAAATTGTATCTTTGAAATGTGGTCTTTTATTCTGATTTCCTTTAGTTAATGGTTGATTTGTATAGAGCGACAGCAAGAGAAAATATTTCTTTTATGTCATATATAGAATGAATTTAGAGATTATATATAATATGTAAGATGTACAAACAGTTAGGAATGCATTTTACCGTGTAATGCAGTGTAAATTAAAATAAATTTAAATAATTCATAAGTTTGGAAAAGATATCAAGGCGATCCTGGTCAGCATTATGATATCCCGTCTCTACTAAAAATACAAAAAATTACCTGGGCATGGTGGTGCATGCCTGTAATCCCAGCTACTCAGGAGGCTGAGGCAGGAGAATTGCCTGAACCCAGGAGGCGGAGGTTGTGGTGAGCTGAGATCGCGCCATTGCACTCCAGCCTGGGTAACAAGAGTTAAACTCTGTCTCAATTAAAAAAAAAAAAA
>CM052650.1:145961534-146021097 GCA_028533165.1 Leontopithecus rosalia | reverse complement strand
ATTTGTTCATTACTTGAGAAAAGGAAGGGGCTGACATTTTGATAATGGCATGGGCTGGATTCTCCCGTATTCTGTGATGATTGGAAGATAACATGTACTATATTTTGGGTAGACCACTAATGCTTTTTACTTTGTAGTGTGACACAAAAGGGGTTTATATGCTAGGGAAAATTTTTATAATATTGTGATTTACATTTTTTTTTTGAGACGGAGTTTCGCTCTTGTTACCCAGGCTGGGGTGCAATGGCGTGATCTCGGCTCACTGCAACCTCCGCCTCCTGGGTTCAGGCAATTCTCCTGCTTCAGACTCCCGAGTAGCTGGAATTACAGGCACGGGCCACCAAGCCCAGCTAATTTTTTTTTTTTTTTTTTTTTTTTTTGAGACAGAGTTTCACTCTCGTTACCCAGACTGGAGTGCAATGGCACTATCTCGGCTCACTGCAACCTCCGCCTGCTGGGTTCAGGCAATTCTCCTGCCTCAGCCTCCTGAGTAGTTGGGATTACAGGCATGCGCCACCATGCCCAGCTAATTTTTTGTATTTTTAGTAGAGACGGGGTTTCACCATGTTGACCAGGATGGTCTCGACCTCTTGACCTTGTGATCCACCCCCCTCGGCCACCCAAAGTGCTGGGATTACAGGCGTGAGCCACCGCGCCCAGCCGAGACCCGGTTCTTATCTGCTTAGGGAAAGAGCAATTAGCAACCTCAGTCCCTTCTGGTCTTCCTGTCCCACCTAAGGGGAAAAAATTAGTGTGTGAGATCAAATGGAAACACTGTCAAATCAGAGAATTTTGTACTTTATTGTGAGATACAGAGATTTATAAATAGCTTTATCTCAAGAAGTTCAGCATATATTTAGTTGATTAAATAATTTGCATTGCTTAATTGATATATAGAAAGAGAGACTTCATAAATAATGAAAGGAAATAACTCATGGCTTTATATGTTATTGCATTTGACTGAACTTTTCTATAGAACATATTCAATATAATACACACGTTTGACTTTCCTTCGTCTTCTTGGAGGGAAATTCTTTGGATCTTGTTCATATTTTTATAATGATTTCTAAGTAAATTGAAATCGTTTTTTGAACTTTTGAACAAGGATGAGATATGAAGAAGGAAACTAACAGTTACATAGATAAATAGAAAGGACAGTTTATAAATGACATTAAAATAGTTTTTAATGAAGCAAGCAAAATAAAAATAATGTTCAAACAACTCTCAAACGATTTAAATGTTCAAACAACTCTCACACATCTGTTTACCAAAACTTCCTGAAATAATATTCTATAATTGTACAAATAGCACTGATAAATATAAGAGAATGATGAAATCATAGTAATTTTTAAAAAATATGTTGTTAGTGTAATTTTTAGTTTTATGGGGATTCAATCCAGTCCCATATGCAGTCAGAAATGAAACCATAAAATGTGATGGAGAAAGAGTGGGAACACATGGGCTCCATTATTGTTATTATTTACACAATGTCTTCTCATTTGCCCAGAGGAAATCATGTGCTTTCAATGGTGAAGTGAAAGAAATGTAAGGAATTTTGAAGAATGCTAGAATTAAACAAAAATATTCAAATTAAAAGAAAAATAATGTATATTTTAATCATTATTTTTAGGATTCCATCTCAAAATGTAAATTTATATTGCAATTGGTCATAATAAAACAGGAAGTAAATATAATTCATATATAATATTGGGGAATATCTACCATTTTTAAACATTTGTGAATTAGGCACAGTGTTTAAACTGTTGTATTTGCTTTTCATAATGACACAATTGTAGATACAGTATCAGATACATGACTGAGATGAATTTCAGTATCCACTGTTCATGAATAACCCAAGAGGAATAAAATAATAAGAAAAAGTTAAAGTAGGAAGAATATGAAAAAAATTACAAAATCCTGAAGATTTAGAGAAAACATAAATAAAAATCCTACTAGTGGCAAAGCAAAAATTGCACTGTTCAAAAGAAACAGATAAGAAAGAGTTTATTTAAGGCTACTGAATAAGGAAAGAGACCACAGTGATGTCTGAACTGCACTGAACAAAACACAGAAGAGGTTTTTAAAAGATGGAGTAGAAGTATCTAGATCATGTTGAAACAGGATCGGCTGCAAGAAACAGACCTCTCGAACACCAAACTAAGAAGGAAGAGGTGTTTATTATCAAGGCCCAGGAGCGGGGCTGTATGTTTTGTCTAAATGGCCAAGCTCCCTTAACAAAGAGAAGCTCTGCCTTTACATAGGCTACACTCTAGATATTACACGTGAAAGGATCTTACGTTTACAGCCTTAGAAATTACATGTGAAAGGGTGTTGGGTTTACAGTTTTAGAAATAACATATTATAGGGTCTTGGTTTTACAGTATTAGAAATGACATATGAAAGGGTCTTGGTTGATGGAGGGGTTGGGTGGGGGTTTGATCCTGTTTAAGTAAAAACAATGTCTTCTGGAGAGATTTCCCCCATACTACGCCTGCTATTTACAGGAAGGTGGTTTAGAAGGTGCCAGTCGGCCTTTTCTTCTATTAAAATGCAGTGTGGAGGTCAAGGGGGAGGTGATCCTAGATGCCTGCCTCTCCTTCCTCAAGGTGGGTTTGAAAATTGACCTTATTCAAAGAAAAATTAAGCTTTTCTTCTATCTACACGACAAGAGATAGTTTTACAACTTGGAGCAAGGTACTTATATATTTGAAGTTATGATACTAGCCCCCTATGAAGATTGAAAGATAGGGGTACCATCATCCTTTACATATTACATCTCAAAGAGATGGCTCCCAGATTCTTGAGATAGACGGTCTCAGTCTGAGACAGATTCTTGAGACAGTTTTACACCAAGCAAAAACAAAACAAACAAAAAATTAAAAAATGTTTACTTTTAAAGGAGAAAAGAAAGAGTTTGCAATTACAAGATTTATAAATAAATGCTGTAAGAAAAGAATTGTGGGACCTCCGCAGTTAAACCACCTGCAGTAGGAGGGAGGTAAGGGGGCTGAGGACAGAATAAAGCCTGTCTAAATTTAGTCAAGCTCAGGGAAACACCAGGACTGTCTTGGTTACTATTAAGTGAATATTGTATTAAAAATACCTTCATAAAATTATACTCACACATATGCATACACATTTTCATAAAAGATTTCAAGGCCGGGCGCGGTGGCTCAAGCCTGTAATCCCAGCACTTTGGGAGGCCGAGGCGGGTGGATCACGAGGTCAAGAGATCGAGACCATACTGGTCAACATGGTGAAACCCCGTCTCTACTAAAAATACAAAAAATTAGCTGGGCATGGTGGCGCGTGCCTGTAATCCCAGCTACTCAGGAAGCTGAGGCAGGAGAATTGCCTGAACCCAGCAGGCAGAGGTTGCGGTGAGCCGAGATAGTGCCATTGCACTCCAGCCTGGGTAACGAGAGCGAAACTCCGTCTCAAAAAAAAAAATTTCAAATGTTTTTTAACCAAATTAAAATTACAGAGAAGATTTTAGTATTTGCAATGTTTCTTAAAATATGTACACATAAACATATATACATTTAGATAACATAAACTTACCTGAACAAGTTTTCTATATTATATACCTGAAATAAATGTAAGGCCATTATATGTGTGTGTGTGTGTGTGTGTGTGTGTGTGCGCGCGCGTGTGTGTGCATATATATATATACATCATTATGAAAAATCAATTATAGCTTTATTTTCAAAGAATAAGCAAATACAGTGCTAAGTATGGAAACAGAAAGCTAATAATTCTATGCAAATATGGAACTCTTGATAAGGTGGCCAGATCTTTGTTCAAACACATTTTGAAATGTTTTATAATCTACTTAATAAATATTAGTGATATGAATGATTAAAGAGCATTAAAAATGCAAATAGGCTCTCATTTTAAGTGTAACATGACTAATTTGTCAATTTTAGTTCTTTGTAATTTAAATAAGGTAATGTATTTAACTATAACAGATGTAATAAATATGTTAATTACGTCTATATACTTTCAGGAGTAACACAGCCAATGCAATTCTAATAACTTCCTCCCCACCCTCAACAAGTTAAAGCACATTGCTTTGGTTTCTTGTCTTCCTTCTCCATATCAACATCTCAAAGATGAAGAGGCATCCTAAGGATGATGTCATTCTGGTGAATATAAATGTAGCCTCTATAGGTAACATAGTTAACATTGTGAAATTCCATCCTATATTTATACTCCAAATCAATGTTACTGTACTATATTTAACAGATAAAATAAAACTATTATTTAGTAAAATCAAAGTGTAGCTGTACATGCTTTTCTAAATTGTAAATGTAAACTCCACTTCTTTCACATTTGAGCATTATTTGGACTCTGTTTATAATTATATTTATTATTTTAACAAAAAATTATAAATTATTATATAGCCCAACGTAAGAAACAACTTAATATCTATCAATGTGCTAATGGATAAACAGTGCCTAGAGTCCCATAACGAAAAATTTCCCCGAAATTGAAATACACACACACACAATACCACAGCTAAGCCTCAAAAAAAAATTCTGCCCAGTGAAAGAAACCGTACATCAAGGAGCAAATGCTGTCTCAAACTATTTATATCAAATTCTAAGAAAAAAAACCCCACAAACTAATAAATCTATCCTCTCAAAAAGGCAAAACTAATCTAGCTATAGTAACAAAAAATAGATGAATAGATTCCTGGGTCATGCTGTTGAGGTAACCCTTGGCTGGAAAGAGCACAAGGAAACTTTTTGGAGTGAAGGAAATTGTCTGTATCTTGAAGACTATGGCAATTGTTTCAGTGAAAAAAATTCTAAAAGCAGTTGTTTACTTAAAATGGGTGCAGTTTATTGTATATCTACTGGATTTCAAAAGAATTAAGAACATAGAATATGAATTACTTTACTTTAAAGATTCTGTTTAGCACATTATTTTCTTAAAATTTAAAATCATTATAATAAATATATATTCTCTTTGAAATTTTAGACCAAATACAAACTGACAAAACTCTTAATTACTGTTACAGATTATTAATATCTTTAATAACACTAACAGCTGTTATAGAAAAAAAACAAAAAAACCAGAGCAAATTACAATAGATTTAGGGAAAAGATTCTGTCTTGATATTTAAAGTAATAAAAGTAAAGGTTAGAAAATATCAAAGTATTGTGCCTTGAATAAAACAATAATAAAAACCTTCATGTCTTGCTCATATAATTTTGTAACTGCAGTCATTAATTCCTTTATATATTATGAAGAGACACAAAAGTCTTCAATAAAGATATGTTTCTTTTCCATTGGACTTAAAATAAGTCTGATAAATTGCATTTAGTTTTGAAACATGGTTAATTTTCTTTAAAGAACATTACATTATATATATATATTCATATAGATTTATATGTTAAATATATGTCCCTCAATATTTTAGAGATATATTTTTAGGTATATGTAAATATGAAGTACGTGTGTGTGTGTTGTATTCCCCTCATATCTTTCTATCTAGCTCTATTACATGGAATTTGGAATTCAGAATTGCACTCTGGGATTTTGTTTAAAAAATCCTCAATCTTTCTGCTGGCTGCTCAATGATGATCAAAGCTTGGAGAAATAGGATTCAAGGATGAATCTGTCAGAATCCATTCCAACTGTTTTTTTACATCATCATTTTACATTTTCTGTTCAAGGTAAACTGTTAGATGACATAATAACATCTGTCCTGCTACTCCATTTTAAATGGAAGCCTGATCAAAAATTATTAAAAAATATTATGACTAAAATGTGGAAGAGTGGTAGCAATTGGTTGCATGCCTTTGCCTGAGGGTAGTACTTGGTTAAGAACAACTAATAAAATAAATTAAATTGTATACCTAAATAATTCACAAATTACATAAACTTTTTTTTTTTGATACAGAGTCTCCCTCCATCACCCAGGGTTGAGTGCAATGTCTCGATCTCGGCTCACTGCAATATCCACTTCCGGGGTACAAAGGATTCTTCTGCCTCAGCATCCCAAGTGACTAGGGTTACAGGTGTGCACCACCATGCTCAGCTAATTTTTGTATTTTTAGTAGAGACAGGGTTTCATTATGCTGATCAGGCTGGTATTGAACTTCTGACCTCAAATGATCCACCCGCCTTGGCCTACCACAGTTTGGGATTACAGGCATGAACCACCGTGCCAGGCCAAATCATTTTTGTATGGCTGATGTGCTAATATTTTCTTGTGTTATTTACTTATATTTTACATTAAATTTGTTTCTACCCATCACATTTAATCAAATATAAGTGGTGTGTATATGAATAGATGAATATATTCAAATGACATTCTAAACAAATTTCTATATCCTCTCTGTCTAATGATATTGGATATAAGAGTATAACACAATAATATCATAACAATAAAGTGCCTAGGAAAATGACTACTAGTGGTTGGAATATATCAATCAATTTATAGCAGAGTAACAACATTTGAATGCGTATTGGCTACTTGGGCAAAAGTACAAAAGCTTAAGTTTAAAGATGCATAAAAGGAGCTGTGGATCATTCCATCAGAACCACCACAGGCCCTAAGCATCATTTTAGGATACAGGTATGACAAAGAGGAAGGTAAAAATTGGAGAGAAATAGTGATAAAAAATGAAATATCCCAACAAAATATTACAAAATATTCTTACCACCTCTTTATCACTCATCTCTGCAGAATAAATAATGGTCAAATATTTACTCTTAACCTCATATATGTTTATCTCTTGTGCTTGCAAACTTTACAAACTCTCATCTGGTTCCAGGACATTTAATTGGGTATAAGTGCATGAGACTAAAACCTTTGCATTCTGACACCGGAGACCTGGTATGATGACTGGGTCCCTGCCAAACTTGCAGCATGAGTGTGTGTTCGACGATAAGAGCCACTCGCCTTCATAAGGATGAGGCAACTTCTTTCTGCTTGTTTTAAAATATGAAAGGGAAAATAGGGATGATTAAACATATAAAGGAAGTCTAGATTATTAAATAAAAAGACTAGAGGAACAAAAACTGGTAAATAATAGATTCATAGATGATATATCAACAGATGGATGGATCAAAATCAACTCTGATTTTTTTAATACAGCAGTTTAGAATATATATAACATTTTTAAAGGAATTATTTAGCAACCTCAAATAATTAGAGACACTACTCTATTCATAGATCAATAGCAAAATCTTTGAAAAAATGATCAGATATTTCTTAAAGTGCACAAGAAAATTACACAATATAAGAAATTAAAATACAATGTTATAAGAAATTATTCAAGATATAAGAAAAAATCCAAGACTGTGTATGAGGTGATTAAGTCATTGCCCGTTTTACTTTGGAACACAGTCCACTTAACTGTAGAAACTGTATCACTGAAAACCATTGTTTAAACAGCACCATAAAGTTGGAATTGGGTGACTACTTCTTACACCCCTCAAAGAGGCTTTACAGAGAATAAAACAGCTTAAAGTGAACCTTTCAAGAAAGGGAATAAAACATTATAGCATGTGATCATACAATATAATTCCCCAATAGTTGAGAAGAAAACAAAGTAACTAGAAGGAAGAACTAACAGAGGAACACATTTAAATACACAGTAGCACTATTTCAGACAATATGTAAATAACCTTAAATATTTTTACAGGATAAATTGTTTTGACAAAATCAGAAAAGGACAATTTAAGTAACAACACTACCAAAAATATCAAGTCAGTAATAAAAACTACAGTATTCTATTATCTTCAGCTTGTTTTGTCATTAATTGGATAGCAGAAAATAATGGAGCAATTGCTACCATATTCCATGGAAGACAGCCAAAATTCATTCAGTAAGAACGCAGACCCTTTCTCATTGTAGCATTATTCACTACAGCCAACATACGGAAACAATCTAAATGTTCCTCAGCAAACAAATCGCTAAAGAAAATGGTTTTTTTAATTATAATGAAATATTACTGGCCAGGCACGGTAGTTCACATCTGTAATCCTAACACTTTAGGAGGTCAAGGTGGGTGGATCTTGAGCTCAGATATCAGCCTGGGCAACATGGCAAAACTCTGTCTCTACATAAAATGTAAAAATTAGCCAAGCATGATAGTGTGTGCCTGTAGTCCCAATTAATTGAGAGGCTGAGGCAGAAGGATCAATTGAACCCAAGAGGCAGAGGTTGCAGGGAGTTGAGATTGCACCACTGCATTCCGGCCTGGGAAACAGAACAAGACACTGTCTCAAAAGAAAAGAAAAAGAGAGAAATATTACTTGGCCTTAAAAAAGGAGATTCTGCTGTTTCCTACAATATGAGTGGGTATAAAGGGCATTATCCTTTTGACAGGCACAGAAATAAAATTATTGCATAATCCCAATAAAATGCAGACTAAAGGGGGGAAAAAGCTCAAATATACAAAGACAGAACATAAAACGGTAGTTACCATGAGTGGCAGGACAGGTGTTGTGGGGGGGAAATGGAGAGTTGTAGATCATAGTACACACAATGGTACATGTGTAGGATAAAGGGCTTTAGAGATGTAAAGTACAACATGAAAACTGAAGTAAATAAAATTGTACAGTTTTATTGACTTTTGTTAAAAAGTAGATATTAACAACTGCTCTTGTCACAACAAAGAAAGTATGTAAGATAATAGATATCTTTTGGATCATTAAAAAATTGCTACGGCACTTTACAATAAATGTAATTTTAGTACATAGGCAAATTCTAACATGAAGAGGGATATGGTCATAAAAATATGGCATTATGCACCATTTAATCCAAACACATGAATAACTGCATAAAATGTTAACTGAGTAAAGAGTCCAGTTTAAAATTAGAGATTCCTGGAAAGAATATAAGAGTCTACACATAATGATATTGTGTCTTTAAGAGAAACACATGGCTCAGACATGGTAGAAGTAAAAGATTGGAAGAAGATAAATCATTCAATCAGGAAGAGTAAGCAGTCAGGAATAGCTGTAAGAATATGAGGTAAAATATGTGTCATAACTAAAACTATTACTAGATATAGAAAGGAACATCTCCTAGTAATAAAATAGAACATTCACTGAGTAGATATAACAATAATAAATGTATCTGCACATAACAGAACTTAAAAATACATAAAGAAGAATGAATATAATTAAAAGAAGAAATAAACAATAAACAGACAAGATTTTAAAATCCTTTGTTAGGAATAAATAATATAACTTGAAAAAATGTCGAAAAGAACAAAGAGACCTAAGTACATTATTAACTATCTTTACTAAATTACATCTATAGAATTCCTCACCAAAAACTATCAGATTGTGCATTATTTTTAATGTACATTGTATATATTTGGGGCTAAGTAATACGAATTTTCATATTTTAATAAATTATCATTAAAATATTAAAATTATACAGAATATATTCTGTAACTATAATAAATTGAAATTAAATTTGGAAATTAAACACCATGCTTCACAATAATTTATGCATTAAAAAACTCACAAAAAGTTAAAAAATAATTTGAATCAAGTAATAATACAATACTGCATATCACAATTAAGAGGGACAATGCAGTGTTTACAAGAAAGATATAATCTTAAATTCTTGTAGCAGGAAACAATAAAGATCTAATATTTCAGAAAGTAGAAATGAGAAATTAGTTTTTAATTAAGAAATTAAGAAAGATATTAAATTCTTATAGTAGGAAGGGAGAAAGATCTAAAATTCAGGAATTAGAAATGAGAAATGTGTTCCTAATTTAAGATGTTAAGAAAGAAAAGATAAAGTTAAAACCAAAGTTTTAGAAGGAAGGTTATAATACAGATAAAAGCAGAAATCTTTGAAAAAGAGAATGAACATGGAATGAAATCAATGAATTTAAAAACTGATTTATTAAAAAGATAAAATAAATCAGCTTCTAACTAGGCTGATAAGGATAAAAGAGAAGACGCTCATTGGCAATAAGATGGGAATGTTATTAACAGTTTTTTTCTTTTTTTTTTTTTAAATTGTACTTTAAGTTCAGGGGGACGTGTGCAGCTCTTGCAGGATTGTTGCATAGGTACACATATGCCATGATGGTTTGCTGTCTCCATCCCCCTGTCACCTACATCAGGCATTTCTCCCAGTGTTATCTAAAGGAGGAACCGTATTTTACCATTTTTTAAAAGTGTGAGACAGATTCTCACTCTGTTGTGCAAGTCAGGGTGCGGCGATGTGATCATAATTCACTGTAGCCTCGAATTCGTGGGCTCAGGGGGTCCTTCTGCCTCAGCCGCCCCAGTAGCTGAGTTAAGACAGGAGCCATCACACCTGATCTGATAGCTTACAATTTAAAGAACGTTTCCACAAGGACCAATGCAGGCCATCACAGTTTAGTATTCAAGTTCAACATTATTTTTTTTTCGTTTTTTGAGAGAAAGTCTCACTCTGTCGCCCAGGCTGGAGTGCAGCAGTGAGATCTCGGCTCACAGCAGCCTCCACCACCCAGGTTCAAGTGATTCTCCTTTCTCAGCCTCCTGAGTAGCTGGGACTACAGGCGCAGGCCACCACATCTGGTTAATTTTTCATATTTTTAGTAGAGATGGGGTTTCACCGTTTTGGCTAGGTTGGTCTCAAACTCCTGACCTCGTGATCTACCTGCCTTGACCTCCCAAAGTGCTGGGATTACAGGTGTGAGCCACTGTTCCTGGTCTCAAGTAGAACATTTTTTTACGGGAGAAATAATACTAACATTACTCACACACTTTCAGGAAATAAAGAAGAAAGAGTACTTGTCAACTTATTTTCTGAATTTCATGCAATTCTCTTACCGAAGCTGACAGTGTTCCCACGTGAAAACTGCAGCTTTAGACTTAATATTTTAAAAAAATACAATTCTGTATTTTTTAAATAGGATACGTTGTATTTCTTGTTAAAGAATTAATTGCTTCTTTATACAAATATAAGGATACAACAAGAAATATGATAGCAACTATTAGTTGTTTGTTTACTATATCGTTAATTTTAAATTGCTTGCTTATAACAACCTTTCTAATTTTAAAAAAGGCATTTGCAAATAACAGATACAAAATGTATAGCCAGGAAAAACTGCATTTTTCTATTTGGCATACAAATTTCCAGCTTTTCTATACATCCTCTGTTTTCAATAATAGGTACAAACATGCATCTTAGATTAACCAATCTAATAATTATCCAATGGTGAATTATATAATATTCATAATCATATTTGATGACTGGATGCATATTAATAAAAATGGGAGCAAATGATATAATTTGTTTTTTACACTATTTGCCAAAAATTATAAAAACAACTGAAATCAATTATCAGCAATATTCAATGTAACTCAACAAGTTATATTATGCCAAATTATATTTGATACAACTGAGTACCTAATTGTTTCAGTAATTACGTGGTACAGAATTTATACCCAGGTGTATTTAATTTCTAAGCATATGCTACAAAACCATATTTGATACAATAAACATTATTTTATGATAAAATAATATTCGGTCCAGAAATATCATCATTTACTTAACCTCTTCCCTGGATGTAGTTTCTTAGTTTGAATATAATTATTTCTATTTTTTTATTATAGTATTCTAGAAGACTCATATTTTGGGGCAGTTCCATATACATATGCATGAAAAATGCTATTTCTGCAAAGTTATGACAAGATTAATTTTTAAAACAGATTATATATATATATATTTTAACTTTTTAAAAAAATTTTTATTGCATTTTATGTTTTGGGGTACATGTGCAGAACATGCAAGATAGTTGCATATGTACACACGTGGCAGTGTGTTTTGCTGCCTTCTGCCCCTTCACCCATATTTGGCATTTCTCCCCATGCCATCCCTCCCCCGCTCCCCCCCCCCGCTGTCCCTCCCTGCCCATCCAAAAACAGATTATATTTTTAAAAAAATTTATATGTTCCTGCAAAGTTACTTTAAAATAATCTGCTATATTAAAATGTTAACAATATTATTGCTTTATCTTAGATAAAGGGAACAAATTATTGTTTTTCTTCATATTTGCTAGAAAGTGCAGAAGAATAAAAACTACTTTGTCCAAAATTTTAAAAAGAATGTGGTTTATAATAGCTTATTAGTGTCATAGTTTACAAAAGTCATAAATTCGCGGACCTGAATAGTACATTAGAGATGTTTTAAGTAAAATGGTTAAAGATGCTCATTTACATCAAAACTGAAAACAGAATGAAAGTCTTAACCTAGTTTTTTTCAACCCTGTGTTTCTTCTCTTTCTTCCAACACTTACTCAGCCTATTGCTAAATTCTAAGGATTCAAAAGGTTGTTCTAAGGACAACCTCCTTGACTCTTAGAAATTGTGATCTAACGGCTGAGAGCAGTGGCTCACATGTTTAATCCCAGCACTTTGGGAGACCAAGGCAGGCGGATCATCTGAGGCCCAGAGTTTGAGACCAGCCTGACGAACATGGAGAAACCCCATCTCTACCAAAAATACAAAAGTAGCTGGGTGTGGGGGCGGGGGCATGCCTGTAATCCCAGCTACTTGGGAGGCTGAGGCAGAAGAATCACTTGAACCCTGAAGGCTGGAGTTGCAGCGAGCTGAGATCATGCCGCTGCACTCCAGCCTGGACAAAAGAGTGAGACTTTGTTCTCAGAGAGAGAGAGAGAGAGAGAGAGGGAGAGAGGGAGGGAGGGAGGGAGGGAGGAAAGGAGGAAGGAAGGAAGGAAGGAAGGAAGGAAGGAAGGAAGGAAGGAAGGAAGGAAGGAAGGAAGGAAGGAAGGAAAGAAATAAATAAATAAATAAATTAATTGTGGTCTAACTATGGAGAGTGAGGAGAGGAATTAACCAGAATGCCATCAACAATTCCTATCCTTTCCTTTCTTGTGCTTGGCACGAAGGGAGTTTCAGCTGTTCTGCTTCCACTCTTCACAAGCAGGAAGCCTCCTAATATCAGCATACAGTATTTGTACGTGAACTCCTCAGCACAGTATTGGCTTCTTATGCCTGCTTACCAACTACCTTTCTGGACTCAGAGACCTGTGGTTTTACGTGTTTAAATAGATGACAGCTACACACTCTCATCTCAGTCTATAAATCTGAAAAACGTCCTCAATTTTGAGGCCTGTGAACAGGGTGTCTAACTCTTCCTGACCTAGGCACATTTCTTTCTTTCTTTTTTTTTTAATAATTTTATTCCTTATTCACTTTCCCTTGCTTTCTACTACTTCTGGTACATGTACATTAGGTCACTAAATATTGTCTCCAAATCACTGTGGCTCTATTTATTTTATTTTTCATCTTTTTTCTCTGGATGCTTTATCTGAGATAGGTTCTATTTTTATCTTCATGTTTACTGATCTTTTCTTCCACAGTGTCTAATCTGTTGTTAATTTCATCCAGTAAAACTATTTTTTTATTGCATTTTAGGTTTTGGGGTACATATGAAGAACATGCAATATAGTTGCATAGGTTCACACGTGGCAGTGTGATTTGCTTCCTTTCTCCCCTTCACCTATATCTGGCGTTTCTCCCTACGCTCTCTCTCCCGAACTCCCCACCCCCCACTGTCCCTCCCATATTTCCCCCCAGCAGACCCCAGTGTGTAGTGCTCCCCTCCCTGTGTCCATGTGTTCTCATTGTTCAACACCCGCCTATGAGTGAGAACATGCAGTGTTTGATTTTCTGCTCTTGTGTCAGTTTGCTGAGAATGATGATTTCCAGGTTCATCCATGTCCCTACAAAGGACACGAACTCATCATTTTTGATGGCTGCATAATATTCCATGCTGTATATGTGCCACATTTTCCCTGTCCAGTCTATTATGGATGGGCACTTGGGTTGGTTCCAGGTCTTTGCTATTGTAAACGGTGCTGCAATGGGCATTTGTGTGCATGTGTCCTTATAGTAGAACGATTTATAATCTTTTGGATATATACCCAGTAATGGGATTGCTGGGTCAAATGGAATTTCTGTTTCTAGGTCCTTGAGAAATCACTCCACTGTCTTCCACAATGGTTGAACTAATAATTTACATTCCCACCAACAGTGTAAAAGTGTTCCTATTTCTCCACATCCTCTCCAGCATTTGTTGTCTCCAGGTTTTTTAATGATCGCCATTCTAACTGGGGTGAGATGGTATCTCAATGTAGTTTTGATTTGCATTTCTCTAATGACCAGTGATGATGAGCATTTTTTTAATATGTTTGTTGGCCTCATGAATGGCTTCTTTTGTAAAGTGTCTGTTCATATCCTTCACCCACTTTTGAATGGGCTTGTTTGTTTCTTTTCTTGTAAATCTATTTTAGCTCTTTGTAAATTCTGGATATCAGCCGTTTGTCAGATGGGTAAACTGCAAAAAATTTTTTCCATTCTGTTGGTTGCTGATTCACTCTAATGACTGTTTCTTTTGCCATTCAGAAGCCGTGGAGTTTGATTTGTCTATTTTGGCTTTTGTTGCCAATGCTTTTGGTGTTTTGGTCATGAAGTCCTTGCCTACACCTATGTCCTGAATGGTTTTGCCTAGATTTTCTTCTAGGGTTTTTATGGTGTTAGGTGTCATATTTAAGTCTTTAATCCATCTGGAGTTAATTTTAGTGTAAGGTGTCAGGAAGGGGTCCAGTTTCTGCTTTCTGCACATGGCTAGCCAGTTTTTCCAACACCATTTATCAAATAGGGAATCCTTTCCCCATTGCTTGCTTTTGTCAGGTTTGTCAAAGATAGGATGGTTGTATATATGTCGTGTTGCCTCCGAGGCCTCTGTTCTATTCTGTTGGTCTATATCTCTGTTTTGGTATCAATGTCATGCTGTTTTGATTAGTGTAGCCTTGTAGTATAGTTTGAAGTCTGGTAGTGTGATGCCTCCTGCTTTGTTCTTTTTGCTTAGAATTGACTTGGCTATGCAGGCTGTTTTTTGGTTCCATATGAAGTTTAAGGTGGTTTTTTTCCAGTTCTGTGAAGATGGTCTTTGGTAGCTTGATGGACACATTTCTATAAAACAAGGAGAACCTAGAAGATCCTGTGTGTTGTTTTTCTTCCTGTCTTCAAAATCTTTAAATCTCCACACTCAATCTTACTTACCTTACACCAAGTAGTACTAATGATTTTTGTAATGATGATTCATTAATCTTCTTAACATACCTTCTTTATTTTATCAATCCAGGCTTTCACAACTTAAATTATTTCTATTTGTATTTAGTCAACTTTTCCTTCTAATATACAAGGTCTATTAACCAAGTAACTCCTCTTAAATACACACACACATGGATATACACAATTTATCTCTTTTTTTTTTTGAGACGGAGTTTCACTCATTATCCAGGCTCAAGTGCAATGGCGTGATTTGGCTCCCTGCAACCTCCACCTCCTGAGTTCAGGCAATTTCCCTGCCTCAGCCTCCTGAGTATCTGGGATTGCCCAGCTAATTTTTTGTATTTTTAGTAGAGACGGGGTTTCACCATGTTGACCAGAATGGTCTCGATCTCTCGACCTCGTGATCCACCCACCTTGGCCTCCCAAAGTGCTGGGATTACAGGCTTGAGCCATCACACCTGGCCTATCTCTTATTAGAAAACAGCAGATTATGATCAAATCACATTTCACATAGGCCACATAGTGAACAGCGTACTTTATTTGTGTTTCTTAAAATCCACTTTGCCTTCAGAAATCTATTAGTTTCTATAAGTCATTAACTCTAACTTGGTTTTCCTTGATGATTTACCTGTTTAATATTGCTCCAAATTGCTCTTTTACATCTTACATCTTCCAAGTGGCTGACATGGGTTCTAGCCTTATCTCTTATACATTCTTTCTACTAAATTAGAATAAGTATGTCAATTAGTCAGTAGGCTATTTCTTTCAGTTAGCATAAGATTAGGAAAACAATGATATAAATAAAATATACTTCTGAATGAATGAATAAGTGTTTCAGGAGCATTTTAGAATATACAATTTATAGATATTGTATTAACTGCTCTTTAAGAAGCCTGAATATGTGAAATAAATATTTTCTTAAAAGTATGGAAAAAGAGCTGGTGTACTGGAATCAAAATTTGTATGTTTTGTTCTTACTCCATCATTTATTAGTGTGTTTACGAACTTTGCTTACCTTAACTTTCATTTCTATGAACTACATAGTAATTAAGTTATGCTTAACTTTCATTTCTATGAACTATATAAGAGAACAACCATCTTCATTTTAATATTTAAATATGATATAACATAATGGGTCTTCCTTATCAAATATTTTAGTTTGATCAAAGACTTCAGTTCTGCTGTTTTTAATTCTTTATCTCTAAACTTTTATTGAGCTTCATGTCTATAAATACATTTTAAATATCATACTTTAGAATTTTTTTTGCATTTGTCCTTGTCTTCTTCTTTTTGCTATGCCTGAATTTAAGCACAGAGTTAGAATTTACACTCTTTAAGAGCAATATCATTCTAGAGTTTTTCTTACAACACAGTATGTTGAACACAGTGTCTTGCATTTAATGGACATAAAGGAACTCTGGTCATTAATGTTCTGATTGAATTTTAGTGGATATTTATAAGGCATTGGAAATAAAAGGGCTCCTGTTAGATCATGATGGGAAATCTGTCTTTAGTTTCTGGTCATGTTATTCTTCTTGGGCTTTCTGTTCTTTCTCCTTATTTTCTCTGAAGAAAAATTGGGAGATCTTCCAGTGCATGTAATATCATGTAAGTGTCAGGATTCAGTGTTGTACAAGAAAGTACCCACAGGGAAAATAGATTTAATGAATTGAATACTACAAAGTCATATATGTACCTATGCAACAATCTTGTATGTTCTTCACAGGTACCCCAAAACCTAAAATGCAATAAAATATATATTTAAAAAATCATTGCTCCTGGAAGTCATTGGGACTTCTGGCTAAGGATTTCTTCCCACAGGAGCAATAAGCACCAACTCACAGATGGCTTAGGGTAAAGACTAGAGTATTCTTGCTTTCTAATTTCTAACCCTATTCAGTTCTTGCTAAATGAGTTCACAAATTTAAGGTAATTTTCTGGCAGTGGCCAAGACTTCCATTTATCCCATAGCATGTGGTAAAAATAAAATTAGAAGTCATCATAATTCTTTTGTAGATATATATCTAAAACAACCACTTCATGAAATGTTTTATAAACTACAAATGTTCTAATGTAATTTCTATTTTATTTTGAGTTATATAACATGAAATATTTTTCTTATATTTTTTCTTTCTTCAAGCCATATCAAATTAATTTTTCCCTGGCCAAATATTTAATAAATCTACTGACTTAAAACATCACCTTTTACAAATACTACTTGTCACACAAACATGATACCTTGCATACTGTTCCATTTTCTCTTTTGTCTTTTCTGGTACCAAGGCTTCATAGTTTAACTTTTATGAATTTCTAACCTATTTTGTACTAGATAATCTTAGATGTCTTTTTTTAAATTAAAATATATCCCATTGAAACTTGATGGGTTTGCTTCAATTATGTAGGTCAATTTGAAAATAGCTTCTATCTTTATAGAATTATTTTGTTTGTTCTGAAATATGTGTCTCTGCCTACTAGCTTGTTGAATGTCCTTGAATGAAATTTTGCCGATGTCTCTTTCTCACTTTGTCTCTTTGTCTCAAATGCTTCTCCTTATTTTTGTTCAAAATATTATGTTCTTTAGTTTCTGTTATGAATTGTATTATTTTTTGCCATTATGTTTCTAAGTGACTCTTTGATAAATTACAAAGCTGTTGTATCAAAAAAAAAAAGAAAACCACACCATTGACAATACTGTGGATCAGTTAAACTAATGAAGAGTCATAAACTAATAGTTAAATCAGTCATATGAACTACAGTGTTTGAGTCATAACTATGTGTTACATCTTTCATGACCAAAATAAAAGTCATTTCTGGCTCATTGTTTGATACCACCAAAATTATTCATATAGCTAGTGTATTCATTATTTCTTGTAACCTTAAAGTAAAAATGAATATGAACACTCTAAGAAGCAATGTAAGACCATGTATCTTATAAAAGTATGTAGAAACTTTAGTTTACAATTATGCGACACTTGCTCTTGCTTGAGCTGAAATGTGGATTACTATTTAAAGT
This sequence comes from Leontopithecus rosalia, assembly GCA_028533165.1. Lineage (NCBI taxonomy): Eukaryota > Metazoa > Chordata > Mammalia > Primates > Cebidae > Leontopithecus > Leontopithecus rosalia. The sequence continues at coordinate 146,003,009 of CM052650.1, read as the reverse complement.
GATAGAGAAAAGAACCGATGATAGTGGATGCAATATGTACTGAGGACTTAGCTCTCCAGAAGTATTATAGTTAGCAGAACTTTTTAAAGCCTATTTCCAGTCAAGATGTTTATTTTATGCATCAGTCTCAGCTATTAGTGCATATAGCAGTTTTGTTTTGATAGATAGATTGATTGATTTTGAGGCAGTCTTGCTCCATGACCAGGCACCAGGCTGGAGTTTAATGGCACCATCTCGACTCACTGCAACCTCCACCTCCCTGGTTCAAGCGAGTCTCCTGCTTCAGCCTCACAAGTAGCTGGGACTACAGGTGTGTGCCATTATGCCCAGCTAATTTTTGTATTTTTAGTAGAGATGGGGTTTCACCATGTTGGCCAGGATGGTCTCGATCTCTTGACCTCATGATCCGCTCTCCTAGGCCTCCCAAAGTGCTGGGATTACAGGCGTGAGCCACCGCTCCCAGCAGCAGTTTTACTTTATTAGAATAAAATCTGCTATGAGTTGAAGCCCTTAACAATTAGAAGACAACATCAGAACTTAGTATTTTTTACTTGAATCTTAATGGTATAGCATCTTCCAAAAAAGGGAGAACATTCTTACTTCTTTTGTTTGAAAGAAGAAAGATGGCTTCTCCAACCCCAGCTACCCATGCAAAGCTTTCCTTCAAAATATCTGTCTTCATTTCATTAAAATAATGACTGATCATGACCGTGAATGGTACATGTCATCGCAGTAAAGAACATCACCATGAGAAATTCCTTTTTAAAAGTAATTATATTTCATGACATATAAAACTGGAAGCCACAAAAAATCTTATTTTCTTATAGAAATTTATTTTTAGCCATACCTCATTGGTTGAAGAAAAAAAAAGATCCAGTCACATTGATAGATTGCGTTTCTGTGATTTATTTATATTGCCTAAAATTTAGAATGTAGTTACTTTCTATTAACCATACTAGAAAATTCATAATTATAATTCCATTTTTAAGCTACCTACTAGACAATTTTTATAACAATGATTTTTATTTCAAGTGATTTCTAATCAACTTCTGCTTGATTCTCAATTTTTACTTTTTCTTTGACATCAAATACTGACCTCAGTGGAATACAACTCCTTTGATTCCCTAGCATTACTTTAATGTCTTTGCTACAAGTTCAAGAGTGTTCGCTTAGCCAAGTAAGCTCAGTTCATCCTTGCTAGTGGGTCACATTCTACGTGGTTTCCAGGATGGGGCTCAGCTTTGTTTTCACATCTTTTCCAGACAAACTAGAGACTTGGTCCTAAACTTTAGTCATTGCATGCTACTGTCTGCTACTTGTTGTTTTTAGTTCTTGCTGCATGTCTGAAAACATCATCATAAACTTTTAAGAACTACAGGGCTTCTGCAAAATTTTTTCTTCATTATTACATATTGGCCTCTCCTGTCCAGAGCATTCCTGATGTTTTGGTCTGGGAACTTCAGCTTTAACTTTAAAAGGGGTATAGATCTAGATACATATTCTTGGGATCTTCCCATTTCACTATAATTGAACCCTTTAAAATTGATGTCTTGAAGTACAACTTCAATAATGATGAGAAGAGTTATTCTGAAAATTTGACAAAATGAAAGGTGGTTGGTTATAAGTGATAACCATGTTAGATTTGAGTTAACTGTTAGGGACACTCAAAAACAGCTATCCCAGAGTGATTATAATCATCTTGGCCTTGCTTCCTTCACATAATATTCATATTTTATTTCTTTCATTTTGACTTACATATTCTTATTTCCATGAGTCCAGTGATTCATTTTTCACGACTATCTAGGTCTCTATTTGCATAGGAAATTTATTGATTACACTTTAGTCCCTGAGGTTCATAAATGCAATGTGGAGCCTTAAAACTAAAATTGCTTTTTTATTATGTACAAATTCATACTTCAGTTTTAATATTTTAATGTAGCAATTTAAAACTTTTTAATATAACCAATTAAACAAAGAAAACTATACTAAAAAAAATAAGATTTAAGGACTGAAAACTCCAACTATTTATTACCACATTTTACAGCTCTCAACCACATCAGCAACGGCTTTTAAATTATTTCTTTGAAGCCTACTATCTCTTCAAATGCAACACACACAAAACTCATGTTTCATATTTACTGTATTTTCATTTCACAATATGCACACTTTCTAAACATTTCTAATTCTCTGTAATAATGACATATTCAGGTGTCATTATTACAATGATATGTAATAATGACATATTCAGGTAAGAACATTTGTGAAACTATCTTTTGTTTTGTTAGGCAATAAGTTTTATATATATATATATATATTTTTTAAGAGATGAAATAAATATTAAAATTGATGAACCAAAAACAGATTTAAAGAGTAAACCATGTATCTGTAATTTGTTTCTTCCTTTAATCATCATTCAAGAATATATTTGAAGTGCCTGTGCAGTCCTAGATATTGTTCTAGGCATGAGAATACAGCAATAATCAGAATAGATAATCACTTGGCCTAGTATGGACAGAGATAGTCAATATACAAAAATGTAAGCGTATAACATGTTAGCAGCCTACAATAAAGACCCTGGATTAACCTTTCGGGTAACAAAATGACACCTGTTTATTTCAGTAAAGGAGCATTCATTTTCAGTCATAAAGATTTAATCCTAGCTTTTGGCCTGTGTAAGAAAAAATAAGAAAATGCAACAATTTAAATCTAGCACTTTTAGAATTATGTAACTTAAATATCAATAACAAGATAAAATAGTCTGGATTGAGGCTACAATAGTATCTGTCAGTTCCTTGCTTTCACTACAATATGAGATTTCAAAAAGTGCACAGATGTACATTCTATAGGACTCTCTATTGGTACATTGCCAAAACTGCAAGAAAATAGCAAATGAAAATTTTAGTCATTGATTGTATTTTTACTATGACTTCACAGTGTCTGAACAGTTCAAATCAACATTTAAATGTCTTTTACAAAGGACTGTGAAATCTGAGTATTATTTTGTTTTCATTTATTTTGTTATTTATTAAAAATCGAGTCCCTGAAAAAAAGAAAAGCTGAACAAAGGAAAACAAAAATCAGATAATTCCGTATCTACCTTGCCAAGAATATATATACAGTAATATGACTGTATGATAAATATAGATGTTTTATAAAAGTACACTGCTCATGCAACCTTTTACATTAGTTAGCAGAGACAGTTAGCTTTTGCCTTTTTTTCTTAAATTTCTCCATTTTGGAACATATCTTTAATGCATTTTTGTATAAGTAGTAATTGAGTATATGCTTTTTTTTCCCAAAAATAAGTATTGTCTTTCAAACTAAAACAAATCTTTCATCTCCTTAAAGAAAAATAATATGAAAAATAGAAATAGACAGATTGTATTTTTTTATGTTCCTCATGAAACATAAAGGCAAATATAAACAAAATAAAACAGAAGTCTTTGAGTCCAAGCTCGCCCAAGGGGATATGAACCTGGATGTGTGCAACAAAGTTGATAAGAGACAACTTGATCCTGAGGGTGATGGTACTAGGTGGTGGGCCTTTGGGAGGTGATTAGGGAGAGCTCTCCTACCTCATGGATGTGCAAATATTTTTCCCTTCTGCCATGTGAGGATGCAACTGAAGGTGCCATCTTTGAAGCAGAGAAAGCTTCCTTTGCCAGACACTGAATTTGCCAGCACCTTGATCTTGGACTTCCCAGGCTTCAGAACATGAAAAATAATTTACCATTCTTTCTTTTTATTATTATTATTATTATACTTTAAATTCTGGGATACATGTGCAGAATGTGCAGGTTTGTTACATTGATATACAGGTGCCGTGGTGGTTTGCTGAACTCATCAAGCAGTCATGTACATTAGGTATTTCTCCTAATGCTATCCCTCCCCTAGGCCCCCACCCCCTAACAGGCCCCAGTGTGTGATGTTCCCCTCCCTGTGTCCATGTAATCTCATTGTTCAACTCCCACTTATGAGTGAGAACATGAGGTGTTTGGTTTTCTGTTCCTGTGTTAGTTTGCTGAGAATGATGGTTTCTAGCTTCGAATATGTCCCTGAAAAGGACATAGTAATGACATATTAACCAGCCTGAGGTATTTTGTTGTAACAGCCAAATGGACTAAAACTCAAGGTAAACATATTATAAACATGCCTTTTACCCCTCTATTACATATAGTAACTCATTGAATAACTTATCTCTAGTCTCTCAACCTAATCTTTATTTTTTACATGTAAATAATATATTGTAAAGTATTTACTATTTCAAATAAAGAAGCATATTTGCATTTTAAGAAATGTCATATTTATTATTATATGAGTTTGAAAGTCAAATATCCTGAAATACATTTGTGTTATTCTGTAATTATTCATATTATTTTAGTTCTAACTCTGTAACTACTTTGTTAGTTAGCTCAGAATCATAAAGTTTACAAATTAGAATAAACCTGTGTTCATACATTGCCTGATGAATTCAGATGTCTTTTAAAAATGTACACTCTTATTATGTATAACTATGCTTATTGCATTTGAGCTTTTTTGAACTCTTGAATGAAAGCTCCTGTCAAAATAGATCATATTTATACAAAATGCAGAAATTTGACTTTAAAATAATATTTATAGCAAAGAACAGTCCCTAGATGAATTGAGAGAGATATATGATAAGGTATAAATGACAGGAAAGTATGAATATTTTTATGGCATAATTTTCAGAAGACAGGAAAGTCAAAGAAATGAATAGAATACTGAAAATAGAATGACAAGATTTTTCCAAATGACAGTGAACAGGCAAGTCAAAAAATAAGCCAGAATATTCTTTCAGAATGGAGTAAAAAATTGTATTTTATGAAGAGTGGTATGTTAAAAACATAAGTGAATAGACATGGTGACAAAATTATATTTATATGATCATTTAAAAATAATATTGAACTATATGAGAATGAATTCTGAGGTTTTTAAAACAATGCAAATACTATGTTTACATTTTTAAAAGTTAAAGGCAAAGAGAAGTAACTTTTAAGACAACTAGTTTTCATCGAATAGATGATGTTTTAAATATATAATGAAAAACTTCCATATATGGACAAATATGTATATTTACATATATTTTCTTATTTTAGTGAGAATAACATATAATTAGCCATTGTAAGGTGTATAATTCTGTGCCATTCAATTCAGTCACAATAGTTTGCAACTACCACCTTTCTCTAGTTTAAAAACATTTTCAACCCAGAAAAATCATTCAAATTCCAACCTCCCTCATTCTATGACAAACCCTAATCTTTTTTTCTGTTCTATGAATTTGCTTATTGTGAGTATACCATATGAATTAAATCATATGATACTTACTTTTTACCCCCAAGCTTCAGAAGAAACAAATGGTCCTTTAAACCAAAGTGGGATCAGAAAATTTAAAGAAAATATTCAGTAAGGCTCCGGGTAAAAATAACCAGGGTAACTTATTGGTGCAGTCAATTTCATTGTGTAATTAACTCATTTTTATTTTTGAATGATCAGTATGATTTTCTAACAATCAGTAAATTCGTCACAAACTGAATTTAAATAAACTATGTAGGAATCATAAAGCGTGAAAGCATGTGATAACAGACCAGGGCCAGTTTGGCCACTTTCTCAACAGATTTATGCAGAATTTTGGAATAATATATTGAAAGTACCTGTTAAACTATTTTAAAATTATAATAATACAACAAATTAAGGATGTTTGGGGTTAATTGATGCCATTTTGCACATAAACATCAATTTTCCTCTCACAGAATCACAGAAGTATCTGTTGTAAACGAATCTTAAGAGACAAATATTTCTGTACAAATTGTCAAATGCAAAACCATAAAAACATTCTATCTTCTTTTAAGCTGAGGCCAGTCCTGAGCATTTACTTGTGAAATAATAACAAACAACCTTAGAGTTCTGATCACAAATCCCTGAAATTGCAGTGGTTTCTCTGCATTCTTTCTGTGAGCTTTCTAGCATTTCAATGCACAGCTGGCTTGCAAATAACTTTCCAAGCTGCCACTCTGTATTGAGTCTTGAAAGGGACAACAAGACTTTCTTATCACATTAAGCATTAAATCTCAGAGTTACATTAGTATTACCACATAAAAATGGGTATAGAATTTAAAAATTGGTTTCATACACTGCTAAATTACAATAGCATTCCTGTCAAATCTGAACCTCATGAAAACATAGGTATACTAAAATGCCCTTTGCATATCCATAAACAAATAGGTGAATGAATGAGTGCATAAATGAATGATGAATGAATGTGTCAAGTAGGAATCTCAGAGGCCACCTTAAGTTTTCCAGTTTAGAAGGTACAAAGCTATTATTATTGCCATGGCTACATGCCCACATTCATGACAATATCTTTTTCCAGAAAGTATTTTTTTTTCATTTCTAAAACGATGGATTTGACTAGCAAGCACTTATTTTTCAACATATTTAAATTTGCATTTAATCTTTAATGCATTTCTTCATTCTCCTCAATAGAAAATGAACATCCCATCCTTTGGGCTTCATTTTATCCATCCAAACTGTCTCCACTCACAGATCTGTTAATACTATATTATATTTATGATTGAAATCTGTGTCTTTGAATATAATCCTCCTGTGCTCTTGACTACACAAAGACAGGCAGAGGCATGATATTTGCTGCTTTCACCCCAGGGATTTGCCCAGCAAGTGGCACATAATTGGCACTCTTTATGTGTCTGTCGTACTGATCACAATATGTGATGAATGAATAAATGGGTATATTAGAGACAATGTTACATTGTAAAGTTCAGCATGCTTAACAAGAGTTTCTAGCATTAAAAAAATTTCTAGTGTTTTACAATAACTTTCATCTTTTTTATGTCACTGACACATCTTTGAAACCTATTCTGAATCCTGGAAACATTTACTGGTGATCTTCCTTCTATTATCTTTTTGAGAAAACTGAGGTCATGTCTCCAATGGCCAAAACACTTTGAGATGTGAAGTCTTTGGGTTATGTTGTAACACCTATCCAGACCCCCATCACTGAGTTGTGTGCCTATCCCCTAGATGTTGTACAGGTTGGCTACTAAAGCATATGGATATTCTTTTCCTAAAGACTCACTATGGGGTTGGGATAACCTACCCTGAGTAGTTAACTACCCTAGCCCTCATCTAAGCTTTCAATACTCAATGACTAACTGACAGGAGTTAAAGTACCTCCTTTGTCTCAAAGTGTGAAGACCCTGTGGCTGACACCACAACACAAAAACTTAGCGAAATATGCACAAGTTTGAATAGCCAAATTGATCAAGCAGAAGAAAGGATATCAGTGGTTGAAGACCTACTTAATGAAATAAAACAAGAAGACAAGAATAGAGAAAAAAGGATAAAAAGGAATGAGCAAAGTCTCCAAGAATTATGGGACTATGTGAAAAGACCTAATTTACGTTTGATAGGTGTACCTGAATATGACAAAGAGAATGAATCCAAGCTGGAAAATACTCTTCAGTATATGATTCAGGAAAACTTTTCAAATCTAGCAAACAGCACAATATTCAACCCCAGGTAATACAGAGAACACCACAAAGATATTCCTCAAGATGAGCAACCCCAAGGCACATAATCATTAGATTCACCAGGGTTGAAACGAAGGAGAAAATACTATGGCCAGCCAGAGAGAAAGGTCAGGTTACCCACAAAGGGAAGCCTATGAGACTTACAGCAGATCTCTCAGCAGTAACCCTACAAGCCAGAAGAGAGTGGGGGCTGATATTCAACATCCTTAAAGAACAGAACTTTCAGCCCAGAATTTCATATCCTGCCAAATTAAGCTTCACAATTGAAGGAAAAATAAAATCTTTTATGAACAAGCAAGTACTCAGAGATTTTATTACCACCAGGCCAGCTTTACAAGAGTTTCTGAAAGAAGCATTACACATAGAAAGGAAAAACCAATATTAGCCTTTCTAAAAATATACCAAAAAGTAAAGAGCATCAACATAAAGAAGAATTTATGTCAATGAATGGATAAAACAGCCAGTTAACATCAAATGGCAGTAACCCTAAATTTAAGTTGACTAAATGCCCCAGTCAAAAGATAGAGCCAAAACCTAATGGTATGCTACATCCAGACCTGTTTCACATCCAAGGATACACAAAGACTTACAACAAAGGGATGGAGAAAGATTTACCAACCAAATGAAGAGCAAAAATAAATAAATAAATAAAAAGCAGGAGTTGCAATTCTTGCATATGATAAAATAGGTTTCAAAGCAACAAAGATTTAGTGGTAAAAGGATCAATGCAACAATAAGAGCTAACGATCCTAACACCCAGATGCATAAGACTCATAAAGAGATTTAGACTCAACGAGACAGAAAATTAATAAGGATATCCAGGACTTGAACTAAGATCCGGAACAAGTAAACTCAATAAATATTTACAGAGCTCTCCACTTTAAATACACAAAATATACATTCTCCACCTTAAATACACAAAATATTGATCAGCCATTATTAATACCCATTTTTAGAATAAAACTACATTCTTGTTCTCTCTCCCTCTTTTTCTTCCTCTTTCTTCCTCTCCTTCACTCTTTTTTTTCTTTCTATAAAATAAATAAATAAATAAATAAATAAATAAAAAATAAAAATAAAAATAAAAAAACGAAATCTCTCATAGCTCTAGGATCAAACTCAAACAACGAGATTGATTTGGAAGTGGGTCATTCTCCAGCTAGACTGTCAGGAGGACCAAATCATCCGTAGTGGGTAGAATATGGCTAGTCTTATGATTTGTAGAAGTACAATTTTCATCTGTGGTGACCTGGAATTGAATAGAAATATAAAGGGATACTCTTTAAAAAACCTGTGCATTATCTCTTGTGTTGGAGGAGTATAGAAGGAAGAGCAACTGTAAGGATTGTGGAATTGTGTCCCTTTTAATGACTTTTGATAAGTGACACTGATGCATTTAAGAGATAAAATGTCAGACTTAGATCAATAAGTCAGCAAATTAAAGCAAAGTGTAAGTGCCACAACTCTTCTGGGGCAGCATTTAAGGACACTCATTTCCTGCAGCTGGAGAGTCAACTGAGCTGAAAGCTAGATATATAGTGTGATTGTTAAGAATGGTAGAATTTCCAAAAGCATTGAATTAATAGGCTAGGAGAAGTTCTTATGTCAAAGTCAGGGTCATTATAGGGGAATATTGAGAGACTAACATTTGTGATGGAAGCATGTATAGAACTTTTTTAAAGAAAATTTAATTCCCAGAATCTCTTGGATCCTCCAAGCCTGTTGAACTGGCTCCCTCCTTTTTCCTGAAAGTTAGAGACATGTTTATTTATTTATTTTTTTAATTTGAAGATCATAAGGATAACTCAAATAAAGCTGGTGTCTTATAAGAATGAGAATCTTCCTTAGAATCTGCTCCCATATCCTCTCCTGGTCATCAGATCTGGAATGGTAGGATTGAGGGGCCAAATTTCAGCCTTGGGAAGTGCTGGGAATGCTAAAGTGAGAAGATCCTCAGGCAACCTATCAGCAGGACCCAGCTCAAATATTTCAGAAATGTTTGCCTTGGGGAGATCCTAAAGGCTTGAGTTGATATAAAATTGCTTTTGCTTTGGAGCACTGTCTTGTAACACAAGATTTAACTCCTTAGCAAGGGTCCAGGGAGATGAGTGTTTGGAAGCTTAACAATAGCAAAGGTTCACACTGCATGAAAGCCAGCACTGCTGTGGCTGACTGCCGTGAGACAGGAGAAAAAGCTCAAAGAAATGGGCATGCTAGCATTTCATTATTAATATTCAATTTCTGTTAGTATATCAAAATGCAAATTAAAATGGCAATGGCTTTAATAAACAAATTTCTTCTAAATAGATGGAGATTTGTGAATATATCTATTAAACTGTAGTACTTATTCAACATAATTAACTTTTATACTATCGTTTGTTAATAAAATGACCATGAAAACATTGTTTTGCCCCTGGAAATCACAGCTATAACTAGCTAAATGTAAATACTGACACTAGATAGCTATGCTCATGAATAATGGTTGAAGTGTCCATCTCTTAATGAACACCGATTATTACTTGTTACTTTAAGTACAAAGGACTGTTGTCTCTTTATTTAAAGTTTTACCAGAAATGTTACCTATTTCTTCTTACATAATCATTATTCATGAATTAGAAACTTTCTAATTTCTAATTCAAATAAGTATTAAAGAATTAGAAAATAGAAGTGTTTGTTTTTTGTTTGATTTTCCTTATCATCAGTTTTGCAAATTAGTCAGTGTGATGTTAAAAGAATAAGATTAGGTAATGGAGAATGAAAGGGAAATAGAACTAACTTTATTTGACCCTTCTTATGACAAATACTTCAGATTTGCATTTTTAAAATTTTATTATATACGTATTAATATATTACACATTTACATGCATATGTAGATGCACACGTTAGTAGCAAAATCAATATTCAGCCATTTACTTCCAGTTAATATCTAACAGGTAAGTTAGAATGACCATGTTTCAGTGAAAATGTAAGCGTAATGGGGCCACCCTTTGTTATACATATAAATATATAAAACAGTTGATTTTTGCCAAGAAATATGTATTGCAATCAGATGACATTTCCTGAAAGGAAAATCTAATTGATCTCAGCAGTATTTATCATAAAGTATATTTATCACTAAAAAAGTTTTGGCTGGACACGGTGGCTCACACCTGTAACCCCAGCACTTTGGGAGGGTGAGGCGGGTGGATCACCTGAGGTCAGAAGTTCCAGACTGGCCTGGAGAGCATGGTGAAACACTGTCTCTATTAAAAATACAAAAGAAAATAGCTGGTGTGGTGGTGGGCACCTGTAATCCCAGCTACTTGGGTGGCTGAGGCAGAGAATTGCTTGAACCTGCAAGACAGAGGTTACAGTGAACTGAGATCACACCACTACACTCCAGTCTGGGCAACAGAGTGAGACTCCATCTCAAAAAAAAAATTTCTAATAATTTCAGAAAACATTTTCTGAACTAGAATAATACAGGCTAAGGTTGCAAGTAATTGTTTTTGGTCTACTTTTATTTTTCTTTTTTGCTCAATTAGCTTATCTGAAAAAATCAGTGTTCTTCAGTGAAATTTTAATGAGACATATATTGACTGTCTTTTCCAAAGAGACCAATAATTTCCATGGTATAGTGTTTGAAAATCTAACCTCTTTAAGATTGTGGACAAATATTTGCAAATACAGGATTAAAATAATAAAAGACTGTGATGGTGAAATATCTCTTCAAGGACCTTTAGTAATGCTGAGTTAATAGTAAAAATCTTTGAGAAGCACAGTTTTCTAGCATATTTAATTCACTCAAAGTCTGAGAGGTGAGCTGATGTCTAGTAATCATCTATATAATGACATTTAACTGTCATTTTGATTTCATGATTATTTTTCTTGCCACCCATGTCACACAGCAGGCTCTTTTAATATTTAAACTGAACACTTTTCTTTTATGTCCACCTGGATCAGGGGTTGGCAAATCATAACATGTGGGCCAAATCAAACCTACCATCTGTTTTCATAAATGATTGCTTTGGAAAATAACCACACTCACTCGTTTATCACTGCCTATGGCCACTTTCCTACTACAATGACAGAGTTGAGTAGTTTCATCAGAAGCCATATGTCCTGCAAAGCCAAAATATGTATTACTTTTTCTGTCACAGAGGAAGTTTCTTAACCCATGTATGATTGTTAATAAACATAGTGCTGAAGATAAATAATAAACATATAACTAAAATTAAAGATCTTACCTTTCAATGCTTCTTACAGTTCCGTGAAAAGCAGCAAAAACTTTACACTAGTTTATTGACTTATTTTGAATTATTTTGTTATTTTAAAAGTGAAAAAAAATGTTAAAAAATGGATTATGGCTTTTTTCCCTGTGGGTTAATAAATTGGTTGTAATATTTTTATTGTTTTTTACTCGAATTATAAGGCAGTTCACTAAACATTTAGTATAAGACAAAAATAATCATTAGTCTTTTAAAAATATACAGAAGTCATCCTATTCGTCTCACTTGAAACTTTATGAGAAAAATTAAATATCACAGTTAAGTAATGAATAATATTGAAATAACTAATTTGATAAACATTACTTTGTTGACTGCCTACTTTTTATCCAGGGAAGTTTAAAATGGACATGGAGATCTGGACAGAAAAATAGTCAACACTTACGAAGACAGAGTTTTCAGGATGTATTTAACATTATGTTGTGCTATTTTTAGTAATACTTGTTACTTAATGCTATAAACTTGCAAAACGAAATATCTTCTTTCATTTCTACAAGCAATACTGAGTTAGAAAAAATAAAAAGCGAAATATATTTTTTCACTGTACTGTCTATCGAATTTGCATCATTTTCATTTACACAGTAAATTCACTTAGTTCTTTAGTTAATATGTGTGCTAAAGAATAATTTTCTTATGCATAATTTGAAATGACATCCAGGATCAATCAATTTAATTCATCATTATTAATGAAAGTTCCTCATGCCCAAAGATGAGTTTTTCTTAGCCACATCATTTAAAATTGCTGTGTTTCTACTGAGGCATAAGTTAACTTTTAAAATATATTGCATAAAAATATCATTTAAAGCATATGAAACCATAACAAGTAGAGAACAATGACTATATCATAAACTCTGAGAAATAAGAAAGAAGTCAGAGGCCAGTGGAGGAGAATAATGGCATACTTTCTTCCCCCTTCAACTCATTTTAATGAACTAATGTTAATAGAGAGCTGCTAGTGCCAGGTATAGCATTAAGTGTTAGAGATAGGGTGATTGATCTATCATAGTTCATAGGTATCAAAGAGCTTTTGCCATATTTTAAATATGAGAAACTGGCTTACGTTGTAACGTCTGTTATACTACAAAGGGCCTATAAATAATATTAGACTCTTGAATACATGATGGTTGAGGGCTTGATAATGCTACAAAAATTATTGACAGCATTCAATATCCCTTTAATGTAATGTAGTTCTAGCAATATACCAGGGAGTGTGATAGTCAGTAGAGTTAAAATGGTTAGAGAAATAGATACAAGTTCTTTTTCATGGCAACTAGAGTATATTAAAGAAAATAAAATCAGTCAAATATCATGTAAAATCTCTATAAACTGTGAAAATTGTGCAATCCTGATTTCATTTATACCCTTGCAACAGTTTTAAATTCATAGAAGTTAAATTCCCTAAAATTATTTGAATTCAGAACTATATCTGGGTTTATGCTTTAGTACATAATGAACCATGAAAGAGCTTTCCTTTCCCCAAGGTTCACATTAAGTATATGGAAATAAAGGGATGAAAATTAATCTAACATTTTTACAAAAAGCATTTGTGAATAGAGTAGAATTGATGAAATATTCATCAAGATATAGAAAATGGTTGTAGAATACCTTCATGCAAACACCTTACACATTATGATTCTTAAAACACATTTTAAATTTTACACCTCATGACCATTCATAAATTACCTACATATTTTTTTCTGAAACACAGTCACAATGTTTGCCTTTTCTGTCTTTTCTTCCTTATTTCATTGTAAAAAAAAATTGATTCTTGTATTTCCAGGTACAAAAACAACAATCTAATTTCCAGGTAACAACAATCTAAACTCAAAAAGTATTTCTCTAGAGAATTTCCCTTTCAAAAAAGAATTCTAATGTCAACTGACAGAGTTAATAAAGTTTCCAATCCTGTAATGCTGTAGAATGATTCTTTTCTCTCTGTTAAATATGCAATAAGGACAACTTACTACTTATGAAAGCAATATTTAGTTGTTTTCTGAAGGATGGTTAGATTTCAATCAGATGGTGCACACTTATTTAAAATTATTTTGACATATACAATTCTTATGAAGACTTTATATTTACTATACAAATCATCATTATCAGGAAAGAAAAAACATGTAGTATAACTTCTTATGTGACTTGAAGAAGTCCCAGCTCTTCTGATGTACTGACCACACCTAGGGTGTCAGTTCCATTTAAGCTATCAAACAACTTGCCAGAAACAGGATTCTGGGATTTCTACAAGCACCACGCAAACAGAAATCCTCTAACCGAATGGCCATCCAGACTGAATGATTATTCCTCAGGTTGCATCTTCTGGGAGAACTAATCCTCATGTAGGTTTTCCGAACACTTATAGTCAAGAGAGTTATTAGTATTTATGTAATATTTATGTGAATCTCCTAGGCCAAAATAAATAGTATGTATTATAGTTGCATGTATCATTCTGTTAGCCCACAGAATTTAATATGTACTTAGATATTAATAACAGTTTAGCTTCTGTTTAACAAACACTGAAATCTGATTATCCTCTGAAAACCTTATTTCCTGTTCCACGCTGATTTTTCACGTGCTACTCACTTTTTCTTACAGCAACTGCTAAAACTTAACTTTGTAGAGACATGACATAGGCATTGGCACTAAAAGCTTAAGTTATAGCAGTGAAAAAGAAAAAAAGGTAGCCAAAAGAATTTCAGTCCTAATTGCACTTGCATTATATATGGTATAGGGTGGACAGAAAATAATTTTTTAAAGTCAATTTAATTTAGAAAGAGGTAGTTGTCTTTAAGAAGAATAAAGGACAAGAGAGGATGAGTGAAGTATATAGTACAATTTTGAATTGAGCAGTCGAGAAAAGCTTTTGAGAATCAGATATTTGGCAAATACTTGAAGATAAAAGATTGAATTGTTTCATGAAGATTTTCTGTAGACAAAACGTTATGCCTCCCTCACATTCATATGTTAAAACCTAATCCCCAATGTGGTGGCACTTGAAGATGGACTTTTGCAGAGGTGATTAGATCATGATGGCGGAGCCTTATGAATGGGTTTTACGGTCTTAGCAAAGAGACCTTCTGAAAGCTCCCTTGCCCTCTTTTACCTTGCGAGAACTAAACAGGAAGACAGCCATCTATGGATAAACAAGTGGGCTCTTGCCAGACACTAAATCTGCTGGGGCCTTGAAATTCCTGATCTCCAGGACTATGAGACATAAAATTTCTGTTTATTTAAAAGCCACTCAGTGTACAGCACTTTTCTATAAAAGCCGGTGTCCCATACGCGGAGGAAAATAAGAGCAAAGATTATAAAGCAGGTAAAATCTGCCTGGTGAGCAAAAGAAACATCAAGACAGCCAGCGTGACTGGTGGTAAGTGAGCCAAGTGCACACAGAAGAAATTGATTGGGGACAAATTAGATAAGAAATAAGAGCTCAGTGTAAGGACTTTGATTTCTACACTGATTGCAAAGTGGCCATTAAAGTGTTTTGAGCAGAGAAGTGAGATTATGTAACTTACAATTTACCTGGATCACTTAGCTTTGTTGAGAGTATAATTTTTATGAGGAAGCAGAAACAATAATTAAAACTATATTGGAATCCAGGCTAGAGTCGGTAACTCCTTGAATCATGATAATGGTTGTGCAGATGGAGAGGAGTTTTCTTATTCTGAATATATTTTGAATTGCAGCCAATATGACTTGTTGATGAATTTAGATTTAGAATGTGAGAGAAAGAAGGGACACAAAAATGACTCCAAGTGTTTCCGTATGAGCTACACAAGGGATTTAGGGTTATTCTTAGGATAAATCATGAGTAAAGAAAATAAGTTTTAATGCAGATCTATTAAGATAGAAATAGTTGTAAAATACATAAATGTCCTCTAAGTGCATTCACAAATATCTTTCCTCTCACTTTAATCATGGCCAGGTGCTGTGGTTCATCCCAGTAACTTGGGAGGCCGAGGTGGGCATATCACCTGAGGTCAGGAGTTCGAGAACAGCCTGACAAACATGGAGAAACCCCATCCATCTCTACTAAAAATACAAAATATTAGCCAGGTGGGGTGGTGGGCACCTGTAAGGCCAGCTCCTCAAGAGTCTGAGGAAGGAAACTCGCTTGAACCCAGGAAGGCAGAGGTTGTGGTGAGCTGAGATTGAGCCATTGCACTTCAACCTAGGAAACAAGAGCAGAACTCTGTCTCAAAAATAAAATAAAATAAAATAAAATAAAATAAAATAAAATAAAATAAAATAAAATAGTATATCACACCAGCAATCCTTTCTTCTACTAAGTGATTGTCTTCAGCATAAAAACATCTATAGACAATCTCAAATAAGTTCACTATCTCCAATCTCTCTCCCCACATTGATTTATAAACTCATTTTAATCACACTTTTATACCAATTAATTATTTTTTTTCTTAAATACATTTACTTTCACATTTCCAAACCAAATTATTTATTCTAGGCCTTTGTCTTATTTACCCTGTAAGCAGCTATTGACAGCTTCATTACTTTCTCCTCTATGAAATGTTTCCCCCCATATAATTTTTCCTGTCTTTTCTCCATCCCACTGGAGGATGATTCTCAGTTATTATTATTATAATATAATATTATAATAATATAATGATATTTTATTTTTTTGTCAGTTTTCTTTTAATTCTCTTACTCTGAATGTTAGAGTCTTGTTTCCCTTTCTCTCCTATTTCCACATGTTACATGGTGATGCAGTAGTGAAATAATAGAATTGGAATCAGTAGAGATTGCTAAGAAAACAAATAGACTGTTCAGGTTGGCATACTATGCAGAAAGCACAAGAAAGACCAAAGTGTGTGGCTGGAGAATGTAACACTTGAAATTAAAATTATGTAGGTATTTTTATCATTGCTAATAGAAAGCTAGAAAATACCATGAAAATGAATGGTTGACATGTAAAAGGGAAGACAAGTTTTTATCAGAATTAGCAAAATGCATATTAAAATTCACCAATATTAAGAAAATAATAGTGCTATTAAGGGTGATAGTGATGCAAGAGATAAAATCTTATGAAAAATGAAGGAAACTTTCCTTGTGGATAGTGGGTAACAGCAATTGAAAAACTCTGAAAGAAGTGTACAGTCTTCATTCTAAATTAAAATAAGAGTGTTTAGAGACAGGGGAAATGAGAATAAATTTCAACTGATAGTGAGAACATAGGCAGTAGCTCTCGAATGTAGCTACACAGGGGAATTGAATATGAATGCCTAAGTTCTATCTCTAGTGATTCTGATGAAATTAGTCTGGGGTGCAGCCTGGGCATTATTGTTTTTAAGGTACCCCAGGTAGTGGTTATGTAAAATCTAGAGTACTTATCTCCCCTAAATTCCAATGGCAATGTGAGAGTGAGAAGAAAAAATATCTGCCACGTATGTCTTACAGGGAAGAAAGCAACTCCAGAGAAAGACAGGTTTTGTGGAAAGTCATCAAAATTAAGAGAGGTAGCCTGGTTGCATTATTTTTCTGATAACAAATCATGGGTTTCTAAGGACTAAAAGGTAAGATTTTAGAAGTAGGTAAAAGGAGAAGGGACTGAAAAGAGATTATGCTGAGCTGTATAGTAACCAAATTGGAGCAAATAAAGGGAGTTTAATTCTTCTTGGGTAAAGGAAGAAACAGGTATAAAACATGTAACAAAATTATATTGGTTGGTCTTCAATATGAATCGTGATAAAAGGCTGTAAGTTCTGGGGAAGAATTGTGGATGATCGATCATTCTGGTATCTTCTTAACGACTATAGATGGAGACAAATTCCATATGTCATTGTTTTACTCTGAGGCTCACATTTGACCCCTTCTCCAAGGGAAACTGTCTTCTTTCAAAAGCCAAACATCTGAGAAAAAATGATTTTTTAAAGCCCTTGGGGCAGTAGAACGAGTGCCTTTAATTTAATAAATTTTCAGGAAATTTGTTTAAGAATGCCTGTTATTTCCGTTACTTTTCTTTTTTTTTTTTTTTTTTGGAGGTGGAGTCTTGCTCTGTCACCCAAGCTAGAGTGCAGTGGCATGATCTTGGCTCACTGCAACCTCCATCTCCTGGATTCAAGCCATTCTCCTGCCTCAGCCTCCTGAGTAGCTGGGATTACAGGTACCCACCACCATGCCCAGCTAATTTTTGTATTTTTGGTAGAGACAAGGTTTCACCATGTTGGTCAGGCTGGTCTCGATCTCCTGACCTCAGATGATCTGCCTGTCTTGACCTCCCAAAGTTAAGAATGTCTGTTCAACTACATCATTACTGCATTCACCTGGAAGGTCTAGACGATGAATGCAATTAGGAAGATACACAAATAAGTTTTAGGAAACAGTCATTATTTTACTTATAGGTGATAACATTACTCTAATAAGTAATACATACTCTATAGATACAAAATAGGTTAAACCATAAGGTAAAGACTACCACAATGTCAAAAGCTCAAAATTCCAAATTTCATACACTCATGCTCAGCAGATAAAATAGAATTGTACTTCGCATAAAAGACAACATGATATAATATGCAATTTGAACAGGATGAGAGCAGAAAAACAAAAACAAAAAAAAAGGAAGAGGCAAAATAAAAAGAGAGAAAACAAAACTATAGGTGAAAAGACTACCTTACAATCAACTGTTAACCTGGAGCAAAACAAATACAATGTTCGATTTGAGATCAGTAGATTCCTTAAAAATCCAATAAAGATCTTTAAAGGCTTTTCCTAAAAAGTGGGGTGTCTTTGGCAAAGGAAAGGAGAGTATTTTGTATAGTATTACTGTATTAGAAAACCAAATTTATTGCATAGTGTTACATAATCACAAAATGTTTCATTTTAATACTCATTACAGTATTACTGAATTAGTATTTCCTATAGTATTACTGTATTAGGAAACCAAATTTATTGCACAGTGTCACATAATCACAAAATGTTTCCTTTTAATACTCACTAAAATCATTTCTTACAAATATTTTCTAAAAAGTAAAATATTGCTGGGCACGGTGGCTCAAGCCTGTAATCCCAGCACTTTGGGAGGCCAAGGCGGAAGGATCACAAGGTCAAGAGATTGAGACCATCTTGGTCAATATGGTGACCAGGTGACTAAAAATACAAAAAATTAGCTGGGCATGGTGGCACGTGCCTGTAATCCCGGCAACTCAGAAGGCTGAGGGAGAAGAATTGCCTGAACCCAGGAGGCGGAGGTTGCGGTGAGCCGAGATTGCGCCATTGCACTCCAGCCTGGGTAACGAGCGAAACTCGATCTCAAAAAAAAAAAAATTTGCATTTAGAAGAAATATATTTTTAGCATTTTGTAATAGTTTCAAGTTTTTTACTGTTAATTATTTTAGCCTACATGATATATTCACATTTCAAAATAATTTTTTCGTTTTTCTCTGACACTTTTTTCTTTTTCTGCTTTATTGAAAATTGATTTTTAAGTAATATTTTGTTTTCCAGTAATCAACTGAAAAGTTTGGTTTATACTAATTTTGAACATCACTCAAAAATGTTTATTTTACTCATAATTATGGTGATTGACTTTTGGGGCAGTTTATATCATCTCGTTTGAAAAACGTGATATTGTTCATTTATATTATCTTGGTAGTCAGAATTATTATCTGAAAAGCCTCTCGTTAATGGAGTATGTGTACTACTTAATGGAAAAAAACAAGATACCCTGTTATTTGTCATCAAGCCTTAGACAGGGAGGTTGTGTTTTATTTGATCTTGTTAGCACATTTGTTCTTGTTGCTCATTTGTATTTGTATTTTTTCTTTGTTTTTGTTTTTCTTTTAAACAGTCTATCTTAATTGAATTTGGTTGACAAAAATATGTTTTGTTGTTATTTTTATTTTCAAAACCATTACAGGGACTGCATGATTTAGAAATTTAAATTGCTGTAATCAAAGAAATAAAATGTTATCAACTGGGCAACAATAAAGTTTGAAAACAAGTAACAATTTGGAATAATATTGTAAAGCATATGCAAGCAAAAGATTTAGATACTTAAAATAATTTTCAATAATGGTGAGACATGTAATAATTAAAAACTACCAAGTCTTGGTTAATTTTGATCATGAATCAATTTTATTTCCTATTTCCTAAATTGCAGAGACATTATGTAACAGCTAACTGAAAAAGCTCCCCTTTTGGCAGGTATTTGTCTTGAAAGTAAAAAGTGTTACTTATCAAATTTTAGGCTGCATTAAGAAGAAAACATATCTGCTTAAAGGTCATTAGAGTCCTTACAAGACTGGTTAACGGTCTTTAAAGGATCTTAGTAAAATGGACTTTCTTTGAATGAATTTCCAAGAAGGTCTAGAATTCTTATTAGAGTCCATCAGGAAATTGCTCAAGCATCATTTCAAGAATGCTAATGTTAACCGCATTAGAGGACAAAGTTATACCCCATTTTTGAAGTCTCTCTTTTCATTTTCTTTTTAAAATAACTTTTGCTCTGTATATTTAAGATATACAACATGGTGTTATAAAACACACACACACACATATATATAGTAAAAACTTTACCTTACTCAAGCAAATTAACATATCCATCATCTCACATAATTACGAATTATTTATTTATTTATTTATTTATTTTTTTGAGACGGAGTTTCGCTTTTGTTACCCAGGCTGGAGTGCAATGGCCCGATCTCGGCTCACCGCAACCTCCGCCTCCTGGGTTCAGGCAATTCTCCTGCCTCAGCCTCCCGAGTAGCTGGGATTACAGGCACGCGCCACCGGGCCCAGCTAATTTTTTGTATCTTTAATAGAGACGGGGTTTCACTATGTTGACCAGGATGGCCTCGATCTGTTGACCTCGTGATCCACCAGCCTCGGCCTCCCAAAGTGCTGGGATTACAGGCTTGAGCCACCGCGCCCAGCCCATAATTACCAATTATTTTGGTTTTGGTTTTGAGTCAAGAGCAGCTAAACCTACTCATTTAGCTCATACAGTTTTATTATCTCCAGTCCTTATGTTGTACCATTAGATCTCTAGACTTGTTCATCCTACATATCTGCTACTTTGTATCCTATGCCCCACATCTTATTTCCTTCTACAGCATCTCCTCTTTCCTGGTTACCACGGTTTGGTTTTCTACCTCTGGACTGATGCTCCTCAGCTTATGATGGGGTTATGCCTTAATAAACCCGTCATGAATTGAAATAATAATAAATTGAAAATACATTTAATACTGTCAACCTACCAGACATTGGGGTTCAGCTTAGCCTACTTTACATATGCTCAGAGCGCTTATTTTAGTCTATAGCTGGGCAAAGTCATCCTTCACAAAGGCTATTTTATACTAAAGTGTTGGATATCTCATATAATTTATTGAATACTGTAGACAGCAGAATACGGTACCTGATGTTTAGCCTCATGATCACAGGACAAACTGGGAGTTGTGACTCACTGCTACAGGCCAGCATCACTCCACTGCCCGGCCACAGCCCAGAGAGTCTTATTGTTCTGCATACTGTTGACCCAGAAAATATCAAAATACAAAATTTAAAATGAAATTTCTACTAAATATCTATCACTTTTGCACCAATATAAAGTAAAAATATTGTGAGTCAAACCATCATAATCCAGAAACCACCTATATTAGACATTTTTGTTTTGTATTCCTCCTATAAGAAAGATCATGCAATATATCTCCTTTTGTGCCTGTCTTATTTCACTTAGCAGAACGTCCTTCAGGGTCATTCATGTTGTGACAAATGACAAGATCTCATTCTTTCTCAGGGCTAAATAATATCCCATTGTACACATGTACCAAGGTTTCTTCATTCATTAATCCATCGACTGCCACTTAGGTTGTTTTCATATCTTGGGTATTGTGAATAATTTTGAAATAAAGATAGGAGTGTAGATATCTTTAGGAGATGGTAATTTTATTTCCTTTGGCTATATGCTCAGGAAAGGGATTGCCAGGTCATACGGTAAATCTAGTTTCTTTAGAAACCTTCATACTGTTTCCATGATGGTTACATCAATTTGTATTCCCAACAACAGTGTACAAGAGTTCCCTTTCTCCACACCCTCTTATCAACATTTATCTTTTGACTTTTGGATAATAATTATTCTGGTGGGTATAAAATGGTATCATTAGTGGAGCTGATTTGTATATGCCTAATGATTAATAATGTTCAGCACCTTTTTATACATCCAAAGTTCCTCATTTAATGCAAATAAGTTTGTTTTTGTAAAGAAAGGTATATATGTATTTTGTGCTGGTGTCATGAACTGAACTTGAGTCAATTTATATTAACATTTCCTGTATTTATGCAAATTGGACTTATGTACCTGTGCAACAATCCTTCATGTTCTTCACATGTACCCCAAAACCTAAAATGCAATAAAATATATTAAAAAAAAGAACACACACTAAACCAAATTTGTTCATCAACTGATATTATTCTTTAAGCTTCTTGCTTTATTAGTGCGGATTATCCAGGCAAATTCATATCACTCTGAAA
The DNA here is from genome assembly GCA_028533165.1 of Leontopithecus rosalia. Lineage (NCBI taxonomy): Eukaryota > Metazoa > Chordata > Mammalia > Primates > Cebidae > Leontopithecus > Leontopithecus rosalia. The sequence goes on along the minus strand of CM052650.1, from coordinate 145,980,691 downwards.
ATGACTTCATTTCAGGGAAATTTGTATTTAAACTTGGGCTTTTTCAGCATATATATTGCTATATTTGTCATTTAAAAATATGGATAGATTCTATAGCGTAGACAAAATTTATTAATATAACACATTTTTTGATGTTCAAAATAAATATTAAGGGTCATATGTAAATGTTAAACATACCAAAGACAGAAAAGTAACTTTTTCTTCTGAAGATATTTTATAAAACTTCAGAAACGAATTTTGAACTTCTTCAGTTGTCTCAGTGTATGTATATATACCTATATATATCCATATATATATATATACCTATATATATCCATATATATATACCTATATATATCCATATATATATATACCTATATATATCCATATATATATATACCTATATATATCCATATATATATACCTATATATATCCATATATATATATATATACACACACACACACACACACATACACACATATATCAGCATATATTTATATATCAGTGTATATCTATATATGGTAGTGTTTACATTATGATTTAAATTACATTATGACATATACACATACATTCTGAGACAATTGAAGATGGTATATATATACACACACTCAGAACAAAACAGGTGCAAGTTGAGGGAAAGGACTTTATGTACACATTTTCTTTCATACATGGAACAGGGACTTTAAAATACTTAATTAAATAAGGTTCATCTTTTACTATTATGCTTCAATCATCTTCAGTTTTACCCATGTGGTTTTATATAATTAGAACCTGATGTGAAGGAGAGCTGATTTATATTGACCTATGTGAGTAGTTATATCTCCATAAAAACAAAATAACTATAAAATATCTGGTAACCATTCTGAGTAGTTTGCAAACAAGGTCACCTGTACATAGATATAAATACAGGTATAAATAATATTTTCATTAGAATCAGTATAAACTCTACCAGTGACACTATCTGCAAATTTGGTTTGATTTTTCACAAATCTGTTGCTGTTAGAATGTTAAAAATTTAACTCAATTCCTTTTAGCAAAGGACAATGGTGGTTTTTCTAAGCACAGTTCAGGCTGGGCTTGGTGGCTCACGCCTGTAATTCCAGCACTTTGGGAGGCCAAGGTGGGCGGATCACAAGGTCAAGAGTTCAAGATCAGCCTGGGCAACACTGTGAAACCCCATCTCTACTAAAATACAAAAAAGTAGCTGGGTGTGGTGGTAGGCGCCTGTAATCCCAGCCACTGAGGAGGCGGAAGCAGAGGAATCACTTGAACCCAGGAGGTAGAAGTTGAAGTGAGCCAAGATTGCGCCACTGCACTTCAGCCTGGGTGACAGATGAAGATTCTGCCAAAAGAAATAAAGCACCATAAGAAAATAAAATATGAAAAACTATACTTTCTGATGTTTCTTCTAGAATATCTGGTCTGTGACTTCTAATGTAGAGGAGCAATATTCAAGCTAGTGTTAAAGAAGAGCAAAAACATCAGATGATGACAAGACTGAAATGGTTTAGTTAATATATTTTGTAAATAACAATATAAAAATGAAAAAGCATAGACACCTTTATGGGAGTGTAGTGTATAAGATGAGGACTTGCTGTAATGCTTTTGTAGACACTTAGAAGGCTTTATGGATACTGCATGCATAGAGGGTCCTAAAATCCACTTGTAAAGTCAAATAAATGCACAGATATTAGAAAACTTAGTTTCTCTTTTTAATTCAAATAACATTTATAATGTGCTACCAGTCTTACCTATTCTGTTACATATCCCTTTTATGGAAACAAACTAAAATATATTTTAATAGGCATATAGGTTAATGATACACTTTTATAAAGTCACTAAATAATAGTAGATACCATTTATAAAATTATAAATATAATCTGGAAAATATATTTCTTACACTGTCTGTTTCTTACATCTATTTACCCATTAATTTAAATGCTATGAAGAACTAATGCATTTGCATATAACAAGAGCACAAAGATAACAACTGATTTCCAGAAGACTAAGCATGTTTTTCAATGTTCACTTAATTTTTTAAAAAATTACCCATTTATTACTTCTGTAGAGTATTAGCTCAAATGTCTGTAGTTAAAAATGTATATTAGCACAGAATTAATATACTATCATTTGAATACTTATGTTACAATACAATTGCATATAACTTTGATTTCTAAAAACAATAGAACTCCATATTAAAAGTTTACTACAGAATTATGTCAAACATATTTAATCAGGTAAAATATCCATGAGTCCATACTAATAACAATAAGTGACTAAATACATTGTTAAAGGAAGAAGTTATATAATTGTATAATTTTTTAGCATGCATAATTTTATTTTGTAGACAATTTGTGTAGTGAATTGTCTCAGCAAACCTATCAAATGGAGAGTGAAAATTACATATTACTTATTTTTTGGAATTCCATTGCAACATTACATTTCTTACTATTTTGAGATTGAGAGGTATTATAAAAATTGTTTTTTAAAAAGAAATGCAGATTTGTTTTACTCTTCAATATCAGTCACCTCTATTTCTGAAAGGCAATTTTAAGTATAGTAATGAACAGCAGAAGTTATAGAACCAGATTACCTATATTTGATTTCTGCAACTGCCACTTACTAGCTGTGAGACCTTGGAAAAATTATTTAACTGCTCTGTGTCTCAGTTCCTTCACCTATAATTTGAGTATAACAATAACAACCTCATAAGTTATTGTGCAAACTAAATGAAAAATCTTGGGAAATATTAGCCATCATCATCATTGTTAATTTCTTCATTATTAATAATTTATATATTATTAGCAATTTATGGTTAAATTATTTTGTTGTCAATATACATAAAATAATTTTCTCAAAGTGGTATTTTTCTAAAAGTAGTGCATGTAATCCTTTCAATTAGTATAATATGCTGTCTTTTGTATTTTTATTGTAGTCATTTAGCTTCTCTTAGCTTTCAGGAACATTTTATTACATCTCTACATGTCAGTTAAGGCAGTCTGAGAGGCATTATTATTAACAGAATTTTTTTCTTTTCTTTTAATGTTGCTTGTTGTAGTTTTAGGGAATTACACTTTTTCTAGAATTTTTTCTGACATAAGTACAGAAAAAATACACCCTAACACTGGAAAGTTGTTTTCTAACTCTCAACTGCATGCTAAATACTGGATCCTAGACTCCTGAGAGGTAAATGAAGTATCTATTTTAGCCGCAACTTCATACTAAATTAAAGGTGAATTTTAAACAATCTGCATATTTAGGTAAAATATTAGGGAATAGTTACTAAAATGTAGAAAAGGCATAAGAAATATATGTTTGTATCTTCATCCGACTCCATTCCATTAGATTTCAACATTCTATTGAATTTAAATAATCTTCATTCCTATTCATATTCTGAATTTTATTTCTGTTATTTCAGCCATCTCAGTCTTATTAAGAACCATTACTGGGGAACTAGTATAGTCCTTGGAAGGCTGGGAGACACTGGATTTTTGAGTTGCCAAAGGTCGTATGCCGATGCTTTCTCATATTTGTAGGCTAATACCCCTTCAATCTTTGAAGTTGATGTCTATTGGATAGATTTTATATTTTGTTGTTGTTGCTTTTATCTTCTTTGATGTTCTTAGGGGTTTGATCACGGAATAAGGTAGGTTTAATTGACTGGCTTTATTTCTGGAAGATTTTAGGGGGTCGAGGCTCAGCTCCGGATTCCTGTGCTGTATGCTCTAAATCTGGGGTGGGAGGTGCTGATATTAGCCCCCGTGATTTGTTCTCTGGCACCTTCATGTTAGGAACCTACTGTTCTACAGAGGTCAATGTGTTCTCTGACTGCTGGTCACAACACTGATGGGTGGGGCTAGTCAAATACTTTGTCTGGTAATGGCAATAGAATCCCTGCTCATTTAAATTTGTCAGTAGCAGTAGCAGTGTAGTCTAGTGCACATTTGTCAGCTGAGGAGGGTTGCTGGCAGGCATAGGGTGCCAGCCCACTTGTGGGTGTTTACAGTGGCAGCAATGGTGGCATGGTATGAAAGGTGAAGAGATGAGGCCACTGGTGTCTGTGTGGAAGCAGGAAACCAGTGGGCATGGACTGCTTGCATGGTCTCTATGCATGTGATTACATGGATAGCAATGGTGGCACAGGGAAGAGGGCAAAGCTATTGGTCTCCTTGTGCACCTTCACACTGACAATGGCATTGCAGCAGGGTGCACTGATGCCAACAGCTGTGGCATAGTGGCAGGCTCATGTACATATGCACCAGCAGGAACATGGAGACAAGGTCCACCTATGTGCATATATCATGGTCAAGCAATATGGGGGCTGGCCATGGGTAGGTGCGTGCTTGCAAAGCAGCACATGGAAGGCTGTGGTGCAGGGAATTTGCTGGTAAGCTGGTTTGCATTGATTGGCAAGTGCCATTCTGCTAGGGATTTCTGGTGGTGAGATGTGGTCTTCCAGTGCAGGAGCCCCAGTAAGCATCCTTGCTGGACACCTGAGGCTTCACTGCAAGCAAGTTTGACCTGGTTAGGGCCCCAGGAGAGGCCAGCAGACAAAGGGGTGCTCAGGTCAGACCAGATCTGTCTCATGAGAAAGATACCCCTTGCTCTGTTCAGGTATGACAGTTCTGCTAAGGCTAAAGTCTCCTAGGGAATCATAGCAAAGCTCGAGCTGGATATCCCTGGCTGTGTTTCACTACAGGCTTTCTTGCTCCAAACCCTCTAGGTTCTGCACTGCCTGGAGCTCTATCCCTCCCTCCTTTCTAAGCAGCTCTCCAGTGGGCTAGTTTCTGTACTTGTTTATCAAAATCACATGCAGTTTTCTTTTGGAATTTAGAAATTTCTGGCTTTTCCCCTTCAGTGAATTACTTGGTAACTTTCCTCGCAGTTGTATGTTTCTTGTTTGTGAAATAATCATGTGCTGAATATAAAGAATGTTTCAAATCAATAGAAAATTTAGCAAAAGGAATCCTGAACAGATATTTTACAAACAAGAATATCCAACTTGTCTTTATGAAAGTGTAATTTAAATTTACTTGTGATGTCAATATACAGCTACTAAAGTCTCTAATAAATAGATAAAAAGAAATTAATGTCAACTGTGAAAAAAAGTTGAACAACTGTAATTCCACTTTGAAGAAAAAGTGAAAATAGTAAAGTAACTCAAGGAAAATATTTAGTAATATTAACCCAACAAAACTGTGTGTATATACTATTTAAACCCCATACACAAAAATCTTAATTGCACCACTATTCACAGAAGCCAAAAACTTAAATTGACTCAAACATCTATCAGAAGCTGTATGGAAAATTAATTTATGGTAAATGGATGTAATTTGATAGTATACAGAATTGAGAATTTGAAAATCAAAATTATCAACAACACCATTATTGAAGCTCATAGCCATGCTGAAGAAATGATAGTAGACACTAAAGTGTATTGGCTGTTATATATAATTAAAAATAGGCAAAGGTAATATAACATTTTAGACTTCAGAAAGTGATTGTCCTCACACAAGTGGTGACTATGTAGGAGAGAGTTAGAAAATGCTGGCAATTGCCCTTTCATGATCTAAGTGAATACTTGGATTTATTCACTCTAAAAACATTTACATTGAACAGCTATCATATGCAAATTTTAGTATGTATGCTATACTTCAATGAAATGAAAAATAATAGCTTAATGTACTATCTTTAGTTTTTTTGCTCTCTCAATCCAAAACTGATTATTGACCACCTCCTTTTGCTATAAAAGTAATATTATTTATGTAATATTTCTAGATTTTATTATTAAGTTAAAGACAGTATTTTATGGATAAAATACAATATTAAAAAATGTATAGTTGCTCTTTTTCTCACAGTACCAATAATTAATGCGTACTGACAGATTATGGTTTTTTAAATATATTACATTAAAGAAGCCATTTTACACATTATTTTAGGTCACTAACAAAGACAATAGCAATTGATTTGTAAGCTCTTCTATTTCATCTTGGAGATTATCATTTCACAAAGAAAGCTATCATTAGAAAATCAGATTTAAATTTCCAACAAGAAGAATGGAAATTTTTACATTCAACTTTTTTTTTCACTTAGTAATTGCCACAAAAGTGGAACTGTCATGTTCAATTTTCTTTTCTGTTATCTCTTTTATGAGACAAAATGTTGAAGAAAACATCTTCCACACTATTAAAAGTGTAATTGGACTAGATTTATCCTTCAGTTTGATTTGCTAATTATCCCAGATTCTTTCTTATTGTAATATCTTTTTCCCCCTGAAAGAAATATAGAAGAGTACTGGATGTAAACTGCCTGTCACATCTATCAAACTTTACTGCTACAATTGATGACAAGAATTTTCCAGAAACAGAGAATTTTATGTAGCTAAGTTGAAGATTAGAAAACAATTTAGCCAGAGACTGTCAACATATAAGTGAATGTGTCCTTATATGTGATTGCCTGTTAGTTAATTAAATTGTCTCAACTGTTTCAAACTTTCATATGTAGTTACAAGCATATTTTATGTGTGTATCTATACTTTAGGTACACAGATCATCAACTAAAAGTTGCTTCCACTGAACAGTTTTGTGATTAAGACAAGGTACTTACTGTGTATCTACTTTTAATTATTCACATTCAGACATTTAACATACACATTGAGTGTTTACTGTATGTTGGACAATTCTGTAACTACTCAATATGCATAGCAGATAAAATTAACCAAAACAGGTTCTTATAGAACTCTTACTCCAGTATCCTAGATGTATAATGCTCAGGTAAACTACTGTGCTATCATTTTAACATGACATACATATTTTTTTTCTGACTCGTAGAGCAGCTGAAGATATATGCTATTGTTCTACATGCAATATAGGATGAGACTTCCCTTGTCATGTGGTAAAGTGAATTCAGAACTTTCCTCAGCAGTTGTGTCAGGACCCCAATGAGTGTCTATAGTATTTACAAAGATCACTCTTTTCTGGCTTTGTTGGGACCAGGTGACTTCCTGCTTTCCCTGGAACATTATTAAAAGCTATTCATTATATACAACATAGGGTCTGCAGTAAAAGACACAGAACATTAAAACAGCAAAATTTTTTAACTTAGGAATTGAAGAATTACTTCAACACATTTAGTATTTATCAGCCTGTATTTCTAATTACCTTCCATGATTTTGTCAATTTTATCACTGTAACTAATCATTGCTAACATGAATGTTTACTCTGGTCAAATGTTATGCAAGAAATGTATTTAACTTTGCACAATAAACAATTGTATCTTAGGTAAAGTAATATAATATTTGAAAGTAAGATGTGATAAGTTAAAAATTAAAATTATATACCCTAGAGCAAGGAATAAAAAGAAGCATAGTTGAGAGTCCAATATTAGAGATGAAACAATCATAAAAATTACTACAATAATAAAAATAAAGAAAAATATTTTTAAATGTTTACAGCCTACAGAGTATACAGTAAGATGTTAAATTAATAAAACTATATTGAATTTTACATTAAATATAAATCACATGAATCTACTCAAATAATTTGCCAGAGTGAAAAAAATCCACTTTATAATATTTTTAAGAAACTCATTTAAAATATAAAGATAAAAATTGATTAAACATAAAACAAAGGAAAACACTCATTATAGTAGGGAAAAACTCAAAAAATCTGAAATGGCTATAGTGATGTCAGATATTATGAAATTGAGAAAAAAATTATTAGAGAAAAAATGATTTATAATAATAAAGGTGTCATTTTATTAAAAAGCAATAGCAATCATAAACATCTTTTGTGAAATTACAGATGACAAAATATATAAAGCAATATTAATGTGGAAAAAATGGACAAACTGGTAATTATAGTTTAGTATTTCAACACCCTTCTCAACAACTGATAAAATAGAGAAAATCAGAAAGCATATAGAATATTTGAACAATTATTTTAATTGACCTCAGCCAATAGATGTTTTATTTTATTAAACCCAAAACTATAGTAGTACTCATATTCTTTATATTGCACATGGCATATTCATTGTCATAGATTATATATTATACCACAATACAAGACTCAAGAAATTAAAATATACAGATAATTCTAATCAGAACTGATTTAAATTAAATTATTAGTAACGTAAATTTACTTGGAAAATTATCATATATTTAAATATATGATACCGAATACACCACCCATAGAAAAAAAAGGAGAATCTGTAACAAATTAGAATATATTTTGGATTGATGAAAAGACACAAATAAGCAGTATCAATAATGAGAGGGAAGACCTCACAATATGTTTATAGACTGTAAAAGAATCATAAGAGATAATTATGAGGAATTTTATTCTAATAAACTTGATAAGTGAGTTGGAAAGACTCCTTGAAAGATGCAAATAGATAAAATTAACTTAAAAAGAAACTCAAACTTGGATTAGTAATTAAAAACCTTCTCCTAAAGAACACATAAACCAGATGACACATTAGTGATTTCTATGAAAAAATCCGAGAAAGAATATCACTCATACAAAACTTTCTGAAAAGTAAAGGCAGAAGACATATTGTCTAGCTCATTTTATAAGGTTCACATTATCATTATAAACCAAAGTTATTCCAAGTAAGGAAAACCACCCTAAAATAGATGCAAAAATAACCAACAGAATATTATCAAATAGGACCCAATAATAAAATAAAAAGGATAATAAATCAAGTTTGGCTTAATATTTGAAAATTCATTCCTATAATCCACAAATAAAAAGTTCAACCTAATTAAAGAAAAGCAAGTCATACAACCATCTAAACAGATGTACAAATAGTACTTAAAAATGAAATCTGACACCATTTTTTAAAAACATAATTTTAGAAGTCTCAGCAAATTAGAAATAGAAAGAAACTTTCTCAAACAGGTAAAGGTCATCAATAAAAATCTCATGGCTAGTGTTATACACATGGGAAATACAAAGTTATTTACTTCTAAGATAAAAAATAAGGCATGGGTATCTGCTTCCAGACCTTATACTTAACACCATATTAGTGATCCTAGCTATTTTGATTAAGAAAGAAAAAGAAAATAAGGACATACAGATTTTACCTATTGAAAGAAATGAAAAAACTGTCTTTATTTATACATGATACAATTGTACACTTAGTGAATCTTTTTTTATATTGCATTTTTGGTTTTGGGGTACATGTGAAGAATATGCAAGATAGTTGCATAGGGACACGTGTGGCTGTGTGATTTTCTGCCTTCCTCCCCTTAACCTATATCTGGCATTTCCCCCCCTTCTACTCTCCCCAACTCCCCACCGTCTGCTGTCCCTCCCCTATTCCCCAGAACAGATCCCAGTGTGTAATGCTCCCCTCCCTGTGTCCATGTGTTCTCATTTTTCAACACCTACCTATGAGTGAGAACATGCAGTATTTCATTTTCTGTTCTTGTGTCAGTTTGCTGAGAATGATGGTCTCCAGATTCATCCATGTCCCTACAAAAAACACGAACTCATTGTTTTTGATTGCTGCACAATATTCCATGGTGTATATGAGCCACATTTTCCCTGTCCAGTCTATCACTGATGGGCATTTGGGTTGTTTTCAGGTCTTTGCTATTGTAAACAGTGCTGCAATGAACATTCGTGTGCTTGTGTCCTTATAGTAGAACGATCTATAGTCCTTTGGATATATACCCAGTAATGGGATTGCTGGGTCAAATGGATTTTCTATTTCTAAGTCCTTGAGGAATCGCCACACTGTCTTCCACAATGGTTGAACTAATTTACACTCCCACCAGCAGTGTAGAAGTGTTCCTACTTCTCCACATCCTCTCCAGCATCTGTTGTCTCCAGATTTTTTAATGATCGCCATACTAACTGGTGTGACATGGTATCTCAATGTAGTTTTGATTTGCCTTTCTCTAATGACCAGTGATGATGAGCATTTTTTCATATGTTTTTTGGCCTCATGTATGTCTTCTTTTGTAAAGTGTCTGTTCATATCCTTTGCCCACTTTTGAATGGGCTTGCCTTGTAAATCTGTTTTAGTTCTTTGTAGATTCTGGATATGAGCCCTTTGTCAGATAGGTAGACTGCAAAAATTTTTTTCCCATTCTGTTGGTTGTCAATTCACTCTAATGACTATTTATTTTGCCATGCAGAAGCTGTGGAGTTTGATTAGGTCCTCTTTGTCTATTTTGGCTTTTGTTGCCAATGCTTTTGGTGTTTTGGTCATGACGTCCTTGAGTACGCCTATGTTCTGAGTGGTTTTGTCTAGATTTTCTTGTAGGGTTTTTATTGTGTTAGGTCTTATGTTATGTTTAAGTCTTTAATCCGTCTGGAGTTAATTTTAATGTGAGGTGTCAGGAAGGGGTCCAGTTTCTGCTTTCTGCACATGGCTAGCCAGTTTTCCCAACACCACTTATTAAACATGGAATCCTCTCCCCATTGCTTATTTTTGTCGGGTTTATCAAAGATCATATGGTTGTAGATATGTTGTGTTGCCTCCAAGGCCTCTGTTCTGTTCCCTTGGTCTACATCTCTATTTTGGTACCAGTACCATGCTGTTTTGATTACTGTAGCCTTGTAGTATAGTTTGAAGTCTGGTAGTGTGATGCCTCCCACTGTGTTCTTTTTGCTTAGAATTGACTTGGCTATGTGGGCTTTCTTTTGATTCCATATGAAGTTTAAGGTGTTTTTTTCCAGTTCCATGAAGAAGGTCATTGGTAGATTGATGGGGATAGCATTGAATCTGTAAATTACTTTGGGCAGTATGGCCATTTTCATGATATTGATTCTTCCTAACCATGAGCATGGAATGTTTCTCCATCTGTTTGTGGCCTCTCTTATTTCATTGAGCAGTGGTTTATAGTTCTCCTTGAAGAGGTCTTTACGTTCCTTGTCAGTTGTATTCCTAGGTACTTTATTCTCGTTGTAGTAATTGTGAATGGCAGTTCGTTTTTCATTTGGTTGTCTTTCAGTCTGTTATTAGTGTATAGGAATGCTTGTGATTTTTGTACATTTATTTTGTATCCTGAGATATGCTGAAGTTGCTTATGAGTTTCAGGAGTTTTTGGGCTGAGACAATGGGGTCTTCTAGATATACTATCATGTCATCTGCAAATAGAGTCAATTTGGCTTCCTCCTTTCCTATTTGAGTACCCTGTATTTCTTTTTCTTGCCTGATTGCTCTGGCTAGGACTTCCAGTACTATATTGAATAGGAGTGGTGAGAGAGGGCATCCTTGTCTAGTGCCAGATTTCAAAGGGAATGCTTCCAGTTTTTGCCCATTCCGTATGATGTTGGCTGTTTGTAATTGGCTGGTTGATATTGGTTTGTAATAGACAGCTTTTATTATTTTGAGATACATTCTGTCAATACCTGCTTATTGAGAGTTTTTAGCATAAAGGGATGTTGAATTTTGTCAAAGGCCTTCTCTGCATCAGTGAGATAATCATGTGGTTTTTGTCTTTGGTTCTGTTTATGTGGTGAATTACATTTATAGACTTGCGTATGCTGAACTAGCCTTGCATCCTCGGGATGAATCGTACTTAATCATGGTGGATAAGCTTTTTGATGTGCTGTTGCAATCGGCTTGCCAGTATTTTATTGAAGATTTTTGAATCTATGTTCATCATGGATATTGGCCTGAAGTTTTCTTTTCTTGTTGAGTCTCTGCCGGGTTTTGGTATTAGGATGATGTTGGTCTCATAAAATGATTTGGGAAGGATTCCCTCTTTTTGGATTATTTGGAATAGTTTGAGAAGGAATGGTACCAGCTCCTCTTTCTACGTCTAGTAGAATTCAGCTGTGAACCCATCTGGATCTGGGCTGTTTTTGTGTGGTAGGCTCTTAATTGCTGCCTCAACTTCAGACCTTGTTATTGGTCTGTTCAGGGTTTTGACTTCTTCCTGGTTTAGGCTTGGGAGGAGGCAAGTTTCCAGGATTTTAACCATTTCTTCCAGGTTTACTAGCTTATGTGCATAGAGTTGTTTGTAATAATCTCTGATGATGGTTTGAATTTCTGTGGGATCTGTGGTGATATACCCTTATCACTTTTTATTGCATCTATTTGGTTATTCTCTATTTTCTTCTTTATTAATCTGGCTAGTGGTCTGTCTATTTTGTTGGTCTTTTCAAAAAACCAGTTCCCGAATTTATTGGTTGTTTGAAGGGTTTTTTCTGTCTCTAGCTCCTTCAGTTCTGCTCTGATCTTAGTTATTTCTTGTCTTCTAGTAGGTTTTGAGGTTTTTTGATCTCGCTCCTCTAGCTCTTTCAATTTTGATGATAGGGTGTCAAATTTAGATCTCTCCTAGCTTCTCACATGGGCACTTATTGCTGTGTATATTCCTCTAGAGACTGCTCTAAATGTGTCCCAGAGATTCTTGTATGTGTGTCTTCATTCTTGTTGCTTTTGAAGAAGATCTTTATTTCTGCCTTCACTTCATTATTTATCCAGTCAACATTCAAAAGCCAGTTGTTCCATTTCCATGAAGCTGTGCGGTTCTGAGTTAGTTTCTGAATTCTGAGTTCTAACTTGATTGCACTGTGGTCTGAGATACTGTTTCTTATGATTTCCGTTCTTTTGCATTTGCTGAGGAGTGATATACTTCCAATTATGTGGTCAATTTTAGAGTAGGTGTGATGTGGTGCTGAGAAGAATGTATATTCTGTGGATTTGTGGTGGAGAGTTCTGTTAATGTCTATTAGGTTTGCTAATTCCAGGTCTGAGTTAAAGTCCTGGATATCTTTGTTAATTTTTTGTCTGGTTGATCTGTCTAATATTGACAATGGGGTGTTAAAGTCTCCCACTATTATTGTGTGGGAGTCTAAGTCTCCTTATAAGTCATTAAAAAGTTGCCTTATGTATCTGAGTGCTTCTGTATTAGGTGTGTATGTATTTAGGATTGTTAGATCTTCTTGTTGCATTGATCCTGTTACCATTATGTAATGTTCTTCTTAGTCTCTTTTGATCTTTGTTGCTTTAAAGTCTATTTTATCAGAGATGAGAATTACAACTCCTGCTTTTTTTGCTCTCCATTTGCTTGGTTAATCTTCCTCCACCCCTTTATTTTGAGCCTTTGTGTATCCTTGCATGTGAGATGGGTTTTCAGGAAACAGCACACTGATGGTTTTGGCTTTTCATCCAATTTGTCAGTCTGTGTCTTTTGATTAGGGCATTTAGTCCATTTACATTTAGGGTTAGTATTGTTATGTGAAATTTGATACTGCCATTTTGATGCTAGCTGACTGTTTTGCCCATTAGTTGATGCAGATTCTTCATTGTGTTGATGCTCTTTAGCATTTGGTATGTTTTGGAATGGCTGGTACTGGTTGTTTTTTTCTATGTGTAGTGCCTCTTTCAGGAGCTCTTGTAAAACAGGCCTGGTGGTGATAAAAATCTCTGAGTACTTGCTTGTTTGCAAAGGATTTTATTTTTCCTTCACTTATGAAGCTCAGTTTGGCTGGATATGAAATTCTGGGTTGAAAGTTCTTTTCTTTAAGGATGTTGAATATTGGCCCCCACTCTCTTCTGGCTTGCAGAGTTTCTGCCAAGAGATCTGCTGTGAGTCTGATGGACTTCCCTTTGTGAGTGACCCAAGCTTTTTTTTTTCTCATTATGGCTCACATTTAGTGGCCTCTTTCCAAATCTTTGAAATATCTTTGTGGTGTTGTTCTCTGTATTTACTGGATTTGAATATTGGCCTACCTTGCTAGGTTAGGGAAATTTTCCTGGGTAATATCCTGAAGAGTATTTTCCAGCTTGGATTTATTCTCTTCGTCACATTCTGGTTCACCTATCAAACGTAGGTTAGGTCTCTTCACATAGTCCCACATTTCTTGGAGACTTTGTTCATTCCTTTTTGTGCTTTTTTCTCTAATCTTGGTTTCTCATTTTATTTCATTGAGTTGATCTTCGACTTCTGATATTCTTTCTTCTGCTTGGTCAATTCTGCTGTTGAAACTTGTTCATGCTTTGTGAAGTTCTCCTGTTGTGTTTTTCAGCTCCTTCATTTCATTCATATTCCTCTCTAAGTTGCCCATTCTTATTATTGTTTCCTTGAATCCTTTTTCAAATCTTTTTTCTAGGTTCTTAGTGTCTTTGCATTGATTTAAAACATGTTCTTTTAGCTCACAGAAGTTTCTCATTACCCACCTTCTGAAGTCTGATTCTGTCATTTCATCACACTCATTTTCCATCCAGCTTTGTTCCCTTGCTGGTGAGGAGTTGTGATCCCTAATAGGAGGTGAGGAGTTCTGGTTTAAGTTGTTTTCATCCTTTTGCACTGGTTTCTTCCCATCTTTATGGATTTATCTACCTGTCGTCTGTGTAGTTGCTGATTTTCAGATTGGGTCTCTGAGTGGACGTCCAGATTGTTGATGATGAAGTTATTTCTGTTTCTTGGTTTTCCTTCTAACAGTCTGTCCCCTCTGCTCTAGGATTGCTGAGGTCCACTCTAGGCCCTTCTTGCCTGAGAATCACCTGCAGCAGCTGCAGAACAGGAAGGGTTGCTACCAGTTTCTTCTGCTATCTTTGTCCCTGATTGATCCCCACCAAATGTCAGTCTGATCGGTCCTTTGTGAGGTGACCCTTTGGATATACGGGGGTCAGGGAGCTGCTTGAGGAGACAGTCTGTCCTTTATAGGAGCTCAAGTGCTGAGCTGTGAGCTCCATTGTTGATTCAGGGCTGCTAGCCAGGTACGTTTAAGTCTGCTGCAGCAGAACTCATAAACCCCCTTTTTTCCACCAGGTGCTCTGTCCCGGGGAGTTAGGGCTTTATTTATGAGTTCCCTTTGTGCTACTGCCTTTTTATCAGGGCTATGCTGCCCTGCAAGGAGGCAGCCTAGTCACTGTCTGCCTGCAGAGGCTTTGCTGAGCTGCTGTGGGCTCCACCCTGCTGCTATGTGAACTTGCAGTCCTGTTTATATGGGTGTGGTTAGAAATGTCTTGGCAATGGTGATCCACCTAAGTAATGGTGGACTCTCTCTGTTATGACAGGTTGCCTCGGCAATGGCAGGCTGCCTCAGCAATGGCGGACTACCTCCATAGGGGTGGATTGCCTCCGTAATGGCAAATGCCCCTCCCCTACTGAGCTGCACCGTCCCAGGTTCAGCTGAGCTTGTCGTGAAACTCTCAACCACGAGCATTTCCATTTGCTGTTTTTGTGTGTGTGTGTGGGATTGGGACCTGCTGAGCCTCATCACCTGGCTCCCTGCCTCAGAGCCTTTTTTCTTTTAAGTTGAATGGTTGACTCTCTCCCAAGTGTTCTAGTCGCCTGCTGAAAAGGCACTGGAATCTGTGTGATTTCCTGCGTGGTGACCCACTGTGCCAGCTGAAACAATGGCACTGAGATTTGTGGCACATTTTTGCCCAGGAATCTCTTGGCCTGGCTCCGTGTTTGAGTCATCTGTTTAATCAGATGAATGGACAAATCTGCCTTCCCAGAGCTCCAATTGCCAGCTTAAAAGGACAACCAGGCCAGTGTGTTTTGTACGGAGAACGGCCACACCGGGGCACTGGCAAAACACCTCACTGGCCAAAACAGCCTCGCTGGTGACCCGTGGGGCTCCTCTGCCTGGGAATCACCTGGTCTGTGGGCAATAAAGACCCTTCTGGAAATGCGTCATCCACTCACCCTCTGCACTTTCACTAGGAGCTGCAATCCTGAGCTGTTCCTAAATGGCCATCTTGCTCCACCTCTCTACTTAGTGAATCTTAAAGAATCTCCAAAATAGTCACTAGTATCAAGTTTGCAAGACTTAGTGTAAGTATGAAAATTTCATTTTTCTTTATACTAACAATTATTAAGGGAAATTAAAATTTTAATATAGCATTTTCTCTTATAATGTTTTATGGGGCTGATAATATATTATTTAAAATAGCATGAATGTAAAATACTTCGAGATACATTTAACACAGTATATGCAAGATCCTTTCACTGAAAACTCAAAATATTGCTGAGAGGAATTACAGAAGTCCTAAATAATTGACAGATGTACCATTTTCATAGGTTGAATAACCAACACACTCCTGATAACACAATGCTAATAGTTATTATGGAAAAAGGTTATTCTTAACCAAAATTGTAGCAAACTGATCCCAAAACTATAAAAAAAGCAAATATACAATGACTATGTTGTGTTAATCTCAAGAGGACAAGGATATTTTATTATTTTAAGAATTTACAGTGAAATTCACACAAGAGATTAAATAGAAAAATAGTATGATAATTTCTATAAACAAAAATACATGCAGCCACATGCAACATAAGTTCACAATTACAGTGCAACTCTCTAAGTAATATTGAAGTCATAAATGTTGTTTAGGAGGAAAATCAATTGTCATTATTCTACAAATATCAATTGTATACATTTTAAAACTAAACAAAACTATTAGAATAAAATATGTGTAATATTTCTTAATATGTGATTAATATACAGATGTTGGTTGCAATTCTGTATTTTTGAAATAAACTAATAGTAAACCATGAGAATAACACCAAAGAATACATATGTTTTGAAAAATATATAAGATATTTTAAATATTTTATGAGAAAAATTATGCAAATTTTTATAGAAAATATAAAAATCTAAAGAATTAGGAAAAGATTCATGTTTATTAATAGTAAAACAAGTATTATAAACATGCTTTTTCACAATTCTCTTCATTTAATTGATTTAATGCAATTCAAGTAAAAACTGCTAATTTTTTTAATATATGCTAAAATATTTCAAAGATTTATGTGAGAAGATACATAAGACAAGAAGCCAAGACATTTCTGAAAAGAAAAGAAAGAATCCTTGCACTGCAGGATTTTAAGACTTATAAAACCACAATAATTAAAATGGTATTAATTGTAATATAACCTATTCAACTGTGTTTCATTAACCACCTGTGTTAATGGAACATAGTTGAATAATTTTACTCACAGAATATAATTCAGCTACAATTTTTTGTGGTTCTTTGTATCATGACAGAGTTAGCTTGGAAGTTCAGTAAAAAAAATTATTTTTATTAAACAGAGCAAGAAAATATTTTTATGAAATAGAGCAAGAAAACATTCATATGAAATAAGTGTACTTGGATTCCTTTCTTACATCATAAACAAAGTTAAATATATATAAACCAAGAATTTAAATGTAAAAATAGTATTTTAAGAATTTTTTGTAAAATTTAATTGATGTAATTTTGAGCTGTGATAGTTTTTTAAATAAGAAAAATTTGCCATTTATACAATGACAACAACAAAATGACAACTGGGATGACATGGTAATGTAAAAGTCTCTAAATCAAAAGCATTTTATAGAATTTAAAATAGAAGTTTGATAGTAGGGGAAGATATTTGTAACACATATAACCAATAAAGAATTATTTAAAAAAAACTCCTACATATCACTATGAAAATTAAAAAGCTCAATCATATTTATGATTAGATAAATGGAAACTGAAACCAGAACAAGATTTGATTTCAAAAATTTTTCAAGACAAAAGTCAAGTATGACAGCATCATGTGCTTGCAGGAATGTGATTATTCACAAACTCATATATTGTAGACCATGCTGATATTACATACAGCAAGTTCGTACAGCTACTTTTAAATATAATTTTACATTATCCTGAAAATTTGAGATTTTATACCTGTTACTATCCATGATTTTCACTGTTGACCATATAAAAGAAAAACAAATATAAATGTATTCTAGGATAATAAGAAGACTCAAGCTCAGCGCCCTCCGCTGGCATGGCCAGGCAGCCAGTGCTGCAGCTCAGTGGAACAGCGCACGAAACACATGGGTCTGGGTGCCCTGTTAAACTGGCAATTTGAGACTTGGGAGGGCAGATTGCTATGTTCATCTGATTGAACGGGTTTTGGATGGTGAAACTGACCAGGAGATTTCTGGGAGGTGAATTGTGAACCAGCACAGCGGGTGGTTGCATGGGAAACCACACAGATCCCGGGGCCCGTTTGCCCGGCAGCTGAGGCACCTGGGAGAGAGTCAACCCTACAACTTAAAAAAAAAAAAAGCAAAAAGTCTCGGAGGCAGGGAGCCAAGTGATCAGGCTCGACGGGTCCCACCCAAACAGGGACAAGCAATACGGCGATTCGGAGTGTCAGGGGTTGAGAGTTCCACTGCGGGAAGAGCTGAACACATGACTGTGCAGCTTGGTGGGGGAGGGGCGTCCGCCATTGCTGAGAGTTTCTGCCCCTAATGAGGAACCCGCCAATTGCCAACAGAGTCAGCCATTGCTGAGGCAACCCACAGTATCAGAGAGACTCCGCCAACAGGGCAGAGCCCACATCAGCAGGGTGGAGCCTAAATCAGTAGGGTGGAGCCCAAAACAGCAGGACGGAGCCCACAGCAAAAGGGCGGACCTCACGCCAGCAGGGCGGAGCCTCGGCAGCCAAATAGTGACTAGACTGCGTCCTAGCTGGGCAGGACAGCACAACCGATACTCACAAATAAAGCCCTAACTCCCTGAGACAGAGCATCTGAGGAAAAAAACCTGTTTCATGAGTTCTGCCACAACAGACTTAAACGTACTTGCCTAGCAACACTGAATGAACAACAGAGCTCACGGAATAGCACTTGAGCTCCTATAAAGTACAGATCGTCTCCTCAAGCAGCTCCCTGACACCTGTATACCCAAAGAATCACCTCAAAAAGGACTGATCAGACTGACATTTGGCGGGCATCATTCTGGGACAAAGATAGAAGAAGAAACTGGTAGCATCCCTCACTGTTCCACAGCTGCTACAGGTGTACCCCAGGCAAGCAGGGCCCAGAGTGCACCTCAGCAGTCTTACAGCAGAGGGGAAGACTATTAGAAGGAAAACTAAGAAATAAAAATACTCCATAATTAACAATCTGGGCCTCCACTCCGAGACCCAATCGAAAAATCAGCAACTACTCAGACGACAGGTGGATAAATACACAAAGATAGGAAAAAACCAGCACAAAAAGGAGGAAAACACCTGAAACCAGAATATCTCACCACCTACAAAAGACCAAAACTCCTCACCAGCAAGGGAACAAAGCTGGACGGAGAATGAGAGTGATGAAATGACGGAATCAGACTTCAGAAGGTGGATAATGAGAAACTTCTGTGAGCTAAAAGAACATGTTCTAAATCAGTGCAAAGAAACTAAGAACCTTGAAAAAAGATTTGAAAAAAGATTTGAGGAAATGATAACAA
>CM052650.1:145860497-145960164 GCA_028533165.1 Leontopithecus rosalia | reverse complement strand
ATACACCATGGAATATTATGCAGCAATCAAAAATGATGAGTTCGTGTCCTTTGTAGGGACATGGATGAATCTGGAGAACATCATTCTCAGCAAATTGACACAAGAACAGAAAAGGAAACACCGTATATACTCACTCATAGGCGGGTGATGAACAATGAGAACACATGGACACAGGGAAGGGAGTACCACACACTGAGGTGGGTAGGGACAGCGGGGTGGGGGAGCGGGGGAGGGATGGCATGGGGAGAAATGCCAAATATGGGTGAAGGGGCAGAAGGAAGCAAAACACACTGCCACGTGTGTACCTATGCAACTATCTTGCATGTTCTGCACATGTACCCCAAAACCTAAAATTCAATAAAAATTTAAAAAAAAATAAAATAAATAAATAAAAAATAAAAATAAATAAAATTTAAAAAATTAAAAAAAAAACAATAACAAAGACAGAGTTAAGATCATTGTTTTTTGTTTTTTGTTTTTTTTTTTTTGAGACGGAGTTTCGCTCTTGTTACCCAGGCTGGAGTGCAATGGTGCGATCTCGGTTCACCGCAACCTCCACCTCCTGGGTTCAGGCAATTCTCCCGCCTCAGCCTCCCGAGTAGCTGAGATTACAGGCACGCGCCACCGGGCCCAGCTAATTTTTTTATCTTTAGTAGAGACGGGGTTTCACTATGTTGACCAGGATGGTCTCGATCTGTTGACCTCGTGATCCACCCCCCTCGGCCTCCCAAAGTACTGGGATTACAGGCTTGAGCCACCGTGCCTGGCCAAGATCATTGTTATCCTGGGTACTTGCAGGAAGAAAAATAGAGTTGGTTCGTATCATATTGGAGTAAATGAACTGTTGTCAATATTTTATTTGTCATGTTGGTTTAGTGGTATATTGATAAAATACATATTTTATCAAATAAATAAAATAAATGACAACTAAATAAAATTAAAGTATATATATAAATATATACTCACCCAACATGACAAATAAATAAAGTAAATAAAATACATATATGTTTTCGAGACTGCATCTTGCTTGGTTGCCCAGGCTGAAGTGCAGTGGTGCAATCTCTGCTCACTACAACCTCCGCCTCTTGGGTTTAAGCAATTCTCCTGCCTCTGCCTCTCAAGTAGCTGGGATTACAGGCACGGGCCACAATGCTTGGCTAATTTTTCATATTTAAGTAGAGACCGGGTTTCACTGTGTTTCCCAGGATGGTCACGAACTCCTGAGCTCAGACAATCTGCCCGCCTTTTCCTCCCAAAGTACTGGGAGCCACTGCGCCAGGCAGGTAATTATATTCTTAAAAGCAAACAAATATAAACATATTTGTATTCATGCAAGTGAGCAACGCATTGATCAATGGTAAAATAGTGTCAGGAATTAGATGACGAATGGTCCAATTCTATGCCTCAGAAACCTAGAAATTAGGAATTCACACACACACACACACACACACACACACACACACACACACATACAGATTTTTTTGGAATAATTTCAAAACTTTTCATTACATTGTCGCGACTTTCCTCTGCAACTCTATTTTTTGCCAGTCTGTGACTAATGTTGCATGTTGTATACACACCACGTCACTTTTATTTTTTTCTAACATATAGTCCTTTCTCTTCATGTCATTTGTCTTTTGTGCCTTTTCATGTAGCTCTTTTACCTAGCTCAGTTTTTTCATCCTTTTATTTTATTTATTTTTGTGAGATGAGGTCTTGCTCTGTCACCCAGTCTATAATACAGTGATGTGATCATAGCTTACTACAGCTTCGGACTCTCCTCGGCTCAAGCAATTCCTCTCACCTCAGCGTCCTGAGTAGCTAGGACCACAGGCACATGCCACCATGTCCATCTAATTTTTGTATTTATTGAAGAAATGTCTCACTACGTTGCTTAGGCTGGTCTCAATCTCCTGGCCTCAAGCAATCCCCTGGCCTCGGCCTTTCAAAGTGCTGTGATTACAGGATCGAGCCACCACAGTTGACTTTTCATCCTTTCATAGTTTACTTCAGTTTCTATTTTATAAAAGACGTCTTTGGTTCTTTCATTGCTCACAAAACATATCCAATTCTGTGCTTTTTTAATACGTTTGGCTGTTTATATTTGGAAGTAGAGCTTCTACCACTAGACCATAGGCAATTTAAAATCTGGAAATACATATCTTTAGTTTGCAAATTCCCAAATAAGTACTGTACCAGCAATGTAAGCAGACATTCAATAAATATCAAATTAAATCAAGGGTATCACAATGAACTCACTAATTGCAAACTGTTGGACTATATCCTTTCTAACTACTGCTCATTATAAAGGTTACCATCTCAAATGAACTCAAAGCTGTTGAACAATTTTTTTTTTGAGGCGGAGTTTCGCTCTTGTTACCCAGGCTGGAGTGCAATGGCACGATCTGGGCTCACCGCAACCACCACCTCCTGGGTTCAGGCAATTCTCCTGCCTCAGCCTCCCGAGTAGCTGGGATTACAGGCACGTGCCACTATGCCCAGCTAATTTTCCATATTTTTAATAGAGACGGGGTTTCACCATATTGACCAGGATGGTCTCCATCTCTTGACCTCGTGATCCACCCGCCTCGGCCTCCCAAAGTGCTGGGATTACAGGCTTGAGCCACTGCGCCCGGCCGCTGTTTAACAATTTTACAGACTAGAGCTTTAGGAATTTTATGTCACAGGCATAACGCACAACTGCTGTTAGAGGTAGATACAGAAAAAAAAATAAATCCCTCCCTCCCTCACTCTCTCCCTTCCTTCCTTCCTTGTTTCCTCCTTCTCTCACTTCCAAATACTAACTCAAAAATCTCCCAGAAAATCTAGCTTTTGGAAGGCCCCTTTTTCTTCCCTCCTCTAAATTTTCCCATTTGTGGAAGTGAGCAAGAACTTCTTTCTCAGTCAAGTTCCTTCCCAGGCCCTTGCTATTCTCTTCAAGTCCTCATTTTTCTTCACTGGACTGCGCTTCCTTATGTGCCATGCCATCGCTCTGAGGAATTAAATCTATTTTAAGTATGTTTTCTATGGGAGAATCAACTCCATTTTTCAAAAATAGAAAAAGCACTGCTATGGACTAGTCAATTACCTGAATTTTGTTGGAAACAGCATAGGACCAAACCAAGGACCAAGAGTTCTCCTGAAAGTGGAAGAACATGAGAGAAGCTCTGTGAACACTTAGTAAGTTCCGTAATGTCTATACGGGTCTTAGTGTTGCTGGTATAGTCCCAGTATCTATTATCTCCTCGATCTCAGTGATAGACCCTTCACATGTATCTGTGCTCATGATCAGAATAGAGCCCTACATTTCCACTCTTTCTTGTGGACATTTAGGTGTATGGCAAAGTTCTGGTCGATGGAATCAACAGAGGTATCATGAAGAAAATTACTGAAAACTTCCTTTAAAAATTGCTGATTCATGCCCCTTGACCAAGTTTTTTCTTCCTCAGTTATATCTTTATTCTCTCCATATTGCAACTTAATGGTCAATATTGGATAAAACACATTCTCTTTATAGACAATCTCATATCAGCCACTCCCTCTTAACCAAATGCTATCTGAGACTAAGATGCACACATAGAGAAACATCACTTCTAAATAGTTAAGCAAAATTTCCAGAGAAGGACATTTCTCTATGCAAATGCATCACCATTAGCACACCAAAGAACATCAACTTTTATTTAACAGCACACAATATATGGAAACCCACCAAAGTTCACTGTTTTTTTCCCTATTTTTATGTACTTTCTCATTCAGAAACCAATTAGTAATCACATAAGGCTCATGGTGGTAATGCCTGTTTAATTTCTAAATATCTGAAACCCCCCTGACACATCCTAATTTCCCTTTCTTATTCATGGCACAAATTTTTTTGAAGGATCCAGGCCATTCTAGAACATTCTGCATTACAGGTTTATCTTGCTGTTCCTGAAGGCTTGATATGGGTCCAACATTGCTGACAAAGCACCATGGAGTAGAGATTCTGTACTTCCTACTGCATCACATCTAAAGCTATGTGATGTCAAGCTGTTCTGCTATAGGTGATTGGGTGATGCCAAGCTTGAACTCTTTCTTGGTTAAGATGCTAAGTGCGAGCTCTCTCCATGGCAAAAGTATATGCATCCCTTTGTAATTACTAAGTAATCTGTGAGGTGACATCTTGAAACTGTATATATATATGCTGTCCCCCAACAATTTTTCACTTTCTGGTTTTAACATCTTTTGGTGATCAGTGTAGTAAACTAATTGGGAGTTTCTCATTTTGTCATTCCTCACCTATTAATTAATGGATATCCTTCAGTAAAGAAGAACTTTTCTTTTCCTCCTTCATCTTTTACTGAGTGTAACTATAGATTCATAGGTTTTAAAACTTAATTATGGAATATACCATAGGCATTATTGTTATTAATCTCATTTTGAGGCTTATAGTACTCAAACTTAGACCAGTAGAATCCCTTACAAATTGGCTGTTTTTCTTGTGGACATGGCCCTATTACTTGTTGAGTGCTCTCTCTATATATATATTATACATTATATAATATATATATTAAATATATTATTTATTATATATATTTCATATTGATGCTCCAGCTTCAGATACAATACCAAATTTGTATTTACTTCCTTGCTTTTTAGTAAAATTTTTGGTTTCCAACTTTATTAACAGAGCTCTATTAATCTGAGGCTTCATTTGGTACCGATGAAGTGATTTCAGAATTACAAAATGAATACCATACAAACGAGAATCCTAGATAAAGTTCAAGATTGACTTGCAGTTATCTTTGTCCTTAAAGTATGTTCCGTTAAAGGTATACAGTCAACATACAGTGCTGAAAATTGCATAAATTATTTTCCATGTATTTATGTAAATTTGGCATAAAATGGGTATGAAGTTAAGATAATTTGTTTATATTTAAGCTCAGAATTTGCTTTTGGGGAGGCAATCCTTTGGCCTCTGTTAAAATTATCATAGTATTATTAGTTATCTGTAAGTGTTCCTATGGTATCATGAATTATTAATCTATCTTAAACAAATCAAATAATCTATTAAAGACCTGAATTCTCATTGATCTTGAATATTTTAAGTGTATTTTATTTAAATCTCATCAAGTATATTTCTATGATTCTGTCTCTATCATTAGTCCTCCTTGGTTATTCTTCATCACACAGATATTTCCCTTTTTTTCCTTTCTGTCTCATTGATTGATTCACTAATGGTTTGACTTCTTTTCTATAACTCCATTAACTCCTAATATGCATTTGAATGTGAAATGTGAAAATAATGTCCTTCAGGAAATTTCTCTCTCAACCTCAAATTGAATAGAGTATTTTTAATTACATGTTTCTCTTTGTACACATATATAGTGCATGTATGTGTATATACATATGTATATATATGTGCACACTCATACATATTTACACACACATGCATTACTATCTGCTCAACTCTTAAATTGAGCTAAGTATTTTACTTTCAAAAGTGTTTATAGGTTCTATGTGTTTGCTCTGTAGTCAAAAGTGAAAGTTACTTTAATGATTTTTAAGAGCTACAAACTGCAAACACTTTAAGCTTTTTCAAATAAGCATCCATTTGCTTTCTGCTGCAACTAACTTAAAACCTGGAGTGTCATCCCACTCAATCCATTGTTGACAACAAAATACCAATATTATCTTCCAAAGCCTCAAATGTTCTATTCGGGGAAAAATAATGATTTTCTTTATTTTCTAAATCATAGAATTGTGAAAAATGGATGTCTTTGATGTCGATAGAAAACTTCGCTCTGTGTATTCCTTCTGTTGCTTTAGTCTTAAAGATCCACTGTATATTGACTTGGTAGAGAAGCATGATGTAAGACGGAAACATAAAAATATATCCTGTTGTTCATTCAGGAATTAGAAAAGGCAGCCTTGTTACTACGAGAATAGTGACTATAATACTTAATCTAGTAGTTGTTTTCCTTTGTCCCTATCCCATACCTTTTTCAAGAGAAGGCTCTCTTAAGATGTAGACTGTCTGGCAGTTTATACAGAAATAAGGCCTTTTTTTGTGGCAATATCACTTGCAGTATTTTTTTCTTTTTCTTTTTTTAAAAGACAGGGTATCCCTACATTCCTATGTAGCCCATGCTGTTGAACTCCAGGACTAAACAGATCCTCCTGCCTTGGCTTCCCAAAGTCCTAGGATTGCAGACATGAGCCACCCTGCCCGGCCGAACTTGCAGTATTTCTTTAAAGCTTCAAAAGATATTTTAAAGCCAATCTAAGCTTATAAATGTAACTCCGCCTTTAAATAAGTACTTATACATGAACAATGTTAGTGTTAATCCCTGTCATATTTAAACCAGGGACTGTTTAGGAAAACACTAACATGAATGTAACTTCCTTTTTAAACACATGCAATGGTGTATTAATGTGTCAATATAACTAACCTACAGGCACCAGTGATTCAATCAACCCTAATCTATGTGTTACTCTGAAGGTATTTTGAAAATTTGATAAAAATACATAAGCAATTGATTTTAAGTAAGAATGTGAACCTGAATAATATGAGTGGGCCTGATTCAATTGGTTAAAAGGCCTTAAAATCCGAGCTGACTTTTTCCTGAAGAAGAAAAAAATGCTTCCTCTGTAGGGCAGCTTCACCTCATGCT
Organism: Leontopithecus rosalia; assembly: GCA_028533165.1. Taxonomy (NCBI): domain Eukaryota; kingdom Metazoa; phylum Chordata; class Mammalia; order Primates; family Cebidae; genus Leontopithecus; species Leontopithecus rosalia. The sequence continues at coordinate 145,953,514 of CM052650.1, read as the reverse complement.
CAAGAATTCTATCCTGCCCTTCCTGATGGTCTGCTCTATGAATTTTGAGCAGCCCTACACTCACAGAAACCAAGTTACTGCAATAAATCTGCTTAAGTGCATCTCCTACTGCTTCTTTTTCTCTGGTTGAACTCTAATCCAAATTTAAATACTGCATGTGGTTCTGGAGGAACAGAATCTTGAGGCTATATGTTCTGAATTCATTGTGGGTTTTAAAAAATTGGCTTTAAAGCCTGAGGCCAGGAGTTCAAGACCAGTCAGACCAATATGGTGAAACACCCTCTCTATTAAAAATACAAAAATTGAGTGTTGAAAAATGAGAACACATGGAGACCGGGAGGGGAATGTCACACACCAGGGCCTTCTGGGGGGTAGTGGAGCTAGGGAAGCGATAGCAGAGAGTGGAGGGATTGGGGAGGGATAACATTAGGAGAAATACCTCATGTAGATGATGGGGATGGATGCAGCAAACCACCATGGCATGGGTATACCTATGTAACAATCCTGCATGAGCTGAACATGTATGCCAGAACTGAAAAAGTATAATAAAAAAAATACAAAACTTACCCAGACATCGTGGCATGTGCCTGTAGTCCCAGCTACTCTGGAGGCTTAGATAGGAGAATTGCTTGAACCCGAGTGGCAGAGGTTGCAGTGAGCCGTGACCATGCCACTACACTCCAGCCTGGGCAACAAAGGAAGACTCCATCTCTAAATAAATGCATACATAAATATAAATAAAAATTGGCTCTATAATGTGACTGGATTTAAAGTACTAATAACCCTCATTTCCAGTGATAAGGAAGGCATTTGTAGTAAAGGGCATATAGTGGCAATTGAGATATGCAAAATATTGCTATTAGATATGCCTAAACAAATATTTTATACTTTATATATAAAGTATAAAAATTTTATATATGTTATTCTACATAATACATACATATACTTATATATTTTATTATGTATATGTGTGTGTATAGATATGTATGTGTGGTAAAGTTCTAGATGTCCTTGTATTTGTAACCTTAGAACATTTTAGTTAAACTTAAGGTATATCATGGTATTTTTTGTTTTCCCATAAATGTATTGGAAAAATTAATGAAAGAAAATAATGAGCTAGTGAGCTCAGGACTTAAAATTCCCTGCTCAAGCTCCCCTTAGTGACCCCCAAGTTTTCATACCTTTCCCAGAAAAATCCTTTGTCACCTGTAGCTGCAGGGATAAGATTTATGAAAACCAGATTCAGAGTTTCATCCTGTGTGTAGCTGAATAATAAAGCAAATTTGAGCCCCAATTTCACAGGTTGTGTTCTGTTAATGGCAGGGCATTGCTTGGGAAGGAATTGGATACTGAAAAATGAAATGGGGACATAGAGGTGGATCCCGATGGAGCTGGGTATATCAAACTCCTATATTCTGCTCAGCTTTCTTTGCCAAGAGAAGCAGCCCTTTTACCACTGCCTGAGCATGTCAACCGCCCATGAAATATGTCCTCTGCAAGTGCCTTGCACATACTACTGATTCTCCTCAGGACCTGGGGTAGGTCTACTTCTAGACCTATAATCAGATTCAAGTCACAGCAGGCATCCAAGGGTAAAATACAAAATGTGACCTGCAACAAGGTACATTACACTTTTGAAGACCTGGCCAGACATGGTGGCTCATGCCTGTTATTCCAGCAGTTTGGGAGGCTGAGGCAGGAGGATCCCTTGAGCTCAGGAGTTGGAGACCAGCCAGGGCAACATGGCAAAACCTCATCTGTACGAAAAAATTACAAAAGTTAGCTGGCCAAGCTACTCAGGAGGCTGAGGTCAGAGCAACACTTGAGCCTAAGAGGTTGATGTTACAGTGAGCCAAGATTGTGCCACTGCACTCGAGTCTGGGTGACAGAGGGAGAATTCAATCCATATCAAAAGGAAAGAAAGAGACAGAGAGGCAGGAGGGGAGAGAGAAGAGAGAGAAAGAGAGAGAGAGAGAAAGGAAAAAAGAGAGGGAGAGAGGGAGGGAGGGAGGAAGAGAAGGAAGAAAGGAGTATTCAAATCTGTTTCAGAGATCCCACAATCATCTGAAAGTTACAGAAATATCTAGGAGGACTCATATCTGTATAACTCTGGTTATAGTCAAAGCCAACATTTATTACAGCAAAAACTAAAAATATGCATTACTTGAAGTTCAGAGAGGTTAGGTGTCCTCTCCTGAGTTAATCTTTTTATTTTTTTTTTTTGAGGTGGAATTCCACTCTTGTTACCCAGGCTGGAGTGCAATGGCACAATCTTGGCTCCTGGGTTCAGGCAACCTCCGCCTCCTGGGTTCAGGCAATTCTTCTGCCTCAGCCTCCTGAGTAGCTGGGATTACAGGCACGCGCCACCATGCCAAGCTAATTTTTTGTATTTTTAGTAGAGACAAGGTTCACCACGTTGACCAGGATGGTTCTAGATCTCTTGACCTCGTGATCCACCCGTCTCAGCCTCCCAAAGTGCTGGGATTACACTGAGTTCATTTTTATCTGGGTTACATAAAATATCATGCTTATCAACTAATTTACAAATTCCTTAAAATGTAACCATTGGTTCTTACAAGTTTGTAGAAGCAAACTCTAGATACCACTGATGCTTACCTCTTTCCTGATCCTGAATAACAGATTACAGATTTTCTAGCTGTAGGCTTTCTTTTCCAGATTTCTGGGAAGACCCAGTTTAAATGATTATTATTCCCTTGGTTTCTGTATCTGGATTTCTAGTCCGCAGCTGTAACAATATTTAAATCCTCTTTGTAGACTGAGACTCATTCTTCTCTTACATACATGGCTCTCCTGGAGCTAACATGGTGTAATGTGATGTGACCAGTTCCAAGAACCCATGTGCTTTTATACATAGTCTGTGAGCATTACCATCCCTGCAACCTTAGACTCAGATACCTTTGTGCTAGTGTCTAGAGCTAGATTGATTATAATTCCTTGCATTCTCACTAAGAATTGTCTGGTACATTGGATATCTTTTCTAACTTTTTAGCTATTACTTTATTTTCAGCCTGGACTCTCCAGTTTCCTCCCCACTCTAAGCTATTTTAAAATTGTTTCCAAGTCTATCCACTTGTCCATTAGTTTTCTTTCTTTTTTTTGTCTTTTTTTTAAAGTTTTTATTGCATTTTAGGTTTTGGGGTACATGTGCAGAACATGCAAGATGGTTGCATAGGTACACACATGGCAGTGTGTTTTGCTGCCTTCTGCCCCTTCACCCATATTTGGCATTTCTCCCCATGCCATCCCTCCCCCACTCCCCCCCGTGCTGTCCCTCCCCTATTTCCCCCAATAGACCTCAGTGTGTGGTACTCCCTTCCCTGTGTCCATGTGTTCTCATTGTTCATCACCCGCCTATGAGTGAGTATATACTTTCTTTTTTTTGTTTCCTATGTAAGCATTCTCAAGGATAAGAAAAAATAAAATATGAATGTATTTATTTAGAGATGGTGATGTACAACATACCTTTTAAACAATCACTTTCATTTTGCATGTGAGCATCTTTCTTTTACAAAATACTTTTTGGAAATGTTATCACTTCAAACACATACTTAAGGCATTTACAGTTTTGTTGCTGGCTTCCTCTATCAGCTTCAAGTATACGACGTATACTCTATGTATACTCAAGTATACTCTTTCCAACAAAATAGCTCAAATACTCTTTCACGTAATAATACCTTATTTTCTTCACTGCATCTACTTCAGCCTAATCTATCAATGTCATTCAAACTGCATGAGATTTCTCTAATAATTTAGTATTTAGTATGTTAATGAGTGAATAATACTGATCAAAGAATCAATAATACTGAATTAGTATTACTATTTGGGTTGTTACAGAAAAAGTAACTCCATTTATCAAGTACATATGTAAAGATTGTGTTGTCATTAATAAAAATAATCCAGAGAATGAATATATATCATCCAGAGACTATATTTTTCAATAAAACACAATGCAATCTTACAGTTATTTATGTGAAAATAATAAAGAACTTAAAAAATGTCAAAGATATCAAATTAATATGCAAAAATAATTACAAATAAAAATGTGTTTCTGTTATTGTAAAATGGGCTCAAGCAGCTATAAATCTAAATACAATTGCTAGACAATGTATTTGAAATAACATAAATCATTCTGTTGTAATGACACATGCACATGTATGTTTATTATGGCACTGTTCACCATAGCAGAGTTGGAACCAACCAAAATGCCCATCAATGGTGGACTGGATAAAGAAAATGTGACACATATACACCATGGAATATTACACAGCCATAAAAAAGGATGAATGCATGCCCTTTGCAGGGATATGGTTGAAGCTGGAAACCATCACTCTCAGCAAACTAACACAAGAACAGAAAACCCAACACAGCACATTCTCACTCATAAGTGGGAGTTGAATGATGAGAACACATGGACACAGTGAGGGGAACATCACACACTGGGGCCTGTTGGGGGCTGGTGGCCTAGGGGAGGGATAGCATTAGGAGAAATACCTAATGTAGATGACAGGGTGATGGATTCAGCAAACCACCATGGCATGAGTATACACATGTAACAAACCTGCATGTTCTGCATGTGTACCCCAGAACTTTAATTTAAAAAAAGAATATTTTGAACAAAGGAATTTAGAGGAAGTAATGTACTTGATTTACAAAGTCTAATTTTATAGTAGAATAGTTAGACTTCAATTGCCTGTCAGAAGCATGAGGGGTTTATTTCTTTATTCGATTAATATCATAAGAGGCTTACAGCCACTTCTAGGGAAAGCAAAAAGGGACTGAAGAAGTAGGAATTAAATAAGGAAATAAATTAACTTGAAATGATATGTGATCAATTTAAAGAAAGAAAGGGGTACTTCCGAGGAAAAGCAAAATGTTACAAATGAGGAAAATAAAATAAAACATAATCACCTTAATTTCTGGGTATGTTTCTAGAAGCCAGACTCTGAATTTGGTATTTTCACAAAATATGGGACCCCTATTTAGCTGTTTAATTATTGATTTCTGAAATGAATCTTGACGGAGGAATTACCATTCTTGCCAGATTTTGAAGTATAACCCCAGATTAAATGGAGAGCCGTCAGGTAAGTGATATATGTATGCATATATATATATATCCTTTAGAAGGGTATCAGAGAGTTCTTTGAAAAGAACTGAAAGAGGAAATCAATCAAGATTAGATACTAAAGTCAATCCCTGATCCCTGGATTTTGTTTTGTTTTTTTTGTTGTTGTTGTTTGTTTGATTTTTGGTCTCATATTTTGAAACCCTAGGGTGGATAAAAAGAATTCCAGACACAGCATACAGACAGAAAGTACCCTAACAAAGTGGTGATGTGATTGTTGAGTCTGAGAAGGCTGCTCACAAATCATGTTTTGCCTTCTTACTCTTTTGCTTCCCAGAGGACATAGTAACCCTCCATTAAGTTCCCAGAAGCTTGAATGGGCACCAACGGCCGAACCTCAAAATCAATGTTTATGGTAGTAATTCATCATGAAATAGAATGAGTTATATGCCATACACTGAAGTCTGATAGAGAAATTCGCTTTGGAAATAGTGGCTTTGAGAAAGCCTAAATATTTTCAAAACTTCTCAAGAGATTTGGTTGCTGTATATGCTATTTTTTTTACATATATATGATATACAATATATTTATATATTATATGTAATATAATATATATATGTGTGTGTGTGTGTGTGTGTGTGTGTGTGTAGGGAAAACTATTCACTGAGAGTTTAAAAAATTGAGAACTGTGCCAGGATGAAGAAAGACAGAAAGTTTTTCCCTCTTGGGACAGATATATTTTAGAAATGACAATAAAGAGATTCTACTTTTAAATATGATACCAAAAGTGGTGTCACATTTAGGGAAAGTGTGTCTTAATTAAATTGTGTCTTGATTAAATTTAAAGAAATTGTTCTTGGGAAAACATTGATTACTATTTGAAGTTTCTTAATTACTATTAGGAGTTACATTATATAGAATACATTAGACTAATCAAGAGGAATATTAGAGAGTCAGAAATCCAGAAATTATAGTGACTTTGTTGTCAGTGTTACTCAGAACCAATAAAATGTATATATATATATATATATATATATACACACACACACACACACATATATGTATATATCTACATGCAGATATATATACATATATATATTCATATATATAGATAGATAGGTAGATAGATACAGATAGATAAATATAGATACAGATAGATAGAAGAGACAGGATTTATAAGGGGAATTGGCTTACACAGTTATGGAGGATGAGAAGTCCTACAACAGGCTAGTCCTTTCAGGCTAACACATTATCTCTTCTGAAAATGTCCTCCAGACATACCCCAAAATAGTGCTTTACCAGTCTTCTAGGTATTCTTTAATCTAGCCAAGTGTGACACTACATCACACTTACATGTGAAACTGACTGGTAAGTTTCACTTCGGGTTACTTGAGATGAGAGAACCAGAAAATATGGATTTATTAAAAAGAGCTCTAAATTCAGTTTATAAAATCTATGACCTAATGTTTGGAATTTGAAATGATGGTGATTCTTTCAAAAGTCTACCCTTCTAGGATTCTTGGTAGAATAACAGATTCAGTTCTAGGCTTGTTGTCAGATGCAAGGGAAAATTAGGATAGGAAGCTTTCCATGTCAACAGAGAATATAATGGACACAAAGCAGATGAATACTGGGTTTAAGTTTCTGCTTTTAATTAAATGTCTTCCAGAACTTTGAAGACATGTCTGAATATTCTTCTCTCACTGTATATTCCATGTTGTGCTGTTCTGATGACACATTTTAGTGAACCCAATTCAGTCTCTTAGTACTACCTTTCAATGAGAGACAATTTCAACTGCCTACACTGTTATTTTTTCACTCAAAAAGGACATAGGTTTGTTCGTTATGATGAAGGGCCAGATGGATGGTAAATTTGGGCTGTATCACCTTTACAACCTTACACAAAGACACAGGTGGATCCGTACTCTCCTCTAAGAAGAAACTCATCCATCCTTGTTCCCTTTTCGATAATCTATTCTTTCGGTAATTCTGAGAAAAATGAAAAACAAATAAATACACAATGAAAAGACATGATACTGATTCAGAAATTTCTTTCCTCCTCTCAATCTTCTCTCCTGTCAGATTATTTCTTCCACACAGTTGAGTAACAAACCTCAAATCTTGTAGTCAGCAGACAATTTCTGTTCCAAACTTTCTCTTTCTGCTGCCTTTGAATAGACAATATTCTTTGTACACCTTACTAGAAACTTTCAGGATTTATTTTAAATTTAAAAACAAACACCCAATGGCTTCATTTCATGATGTTGTTCACTGAACATGTCTTTTTTTTGTAAAACCCCTGGTGCTTAGACAAAACTATATCAACATTTAGGATGCTGTGCACTCTCGTCTTTCATCTCAAAAATATATATGTGTTTCCCTTTTCATATTATTTGCATCTATCGTAGCTTTTTCTGAAAGGAAATCCAGACTAACTTACAAGTGGGTATTTATTCTCAAAACACATTATAGTTTAGACTAAACAAAGTCTCTTTTCTTTCAATTGCCTGAGTATTGTAAATACTAGAGACACTACCAGTACTTTTGTTATCATTGAAGCAGCTATTTATACACTCTTCTTACAACCTTTGTCTCCATGGAAATGTTAACCTACATAGACTGAATATATGAGGTTGAAAGTCTCATTCCTTACAAAAGTAACTTTAGCACTATTTTCTTAAAAATGTAAATGTAGGCAAAACCATTCAGGACATAGGCAAGGACTTCACGACTAAAACACCAAAAGCATCGGCAACATAAGCCAAAATAGACAAATGGGATCTAAGTAAATTCCAGTGCATCTCAAAAAGAAACACTCATTAGAGTGAACCTGCAACCAACAGAATGGAAAAAAATTATTGCAATCTACCCATCTGACAAAGGGCTGATATCCAGAATCTACAAAGAACCAAAACAGATTTACAAGAAAAAAACAAACAAACCCATTCAAAAGTGGGTGAAGGATATGAACAGACACTTTACAAAGGAAGACATTAATGAGGCCAACAAACATATGAAAAAATGCTCGTCATCACTGGTCATTAGAGAAATGCAAATCAAAACCACTTTGAGATATCATTTCATGCCAGTTAGATTGGTGATCATTAAAAAATCTGGAAACAACAGATGCTGGAGAGGATTTGGAGAAATAGGAATATTTTTATACTTTTGGTGGGAGTGTAAATTATTCAACCATTGTGGAAGACAAAGTGTGGCCATTCCTCAAGGATCTAGAAATAGAAATTCCATTTGACCCAGCAATCCCATTACTGGGTGTATATCCAAAGGATTATAAATCATTCCATTATAAAGACACATGCACACATATATTCATTGCAGCACTGTTTACAATAGCAAAGACCTGGAACCAACCCAAATGCCCTTCGATGATAGACTGGACAAGGAAAATGTGGCACATATACACCATGGAATACTATGCAGCCATGAAAAACAATGAGTTCCTGTCCTTTGCAGGGACATGGATGAATCTGGGAACCATCCTTCTCAGCAACCTGGGAAGAACAGAAAATCAAACACCGCATGTTGTCACTCATAGGCGGGTGCTGAACTATGAGAACACATGGACAGAGTGAGTGGAGCATCACACACTGGGGTCTGGGGGGATGCTAAGGGAGAGACAGCGAGGGGTGGGGAGGTTCTGGAGAGATAGCATGGGGAGAAATGCCAGTTATAGGTGACGGGGTGAGGGAGGCAGAAAACCACATTGCCATATATGTACCTATGCAACAATCCTGCATGATCTGCACATTTACCCCAGAACCTAAAGTACAACTAAAAAAAAAATGTAAAGTATATGGAGTCTGACTTGTAATAATCATCAAATATGTAAGATAAGTAAATTATTCCACAATCACCGTTAGTTTTCTCTCTCCAAGATCCAGTAAAAATGAAGAGATTTGCATGAGTCATGATTTGGAAATAATGATGATAGTGAGGGCAAAGCATAAGCTGACTGGAATACATTTATGCGTGAACCCCAAATTTTTCAAGAGGGATATGCATCTATTACATCAGATTTTATGCAAATACAACAAACTGACTCAATAATCATAGTTAAAATTGCATTCAGTGTTCTGTGTATCTTGCTGAGCTATCACAACAATATTGTACTTGAACTTTTCCAAACCATTTTTTACCCAGTCAGACTTGAAATATTGCTCTAGTCTGCCTTTATTCCTCTGAAGTGACACCTTGAAAGTGATGCCTTGTGTGTTACAGATGATGGACTAAAAGTATATTCAATAAACTGTCTGTCTAATTTATACCACATACAACATCATCTGGGGACAGTGTGCAGTAAGGCAAAAAGGAAGAAATAAATAGTGCTTCTGGCATTTTGAGAGTGTGCAGGGTTTTGAAGCTGGAGAGACTGTATTTTGTTGGCTTTTTGTCCCTCAATCTCAAGAAATCGTTGGATTTTAATTCTCCCCTACTCCTTACAATTTGCACTACATCACAAAGTTATCTTAGAAATGTTTTCTATTAAATTTTAGCTTGTTTTCTTTCCAATGTTTCTGAAGTAGCATAATAGTTAAATATGGTATGGATTTAGAAAACAAAATAATTTCTTTTTCTTTTAACATAAACACTGTTTCTATGAAAATGAATTGTTTTTTTCCAAAACAAACAAAAAAAAAATCACCCTTTCGTTAACCCCACACCACCTCCTTCAAGGATGTATATTTAACTCTAAATCAAGAAAAAAAGGGGTTAGGAGACAGTGTAAGTCAAGGTCTTTTATAACACATTAAGTTATAAAAAGCTGTAGATGTGTTACAAAAATAATGTATGAGTGAAACTCACTGTATACCAACTATAGATATTTTATTAATCAATTAAAATGAAAATGTGGTAAGGCAGTGTCTTATTCAAATTTGTAACACTGACAGTACCTTACAACACATTGTCTTTGCATTTGTACAGTAATTATTTATGGTAACTGAGTTTTCAAAATCATTTCAAAATCATTTTCATAATACTTGGAGTAATAGCAGAATACTATCTTGAAATATTACACATCCAAGTAGAATTTAAACAGACAATAAAACAAAGGGATTTAATGTTTAAATCACATGAAACCTTGAATAATAGTCATAATATGCTCAATAAAAATAAGAAAATATAGTAATATACTGTTTCAGAAAATACTAAGGTTGATCATATGTGTTCTTTAACAAAATCAAACATTATAGTTAAAAATATAAACTCACCAAATGATTTTAATCTTTTGTTGTAGTCTTGTTTTCTATTTAAGTTTAAAAAATGTAAGAAGCATATTTCTTGATATTCCCAATTGATTGAGGATTTACACTGGATCATAGATTCAACTTTCCTTTTTGGGTGAGAAATGCTTTATGATTCTCATATTCACTTTTGGACACCTAAGCTGTAGCCATAAAATGGAATAGAACCATTGCCCTCAGGTAAATGTCATATTCTGTGACCACATTTTTAGAATGTAATAAAGATGCTACAGAGGAACAATGCAATATTTGAAGGATATGCTTACTTATAGAATACTTAAACAATAATTTAATATAGCATTTTTGTACCTGAGACAGTAATAAACATTTTCCATCATATTCTATGTATTAGAAACATTTAAATATTTTAAATATCAACTCCCATCTTTAGAGAGTACTATTGTTTTAAAGGCTATTGTTTTAAAAGGGCTATTGTTTTAAAATTGTTTTCAAAATAGAATTCATTTAGAAATGGTTTCTTCAAAATATGTTAAGCTTCATATTTATTTATTTTTTTTGTTCAGCGTAGCAAGTGTCTGAATTTTATTTTTCAAAATAAGACATGAGGAACTCATTACCTTTTACAGATGATAATGTAAGTCAATCTATTTTCTCTAAACTACTTTGGTTAAGAATGAAAATTTGTTTATAAAAATATTAAAATGTAGTATTTATCACTAAATATACATTAAACAGGCTTTTAATGAATGCTGTAGCATTAGATTTGATAATATAGCACTCTTTAGCCCTGGTGCAATTAAAGTAATTTTCCCTGGGATTGTTGCAAATCTGGAAGCCCATGATGTCCAGTTAGAATAGTGATTGCTGGCTGGGTATGGTGGCTCACGCCTGTAATCTCAGTACTTTGGGACGTCGAAGTGGGCGAAACACTTGAGGTCAGGAGTTTGAGACCATGTTAGCCAACATGGTGAAACCCTGTGTCTACTAAAAATACAAAAATTAGCCGGGCATGGTGGTGGGCGCCTGTTAATCCTAGCTACTTTGGAGTCTGAGGCAGGTGAATTGCCTAAACCTGGGAGGTAGAGGTTGCAGTGAGACAAGGTTGCCACATTGCACTCCAGCCTGGGCAACAGTGCAAGACTCTGTCTCAAAAAAACATGATAGCTGCTGAAGAATGGGTAGTGCTGTAGAAAGGATAGAAGCTCACAGAAAGCTTCGGCTCTTCATGATTATTGTTTCTGCCTGTTCTAAAGTTCTGTCTCTCACCACCACTAATCAATAAAGCATAGTTGTTTCTGCTTCCTTAACCCTCCTGTATTTCTCAACTTCAGTTTTAATAAACTAACCCAGAAGTATATGAGGGAGAGGATTCTGGGAAATGTAGTCTTAGCATAACCAAACTGAAATTAAATCCATCATAGAATATATTAAGGTATGGATATTTATCAACATTTGTGAGGATGAAACTCACTATTTAACAATTTCTCAGGCCCCAGTAACTATAAATGGGCAAGTTCTGTCTCCATGAGGCAGAGCAAATATCCCTACATACACGCTCTGGACTCTGTTGGCAAGATTCCCTTAAAGATGAAAGTGAAACTATAAGTCACTCACCAGTACTTTGAATCAGAACCCAGTGGCATGAAAGACTAAGAAACGAGTACATTTTTCTAATAGAAGTGGATGGGAGGAGAGAGGGAGGAAAGGACTGAATGAGGCATTGACAATTGCATTACTTTTCTATATGCCGCAGTAGCAATGGTTCTATCAAGATTTTTTATTGTCAAGTTTCTTGTTTATGGCAGTAGAAATACAGTTTGCTGTATCTGTATCCAGTAACAGGGTATCTTTATGTAACTGGCTCTCAAGGAGAAATTAAAGCCCCATTCTATGGGTCAAACATGGACATTGACATCTACACAATAACTTTGCTTCTGTAATTATTTGTAATGTATTATTGTTTAAAAATGCTTTAAATTCAAAACTCCAACATTATTATTTTCAAACTTTTTATTGAATTACAATATGAATGCAGAAAAAAATGTACCTATCAAGAGCTCAATATTTTCCCTCACTTTCAGCCAGTACACATAGAAACAAATAAACTAACAAAAAAATTACCAGTTCAAGAGAGGTACACATGCACTCTCTTTATTGCATCTTCTGCTAATGGATAACAACTATCCTGCCTTATAACAGCAGAGATTCATTCATCCAGTTTTTGACGTTCCTATCAGTGAAGTCATACGGTATATGTGCTTTAATATCTGTCTTTTTTCACTTAACGTCATATTTGCAAGTTACTCGAATTGTTGAGTGACTGCATATATTTTCTTTGCCGAATTATAATCGATTGCATAAGCATATATTACAATCATTTTTCCATTCATCTACTCTTAAGCATTTACTAATTTTCAGATTTTTGCTACCACATGCTTATGAGCATTCTAGTACATGCCTTTGGTGAAAATGTGTACATATTCTGCTGAGGATTTTCCATGAGTGGGATAGCTAGGTCATAGGCTATTTATATGGAGCTGTAGTTATTACTCTAAAATCATTTACAAAATTGACTTGTACTGTGTTCCACTTATGCCAGTTAGGTAAATTTGGTTAACTGCATTCTTTAGATGTGCTATATCCTTACTGACACTTTGTGTCAAAGCTTCTTCTATTAGCTGTTGAGAAAGGTATGTAGATGGCCCCCATTATATCTTTATGGTTTTTTTTTAATTTTACTTTACATAGAATGTGCTTACTGATTTGGAATAAGGATTTCTTCAGAGAGGATTTTATCATTATGAGAGACTCTCATTATCTCCAGAATACCTCTTTCCTTAGTGATATAGTCAGAAGCTCAGCTGGATTCAAGAGAGTTGAGCTGCCACATGTCGCAGCAGCCAATTGAGAAAACAAGCCAAAAGAGGCAAGCATTTAATCACTTACTATGATAGTATAAATAAGCAAGAGGCTAAGCCTGAGAAAGCACTGATCCTTGTTCCTTCTCCATCCCTGACCAAATCCAATTTTTCCCCATGGAGTGGTGCAGTTAGATCTGCACTGACACAGGGGTTGTTTCACTTCCAAGGGAGCCACAAAGTAAAGGCTTCTGTAGCTTTATAGACCTGGGGATTGTTGAGTTAGAGAAGGAAGGTCTAGGAGTAGGAAAGTGCTTAGTACAGACATACCTTGGAAATACAGTGGGTTTGATTCCAGAGCACCACAATAAAGTGAATATCACAATAAAATGAATCACTCAATATTTCTGATTTTCCAGTGCATAAAAATGTTATGTTTACATGATACTGTAGTCTGTTATGTGTGCAGTAGTATTATGTCTAAAAGACAATGCACAGGACTTAATTAAAACACATTATTACTAAAACATGCTAACATGCATCTGAGCTTTCAGGCTGTTGGAAACTTGGTTGGTGGAAGGTCTTCCTTCCATGTTGATTGCTGCTGAATCATCAGGATGGTGGTTGCTGAAGCTTGTGGTTGTTGCAGCAATTTCTTAAAATAACATAACAATGAAGTTTGCCACAGTAATTGACTCCTCATGAAAGATTTATCTGTAGCAGGAAATGCAATTCAATAGCAGTTTCCCATAGTAAAACTTCTTTCAGAATTGCAGTCAATCTTCTCAAACCCTGCAGCTGTTTTATCAACTATGTTTGTGTAACATTCTAAGTTCTTTATTTTCATTTCAATAATATTCAAACTATCTACACCATGAGTAGATTCCATCTTAACAAATCACTTTTTTTGCCTATCCATAAGAAGCAACTCCTCATCCGATCAAGTTTGGTTATGAGATTTCAGCAATTCAGTCACACCGTCTGGCTCCACTTTTAATTCTAGTTGTCTTGCTATTTCTACCACATCTGCAGTTTCATCTTCTATGACATTTGTGAACTCCTCAAAGCCATTTATGAAGGTTAAAATCAACTTCTTCCAACTCCTGTTAATGTTGATATATTGACTCCTCCCCTAAGTCACAAATGTCTGTAATGGCATCTAGAATGAGGAATCATTTCCAGAAGATTTTCAATTCACTTTCCACAGATCCACCAGCAAAAGCACTATGTATGGCAGTCTTACAAAATGTATTTCTTAAATAAGATGTGAAAGTAAAAGTTATGCCTTTATCCACAGGCTTTAGAATAGATATTGTGATAGTAGGCATGAAAACAACATTAATCTCCTTGTACATCTCTGTCAGAGCTCTTGAGTATTGTCAATAAGCAGTAATATTTTGAAAGATCTTTTATATTCTGAGCAGTAGGTCTCAACTGTGGACTTAAAATACTTCAGTTAACCAGAACATGTAAAAGTTATGTTGACGTGATACTGTCATGCATTATGTGTGCAATAGCATGATGTCTAAAAGACAACATACATAACTTAATTAAAACACAATTGCTAAAACAGGCTACCAATCATCTAGCCTTTGTTGATGATTGTTGCAATCATCCAGGATTTGTTGTTCAATTTCTAGAGCAAAGAAGAGTATATTTAGTGTAATTCTTAAGGTCCCTGGAATTTTCAGAATGATAGATGAGCAGTAGTTTCAACTTAAATTCTCCAGCTGCATTAGCTCCTAACAAGAGAGTCAGCCAGTTCTTTACAGTTTTGAAGCCGCACATTGACTTTTCTTCTTTAGCCATCAAAGTTCGAGATGGCCACTTTTTCCAATTGAAGGCTGTGTTGTCTTCATTGGAAATCTATTGTTTAGTGTAGCCACCACATCAATTATCCTAGCTGCATCTTCTGGAGAAGGTGCTGCAGCTTCTCCATAAGCACTTGCTTCTTTACCTTGCACTTATGTGTTATGGAAACAATTTCTTTCCTTTAATTTCATGAACTAATCTATTCTACCTTCAAACTTTTCATATTCAGCTTCCTTACTTCTCTCAGCTTTCATACTATTGAAGATAGGTAGGGCCTTTCTTCTTAATTAGGTTTTGGCTTTAGGCAATGTTTCGGCTGGTTCGATCCTCTACCCAGATCACTGAACCTTTCTCCATATTAACAATAAAGCTGCTTTTCTTTCTTATCATTCCTGTGTTCACTGTAGTGGCAACATTTAATTTCCTTTGTGCACATTTCCTTTGCATTCACAGGTTGGCTAACTGTTGGGTGCAAGATGCCTAGCTTTTTTCTTTCCAGCTTTCCATGTGCTTTCCTCATTTAGCTAACGGTTCTGTAGCTTTTGATTTAAACAGAGAGAAATGCAAGTTTTTCTTTCACTTTAACATTTAAAGACCATTATCGTTATTAATTGGCTTAATTTTAGTATTTTTTATTTCTTCCAAAAGGAAGACCTGAGGCGAGAAAGAGAGATGAGGGAATGATTGTTCAGTGGAGTAGTCAGAACACATACAACATTTATCAGTAAAGTTTTGTCTTATATGGGTAGGGTTTGTGGCATTTCCCCCAACTGCAATAGTGAAACCAAAGACCACTAATTACAGATCACCATAACAGATACAATAATAATTGAAAACTTTGAAATATTGCAAGAATTGCTAAAATGTGACAGAGACACCAAGTGAGCACATGCTGTTGGAAAAATTGTGCTGGTAGATTTCTTTGAGGCAGAGTTACTGCACATTTTCAATTAGTAAAAAAAAATCAGTATCTGCAAAGCACAATAAAGTGAAGCACAATAAAATTAGGTACGGACACAGAATAAAGAAATGTTCTCAAGCCCACTTCCTCCTCATAAGGAAACCTCAACAGAAAGACCTGAGGAAGGCTTCAGCCAAAGCCCCGGATAAGCATGCTTCCAATGTCTACAGATTATTGGAAATTACAACTTCAGAGGAAAGGACTATAACCAAACCAACTTCTTTTTCTCATCAATGTTACAAGGAAATAACAGCGTTAAAGGATGCAGTGAATGGCCTGCTATACATTGTTTCACTTAAAGTTGAAGCTTCCAAGAATTTATCTACAATGTTAAGTGAGGACTTGCCTAAGGTAGGACCTGAAAAGAATTACACATGGGTTTTGTTTCAGGAGCCAGACTCTGTGTACCCTTTGATTGAATATATTTCCACAATATTCGTTAGCTTTTTTGTTCTTTGAGTTATATTTACATGGCGTTTCTTTTCCTTCATTTACTTTTCTTTCATTTACAAGTTCTCTGTCTTTATAAAGTGTGTTTTCTTTTCCAAAGTTGGCTTTATAAATCCAATATGAGTTTCTCACTGTTTATGTACGGTATTTAGTTCAATTATAGCTCATATATGTGGAGTCCTAATTAGAGAATAGTAGTCTGGCTGGCAGTACTGAGGTAAAGCAAAAAGAGAAGGCAGATAAGCTCTAAGTCTGCCTTTCTTCGTGGTCCAGGGAACATAGCTCTCCTACACAAGTAACTCATGATCTTCCTGTGCCAAATTTATCACGACACCTGCAAGTTAGCTCACTGAAACTTCGGTGTTTGCACAAAGCCCCCTTCAGCATATAGGTAAGCAGTGTTCTACAAAATCCTTAGCAAGCCTTTATTTCCTTGTAGTTAGATTCTTTTTGCTGCTTGCCTATTGCACCCTTGGAACATATTTTCATGCTTTCTCTAATAAATCTGCCTTTCTTTACCTACAACTGTTTGCTAAATTATTCTTACTCCCATGCCTCCAGCCTTAGGTAGTCACTGCTACCTGTGACGATGTAATTATGTCACATATATGTGTGTGTATGTGTACATCTACATATGTAATTTCACTACCATCTTACATTTAATTTTCTGTTCATTTATTTTTATTTTTATTTTTACTGCTCTTTTTTCTCTTCTCCTTTGCCTGCTCTTGGATTAATCTATAATTTCCTATTGCTCCATTTTTACTCTCTATTAAATTTGAGCTCATACCATGTGTCTAATATTCCTTTCAAAAGGACCCTGTAAATTACATGCCTGTTTGGTATCTTATAATATAATACAATCATTTAATTATTAATTATTCCCTGAAGAAGATATTTTTCCTCCCTTACTGCTTTTTACTTATTTTGTCTTTAGAGTTCAACACTATTACTATGATATGTCTAGGCATGGTATTCAGCTAGGCATTTACTGTGCTTCTTAAATCTGTTTCAGTTGCACCCATTTTTTAAACATTCTTGGTCATTATCATTTAAGTGTTCTTTTACATTTTTTCATACTCTCTCTATGTGGCTCCAATTACAAGAATGATTGATCTCTTCACTCTTTTACCTCTCTCTCTCCTACCTCCCCTCCCTCTATTCAGTAGGTGGCCCTCCATGGTCCTACCCCCACCCCTACTCCAGTGCTGTGATTTTTTTATTATTGACCTGTCTTCTAGCATAATAGCACATGTTCTGTTGTGTGTACTATGTTTTTAAATTGCTTTAATGGGATCTCAGTTTTAAACATTGTAATTTTAATTTCTAAAACTTCTGTTTAGTAATTTTGTAAAGTTTCATTATCTGGTTAACTTCCTCATTTTTTTTCTATTTTCTTTATTGTTTATATATATTGAACACATTACCATAGTGCCCTTATATTCTTCATAATTTACTATCAAGGTCTGGATGCCTTAAGAATTTTTATAGCATTTGTCTATACTCTGGATTTCAAGAAATCATATTCCACTGTATTTCGGTAAACCCTGTGACTTAATTATTTAAATATGGTTGTGTAGAAAAATTATAAAGTCTCAAATGATGGTATCTTCCTCCCCAGTGAAAGAAAGTCATTCAGCTATTCAGTTGATATGGTTTCTGAACATCTTAATTAAATCAGGGATTTTTCTAACTTAAGTGTAACCTGCATTCTTGGTCAGAATTCAGCAACTATCCTGAGAGAAAAACTAGTCAAATATTCCAAGATCTCAAATTGTTTGAACAGAACTCTGCTCTGTTTTCTGTTCCCTGCATTGTTCATATACAGTTTTGTGCTCAGAGCCTCACCCTCCTTCCCACAACCAAATAAGTAAATAAGCATTTTACCCTGTGCCCAGGGTAAAATGGCTGCAAAAGTCAGATTGCCTATGATGACCTTGTCCAGTTTTATAGCAGGTACAATATCTAATGACTCAGCACTTAAGGAAGATTTTAAGCTAATATATTCCTATTTTTTCAGCATTCCTAATTATTGATGACTAGAACTTTACTATTTTATTTCACCTGAAAGTCAAGTTTCTCATTCAGTGAACTTTCTGGTGTCAACTTTTAAAGCCTCACTTGTCACCCGCCCTACCTGAACAACTCACAATTTAGGTGGCCAGTTTTAAGAAAGACTCAACATGTTAAAGTAATCTCTGTGATTCTCATCAGAAATACATTTGATTCATAGACCACATTCTGACAATCACTAAGATCTACCTCAACTTTGAGGTAAACATCACTGGGTTTAGAGATTTTAAGAACATTTTGCAGCAAACATTAAGATGAGATAAATGTGTAATATAATTTCAAATCCTTGTGCCCCATTTTGCCTCCCAGATCACAGTAAGTAAAAGTTACGACTAAACAGTCCAAAATTCAACTAAAATCTTTCCTCTTTAAAAGGCAATTTCTTATAGAAGATAAAGGTTAATCTCATTATATTTTATTTTCAAGTAACAGCACCATGACTTTTAGAGTCTTAACTTCTGAGAAGACATTAGAATCTTAAAAAAAATCTTTCCTTTCTCAGTAATTTTACTATTATTATTTCACTTCTTTGTGTCCAGATTCTTATATCTACTGCTGTTGCTCATATATTTTTTTCCTAAGTAAATTTTTATAATTATATATTTCTGCCCAAAAATTAATAACCAACTTTATATTGGTTATAATAATAGCAAATCTGACAGTTATGCTGAATTACAAATATAATAAAATGTTAATTTTTAGGTCTTCTGTGCCTGTTTATTGAAATATTTCTGATCAGAGAATATACCATAATTCTAAGCTGTGATCCACAGATATCTGCTTTTTGTCTTTCTGTTTTTAATTCATGATAGAACACTCCTGAGAAACACAGTGTGTCTATGCTCATAAATAAAAGTGTTATTCTTTGGCAACTGCACAGGGTCATATTATGTCCTTCAATTATTTTCCAGACAAAGAACTCTGCCTAATTTTCAACCTCTTTATATGAATATCCTGCCTTGCTTTACCAAGTAACATATCTCTCTCTCTTCCACTGCCCCGCTTTTATTTTCTCTTCCTCTGCCTGTCTCTTCTCCCCACCTCTTGTAGACTATTCATCATCCTTTTATTGTTTAACATAGCTACAGACACAGGCTGTGTTTTTGTCTACATTCTATAAGCTAGAAGCAAATATAATATGCAAAGTCCAAGTCAGGAATAGCCATTGATTAGAGATTATGTCAGAAAGATGATAGAATTGGAAGACTCAGACCATTTATTCCACAGAGAGACAGATTCAGCAATATGTGGACCAATTCCCTTTGTGAAAATTCTGAGAATGAGGGAGAGGATTCTGCCCCACCACAGGCAGGTACAAAACTAGCTGTATATGTGTTTTTAGGAGATTTCATGGCACTCACACACCATCGCCCCTCCAACTGGCTCAGAGTTGAGCCAGGGTAGAAACTCTCAGAAACTCCCTCCTGGAAGAAGAGAAGGAAAGAATGTAGCATGGGTCCTACATTCTAGTTTCTTGAGGCTCACCTAAGGACTCCTTTTTGTCTTAGCTGTCTCAGAGTACTGTTGAGACCAAACATGGTCTAGTTGCCTGGAGACAACTGAGAACAAAACAGAGCTGGATGACCGGCTGCTGCTCGGGGGCCCTGCTTACAGCAGAAAAAGCTGTGAGCGGATGGCCACTTCTCCCTCAGGAGGTAATGGGAGGAATGGGAAATAAGGAGAATGGAGTGTTTCTTCAAAATTCTATCTTTCTAGAGAGTTTCCTGAGGGATTGTTCTCTGTCTCACCTGTCTTAGAGCATCTGCAGGACTTAGTGTAATCTACATGCCTGGGGGCTGATGAGAAAGAAAATGGGTTGAGAGGCATACAGCAGACCCAGAGAACCTACAGGACCACAGACACACACCTGAGGGAGCAAGAACTATGAGCACCAGAAAAAAGAAAGAAGCAAATCCACTATAACAAATCTGGGGAAAACACGTTGACAGAAAAGTGTAAGAGGCCCCAAAATCTCCAGCTGGACGGGCTGGTGAAAATCTTTCCCTCTATAAATTCCCTTCACAAAGACTGGGGGAGGTGGTTTTTTTCAGATTCATGGATCTCAACTCAAACTAACAAGGCAAATATAGAAACAAAAACATAGCTAAAAAAAAGGCATAAAATAAATCTTCAGAAAATAATCCTAAATTTTGCCAGAGAAAACAACCATATAGTCAATCACTAGACATAAAACATAATTAAACAATCAGTGGTGAGACTCAAGTAGTTTTTTCTCAATTATTAATCTTAGTTCTTTACAAATTATCTAAATGCAGAAATTTTTACCAAATTACGTTGACTGTCACAGCATTATTATCTATTAAAATAAGGCAATAGAAGATGTTTTTGTTTTTGTTTTTTGAGATGGAGTCTCATTCTGTCACCCAAGCTGGAGTGCAGTGGCATGATCTCGTCTCAATACAACCTCTGCCTCCTGAATTCAAGCAATTCTCCTGCCTCAGCTTCCCAAATAGCTAGGATTACAGACAGCACCACCAAGCCTGATTAACTTTTGTATTTTTTAGTAGAGATGGGGTTTCATCATGTTGGCCAGGCTGGTCTTGAACTCCTGACCTCAGGTGATCCACCAACCTCTGCTTCCCAAAGTGCTGAGTTACAGGCATGAGCCACCGCATCCAGCCAAATTAAGCTTTTAAAGCATAGATTTTATTATGATTTTCATTAAAGAGTCTTAGAGACCTATCACATTATTTTACTATTTATTTATATTTTAGGACTTAGATTCTATTGGTATACTGCAACAAATAATATACCTTTCTCTTTTTTTAACTGTACTTAGAAGCCTAGAAAAAAGCATAATAATAATGTCAGAAAAATATCAACAAAATTCAATAGTTTTTAATATATATAATGCAACTGAAAATCAACAAAATGAAAACCAAGATATAATCACTTAAGAAATTTGTAAAAAAATTAGTGTATTAAGTTAAAGATTAATTAGAACTACAATGTAAACAATTTTTGCAATGCAGTCAAAACTGTATAATCTCTATGTGGTAAGATTTTTTATTGTTCTTTGCTGGTTTCCCAATAGAATCTAAAATTGAAATTATTTTCATGAAAATTTATGCTTGTTTTGTCTTTCACTTCCACAAAAATCTAGCTGTTCTATGTCGTTTCTTTTGAATGTTCTAACTGTATTCCCCAATGTCATGCCCACTACCTATATAAAAACTGACCCTTCTTAACTCTTCCTTTATCTGTATGTTGGTGTGTGTGTAATATGTTCATTTATATATATTTATATCATATGTACGTTTATATGTATATATACATTATATCTTCATTTATACCGTTCATTTTTATCTTATACCAGAAGATGGAGAAAGAACAACAAAACAAATAGCTGAGAGTGTGAACAGTTAAAAAAATATACTTCAATTTCTAAAGATAATTTTTTAAACATGTACTGAAATAAACATGCTCAAAAAAAAACAACTGTTTAAAGTGAGGAGAGAATATAACATTAACTATCAGTACTTAAATGCCCAAAGTTTATAGTTGATGAAAGTAAAGAGTTTAAAATTTCAGTTAAGCCAATGAAAACCTTAACTTTGCATGATGAAATTTATAGAAAGAGTGTTAGATGGAATATAATGATTCCTTGTAAACTGGTAAGATTGAAACTTTTTTTGAATGAAAATTATTGATAGTTTTAATATTTATCTAATAAATGTGTCAAAGAAACTAAAGAAGTGGATTTGGAAAATATAGAAATAATATTTACATATGTCATGAAAAATATATTGTAAAGTGATCTATTAGTGATACTAATTTGCTTTTGATTCTCACAAAATGGCTTTGCATAATTCATTACAAAGATTTCTCCACTAATCAATAATTATTTATTCAATGCATTAATTAATTAATATTTTCTATAATACTCATAGAAAACCAACTTTTTAATGAAAATGTTTTTCTGTAAACCCTTGTGGTCAAGGACTTGCAGAAACATGATTGACAAGATGAAAGATTTTTTTCAATGAGGCTATCTACATCCCTGTGGTGTTGATTACTGATAAAGACTAGATATAACACTATTTATTTAATTTTACAGTTGTTTCCTGATTACCCTACTCTGTTATTTTGTGGATATCGAGAAATTGATTTTAAATATAGGGGAAGGCAAGAGACCCAGAATATTTAAAACAGTATTAGTATTAAAAAAGAACAAAGAGCACTTGACACCATTTTACTTCAAAACTTACTGTAAAGCTATAGTAATCAAGACAGTTTGATAATAGTAAAATAATTCACACAGATATCAATGGCACAAAACAGAGTCCAGAAATATTCATAAAATAACTAGCCTTTTTTTCTGTGTCGTGAAGCTCCATTAAGACTTAATCACTAATTGGAAAGAATTTTCATTGTTTTTAGCTACATTCATCATTGCCTCTAAAATAAAAATTATTTCCATAAAATTATGCTAGCTTTGTCTCTCACTTCCACAGGATCTAGCTGCTCTGTGTAGTTTTCTTTGAATTTGCTGAATCAATCCCTAATGGGGTGCCCTCCACCAATATAAAAAAAAAGTCCCTTTTAACTCTTCCTTTTGTTCATTATTTTGGCTCAACAGAGGTAATTATAATAATAGTTACTCATTACAAAAGCTTACTGCGTGCCAGGTATAAGTCCAAATGCTCTCTTTACACTAGTAATTCACAATCACAAATGACCAGTGTGAGAGATGCTATTATTATCTCCACTTTATGAGGCAACTCAGGGACGGAATATTAATAAATTTTTTGAGATTCCACAGTTTGTTCAGTGACAAGCCTGGATTGCTGTTCACTTTACCATTTGCTCTACCATTTGATTTGATATAGAGGACAGGTGACTTTAGAGAGAATAAGGAATCAAGGATGATATTATATATGTTAAAATCATGACTTGCTTATAGATCACAATAAGTGTGTGTGTGTGTGTGTGTGTGTATCTTCAAACACATAAATGTGTTTAGGTAAACATGCTCCAGTGCTTGAAGATTTATGAAAATATATTTGTAACATGTTGATATCATTGGTTGAGTTTGTAAAGATATTTCTAAATATTTTTCCGTGTCTAAGCTCAGTTTGGTGTCATGTATTAGATGGTAATGAAAGATACAAACATTTCTATCTTCAAAAAACTTATTTTATTTGGCTGTTTGCTTGAAATTGTCAAGAATGTCTTGGACATTCTGAAAGTTTTATAATCTTCCAAACAGTAGTTCATTCATTGTTTTTATAAGTATCAGGTTACTTTAAGAAGTAACATACTTTTCTGTACTAAAATATAATTAGATTATGTAATGGATAAAGTTTCCTATTTCTCTACTAGTAAATTTACGGAGAAAAATATATATTTTAGAAGAAAAAAGAGAAAATGCAACTGTAACCGTGTTTTTTTCTTGGGTGTCAGTGAGGCACAATTCCCCTGAGTGAAGGCTGTGGGTTCTTGGCCTCCAACCCCTTAAAGAATAAGTGATGAGAACACTACAGGTGCACTGTATGCTCATAAATGTAAATATCAGACCGAAGAAGTGTTGCAGAAAGGTGATTTTATTTAGGTAGAGAAAAAAGAAGGAAAGGATAAGAAGAGAAAAGACTTCCACAAAAAGAGTGGAAGGGGATTCCAGAGGGAGCTCCCACCATGTGGGAGGAGATTCCAGAGAGTTGGAAATTCAGCGTGGGTGGGAGAAATTTCCACCTTCCCAAGTTCCTCTGGCCAATGAAAGGAATTCCTTTAATCTTCCACTGGGGTGATTGACTTTTAGTTTTTATTTCTACACCTGTGAAATGCAAACATAAACCGTTAAATATCCCAGATGGAGAGGGATGGGAGGGGGACATGGTGCTGGGAAATTCTTGCCCTTAAAACTATGCCCCCTCATGGACATGGAAAGAGAACACATTCCCTCACAACTATATGTAATAGATAATTTAAAGAGGTTATTCTATGTTTCAGTATGTTCTTACAGCACGAAAACACCTGGAGAAAGAACAATATAAACATACATTGGAAGTTAATATTAATGTGGCATCTTTTGTGTTGTAAACAGGCACTGGTGCTAGGTGCCACAAAGAGATTAAATCAGCACTGAGACAAAGGATCTCTCAGCAAGGCAACTTTACTTTCTGCTGAAAGGGTGCTACCCACCAGCAGCCTTGCAACAAAAGCACACCAAACAAAGGAGGCAGGGATATTTATATTTAACTCATTTGCCCTACTGCTGTTTCCTGTTTCCATTGTCTAGAACAGACCTCACATTCTAGGCTACCCCCAATTGGTTAACAACTTAAAACTTTTCCAAATAGGTAAAAGCAAGGGAGAACAAAGGAAAAGAGGAAGTTACTTATGAAAGATTTAGAGAAGTAATGACATTTCCAAATAAGGAAGGGGGATCAGCTATGAGCTAAGGCTTATCTGCCCTTGTCAGGGCAAATCAAATATCTCTGCTTATTTCTTTATTATAACTAAGGATTATTAGCAGAAGACTTTAGAGTAAATCAACTTAATAGGCCAAGAAAGCTTTGAAGAGGAACCTCTATTTACACTTATTTCATACAATTTCATCCCTTTTTTTATTCTATAATTCCTCTTCAAACTTGTTTAACAGGTCTTGGCTTAGTTGGTCTGTTTTGTTTTCTAAAAGAAGTAATGTTTCTGAGTAAAGTGGAGGAGGGGTTCGGGATACTTTAGTAAGAGTTGTGTCTACTAGCTTCTGCACCAGTCCTCAAATACATAACACCACATCCAACAAGAAGGAGTATACTTATTATAGTTGCTAAGAAAGTAAGAACTGAGGCTATCGTTTCTTTCCACTGGCCAAACCACCCTTCTAACCAATTTGAGATGGGGTTATTGATACCAGAATTCTTAGCTAATTCATTTCATAAAGCTGTAAGTCCTTGTAGGACTTGTGTTATGCTCCCATTGGGAGCAGTGTTGTTTGGAATGAAGTTACATCACTGGGTTTTAATCATAACACAAACACCACCTTTTTCTGCTAATATCATATGTAAGGCTATTATGTTTTCCCAGGCTATTTGGCTAAAGGATACTAATTGTTCAGCTATTCCTTTAACAGCACTGTTAGTATAACTAACAAACCACTGTTGGTTGTAATAAATATAATTTATCCAGTCTACATTTTTATTTATCATTACCCACCAGAAAAATGTTGACTCAAATCCTGCAGCTCTCTGCTCTCAAGCTTTAGATTTATCTGGTACTCCTCATGGGACTCCAGTTGCATCTAAATAGACATGGTAATTGAAGGGGCTACTCTGACTCACTGATGCTGTATTTTTCCTTTTTCTGGTTGATGAAATGTCAGGATAAAAGGGATAGCCAACTGGACTAGAGCACAAGTACCTCTGCAATTATTTGGCAGAGGGTCCAGTAAAGGTCTTCCAAAATACCACAATACATCCACTCAGCGACAACTAAGGGAAGACTGATGGGTTAGCTGTTGGAAGCGCCTGACTACGACATCCTGTTAAGTTTCCAAGGAATGCCAAATTTTCCCCTTGTCATTGCAGGCAAGAGGTAAAATTGGTCTTGGAAAATGGAGGCTGGATGGCCCTTGGGGACTGACCCACGGGGTCTTGTACTTCAGGAAATAGCAGAGAGAAAGAGTTTGGCATAGTTCATTATCCCTGGCTGTAGGACTTTGAAAAAGAGCTTCCATGCAGTTCATATCCTGTCAACTAGAGGACCATCTGAGTGCAAAGGGAACAACCTGGGCCTCTGGCCTACTGTGCATACAAGCATAACAATTGCTTTTGGTTAAAGTGTGAATGGAATATTTAATCCATTCTAACAAGATATTTTCATCTTGATATCCTGTTGCAATGGCTATGGTTTGCTTAGTCTTTTACTTCTACTACAGAGACTTTGGTTTTGTCATTGTGTCTGGGAGGAACCTTTACTTGAGTGAGATGTGACAGAGAAGTTGAAGAAGAAACATATTTCAAAAGCTCCTCTAGGATCCTTTCCTGAAGTGGAGCCCCCATGCCATAAATAGGACGTAATGAAGGGAGGAGTCTTGGGATGTTGCAATAGTAATAACAAGTCGTACAGGATTACCTTGGTTAGTTTACAGTTGGGAGGAGTGACCACTTTGGAGAAATGGATAAATGGTCTTAGGGACCGGCAAAGGCTAGTGGAAGCAGTCACACTAAAACCTTTGGTCATTCATAGGACAGTGGACCAAAAATAGCAAAGGGAATCTGTTTGAGAAAGAGAATCCCATTCCCACCTCTTAATACAACTACTATTTTCAGGATTTCTGTCTGTGCACGAAGGTGTTTTACCTTCCCAATCTGACAAAGTCCAAGAAGGACAAAGATACTTTTCTGAAGTCATAAGCTGTCTTTGGCTTTGTAAATTTCTACAGGGTATAACTAAACAAGCATGAAACATAATAACTTGGGGAAAATCTGATTTAGTTACACCAATGACAAAATGAGGAGTAGTGATAGGAAAGAGAGAAGAGAAAACATAGATAAATCAAGCTCTTCTTAACTTTAATTTGGTAAGGCTTGACTCTGGAATGACAGCCCATGATTCTGAAGATGGTGATGTTTTCTTGACTTGGGTATGATGAGTCCATCCTTTTTCTGCTGTTCAAATGGAAGTCTCAGTAGTTAACAGCACAAGGCAGGGACCTTCCCGAGATGGCTCGAACATACCTTCTTTCATCCTTTGATGAAAATGTGGTCTTTGGGCCAGTGCTTATGTATTGGAAACTCTAGGGGTGATATCTGTGCTGAAAGACCTTTAGTTTTAAAAGAAGAAATGGCCGGGCACAGTGGCTTGTGCCTGTAATCCCAGCACTTTGGGAGGCCAAGACAGGCGGATCACAAGGTCAAGAGATCGAGACCATCCTGACCAACATGGTAAAACACTGTCTCTACTAAAAATACAAAAATTAGCTGGATGTGGTTGTGTGTGCCTGTAGTCCCGGCTACTTGGGAGGCTGAGGCAGGAGAATTGCTTGAACCCAGGAGGCAGAGGTTGCAATGAGCTCAGATCGTGCCACTGTACTCCAGCCTGGCGCCTGGCAACAGAGTGAGACTTTGTCTCAAAAAAAAAAAAAGAGAAGAAATGGTAGAGGAGAGACCAAGTATATAATTTCTAAGAAACTGATCTTTTGTTTCAGATATAGGAATATCAGCACAGGAATGTAAGGTAACTCATACAACATTTCTATACGGGGATAGACCTATATCCTTTCTGGGAGCTATCCTAATCATTAATAAAGCAATGGGAAGACATTTGTTCCATGGTAGCCAGGTCTCCAGAATTAATTAGTTAAATGGTTTTTAAGGGTTTGATTCATTCTTTCTACCCTCCCAGAGGAGGAGGGATGCCAGGGGATATGGTACTCCCATTCTTTGTCTAGTACTTGAGCTAATTTCTTAATAATATGCATAGTAAAATGGGTTCCATTATCTTAATCAATGTTTTCCATCAATCCAAGTTGGGAATAATGTTCTCAATTAATACTTTTACTACATTTCTAGCAGTTGCTTTTGAAAAGGGAATGGCCTCTACCCAGTGGGTTAAATGATCTACTATTATTAGTAAATATTTTAGCTGACAAATAGGGGGCATTCCAGTGTAATCAACTTGAACACTTTAAATGTGAAGGATATGAACAGACACTCTCAAAAGAAGACAAATTTGTAGCCAACAAACATATGAAAAAATTCTCACCATCATTGGTCATTAAAGAAATGCAAATCAAAACCACATTGAGATACCATCTTATGCCAGCTAAAATGGTGATCATTAAAAAATCTGGAGACAACAGATGCTGGAGAGGATGTGGAGAAAGGGAATGCTCTTACACTGTTGGTGGGAGTGTAAATTATTTCCACCATTGTGGAAGACAGTGTGGCCATTCCTCAAGGATTTAGAAATTGAAATTCCATTTGAACCCCCATTACTGGGTATATACCCAAAGGATTATAAATCATTCCATTATAAAGACACATGTACATGTATATTCACTGTGGCACTGTTTACAATAACAAAGACCTGGAACCAACCCAAATGCCCATTGATGATAGACTGGAAAAATAAATGGGGCACATATATACTGTGAAATACTATGCAGCCATAAAAAACGATGAGTTTGTGTCCTTTATAGAGACATGGATGAATCTAGAAACCACCATTCTCAGCAAACTGACACAAGAACAGAAAACTAAACACCATGTTTTCACTCACAGGCAGGTGATGAACAATGAGAACGCTTGGGCACAGGGAAGGGAACAACACTCACAGGGCTAGGTGGGTGGGGAGGGAGGGGAGCAGATGGATAGTAAGGGGTTGTGGGGAGGATGGGGAGGAATAACACCAGGAGAAATGCTTGATGCAGGTGATGGTGGGAGGGAGGGATGGAGACAGCAAACCAACATGGAATGTATGTACCTATGCAGCAATCCTTAGGATGTAGGATGTGCACATGTACCCCAGAGCCCAAATACAATTAAAAAAAAACTATAGATAACAAAATTATCAACTTAAATCCAGAGATCGTCAGAATGGATTAAAAAACAGTCTCAACTATATACAGTATTTTCTAAATATAGTATATATATACAGTATTTTCTAAAAATAGTACACTTAAAATGTAAAGACGCAGATAGGTTTTGAGTATAAGAATGAGGAATACACACTGTATATTCAGTAAGTATATAAAAACTGGTATGATTATGTTAGTACTAAAAAGTTAGACTTCAAGACAAAACTTCAGTATTAGCAAGAATAAAGGACATTTAATGATGATAAAGGGCTCGCTGGGTGCGGAGGCTCAAGCCTGTAATCCCAGCACTTTGGGAGTCCGAGGCGGGTGGATCATGAGGTCAAGAGATCGAGACCATCTTGGTCAACATGGTGAAACCCCGTCTCTACTAAAAATACAGAAAATTAGCTGGGCATGGTGGCACGTACCTGTAATCCCAGCTACTTGGGAGGCTGAGGCAGGAGAATTGCCTGAACCCAGGAGGCGGAGGTTGCGGTGAGCCAAGATTGCGCCATTGCACTCCAGCCTGGGTAACAAGAGTGAAACTCCATCTCAAAAAAAAAAAGATGATAAAGGGCTCAATTCATCAAGAAGACAAAACAATTAAATAAATAAATAAATAAATAAAAATAAATGGTCTTAACCCTGAAGTTCTTCCTCTAAGGGGTAATTTTCTTAGGGCCTGTTTATTTGTTTTCTTACAAATTAAACAGCCATCTGTGATTTGTCTAGCTAGAAATTCCTATACACTCATAAACTCCAAGAATGGCATCACACAGAGCCTGGGAGCCCCAATGAGTCCCTTTATGCAAATGATACAAAACCTCTCTCATAATGGGCTTAGATAACATCTCCCTTTGATCTGAGAGTATCCATCTTCCTTCTAAATTCTCCTGAGCTCCAATCTCAGCTAATTTTTCTTTCTCAGAATAAGAGAAAATAGGAACTACTGTAAAGGGAGGGAGAGAAGGAGTCAAATAGAAAATGACTGTTTCAGAAACAACAGCCTCCTTAGCTTTTTGATCTGCCAGGTTATTCCCTCCACTTTCAAAAGAAAAATCATGTTGATGTCCTGTAACATGGACAATAGCTATTTCCTCTGGTTATTGGAGATTATTTAGAACACAGACAATCAATGGCTCATGAACAAGATCTTGACATCTACTGTTCATGAAGCCTCATTCAGCCCAGATTTTACCAAATGTGTGGGTTATCCCAAAGGCTTTCTTGGAATCTGTATAGATGTTTCCTATCTGGTTCTCTAAATATTTCAGAGCTTGGCTGAGTGCTTGAGCTCAGCAACTAATAGGGAATCTTCCTTATTCTATTTCTTTAAGAATTTCTCCATCAATTACTGCATACCCATTATGTCGTTTGCCATCAAATATCCAGGAGGAATCACCTATAAATAAATGCTGTCCTGTTTTAAAAGTAGTTTCTGCTAATTCAGGCCAGACTTTAGTATTATAATCAAATTAAATCTAGACACAGGTGTTCTGATTTTAACAACAGGGTCCCTGTCAGGAAACCTGACAGGTTAAGTGAACTGTCTATGGTTATGATTACATCATCTTTTTCTAATGGGATAGCTTTATACTTTAAAATTCTGGAGTCAGCCACCTCTCTGCTTTTTGGTTCAAGATGGCTCTGACTTGATGAGGGGTGCTTACTGCCAAGTATCCCCAAAAGGTAGTTTCCTGCTTTCTTCTACTAGGATTGCTGTGGCTGCAATGGAATGAATACACTGAGGGTATCCACAAGTAACGGAATCTAAAACTTTTGACAGGAAGGCTACTGGCTGCCAGCGGCCTCCATATTCTTGACTAAGCACTCGTAAAGCTACTCCATTATCTACATTACAAAAAGATGAAATGGTCTCTCTAAAGAAGGTAGAGCCAAAACAGGAGCAAACATCAGTCTTTCTTTAATTCATTAATTTGATTAACCTCTTCCAAGGACCACACAAGTGTGTCTGGCAGTCTTTTAGTTAGCTTCTCATATAGCAGTTTACTTCTTTGTGCATATGAGTCAGTCCATAAATGGCAGTATCCACTTAGCCCTAAAAATTTCCTAAGTTCTTGTTTCATTCAGAGCAAAGGCAAGGATATAATTCCTTCAATCCATTCAGGCCCTATTCTCTTTTTCCTGGCACTGATTAAATGGCCTAAGTATTTAACTTCAGGTTCTACATATTGGAGCTTTCCCCTTGAGACCTGCAACCCTTCAGAATGTAAATGATTTAGAATACATAGAGAGAATTCAGCTACTTTTTCTATATCTTCCCCAGACATAAGAATGTCATCCATGTACTGAAGTAAATGTAGCTGCTTTGGAAAGCAGCCTTCCCTATCATTTTCTCTAAAATGTGACTAAAGAGATTCGGAGAATTTGTAAATCCTTGGGGTAAAACTGTTCATCTGTATTGTTGCTTCTGTCCTGTGGGGGTCCTCCTACTCAAAAGCAAATACATCTCGGCTGACTTCAGCCAGAGGACATGCCCAGAAAGCATCTTTTAAATCTATCTCTGTAAACCACTGATGAGTTTAAGAAATCTTACTAAGAATATATGGGTTGGGCATAAAAAGTGGATTAAACTATTTCATCAGTAGCTCTCAGGTCTTGTACCAGTTGATATGATCCATCTGACTTCTTAATGGGTAAAATTGGAGTGTTGTAGAGACATACAGGTTCAAGAAGCCCATCATTAAAAGGCCTTCAACTACAGGTTTTAACCATACCTGTCCCTCTGAAGAGATACGATATTGCTTCCTCCTTATTACCTCCCCTGGAGTCTTTAATTTGACTTGTATTGGGGGAAATTCATAGCTTTCCTCGATTCTCCTCCTTTGGCCATACATCAAAATGAATATTTTTCTCACCTGTTTTAGTCAGCAAATTTTAAAATATTAGGAAGCTCTTTGGGCCAACTTATAGACCAATGCCTAATTTTAGCATTAAATCTCTCCCTAGTAGATTAGTGCCTGCTTCAGAAATTAATAAAAGTTGAATACAGGTTGACCAATATTTATATTTCACTTCTGTGTTTTCTAAAATCTTTGCTTTAAATTCTTCCCTTTTTACTCCAGAAACTAGCAGTTCCTCTGAAGAATGAATCAAATCAGCTGGGAAAAACAAACAAAACAAATGGGGTGCTCCAGAGTCAATTAAAAAAGGTTATTAACTCATGGTTACATCCCACCTCTAAATTTATCGAGGCCTTCTGGTGGGACTTGAAATAGGAAAGATAGAGCCCCTGACCTCCCATTCAACTTCTTCAAAAGTAGGCATGAGTGGAAGAGCTTCCTCAGCACTTTCTAATTCAAGACATTTTCTCTTAAAATGGCCAGTTTTCCACATTTGTAACATCTATCTTGCCCTCCTTCTCTCCCTTTCTTCCTTCTTTTCACATCCACAACCTTTACAACACCTACTTTGACTTCCTCCTTTAAAATACTGACTTTACCCTCTCTTCTTTTGTATTTCTGAGTTCCAGGACTTTCCTCTTTCATTACCTTTACAGAACTTTGCTGGCATGGGTCTAAATTTAGCTTCCAGAATCATTTGTCCTGGTGAATTCTGCCAAAAAATTTTTGCCTTTTACCTTTGCCTTTTTTCATCTCTCCTTACATATACTTTCTGGGCTTCTCCTCATAATTCGTGTATAGACCACTTCTTCCAGTTCTCTATCTTTTGCAACTTCTTTGTGATATCTGGCCAGCTATTAGTAACAAAATGTAATTTTATCATTCCCTGTCCAATGGGGCTTTCTGGATCTAAATCAGCATGTTTTCTTATTTATTCTCTCAATCTGTCTAGAAACTTCATAGGCCCTTCATCTTTTTCTTGTTGTACATCAAAAGCTTTAGAGAGATTTTGGGGTTGGGGTGCTGAATTAGTTCTCTTATATCTCTCATGTTATCCTCATAGGCTACAATATTATTGACCCATTGTGGGTCCTGAGCAGGAAATTTAATATCCTCTGGTGAGACCTTTTGGCCAGCAGGATGATCATGCTCCCAGGCTGCCATAGGAGCTCTGCAAATCATGTTCTGCTCTTCCTCTGAAAAAAGAATACCTAGGATTGATTTTAATTCAGTCCAAGTATACAACTGGGGACCTAGAAACTAATCAATCTGACCTGCTGCTTCATCAGGATCATTTAATAGTAGCTTAAGTTGTTTCTTTAGACTTCAGACCTCAGAAGCAGTTAGGGGAGCATTTGCAAAACCAATTGCCGCCCCTTTCTGAGGTACTTCCTTTAGAGGAAAAAGCTGTGAAACCAACTCCTTAGAGGTGAAGAGGAAAGGGAGATTTTGAATAATCTTTTTACATTGTTCTATTTCTCACTGAAGTTCCCTCCTTAAAGAAGGACACTCAGGCTGGCAATGATCAGGATTCCAGTGTGTCAGTTCCCAAGTGGCTAGGTCATGGTGGGGATGGATAAAAGGAGTGGGGAGTTCTGGTTCAGGATCTGGATCTGAGGCAGCAGCAGCCACCTGGAGAAGAGGATGCAGGAATGAGAGAAGATGGTCTAGAGGGTCCCACTTACTTGTAGATTGGTCCTGAATAAGAAGCTCACCTTTTTCAGAGGTATTAATCTCTGACTTTTTGTCACTCTCTCCTTCTTTTTCTATATCATTCAAAGGGTAAAAGAGAACAAGTACTTGGCAACAACAGAGAACGTAGTTTATTTCATCTTGTGAGACAGAGCTTTTGTTATTAACATTCATTATTAGAAGTTGACAAACCCAATCCTCATCCAACCCAAATTTTGGCCAGACAAATGCGGTCTTGAAGATAGGTTCTAAAGATCAGTTTTATTTTATCATTTGTTGCTTTTTCTTGTGTTTAGTAATTTCATTGTCCTTTCAATACTTTAGCATATGCCCTAAAGGGCTGTCAGAGGTGATTTGATCACCCTCACAATTTCTTTGCTCTGCTTTGCTTCCTGTCCCTGTTCCACTAGGAACATTTCCTATATTGGGTATTAATCAGGCTCAACCTCTCATCCCAGAGATTTCTCAACTATCTTATCCTGAGAGGTTAACCTGTTTCTTCTTTCCCCCTCTTCCAGAGATCTCTTTCACTCTTTCTTCTTTACGTCATCCTCTCTGGACACTCCCCTGGAGGAGATTTAGACCCCTTTTGGCGTAGGTACGCTGGTATAAGCCCCAAAGCAGGAATTTCCCAAGCCATATGAAGTAGCCACGGAATGACAGAGAGGACTCCCTCACTCCATCTGGCAGTAGGACTTGTCACCATCCACATAAACAACAGCGCAAGCAGTGAGACCTGTATCCATTCACACACACATTCAACCCTCCAGAAGTTGATCACCACTTTGTCACTCTTTTGCAATGTTTCCTACCTTGGCTTGTGCATGAGGTAGCCTGGTCACTGTGGTTCTGCAAGCCTTTCTTTTCCCCGTGTTGCTGAGAATCCAGGTGTATTCCTTGCACCAGTTGGGTCTTGGTGCTCTACCTACTGAGGCTGCCACAATGAGGCAGCAGGGTGTTCATGAGAGAGAACCACCCCAGAGGGGACTGGCTCTCTGTATGGGCCACCAAATTAGTTGGAAATGGGCACTGGTGCTTGGTGTCACAAAGAAACAAAATTAGCACTAAAACAAAGGATCTCTCAGAAAGGCAACTTTACTTTCTGCAGAAAGGGTGCTACTCACCAGCAACTTTTCCATGGGAGCACACCAAACAAAGGACACAGGAATATTTATAACTAATTTTAGATATTATATTTATATCTATGCATCACCCTACTGCTGTGTCCTGTTTCCACTGGCTGGAACAGGACCTCACATTCTAGGCTACACCCAATTGGCTAACAACTTAAAACTTTCCTAAATAGGTAAAAGCAAAGGAGAAAAAAGGAAAAGAGGAAGTTACTTCTGAAAGACTTGGAGAAATAATAACATTTCCAAATAAGCAAGGGAAATCAGCTATGAACTAAGACTTTTCCTGGTCCAGATATTTCAGGGCAAATATCTGGGCTATAATGTAAAAACTAAGAACACATAATATACTTATTTCTTTATTTATAACTAACAATTACTGAGGATTATTAGCAGAAAACTTAAGAGTAAATCAACCTAATAGGCCAAGAAAGTTTTAAAGAGGAACCTCTATTTACTTTTGTTTTCTACTTTTTGGGTTTTAAAAAGCTGTTAAAGTTATTTTTAAGTAAAGAAATTTCTGCTCAGCCACATATATCTGTGGATAAATTTCCTTATGGTTTGGACAAAGAAGTTAGACTATTTTTCATGCTAGAATTTTCAAGTTTTTCTTCTTCTTCTTCTTAGTGTGAAATATCAATTTCAGTTATTCTGGGGATTTCCTCAAAGAAACCCTGGCCAATGTGGATATAAAATGAGTTAAGGACACATTGTTTTTTGTTTTGCAGCATGATGACTGAGATTGGTTCATTGTCCTTATAGGTACTTACTGTAAATGGCTAGAAAATGATACTTACACCAGTATGTTTTCTCAATGCCAGAATAACAAAGTACAAACTCATCAGAAACCAGAGGTACATTGGTCCTTAAAATACTCCTATAGCTTCCTATTTCCCTTGGACTGACAGTCAAATCCCCTTAACATTTTCTTGAAAGGTTGACACAATCAGATTCCTCAACATACAGCATTACCTGTTGAATATCAGCTCCTTTCTCCCTGTCACTTACTCCATCCCAGAGCCTCTTGCCTTCTTCTTGTTCTTTCCTCACTGCAAGTACAATGCTGATTCATTCACCAGTGTTCTTCAAATATCCTTCTTTTTGGCTCCTGTTCTCATCCTTACTACATCCTTACAACTTCTCAGTGAAGCATCCTATTAAATGGCAAATAATCCCCACATTTAATGTTCTCCTCAGCTGTTTTACTTTTGTTATCTAATGCTTCTAATATACTGTGTATTTTATTACTTATTGTATTAGTATCTGTCTTTCTAAACTAGACTACAAACACCAGAATTTCAGGAACTGTTATCTCTTTTATCTACTAATTATATTATCTGCCTGTTGATTATGCTCAGTGCCAAATTATACTCAAGAAAATTTGTTAGATAAATTAATGAACAAATAAAATATTTAATATAATTCTTGAAAAAATGTGTTTGTGTACAAAAATAACTTTATAAATGTTTGAGAACCTATAATTATTAGGATAATTTTCTCTAATTCACTATTAGCCTATAAATAACAGTATTAAAATGGCTAAATAAAACACAAAGCTACCCACACCTATACACATGTGTGTGCATGAATTAATTCAACACACAATTGAATCATGAGTGCATATTTAAGAAAACCCTAAAGACTAATTGTGTGTATTAAATAAGAATGAGTATTACTCTGACTATTTTAACTATGTAAAAAATATCAACAAAACACTATTTTTGGCTGGGCATGGTGGCTCATATCTGTAATCCAAGAATATTGAGAGGCCAGGGCGGGTGGATCACTTGAGGCCAGGAGTTTGAGACTAGCCTGGCTAACATGGTGAAATCCCATCTCTACTAAC
Source organism: Leontopithecus rosalia (assembly GCA_028533165.1). Classification (NCBI taxonomy): domain Eukaryota; kingdom Metazoa; phylum Chordata; class Mammalia; order Primates; family Cebidae; genus Leontopithecus; species Leontopithecus rosalia. The sequence goes on along the minus strand of CM052650.1, from coordinate 145,916,980 downwards.
AATACAAAAATTAGCTAAGCCTGGTGGCTCATGCTTGCAATCCCAGCCACCCAGGAGGCTGAGGCAAGAGAATCACTTGACCTGGGAGGTTTAAAGTATTTTTTTTTTTTTGAGACAGAGTTTCACTCTTGTTACCCAGGCTGGAGTGCAATGGCACGATCTTGGCTCACTGCAACCTCCGCCTCCTGGGTTCAGGCAATTCTCCTGCCTCAGCCTCCTGAGTAGCTGGAATTACAGGCACATGCCACCATGCCCAGCTAATTTTTTGCATTTTTGGTAGAGACGGGGTTTCACCATGTTGACCAGGATGGTCTCGATCTCTTGACCTTGTGATCCACCCACCTCAGCCTCCCAAAGTGTTGGGATTACAGGCTTGAGCCACTGCACCCGGCAGTTTAAAGTCTTAAACATAAGACCTAATACAAAATACTCTATCTTGAGTTAATTTTTGTATAAGGTGTAAGAAAGGGCTTCAGTTTCCATTTTCTGGATGTGCCTAGCCAGTTTTCCCAACACCATTTATTAAGTAGGGAATCCATTTCCCATTGCTTGTTTTTGTCAGGTTTGTCAGAAATCAGATAATTGTAGATGTGTGGCATTATTACTGAAGCCTCTCTTCTGTTCTATTGGTATATATATCTGTTTTGGTATCAATGCCATGCTGTTTTGGTTACTGTAATCTTGTAGTATAGTTTGAAGTCAGGTAGTGTGATGCCTCCAGTTCTGTTCTTTTTGCTTGGAATTGTCTGGGGTATACAGGCTCTTTTTTGGTTCCATATGAAATTTAAAGTAGTTTTTTTCTAATTCAGTCAGGAAAGTCAATGGTAGCTTGATGGGGATTGCATTGAATCTATAAATTACTTTGGGTGGTATGGCCATTTTCATGACATTGATTATTCCTCTCTATGAGCATGGAATGTTTTTCCATTTGTTTGTATCCTCTCTTATTTTCCTGAGCGGTAGTTTATGGCTCTCCTTGAAGAGGTCCTTTGCATCCCTATAAGATGTATTCCTAGGTATTTCATTCTCTTTGTAGCTCAGAATTAAGAAAGTCACTCAAAACTGCACAATTACTGGAAACTGAACAACTTGCTCCTGAATGACTACTGGGTAAATAATGAAATTAAAGAAGAAATAAATAAGTTCTTTGAAACCAGTGAGAACAAAGACACAATGTACTGGAATCTCTGGGACACAGTTAAAGCAGTGTTTAGAGGGAAATTTTTAGCACTAAATGACCACAAGAGCAATAAGGAAAGATTAAAAACTGATACCCTAACATCAAAATTAAAATAACTAGAGAAGCTAGAGCAAAAAAAATTCAAAGGCTAGCAGAAGACAAGAAATAACTAAGATCAGAGCAGAATTGAGGGAGATAGAGACACACACACACAAAAAAAAAAAACCTTCAAAAAAATCAATGAATCCAGGAGTTGGTTTCTGGAAAAGATTAACAAAATGGATAGACCTCTAGCCAGGCTAATAAATAAGAAAAGAGAAGAATCAAATAGACACAATAAAAAATGACAAAGGGGATATTACCACTGATCCTAGAGAAATACAGCCTACCATCAGAGACTTCTATAAACACTTCTACACAAATAAAACAGAAAATCTAAAATAAAATGGATAAATTCCTGGACATGTACATCCTTACAAGACTAAACCAGGAAGAATTCAAATCCCTGAAATGCCGATAACAACTTTTGTAATTGAGGCAGTAATTAATAGCCTACCAACCAAAAACAAGGCCCAGGACCAGACAGATTCACCATTGAATTCTACCAGAGGTACAAAGAATAGCTGGTATCATTCCTTCTGAAACTATTCCAAATAACAGAAAAGAAGGGGCACTCCCTCACTCATTTTATGAGGCCAGCGTCATCCTGATACTAAAACCTAGCAGAGACACAACAGAAGAAGAAAATTTCATGCCAGTATCCCTGATGAACATCGATGTGAAAATCTTCAATAAAATACTGGCAAACCGACTGCAACATCACATCGAAAAGCTTATCCACCATGATCATGTCGGCTTCATCCTTGGGATGCAAGGCTGGTTCAGCATACACAAATGTAATTCATCACATAAACAGAACCAATGACAAAAATCACACAATTATTTCGATAGATGCAGACAAGGCCTTTGATAAAATTAAACACCTTCATGCTAAAGACTTTCAATAAACTAGATATTGATGGAACATATTTCAAAATGATGAGATATTTATGACAAACCAACAGCCAATATCATACTGAATAGGCAAAAGCTGGAAGCATTTCTTTTGACAATCAGCAAAAGAAAAGGATGCCCTCTCTTACCATTATTATTTAACATAGCATTTGAAGTTCTGGCCAAGCCAATCAGGCAAGAGAAGGAAACAAAGGGTATTCAATTAGGAAAAGAGGAAGTCAAAGTGTCTCTGTTTGCAGATGACATGATTGTATATTTAGAAGACCCCATAGTCTCAGCTCCAAAGCTCTTAAGCTGATAAGCAACTTCAACAAAGTCTCAGGATACAAGATCAATGTGCAAAAATCACAAGCATTTCTAAACACAAATAATAGACAGAGAGCCAAGTCATGAGTGAACTTTCATTCACAATGGCTACAAAAAATGCTATTTTTAATCACCAATACACGTTAACATAAAGATCTACTTTATGGTATGAAGTAGATGAAGTATGAAATAGCTGAAGTATTATTTATGGGTTTTATGGTTTCAAACAGAGAAACTATAAAGTGGTAAGGAAGAATGTTTGAAACTAATATAAAAGCAAAACTTAACCAATCCTCAAAAATATCACATTTATCACTTAATCTTTAAAAAGAAAGAAAGATTAGAGTAAAAGCTGTGGACCTGGGAAGTCACATTCTCTCTTTTTTTTTTTTAATTGCTTAACAGCTTAATTTTCTCTTTCTTTGACTTAACATGCAACTAGGCCAAACAAGGCAATTCTAGATTATCATTCCTTAAGGATATACTTATTAAACCATTGTTATATGTATAAAGGTAACTTTCATTAATTTATTTCTTAATAAAAATTAATAGACAGACATATTAGTTTTTGTGATCCATTTCTCACCACCAATTCAGCTCACAAATTTTACATGCAGAGCATTCTGCCTCTGATATCATTAACCAAAAATATCTTTCTCTTCATGTCTTTGAATAACAAACACTAAATTAAGGGTAGAATGTAATATGATCTCTCTAAGACCTTTATAGGATAATTTTGGATGCACATTTGAAAATGATCAATATTTATTTTTAAAAATACTAAAATATTAATACAAAGTTAATGCTGCAGATTTTGACATTTAAATTTTTAGTAACATTTTTGTACTAGGACTTTATCTTTTTTATTTTCTTATTACTTCGTTATTTATAATCAAAGCATGCAATAATTTTAGTTTAATAAGAAAGAACATACGTTTATATTTTTAAAGTTTAAAGTACTTATTTTAAATTAGTAATTCAAGAAATAAACTTAAAATATATTTTAATTATATCTTTTTCCTTGATTTATATTTGTAGAAAAAATTATGAGACATACATATGCTTATACTTACAAGTTTAAGCTTTTAAGTATATATTTAAGTATAAAGAAATATGTCTTATATTTATGTTCTATATTTCCATATATATTAAGCCTGCAACACCAATCTTCATGCTTAACTGGAAAGGAAAAGTCTCAGCCAATTGAAGCAACAGTGATAGAGAAATGAAGATGAGTTTACTATAAATATGAGTAGTTTTATTATCAAATTAGAAAATGTCATTAAAAAATAGTTTCTGTGGAAAAACACAAATTGAGTGAGTTAAAATGATGGCAGTATTTAGGTCTCTGTAGGTATTTGATCAGAAGTGTTTGTTTATAATTGGGATGGAGCATATTGAATGGATATTCTATAATGTTTTATTCTGTCAGTTGTAGGTAAAAAACGTTTTTCAGGGCTAATCATTTTCTCTCACTCAAAATAAATTGCTTGTGGAATTTAGCAAACTCTAATCAGTTTATCTTCTGAAATGTTGATGTGTATTTGATGTGAATTCAAAGTATTATATGATTTTTTTCTTTATTTTCATCCTTATGGTTCAAAAGCTGCCACATACATCAAATATCCTATGAACACAAAAATACATGATAATGAAAGGAAGACATGCTTACCAAATGTATAGGATATAATAGCTTTTGTCCTTGACCTGCATCAAACAAAGCCAGCAGACAAAAGGAGGAATGAATAGAAACTGCCAGACTGGGTCAAGTATCAGTTTCCTTACTGAGTAAACAACTTAGAACTTCTCCTCACTTCTCAGTGCATATTCTTCTGCCATCCCTGATAACAGTTCAAAACTGATTTCTATGATTTCTATGACTAGGTATCAATGTTTCAGATATTATCTTCTTTCTTTTAAAAGTGCATAGACTATGGATAAATCTGTCGGGCATCAGCCATGGGGCAGTTTTTGAATTTGTGATGCGGAGGTTTTATTAGAACTACACATCTCACATGCACGTCCACAATGATGTTTTACAGAGTTACCGAACAAATCATTTTCCCAATTTTAATGTCAGATTTAATAACTAAGTAAACCCTCCCATTGTTTTTGAAGTTACTTAAACAACTTTTCTTTCAATTCACGTAAGTTGTACAAGGAACATAGTAGTGGAAATGGAGGAGGTAAGTGGGCTGAACTTTCATTCTTTTATTTAATTTATTCATGAATTTCTACTTGACATTTTTAACTCATCTGATTACCGCTTCCATATTTCTGAATTTTGTTGTAAAATTTTCATTTGCAGCAGCTGCTCTACTCTGGATTAGCAAATTGTCATTCTTTATGTCTCTTTCCCTTTCAGTTTTATCTGCCGGCTTTAAGCAGAATTACTATTCTAAGAATGTTTTAATTAATGTAATTAAGGAAGATATACACCTGTTCAAATTGTTAGCATTCCACATATGCTTAAAATCATTTAAAGTTTTTTTCAGTATTTTAACATATATAACCCTTTGGGTTCCTGGTCTTCTTCTATTTTACAGTTACTTTGTTTCCGTAACCCAAATAAAACAGTCCCAGGTTCCATCCCAGATCCTGTTGAAAATCTCCTACTATCATATCATTATACTTCTGAGGGTTCCTAACCAGTTGGTTATGTTAATCTGTAATTTCTTACTCCTGATATCTGCTCCCAGAGCTAGTCTCAATTATCACCTGTAAAAGCTGACTGCTTCACCTTTAGCTCTGTTCATTTGTGTATGTTTCAACTTTAATTCCTCAGAGAAAAGCCAACACAAGTTTACAGTGGTGACACTTTCACAAAAGTTCTGAGATAGCAGGGGTGTGATAGGAAATCAGAGATTAGAACCCGAATCAGAACAAGGAACAAATCAAATACAATTGACCCTTTAAAAACAGGAGGGTTGGAGACACAGACACCCACCTCCTTCCGCAGTTGAGAATTCACATATAACTTTTGACTTCCCCAGAACTTAGCTTCTAATAGGCTCTTGTTGACCAAAAGCCTTACAGATAACATATGAATTATATATTGCATTCTTAAAATAAATGAGCTAAAGAAATGCTATTAAGAAAATAAAAGAGCAAATACATTTCGTTACTATACTGTATTTAATAATACTGTGAGTTTACATTGTCTGTTTCCAAAAAATAGTCCTCTGTCTGAAATGCTGGGAAATTGCCATTGCAGACCTAATTCTGTGGTACATATCAGGCAATTCAACTTTACATTTTAAAGTCATGACTCTTTGCTTCTTGAGAGTATTTTCAGTATCACTAGTGGCACTTTGCATGGATTCCGTGGTGTTATTCAAGGTTTATGATATTACACTAAAAACATGAAAAAATATACTAGAACTGCAAGGGATTACATTTTACTGCCATACACAATTTACTAGAGACAAACTGCTCAAGTGGAGATAATTAGCATTACATGGTGTTGTAAGGGGATGCTTGCAACACAAGAACTCACCACAATAGCAATAGGAGGTGGCCACCAAATTATTATAGCAGTACAGTATGCCCTACAGGTAATTGTATGCAGTTATAATTTAATACTGCATATTTACATTTATTTATATTTCTCTCAGCTGTGAATGGCACTGTGTATAGTCTGTATATGTATTTGTAAGTTTTTATAAATTTTAACTTTTTATAATCTGTATTTTGTGATAGTAAATGATAAAATATGCTAGTATATGCATGTACTTTGTCTATTTAGGACAGATCTAACTTTTTTCCTTTTTTGAACATTTCTGCACAGTGTATTTGCAAGATTTTTTTTTAAATATTTGCAAATCTCCAAAAAATTTTCTATTTACTTGTAAAAAATTATGAAAGTGGAGTGATACAATTCAAGCCTAGAATTTTCAAGAGTCAACTGTACTATAATCAGTCTTCTTTCAAGTTCCTCTTACATTCTTCAACTTGCTGATATGTATTTCTCATCATTCATAATGATCCCCAAATCCAAGCCTCCTACCATTTCCTGGGCCATTTCCGAATTCCCAAAGTTTTGTTTCTCTGGAGTTTTGAGAAATCATTTTTAATATTTTTGACTGTATTATATAAAATTGCCTAAATCTTATATTGGTTTATTTCTATAGTTTTAACATAGCTTAATATCCAATAAAAATGAATAAAAACAGACAGGCAATAAAGGCCATTACCAGTGTTGATATAAATTTCTTCTTCTATGAGTAAGTCTATAGATTATAAGAATCCTATAAGATTTGAAATACACACACACACAGACACATACACACACACACACACACACACACACACACACATATATATATATATGCAAACACATACACACAAATATTGGCTATCAAATCAATACCCTTAGGGAATATCATAGAAATAGCTTTCAATGAAATATTTTAGACAGAGAAGTCATTTTAACTGTAATCCACTTAATGCTGCATAACTGTTTTGTAAGCTTTTACTTTAAATGTGTTTGTGCATTTGTATACAATGTAAAACAAATAGTGGAAGAAATAAAAGACTGAGTTTCTATAGCAATTAGGAAGCACACATAACTGTTGGAGGAATAAATGAGAATGTATATAAAAGAGTTTACTAAACTAATATTCTTAAGCAAATACTGTTTTGTAATTTTTTTTCTTTTTTTTGTTTTTTTTTTAAATTTTTAATGCATTTTAGGTTTTGGGGTACATGTGCAGAACATGCAAGATAGTTGCATAGGTACACACGTGGCAGTGTGTTTTGCTGCCTTCTGCCCCTTCACCCATATTTGGCATTTCTCCCCATGCCATCCCTCCCCCGCTCCCCCTCCTGCTGTCCCTCCCCTATTTCCCCCAATAGACCTCAGTGTGTGGTACTCCCTTCCCTGTGTCCATGTGTTCTCATTGTTCATCACCCGCCTATGAGTGAGTATATATGGTGTTTCCTTTTCTGTTCTTGTGTCAATTTGCTGAGAATGATGTTCTCCAGATTCATCCATGTCCCTACAAAGGACATGAAAGAAAATATTTTAAATTACATGATGGATAATAAAGGAATACATCTAAACAAGAAAATTCTTAACCATAGTTTGAATAAAAGAATATTGATACAATAAATGTTTTATATAAGAAATACATTTAATGCTGAAACTACAAAAACGATAGCATGAAAATCATTGAAATGTGTACCAAATCAACAACTGTGTTTCTATATAAAGTTTAAACATTAGAAAATAGATATTTAAGACATGTAGAATTGTAAATATAAATTAGAGATAAAATTTTGTCAATATCAGTTACAAATTTTTTAAAATTTTCTTATAAATATAGATGTCTCATAATGAAAGTTACAAATAAGAAAAGCATTTCCACAAAGATTTGTATTAAATGTTTAATGACAAATACACAATTAGATTTATTGATTTTATCAGAGTAGCTACTGCCATCTATAATTTCAGAAGTGCTTGCAGTTATTTATGGCTTTTAGTGAACTATAACCAACTATCGAAATAAACTATAATCCCTAAAGCCTTTGGCATGCCATTTAATACCACTTTTTATTTCATTTTTGATAAGGCACAGTGATGACTCTATCCTGCATAGAAATGACAAACTGAGAATAAAAAAGACATAAATGATTTCCAACACCTTGGATGGTCTTTAAACAACATCAGTAAAATTGAGTATTCTCTGAACACTGTCACCAAATGTGTCATTCAGGATAATGGAACTACGGAACTGACAGTCAGTTAGAAGCTCAAGGACACCATGATATGATACATCTGCCAATTATAGGGGAGCTTAACACTAATGCAGAATAAATGGTTTACATCAAAATGTGTTGGAATGACAACTGCTAAGAAAGTATCAAAGAAAGTGGATTTTTTCTTTCAAGGAAGACTACACTGCTAAGAAACTTGCAGTTCAGTTATTATCAACATAGTCAGAAAAGACTATGGAATTCTTTAAACTATAGAGCCCTGTAGAACTAACATTAATTCCATGATTTGGGAGCAAAGATCAAAACATCACTACTTCCAATGGTATCAGACATTTTCACAAAGCAAATTTTATCCATAATTTTGTTTTTTATTAAAGCATGATAAAAGCTTACAATTGAGCTACATATAGCTTCCTATCAAAAAAAAAGAATAAATATTACTAAATTAAGTAACTTCAAGGCAGTAGATGTTTTGGAAAGAAAAAAGTGCTGGTAATATTTTTAATATAATATCCTAGAAGACAAAAATAGACTCATATTATTAGATGACTGACTCTAAGGGTCTTTTAAAACTAATGAAAGATATCATTGACTCAATGATCATATATGTTTGTATGCTAAGGTAGCATCTTATTTATTCCTGTCTAATCACATCCATCTCTAGTTGACAGTGATAATATATGATCAGGCAGTTGAATAAAAGACAGAACAACCCCAAATACACAATTGTGTTAAATTTAAAAATTCAAGGCAGAGGAAATAGCATTTACAAAGTCAAGGAGGTATATGACAAACAGGCATATTTTGCTATAATAGTCATAAATACAACCAAAGATGCATAAGAGAACCAAAGACACAAACGACATGATTATCTCAATAGATGCAGAGAAGGCCTTTGACAAAATTTAACAGCCCTGTATGCTAAAAACTCTCACTAAACTAAGTATCAATAGAATGTATCTCAAAATAATAAGATCTGTTTATGATAAACCCACAGCCAATATCATACTTAATCGGCAAAAATTGGAAGCATTCCCTTTGAAAACTGGCACAAAACAAGGATGCCCTCTTTCACGACTCCTATTCAACATAGTATTGAAAGTTCTGGCCAGGACAGTCAGGCAAGAAAAAGAAATAAAGGATATTCAATTAGGAAAAGAGGAAGGCAAATTGTCTCTATTTGCAGATGACATGATTGTATATTTAAAAGACCCCATCTTCTCAGCCCCAAATCTCCTTAAGCTGATAAGCAACTTCAGCAAAGTCTCAGGATGCAAAATCAATGTGCAAAAATCACAAGCATTCCTATATACCAATAACAGACAGAGAGCCAAATCATGAGCAAATTCCCATTCACAATTGTTACAAAAAGAATAAAATGTCTAGTAATGCAACTAACAAGGAATGTGAAGGACCTCTTCAAGGAGAACTAGAAACCACTGCTCAAGGAAATTAGAGAGGATACAAACAGATGGAAAAATATTCCATGCTGATGGTTAAGAAGAATCAATATCATGAAAATGGTCATACTGCATGAAGTAATTTATAGATTCAATGCTATCCCCATCAAGTACCATTGATTTTCTTCACAGAATTGGAAAAACCCTCCTTAAACTTTACATGAAAGCAAAAAAGAGCCCCCACAGCCAAAATAATTCTGACAAAAAAAAAAGCTGGAGACATCACTCTACCTGACTTCAAACTATTCTACAAGGCTGCACTAATCAAAACAGCATGGTACTGGTACTAACACAGAGATGTAGACCAATGGAACAAAACAGAGGCCTCAGAAATAACATCACACATCTACAACCATCTGATCTTTTACAAACCTGACAAAAACAAGCAATGGGTAAATGATTCCCTATTTAATAAATGGTGTTGGAAAAACAGGCTAACTATATGGAGAAACCTGAAACTGAATCCTTTCCTTACAACTTATACAAAAATTAACTCCAGGTGGATTAAAGATTTAAACATAAGACCTAACACCCTAGAAAACTTAGGCAATACCATTCAGGACATAGGCATGAGCAAAGACTTCATGACTAAAACACCAAAAGCAATGGCAACAAAAGCTGAAATAGACAAATGGGATCAATTAAACTGAAATGCTTCTGCACAACAAAAGAAGCTACCATTAGCATGTACTGGCAGCCAACAGAATGGGAAAACATTTTTGCAATCTACCCATCTGACAAAGGGCTAATATCCTGCATCTACAAAGAACTAAACAAATTTACAAGAAAAAAATCAATAACCTCATTCAAAAAGTGGGTGAAGGATATGAACAGAAACTTCTCAAAAGAAAACATTTATGCAGCCAACAAACATGAAAAAAAGCTCATCATCACTGGTCATTAGAGAAATGCAAATCAAAACCACATTGGGATACCATCTCATGCCAGTTAGAATAGCGATCACTAAAAATTCAGGAGACAACAGATACTGGAGAGGATGTGGAGAAATAGGAACACTTTTGTATATTAACAGAAACAGGTTAACCTAGAAATAGGAACACTTTTACACTGTTGGTGGGAGTATAAATTAGTTCAACCATTGTGGAAGACAGTGTGACTATTCCTCAAAGATCTAGAACTAGAAATACCACTTGACCCAGCAAACCCATTACTGGGTATATACACAATGGATTATAAATCATTCCATTATAAAGACACATGCACACATATGTTTATTGCAGCACTGTTCACAATAGCAAAGTTGTGGATCCAACCCAAATGCCCATCAATGCTAGACTGGATAAAGAAAATATGGCACATATACAACATGAAATACTATGTACGCGGCCATAAAAAAGGATGAGTTTGTGTCCTTTGCAGGGACATTGGATGAAGCTGGAAGCCATCATTCTCAGCAAACCAACACAAGAACAGAAAACAAAACACCACATGTTCTCATTCATAAGTGGATGTTGAACAATGAGAATGTACCACCTTTTTCTTTATTAATCTATTGAAGAACATCTTGGTTGCTATCAAATTTTAGCAGTTATGAATAAAGCTACTACAAACATATGTGTCTAGGTTTATGTGTGAACATGGACACAGGGAGAGGAACATCACACACTGGCATCTATAGGGGAATGGGAGCTAGAGGAAGGACAGCAATGGGTAGGGGTTAGCGGAGGGATATCGTTAGGAGAAATACCTAATGTAGATGACAGGGTGATGGATGCAGCAAACCACCATGTCACATGTCTACCTATGTAACAAACCTACACATTTTGCACATGTTCCCCAGAACTTGTATAATAATTAAAAAAAAAATAAGAAAAAGTCAGAAGCATAGTAAAAGAACTAGGAGATAATTATTCAAGGAATTGCAGATCTTATTTAAATCTAAGGTAATATTGAAAATCACATTTTGATGTTTAATTTTCATTCACCATCCAGTTATTAGTGGTGAGTAGTCAAACTGTTGAGGAAATATAAATATAAATCTATTTAGCATTTTCTATGTGCTGGAGCTTAGTCTTGAGCAATGCCCTGCTTATTCAAGTTGTCCCTTTTCTTCCTTTCCTTCTCATTAGATAAAATGTTGTGATAATCAACCAGCTTTATTTAACTATTGGCAATTGTCTGATGGCATTGATTGTTTTTATTTCTAATTACGTAGACTTCTTTTGGATGTATTTTGTTTTTAATCTAAATTAGCAGATTTTATATTTCAGATCAGTTGTGGATTTCTAAAAAATAATTAGAACTTCCTGTATGTCAATTTCTCCTATTATTAATGTATTGCATTAGTGTGGCACAATTATGACAATTGCACCAATATTGGTACACTTTTAACTATAGTTCATGGTTTATATTAGGAATCACTCTTTGTGTTGTACATTTCATTTTTTTTTTACAAAATGTATGACATACATCCACCATTACAATACCTTTTTTAAAATATATATATATTATTTATATATAAAATATATATTTGTATATATATAAATATATATATTTGTATATATATAAATACATATATTTGTATATATATAAATAATATATTATGTATATATATAAATATATATATTATTTATATATATAAATATATATTATTTATATATATAAATATATATATAAATAATATATATTTATATATATAAATAATATATATTTATATATATAAAATATATATATATTTAATTGCATTTTAGGTTCTGGAGTACATATGAAGAACATACAAGATTGCTGGTACATACATGGCAATGTGGTTTGCTGCCTTCCTCCCCATCACCTATATCTGGAATTTCTCCCCATGTTATCCCTCCCCAACTCCCCACCCACCACTGTCCCTCCCCTAGTTCCCAACTCCCACAGACCCCAGCGTGTGATGCTCCCCTCCTTGTGTCCATGTGTTCTCATTGTTCAACACCCACCTATAAGTGAGAACATGTGGTGTTTGATTTTTTGTTCTTGTGTCAGTTTGCTGCGAATGATGGTTTCCATGTTCATCCATATCCCTACAAAGGAAACAAACTCATCGTGTTTTATGGCAGCATAGTATTCCATGCTGTGTATATGCCACATTTTCCCTGTCCAGTCTATCATCGATGGGCATTTGGGTTGGTTCCAAGTCTTTGCTATTGTAAACAGTGCTGCAACAAACATTTGTGTGCATGTATCTTTATAACAGAATGATTTATAATCCTTTGGATATACACCCAGGAATGGGATTGCTGGGTCAAATGGAATTTCTATTTCTAGGTCCTTGAGGAATCACCACACTGTCTTCCACAATGGTTGAACTAATTTACACTCCCACCAACAGTATAAAAGTGTTCCTATTTCTCCACATCCTCTCCAGCATCAGTTGTCTCCAGATTTTTTAATGATCATCATTGTAACTGGCATGAAATCGTATCTCAATGTGGTTTTGATTTGCATTTCTCTAATAATCAGTGATGATGAGCATTTTTTCATATGCTTCTTGGCCTCATGTCTGTCTTATTTTGTAAAGTGTTTGTTCATATCCTTCACCCACTTTTGAATGGGCTTATTTGTTTTTTTTCTTGTAAATCTGTTTTAGTTCTTTGTGGATTCTGGATATCAGTCCTTTGTCAGATGGGTAGATTGCAAAAAAATTTTGCCGTTCTTTTGGTTGCCGATTCACTCTAGTGGCTGTTTTTTTGTTTGTTTGTGTGTGTGTGTGTGTGTGTGTGTGTGTGTGTGTGCTGTGCAGATGCTCTGAAGTTTAATTAGGACCTATTTGTCTATTTTGGCTTTTGTTGCCAATGCTTTTGGTGTTTTAGTCATGAAGTCCTTGTCCATGCCTGAGTCCTGAATGGTTTTGCCTAGATTTTCTTCTACGGTTTTTACAGTGACAAGTCTTATGTTTAAGTATTTTATTCATCTGGAGTAAATTTTAGTGTAAGGTGTCAAGAACGGGTTCAGTTTTTGCTTTCTGCACATGGCTAGTCAGTTTTCCCAACATCATTTATTAAACAAGGAATCTTTTCCCCATTGCTTGTTTTTGTGAGGTTTGTCAAAGATCAGATGGCTGTAGATGTATGGCATTGCCTCCAAGGCCTCTGTTCCGTTCCATTGGTCTATATCTCTGTTGTGGTACCAGTATCATGTTGTTTTGATTACTGTAGCCCTGTAGTATAGTTTGAAGTAAGGTAGTGTGATGTCTCCAGCTTTGTTCTTTTTGCTTAGAATTGACTTATCTGTGTGGTCCCTCTTTTGGTTTCATATGAAGTTTAAAGTGCTTTTTCCAGTTCTGTGCAGAAGGTCATTAGTAGCTTGATGGGGATAACATTGAATCTATAAATTACTTCAGGCAGTATGGCCATTTTCATGATACCGATTTTTCCTAACCATGAACATGGAATGTTTCTCCATCTGTTTGTGTCCTCTCTTATTTCCTTGAGCAGTGCTTTGCAGTTCTCCTTGAAGAAGTCCTTTACATTCTTTGCTAGTTGTATTCCTAGGTATTTTATTCTCTTTGTAGCAATTATTAATGGCAGTTCATCCTTCATTTGGCTCTCTTCAAGTCTGTTATTGGTGTATAGGAATCCTTGTGATTTTTGCACATTGATTTTGTATCCTGAGACTTTGCTGAAGTTGCTCATCAGTTTCAGGAGATTTTGGACTGAGACATGGGGTCTTCTAAATATACAATCATGTCATCTGCAAATAGAAACTGTTTGACTTCCTCCTTTCATAATTGAATACCCTTTATTGCTTTTTTCTTGCCTGATTGCTCTGGCTAGAACTTTCAATACTATACTGAATAGGAGTGGTGAGAGTGGGAATCCTTGTCTAGTGCTAGATTTCAAAGGGAATGCCTCTTTTGCCCATTCAGTATGATATTGGCTGTGGGTTTGTCATACATAGCTTTTATTATTTTGAGATATGTTCCATTGATACCTAGTTTATCAACAGTTTTTACCATAAAGGGCTATTCAATTTTGTCAAAGGCCTTCTCTGCATCTATAGAGATAATCATGTGGTTTTTGTCTTTGGTTCTGTTTACATGATGAATTACATTTATAGATTTGCATATGTTGAACCAGCCTTGCATCCCTAGGATGAAGCCGAATTGATCATGATGGATAAGTTTTTTGATGTCCTGTTGTAATTGGTTTGCCAGTATTTTATTGAAGATTGTTGCCTTTATGTTCTTCATGGATATTGACCTATAATTTTCTTTTTTAGTTGTGTCTCTGCCAGGTTTTCATATAAGGATCATGTCAGTTTTTATAAGATGAGTTAGGGAGGTTTCCCTCTTTTTGTATTGTTTGGAATTGTTTCAAAAGAAAGGTAGCAGCTCCTCTTTGTACATTTGGTAAAATATGGCTGTGAACCCATCTGGACCTGGACTTTTTGGTTGGAAGGGTATCAATTGCTTCCTCAACTTCAGATCTTGTTATTGGTCTATTCAGGGATTCAACTTCTTCCTGGTTTAGCCTTGGGAGGGTGTAAGTTTCCAGGAATTTATCCACTTCTTCTATATTTACTGGCTTATGTGCATAGAGTTGTTTGTAGTAATCTCTGATGGTAGTTTGTATTTCTGGGGAGGTGGTGGTGATATCCCCTTTATTATTTTTTATTGCATGTATTCAATTCGTCTCTCTTTTCATTAGTCTGACTATTTTGTTGATCTTTTCAACAAAAAGCCTCCTTGATTTATTGATGTTTGAAAGGTTTTTTGTGTCTCTATCTCCTTCAGTTCTGCTCTGATCTTAATTATTTCTTGTCTTCTGCTAGCTTTTGAATTTGTTTGATCTTGCCACTCTAGTTCTTTTAATTGTGATGATAGGGTGTTGAATTTAGGTCTTTTCTCGCTTTTCATGTGGGCATTTAGTGCTATAAATTTTCCTCTAAACACTGCTTTAAATGTGTCCCAGAGATTCTGGTGCATTGTGTTCGTTCTCATTAGTTTCAAAGAATATCTTTATTTATGCCTTTATTTAATATTTATCCAGTAGTCATTCAGGAGCAGGTTGTTCAGTTTCAATGTAGGTCCACGGTTTTGCATGAGTTTCTTAATCCTGACTTCTAATTTGATTGCACTGTGGTCTGAGAGACTGGTTGTTATGATTTCCTTTCTTTTACATTTGCTGAGGAGTGATTTACTTTCAATTATGTGGTCAATTTTAGAGTAAGTGTGATGTGATGCTGAGAAGAATGTATATTCTGTGGATTTGGGTGGAGAATTCTGTGGATGTCTATTTGGTCCACTTGGTCCAGATCTGAGTTCAAGTCCTGGATATTCTTGTTAATTTTCTGTCTAGTTGATCTGTCTAATATTGACAGTGGAGTGTTAAAGTCTCCCAGTATTATTGTGTGGGAGTCTAAGTCTCTTTGTAGGTTGTAAAGAAATTGCTTTATGTATCTGGGTGCTCCTGTATTGGGTGCATATATATTTAGGTTAGCCTTTCTTGATGCATTGGTCCCTTTACCATTATGTAATGCCCTTCTTTGTCTCTTTTGATCTTTGTTGCTTTAAAGTCCATTTTGTCAGGGACTAGGATTGCAACCCCTGCTTTTTTTCACTGTTTGCTTGGTAAACCTTCGCCTACCCCTTAATTTTGAGTCTATGTGTGTCTTTGCATGTGAGATGGATCTCCTAAATACAGTACAACTAATGGGGCTTTTCTTTTTATCCAATTTGCTAGTCGTGTCTTTTGATTGGGGCCTTTACTGCATTTATATTTAAGGTTAACATTGTTATGTGTGAATTTGATCCTGCCATTTTGATACTAGCTGGTTGTTTTGTCCATTAGTTGATGCAGTTTCTTCATTGTGTCAATGGTCTTTACCATTTGGTACATTTTTGCAGTGGCTGGTACTGGTTGTTTCTTTCTATATTTAGTGCTTCCTTTAGGAGCTCTTGTAAGGCAGGTCTGGTAGTGATAAAATCTCTCATCAATTGCTTGTCTGTAAAAGATTTTATTTCTCCTTCCCTTATGAAGTTTAGTCTGGCTGGATGTGAAATTCTGAGTTGAAAGGTCTTTTGTTTAAGGATGTTGAATATTGGCCCACACTCTCTTCTGGCTTATAGGGTATCTGTCAAAAGATCCACTGTGAGTCTGACAGCCTTCCCTTTGTGGGTAACTTGACCTTTCTCTCTGGCTGCCCTTAGCCTTTTTTCCTCCATTTCAACCCTGGTGAATCTGACAATTATGTGCCTTGGGGTCACGCTTCTTGAGGAATATCTTTGTGGTGTTCTCTGTATTTTCTGTATTTGAATGTTGACCTACCTTATTAGGTTGGGGATGTTCTCCTGGATAATATCCTGAAGAGTGTTTTCCAGCTTGAACTCATTCTCCCCGTCACAATTACGTACACTGATCAAACGTAGATTAGGTCTTTTCACTTAATCCCATATTTCTTGTAGGCTTTGTTCATTTCTTTTCACTTATTTTGCCTAGTCTTACCTTCTCATTTTGTTTCATTGCGTTAATATTCAATCTTTGATATCCTTTCTTCTGCTTGATCTATTCGGCTATTGAAACTTCTGTCTGCTTCACAAACTTCTCGTGCTGTTCTTTAGCTCCATCAAGTCATTTATGTTGTTCTCTAAGCTCATTATTCTAGTTAGTATTTCATCTAACCTTTTTTCAATGTTCTTAGTTTCTTGGCATTGGGTTAGAACATGTTCCTTCAGCTAAGCGAAGTTTGTTGTTATCCACCGTCTGAAGCCTGCTTCTGTCAATTTATCAAACTCATCCTCCACCCAGTTTTGTTCCCTTGCTGGTGAGGAGTTGTGATCCCTTGGAGGAGGAGAGGCATTCTGGTTTTTGGTGTTTTCATTCTTTTTGCTCTGGTTTCTTCCCTTCTTCATGGATTTATCTACCTTTGATCTTTGAAGTTGGTGTCTTTTTAATGAGGTCTGTAAGTAGAAGTCATTTTACTTGATGTTGAGGCTATTTCTTTCTGTTTTTGAGTTTTCCTTCTAACAGTCTGGGCCCCCCTACTGCAAGACTACTGGTGGTCCACTCCACATCCTGCTTGCCTGGAAACCACCTGCAGGGGCTGCAGAACAGCAAGGATTGCTGCCTGTTCCTCCTTCTGGTAGCTTTGTCTCAGAAGGGTACCCACCAGATGTTAGCCAGAGCTCTCCTGTATGGGGTGACTCTTCGGATACACAGGAGGCAGGGAGCCACTTGAAGAGGTAGTCTGTCCCTTGTCACAGCTCACATGTGCTGAGAGCTCCATTTGTCCCTTCAAAACTGCTGGGCAGGGACGTTTAAGTCTACTGCAGTGGAACTCACGACCACTCCTTTTTCCAGGTGCTCTGTGCTAGGACAGTGTGGCTTTATTTATAATTCCCTGAAAGGCTGCTGCCTTTGTCAGAGATGCCCTGCTCAGCAAGGAGAGTCTAGTCACAGTCTGCCTACATAAGCATTGTTGAGCTGCCTTGGGCTCCCAGCAGCTGCTGTGTAAACTTCTTTATGCTTTTGTTTGCACAGGTAAGATTAGAGCTGCCTTGGTAATGGCAGACTAACCTCCCCGCACTGAGCTCCACCATTCAGAGTCCAGTTCAAACTGTTGTGCTGGCTGTGAAAATCCCAAGCCAGTGAAATTCAGTTTGCTGGTCTCTGTGGGTGTGGGACCTGCAAAGCCAGATCTCCTGGCTCCTGCCATCATCTCCCTTTCTTTCAGGGGTATGGGTGATTCTGTCTTGCAGGAGCTCCAGGCACCAGTCAAAATAGCTGTTCAGATTTGCACTGGGTACTGGCAGCGCAGGCTGAATCAGCCACCCAGCTTTGCCCTGGAAATCCACAGGCCCTGTCAGCAGGTGGGGATCTCCTGGTGTGTGGGCTGCAAAGACCATGGGAGAAGTTCAGTTTCTGAACCGGAGCTGTGGAGTGGCCGGAAACATCTCCAGTGTCCTCTGTTGGGTAGGAGGGAGGGCCCTCCAGCTCATTGCACTTTCCAGGTGAGGCAACACTCCACCCTGCCTTGGTTTGCCCTCCTTGGGCTACACCCACTGTCCAACCAGTCCCATTGAGATGAACCTGGTACCTTGGTTGGATACACGGAGATCACCTGCCTTCTGTGTCGCTCTCACTGGGAACTGCACTCCAGAGCTGTTCCTATTCAGCCTCTTGGCAGAAGACCAAAACTTTTTTTAGTATATGAGCATTAAGCTTTAAAATATAGAGTTTATAATGATCTAAGAAAAATAATTTTCTTACTCTCACAATTACTTTTCATCATCCATACCGTTTTTAATGAACCTCAAAATGCCATTTATTCCAGGAGGCAGTACACTTTTGGCAGCATATAGACAAAATATTTACAAAGAATACAATGCAATTGTGGTATATTATCAAATTATAAAAATGTCTTAGTTTTACAGATATTAAAATGTAAAAAAGTGAGCACTGAAATCGATACTTGGGTTATCATTTTACCCTGTTTAATATAGTATTAAATGATAATATGAGAAAATATATCCAGAATTTTAGAGAAATGTTTAATTGTTCAAAGGCTATAACATTATTCATGAAATGATAAAAATATCTACAAAGTTATAATGGATATTATTCAAAAATATTGGAATTTAGGTAATATTATATTTCTTGAAAAATCTTATTTTTGAAAAATGCTTCATATTTCATGTAGGGTTTAAAGATTTTGGAATTAGTCCTTTAATAGTAATCGCATTTAGAGTGTTTCCCAAATGGAAAATCTCATTCTGTCAGCCTGATGTTAGATTTAACTGGACTTAATGACTAATGTTTATATTTTGTTATGCACCCTATTGAGAGAATGGCACCAACTATTTTTTTCTCTCCCACTTACTTCCAATTTCATGAAGTAAAGTATTTCTCAAAAAAACAGAACATCTTTGAATTATACTTTTTTTCTAATTATTATAGGCATAGAATTTCTTTGAAGGTGACAGCAAGAGACTGTATTTCTGATGTTATTTTCAGTCTGGCAATTACTGAATTATTGAATTAAACTAGTTATAACTGTTTGCTGAGATAAAATAAAAGTTTAATGAAGAAATGGAGCAAACTTAGTATTTGATCATCAATCTGCATGTCAGTAAGGCAATTTCTTTATACTGAAGACCCTTTCTTGGCATCTTTGTTGCAGTTAATACCTATTATAGAGATAAAAACACATCAAAGTTTACATCTCAGCCAGTTCCAGAGGAAAGTTAAATAAGTGTGTTTGCCTTAATGCAGACTTGCTTTTACATTTTTTGATAAATCCATCATTTAGGAAGGTAACTCAGTGTTCTTGAGTTAACTTTCCAAATTGAGATTTTTTCATATTCCTGAAGGCAGAGTTAAGAAACGCAGAGCAGATGGAATGTGAACTTCTCTTAGAGCTAAGTTTTCTCCAAATAAAAGCCCCTAAATGTATAAAATATTACCAAATATCTCCCCCAATTTAGCCAATGGAATAGAATCTCAGTGGAATTAAATGCCAATAGAATAGAAGTTTCCCCAAATGGATCCAAAGGTATAAAAACTGTCATCATAGTTTATATGTCTCCAACCATTTATAATTAAACTGCCTGCAAGGAAAGTTGTCCATATGCTCCTTGACTTAAAATGGGGTTAGGATCTGATAAGCCCATCCCATGTTAAAAATATTGTAAGTTGAAATGTATTTAATATCCTCAATAAATCTAACATAATGTTGAGAAATCATGTTGAATCATTGTAAGTCAAGGATCTTCCATATTCCTATGACTCAATTTCTTCTGGTAGTCTTTCAGAGGATTCACTATTAATGTTGGCATTCAGTTCCCTAGAGAAAATTAAGTTAGCTGGGAAGTAATGCAAATAGATCAATGATTGATGATTAATAGATAGATACATAGGAGATAGAAAGGTAGATAGATATAGAGATAGATAGATAGATAGATGACAGACAAATAAGCAAGCATGCAATCATAAAACGGTCATGACATATACAAGCAGTTAGTATGAATCTTATTATTTTTTTTTTTTGAGACGGAGTTTCACTCCTGTTACCCAGGCTGGAGTGCAATGGCGTGATATCCGCTCACTGCAATCTCCGCCTCCTGGGTTCAGGCAATTCTCCTGCCTCAGCCTCCTGTGTAGCTGGGATTACAGGCACACGCCACCATGCCCAGTTAATTTTTTGTATTTTTAGTAGAGACGGGGTTTCACCATGTTGATCAAGATGGTCTCGATCTCTTGACCTTGTGATCCACCCACCTCGGCCTCCCAAAGCATGAATCGTAAAACCACTCATTTAAATACTATATCTTGACAGGAAAGAAGAGAAGTGACATCTCTCTGTCATATGAATTGAAACTATCATATGAGCTGAATAATTCAGCAGTGGCCTTGAGATGTATAGAGATCAGAGAAAACTGACCACTTTTATCACAGTTAAAAATTGTTTTCTATTATTGCCAGATAAAACAAATCTAAAACAAATTTTAAAAGTCTTAAATATATGAGAATATGTATTTTAACCTTAAATTCACTTACTGTTGTGTGATAAATATCTGTAAAAAAATTTGTAACAGTCACTCTATTTAAAGATCTTAAAACAAGAATTTTAGCCATTAGTCAACCTACCTGCTGAGCGTACCCCAAATCTGCCACAGAGCACAATTGGTGAAAGTATACCTCAATTGTGCAACAAGTAGCAAATCTTTCTATTTCATGTAAATAGTATAAGATACTTTTCTCTAGGTACATGGTCATTGCTTAATGACTTAAACACACACACTCTTTGCATACATGATTAAATTTATTTAAGCCGTCCCTATTTGCAATTTTATTTAAGACTTTATTTTATTTCCTTTAGATTTGTTTTAATCTGGCAATAATAGGAACCAATTTCGGGCTGTTTTCTACTCCAAAGCGGCTTGTTTACTCCAATCTCTATACATGGGGCCACTGCTGAATTCTTCAGCTCATATGATAGTTTCAGCTCATATGACAGACAGATGTCACTCCTCTTCCATCCTGTCCTGATATAGTATTTAAATTAGTGGTTTTAATAATAGATATTTGCCATTTTTTAATACTGGTCACACGTGTTTGTAATAAAAGAAAATATTTCTGCTTAAAAAACACTTACATATACACATAGATATTTTACTATATATACACTATGCACATAGTATAATAGAGTTTATCTCTGGAGGAGCCACTAACATACCATGTGGTCCAAGAGTTGCCTTAGAAAGGAAAAGCATCTCTTCAATTGTAGGAGTGTCTGTGGAGAAACATTCCAGGCAAATGAATTAAGTTTTTAGTTGGAGTGACACATCATAGAGAGAGTTTCTTGGTTTTTTTAAAATGTCAATTTATTAGATTCTTGTTGTCTTATTTCTTTCAATTCTTCATACTCTTTTACTGTAGAATGGAATTTGCGGGAAGTGGTTGGTGACAAGAGCCATTTTAACCTTTGTTTTAGGACACATGGTGTTTTCCCATCAAATTGAGGGCATAGTTGTTACTGAAGACAATTAGTATTCATATTTATGTATTAGACTCACAATAAGATACCACCATATACCCACAAAAATACTCAAAATTATAAATGTGAAAAACACCAAGTATTTGCAAGAATGAAGGGCAACTATAATTCTTAGCCATTACTAGTAGTGATATAAAATACTACAACTTCTTTGTAAATATATGAAAATTTCTTATGAAGTTAAAAATACATTTACCCTGCTACCTAAGGATTCTCGACCTAGTTATTTACCCAGCAACAGGAAAAATTCCTATCCACACTGAACTTGTACACACAAGAATGTTCATGGAAAATTTGTTCCTTATAGCCCAAACCTGCAAAACCTGGACAGGGCACAATTGTGAATCAAACTAGGTTAGATTTATACAAAGTAGTTATACTCAGCATTAAAAGGATTGAGCTACTAATTTACATAGCTTGGATGACTTTCATTTCTCTTTCTCAGTGGAAGAAAAAGCTACACAAAAAGCAGTACCTTGGCTCCCTCAGAGTAAGGGTAGGTCATTGAATGAGAAGTGTCAAAAGAAAAAATTTTTGACTATTTGAATATAAGACGTTTTTATAGGGGCGTGAGCTACATGGGTTAATGTACTTGTCAAAACTTACCAAGCTGTATGCACAAGATTTGTGATTCGCACTCTACATACACTTTGCCTAAAATGAACAACTGTAAACAAAAATTATCCAGACTTAAACTATTTTTTTTCCTTCACTCTATTCAACAGTTAAGGAATGCCAAAAGCAAAAAGTGGAGTTATTGTGAATTAGGGTTTGTCAGAGAGATCAAGAGAAAGATGTTACAATTATTAGAAAGAGCAGAGTTAAAATGAAAAGCCAACGTGGGGGTTGGCAGTAGAGGGAAAAAGACTGAGCACTGGAAGAAAATCAATGGGTAGATGTAGAGAGGTCAAATCTACTCAGAGAAGAGGTTTAGAGAGAATAGCCAAGAAAAAATGCTGGATTCATAGGAAATTGTAGTCAGAAAGTGCCAAGGTCAAGTTTCAGATTTCAGATAATTCAACAGTTTGAAGTTTCGCAGGCCCCAGTGTTTGCAGATGTGAGTGATAAACTGACCCACCAAAGCAAAGGAGTTTCCCAGGGCTGCCATCACCAAGTATTCTAAAGTGGATGACTTGGAACAGCAAAAATTGATACTCACATGGTTTTGTGAGTTGCAAGCCCAAAGTCAGTGTGTTAGCTGGGCCTTGCTCCCTCTGCAGCTACAAGAGAAGGATCTGTCACTGGCCTCTCTGCTAGATTCTAGTAACTTCAGACATCTCTTGGTTTGTAGATGGTATTTACCCAGGGTCTTCATATCATCTTCCCTCTGTGTGGCACTTTCTTTTCACATGTCATTCCTTTCATGTGCATTTACCTGCCTTCAAAATTTCTATTTTTATAAATACGCAGTCATATTGGATTGGGAATCACACAGATGACCTCATCTTAACTCATTACATAGTGCTATGACCCTATTGCCAAATACAGCCACATTCTAAGGTACTGGGTTTAGGACTTCAACATAGGAACTTAGAAAGGATACAATTCAACATAAAGCCCATGGCTGTGGAAACTGAGTTATTAAAGGAATTGAGAAGTTAGTGATGGATACTGAGAATAATGAGTAAAAACAATAATTTGTTATGACATGAGTCAGAGGTCAAGGATAAAGGAACAAGGAGCTAGATGGAGCATGGGGAACAAAGCCAGTTGCCACTGAGGAGTGGAGGTGTGTGAGAAAGAGCAATAATTTTTGAGGGAAGCCAAATCAGCCTTATGTGCAGAGAATGTAGAATTGGGTTGTGGTGAAAGGCAGCCCAGTGGATAGGATAAGAGGAACAAGAAGGCTCATACAGAGTAGGATCCCAATGTGAGTGCAAGTGAGCCAGGGAGCCTGTTAATGCAGGAAGGCTTAGGTATTGCCTGTGAACTGGACAATTCCTCCCTCATTGCCTTCACCTTATTTGCTTAAAATGACATTATATTTTATGTCTTTTTGTGCTTAGGAGGGAAAGGCCAAACTCTTTTCCCTGAAGGGTTTGCAGTAGCTGCTTTCTTTGTTTCAAACATGATATTTGCATGACTGGGGCATTAATGTCATCCATCTCTCAGCTTAAATGTCACCAGCTCAGAGAAGCCTTCCCTGCCAAAGCAATACAAAATGACTACCTCGCCAATATCTATCACATTACACTTTAATTATTTTCATGGAAGGCATCACTGTTTGACAAATTTCTAAATTGTTTATATTGTATATGTTTTAACACATAATAATGTAAGTGAAAAATGAATAGGAACCTTAACTCTTGATCACTTCTGTGTTAGCAGCAACTAGAGCAGTGACCGGAACAGGGAAGTACTTAAGAAATATTTGTTGAATGAATGGCGATCGTTTAAAAACCTGGAGACAACAAATGCTAGAGAGGATGTGGAGAAATAGGAACACTTTTACACTGTTGATCGGAGTGTAAATTAGTTCAACCGTTGTGGCAGACAGTGTGGCGATTCCTCAAAGATCTAGAACTAGAAATATCATTTGACCCAGCAATCCCATTACTGGGTATATACCCAAAGGATTATAAATCATTCTATTATAAAGACACACGCACATGTATGTTTACTGCAGCACTGCTCACAATAGCAAAGACTTGGAACCAACCCAAATGCCCATCAATGATAGACTTGATAAAGAAAATGTGACACATACACACCATGGAATACTATGCAGCCATAAAATGGATGAGTTCACGTCCAGACACCATAAAGCCAGACACCATCATTCTCAGCAAACTGACACAAGAACAGAAAACCAAACACCAAATATTCTCACTCATAAGTGGCTGTTGAACAATGAGAACACATGGACCCAGGAGGGAAACATCACACACCAGGGCCTGCTGGGGAGTGGGAAACTAGGGGAGGGATAGCAGGAGGTTGGTGGTTAGTGGAGGGATAGCATTAGGAGAAATACCTAATGTAGATGATGGAGTGAGAGATGCCACAAACCACTATTGCACGTGTATACCTATGTAACAAACCACATTCTGCACATGTACCCCAGAATTTAAAATATAATTTAAAAAATAAAAAAAGAAAAGAAAGAAATACTTGTTGAATGAAGCAAGATGTCTATTGGTTCATCCTCATGTTCTCAGCATGTAGTACAGACCATGTAACATAAGATGTGCTCAGTAAATAATTGTGAATGCATTAATAAATGAATAGATAAATGACCAAAGGTAATAACCTTTTCAGTAATTACCAGAGATGCCACAAATTGAGATAACACATGATAACATTTTCCAGCTGGATGTTTACAGAATGAATTACTTCCTCCAAAATTCTGGAAGATATAGCAAGTTTGGTAGGCTGAAAAATGACTCCAAGAGATGTTCAGACCTAATCTTCATAACCTGGGAACAGGTTATCCTACATGGCAAAATGGATTTAGCAAATGTAATTAAGTTAATGATCTTTAGATGGGGAAATTAACTTGGGTTATTTGGTGAGCCCAATGTAATCAACATGATCTTTATAAAAGGGAGGCAGGAGGATTAGAGTTAGAAGGTTAAGTGATGAATGAAGCAGAAGGAAGCAAGTCAGAGAGAAGTGTACATATAATATGCTGGTGGCTTTGAAGATGGAGGAAGAGCCCACAAGCCAAGGAATGTAGAAAGGTTATAGAAGTTGTAACCAACAGGGAAATCAATTCTGCTTTAGACAGATTCTCCTCTAAATCTCCCCTGATGTGTTCAGAAGGAATGCTGTGCTATGTCCCCATTTTAAATTCCTGATCTTTGGTTCTATGAGAGAATCAATGTGTGTGTGTTTTGAACCACTCAATTTGTTATAGCAGCAATAGGAAACAAACACAGTGGGTGAGGGGCAAGGTAGAAAGTTTGATTGCATGGATTCATTAAACATTGGGAGGGATCCTTGGATGGTAAATTTGTTTTGCCACATTTTATTTACAGTAAAGTCACTATATTATAATATATAATTGAATATGTGACTATGTGTATATATATTTTTTATATTGTTTTTCTACATGATACTAATTCATAGAATAAAATAAAATTACTATTATTTAATTCCAATATATATGTATTTTATATTGTTTTTCTACATGATACTAATTCATAGAATGAAATAAAATTGCTATTACTTTATTCCAGTGTATATGTATGTGAACCAATTTTTCAAAAACCAGAAATTATTTTTTCCCTTTGCCTTATTAGAAACACAATTGCCCTCTTTATTCACTATTCTTTATAGTTATCTTTTACAAAACCAATAATGTTATAAACAGGCTGCATTAATGCTGCCTCACAATAGGTTAAATTTAAGTCAATAAATAGTCATAGAAAGCAGAATTTTATAACTCAGAGAAATCTTTTAGATGCTTACTACACAAGTGATGATTCCTGGATCAGCAGCATCAACAGCACCTAGGCATTTATTGGAACTGCAGACGCTTCCTCCACTCCAACTCTGTGGAATCAGAACTTACATTTTAATAACATCCCAGGTAATCTATGTGCACAGTAAATTTTGAAAAGCACTGGTTTCTTTCATCTAATCAAATTTTGTTTTATGAATAAGAACTTTCTAATAAATTAAAAGCCACGATTTTTAATTTGTTAAAAACAAGAATGCAAATCTCATACTTTGAGCTCTTTCTGCTAGTTTTTTTTCTTTACTGTAGACTAATAACTACTACCACCAACTACTAGTTTTGATTGAACATTTTCCCTTTAATTGTGACAACCACTTTAGTGCTGAGTGCAGGGATGTGGGGCAGATGGGAGGTGGGAGGTGGGTGAGTCATACAGGCTGTTTTTTATGTGTGTATCACATGTGTCATCTTCCTATCAGATCAGCAATTTCAGTTTCTCACCTCTGGGAGTAACTGACTATACACCTGGGTTTGGGGGAATCATAAACTATTAATTCATTCTCTTTATTTTATAGTGGTGGAGAAAATGACCATAATAGAAGGAAAATGAGTCCATGAAGTCCATAAAGTTGAAGAAGTCAGAAGGTCCTGAATATTAACAAGAGATTAAACCTAAAAATACACCTATGTAAAAAATGAGAAACATGTTGGAAAGAGCTGATGTGTTGAACTGTAAATTAAATTACATTTCAACTGTATTTTGTTGCAAATTAAATTATACTTATTTTTCTACTAATTGTACTGATTTTTTAAAATATCAGAGGTACTGATTAAATTGTCTCATAAAATATTACATAAAACTCCAAAATATTTTATTTAAAAAAAAATGCCTCATATTCTGAAAACAATGATCTGATAAAAGGGTCCATCTAAATAGCTTCCACTGCTATACTTATTATAATAAATCAACTGGTGAGAGAGATGGTACTAAATTTAAAATCTGAACACAACCAAAAAGAAAAAAAAATAAAATTAAAATAGGGATTAAAGAAGAGATTATAAAAAGGAATCATTTTACTATAATTGTTTTTTCTGGTTCCCTTTTTAAATATACTGTCAAACTATATTGTTTATGCCTTTCTAAGAGGAGAATACAATTTACTTATTTATACGACCTAAAACTTAATCTTATTTAAGATATTATAATTCACTGGTATTGTAAGTTCTTTGGAAATTTTTAAAGAACAAGCACTCATTTTTTTACAGTTTATATTGACCACAATTAATCGTGTTTTTGCTCTACAGTTTCTCTCCTAACCTGTCAAAGCTGTCACTTAAATATGTACTGCACACAGTGTCAATCCTTAAGGGTTAAAATAAAACCAGTCAGAAATTTTCAAGATATAGACAAATTCAAGATATGTCATTATTTTCTTCATTGCTTATGAGATTGAGAGAAAATCCATTACATGTAAAATTTAAATAATAATGAGATGCATCACCAGTCATCAAGTATGTTGTAGCCCATAGAATAAAACCAAAAGTGACTAGATTAATCAGGAAAACTTGATTTTTTTTCTACATTTTAGCATGACAAATGAAAAGCGAATCATTAAAAATTAATGATTGTGTGAAACTAGACCCACATGTTAAGCAATATTAATATAGATAGGAAATAGATTACTGATAGGTGAGTAATAGTCTTGGGTAAGAGTCAGATAAACAGAGAGATGACTGACAGTTACAAATAAGTCAGAAAATACTTATAAATGTTAATAAAATTGTTATGTAGATTATAAGACATATAATAGTAATAAGCCCTCTAAGTTCAGGTGCAGTGAGGGAAACAGGTCTTGGCTTCATTACTCGCTAGCTGTGTAAATACACTAATATCATTGAACTTCCAAAAGCCTTTGTTTTCTTCCCTGTTGAAAGCTATAATTATATTGGTTCACCACCCAGGGGTAAAATTGAATAGATCTATTAATATTTAAACAATATTGCATCTATCCAAGTATAGCCACCATGGGAAAATAATAAAAATATTTAAGTAATTTCTTGATTTCTCAAATTATAACTGCATAAAATAACAAGGTTGTCAGTATTACATGTGTAAAATATGCACAGCTATATAATTCAGAGGTAGCACAACTGAAACACCCAATTAATGAAGTAGTCAGCCTGTTATATTTTTGTATTGAATTTTTAATTCAAGCACAGACCATTTTCAGGCCTTTCCAAGAACGATAGATCTAAAATGTCAAATGTCACTTCTTGGAATCAATATAATGCAAACTTAATAGAGCCTAACAATGATATAATTTCTTTTCATATACCCATAATCATTATTAAGGTAAAAATATTAATTTTTTGTTGAATATGAGAGTAGAAAATTAAGCCTTCCTAGTTTGATAACAATTCATCTTATAATAAATCTTCTAGAGAAAACAGGTTCTCACAGGTGGGCAGGCATCTTGATTCTGGTACTTCTGAAGAGAAGAGTAAGATGTCATCCTCCCCTTCACCCTTTTTTCTCTGTGCATAGGCATGGCACTTACATCTGACTGCAGGCAAGATTTCATTTTTGTTATGTCTGTTATTTTCTTTCTGTTTAATGAAACACTAAATAAACATGCAAAACACTAAGGCAATGTTAAGGAAGCAGAGCTCATCTGTCTTTTACCCCATCTGAGAGTCTGGATTTTAGTCTTCATGGGGAAATGACAAAAATAGGTTAAAGAAGGCTTATTTAGTGTGAGACTGGAAAAAAGCAGTACCACTGACAAAATAACCAATTTGACTGGGAAAGAAAGTCAACCAGCACACAGACTTACAGGTAGAAACAGACAGATATCTTCAGGAAGTTCACAAGCAAAGACTTCTATTTCAAACAAGCAAAAAGAATGACAAGCTCCTACAGGGGAGCTTTGTGATATAGGCTTCTGCTTCAATGCAGTGAGAAGGGACTTCCCCTAAGTGGTCTAGTGGTACTGACCTTCAGTGTCCTTCAATGAGCTGCCTCACATGTAGTAACATGGACAAGGCTGCTCCTGCCTATATGTAAAATGTTACCTCTATTCGTTTTCTACTTCCGTGCAACAAATTACCACAAATAAAGCACCTTAAGCAGCATACTTCTATAGTTTCACAGTTCCTATGAATCAGGAGTTAGACGGGGTCTAGCTGGATTTTCTGTTTCAGGGTCTCCCAGGCTGCAGTTTAGGTGTCAGTTGATGTTGTGCTCTCATGAGAGTCTAGACTATTAAAGATCCATTTCCAAATTCCTGCAGGCTGTTGATGGAATTCATTAAGATTTCTATTTTTGTTCTGGCTGAAATGATGTCCTTAGGTCCTAATCTGCATCCAGTGTCCTACCATGTGTCACATACATAGCTATGGCTATGGCTGTTCCCATCTTCAGGTCCAGCAGGAGAATCTTTCTAACCCAGTCCCTCATTTTTTAAAAACATTTACTTTAAGTTCTGGAATACATGTGTTGAATGTCCAGGTTTGTTACATAGGTATACATGTGCCATGGTGGTTTGTTGCACCCGTCAACTCGTCATCTAGGTTTTAAGACTGTCATGCATTAGGTATTTGTCCTAGTGCTCTCCCTCCCCTTGCTCTCCACCTGCAGGCAGGACAGGCCCCTGTGTGTGATATTCCCCTACCTGAGTCCATGTGTTCTCATTGCTCAGCTCCCACTTATGAATGAAAATATATAGTGTTTGGTTTTCTGTTCCTGTGTTAGTTTGCTGACAATAATGGTTTTCAGCTTCATCCATCCCTACAAAAGACATGAACTCATGTTTATGGCTGAATAGTATACCATGGTGTATATGTGCTACACTTTTTTTTTTTTTTGAGACAGAGTCTCACTCTGTTGCCCAGGTTGGAGTGCAGTGGCACGATCTCAGCTCACTGCAACTTCTGCCTCCTGGGTTCAAGCAATTCTCTGCCTTAGCCTCCTGAGTAGCTGGGATTACAGGTGCCCACCACCATGCCCAGCTAATCTTTGTATTATTAGTAGAGATGGAATTTCACCATCTTGGCCAGGCTGGTCTTGATCTCCTGACCATTTTTTTAAGAAATGTCTGTATCTGTGAAAAATATAGTGGACACAGCCTAAACTGTTCTCCAAAAACATCAGAGCATGTTCTCATCAGTCTGTTATACAGAATAATTATGGAATTTGAGAGAAAATATAAATATCATTATGTAATTGGACACTTTGTATTCATGTATATC
This sequence comes from Leontopithecus rosalia, assembly GCA_028533165.1. Taxonomy (NCBI): domain Eukaryota; kingdom Metazoa; phylum Chordata; class Mammalia; order Primates; family Cebidae; genus Leontopithecus; species Leontopithecus rosalia. The sequence continues at coordinate 145,886,172 of CM052650.1, read as the reverse complement.
CTAGGAAAAATAAATTAATTAGCATCTACATAAACATCACAAATTCATTGATATTTTTATTGTTTTCCTTCATGTATTATTCCCCTTTATGATGATAGTGATTCAGAAAAAAATAAAATTAGAGGCAACTGTAATTTAAACAAATGTTAATTATGTACGTTGCTTATATATAAAAGTACAAAAATTGTATTTATGTATGAATTCAGTAAGAATTTACTAGCTGCCTACTGTTTAGGAATGTAGGGAAATGACAGTGGCAATGTAGGATAACAATTCCCTGCCTTCTAGCAGTGATTTGCGACCCTGGCTCTGCTTTGTTACTACTCCTGGAGGTATTGAAATAAAGACACATAACCCAACTTCAGAAAATTCAGATTTTAGAACTTCTCAGGCAGGTCCCAAATAATTCTATTTAGGAATTCTGTTTAGAAATAACTCACTTTGTGATTTGAATGAACCAACATTTTTGAAAAGCCAGCTTTCTATGACTCACTTCCTAATGAAAAAGGCATCATCAGAATAAATCTAACATCATAGAAATATACCCTGAATAAAGTATATCTAGTCCATTGTATTTTTTCTCAAAATTCATTGAGTGAGTCTTTGATTGTTTCATTTGATTTTGAATGAAGGATTAAAAAATACAACACTTTTTTTTTGCAAAAATTAGTTACAGGATAGATTAGGTTATAAAAGCAATCATAGAACTGATGCTGAATTATGCTAAGCATTTTTTGGAGTCCTTCTTGAAGGGAGGGACTCTGAAGAATTTCAGGTAAAAATTCAGCTGATTGAAGGATGGACTCAAGAAGGAAGCCAGACTGGAGTATCCTGGGCAGAAAAGCACCATCAATCTTAATGCCACTGTTTTAGCCAGTGCAGTGGGTTGCACTGGTTGCCCAGATTCCGGTGCTGGGAATCAATAAATTGGACATCCACTCAGAAACCTAATTAGAAAGGTGGTAATTACAAAGATGACAGATAGATAAATTTATAACGAAGGGAAGAAACCAGCCTAAAAAGGCTGAGATACCCCAAATCAGAAAGCCTCTCCCTCTACAGGGGGACACAGTTTCTCATCAGCAACAGAACAAGGCCTGATGGAAAATGAGTGTGTTCTATTAACAGAAGCAGCCTTCAGAAGGTGGATGATAAGAAACTTCTGGGAGTTTAAAGAACTTGTTCTAAGCCAATGCAAAGAAATTAAGAACTTTGAAAAAAGGTTTGACGAAATGCTATAGACAATATAGAGAGGAATATAAGTGAATTAACAAAGTTGAAAAACACAACACAAGAACTTTGAGAAGTATGCACTAGTTTTAACAGCCAAATTGATCAAGCAGAAGAAAGGGTATTAGAGGTCGAAGTCCAACTTAACAAAATAAAATGAGAAGACAAGATTATAGAAAAAAAGGATTAAAAGGAATGAGCAAAGTCTCCAAAAAATATGGGACTATGTGAAAAGACCTAATCTACGTTTGATAGGTGTACCTGAATGCGACAAAGAGAATGAATCCAAGCTGGAAAATACTCTTCAGGATATTATTCAGGAAAACTTTCCCAACCTAGCAAGGCAGGACAATATTCAACTCCAGGTAATACAGAGAACACCACAAAGATATTCCACAAGAAGAGCAACCCCAAGGCACATAATCGTTAGATTCAACAGGGTTGAAATGAAGGAGAAAATACTAAGGGCAGTCAGAGAGAAAGGTCAGGTTACCCACAAAGGGAAGCCTATCAGACTCACAGATCTCTCAGCAGAAACTCTACAAGCCAGAAGAGAGTGGGGGCCAATATTCAACATCCTTAAAGAAAAGAACTTTCAACCCAGAATTTCATATCGAGCCAAACTAAGCTTCACAAGTGAAGGAAAAATAAAATCTTTTGTGAACGAGCAAGCACTTAGAGATTTTATCACCACCAGGCCTGCTTTCCAAGAGCTTCTGAAAGAAGCATTAAACAACCAGTATTAGCCTTTCCAAAAATATACCAAAAAGCAAAGAGCATCAACATAGTGAAGAATTTACATCAACTAATGGGCAAAACAACCATCATCAAATGGCAGTAATAAACTCACATATGTTATTATTAATCCTAAATTTAAATAGACTAAATCCCCCAATCAAAAGACACAGCCAAAACCCATTGGCATGATGTATCCAGAGCCATTTCACATGAAAAGATACACAAAGACTCAAAACAAATGAATGGAGAAAGATTTACCAACCAAATGGAGTGCAAAAATAAATAAATAAATAAATAAATAGCAGGAGTTGCAGTTCTCGCCTCTGATAAAATAGATTTTAAAGCAACAAAGATCAAAGGAGGCAAAGAAGGTCATTACATAATGGTAAAAGGAACAATGCAACAAGAAGAGCTAATGATCCTAAATATATATGCACCCAATACAGGAGCACCCAGATACATGACTTATAAAGAGACTTAGACTCCCACAATAGTAGTGGGAGACTTTGACATCAGTATTAGACAGATCAACGAGACAAAAAATTAACAAGGATATCCAGGACTTGAACTCATATCCGGAACATGTAAACTTAATAAACATTTATAGAACTCTCCACTTTAAATATACAAAATATACACTCTTATCAGTACCACATCACAACTACTCACAGGTTTAAATTAAATATTGGTTGGCTACTTATTTCTTATTTTCTTCCCTCATTTTTTCCTGTCTCCACTATTAAGCACAATTATTGGCATAAAAGGGGTTTTCAATACCAATTTTTAGACTGCATTCTAGCCAGGGCAATAAAGCAACACTCCCTTTCTCTCTTCCTTTTCCTCTTCCTCTTCCTCTTTCTTCCTCTCCATTGTTTTTTCTTTCTTTCTCTCTTTCTTTCCTTTTTTCCAAAAGAAAAAAAAAAAAGAAAGAATTTCAGGTTAAAGAGTCTTCTCTGTGGTCTGGAGAGAGAACACTTGTTGCAGAACATTTCACCTCTTATAGAAGGAAATGAATGCATAGGAGACTGTTCTAGTAAAAAGAGACTAATAAAGGCAACATGAACTCAGATAAAAAAGAGTGATTTTGAAAGAAATGCTGAAGGGTCAAAGGAGTCAATAAATAGAATTTTGTGAATTGTTGAGTCTGAGGTATATGGTAGAAGGAGAAATGCAGAAAGAGACCCATTATCCAAGTCCTAGTTTTATTATCACATCATCAAAGAACTTTCCAATCTCTCAATTTATATTATTTGTTTCTGCACTCTCCATTAGTGTGATATATTCTTCTTTCATCACACATATCAAACTGTACAACTATATATCTATATTTTTCAAAATATATTTTCCCTCAAAACCTTATAATCTCAAAAGATGACAATCATGTATACTTTTTAATCACAATATTTCCAGTGAGTAGAATAAATATTAGTAGATAACTAATATTGAAGAATTTGAATGAAAAGATGCATTCAACTTATCCATAATATAGTTCTATTCTGTCATCAGGAGTTATCTATTTCTAGTCAATTTGAACTCTTATTTGTAGCCATTGTGATCTATTTATTTTTATATTCTTTCCACGCTTCCTCTTATTCCACACTATTTCCTATAATTGTGTTTCCTCTTTCTTCCTATGCTAGTATTCAGATAATACTCTTTATTACAGATTTTGCTTTTCATGTTATGTGATAAATAGCTAGCAACAGAGAAGCTGAAGTTTACTTAAACAATTACCCAAAAGATGAATAAGCAGGGTAATGCCTTATGAATTATCTGTAAATACTGAGGAAAAGGTCTAAGATAGTTTCTTGTAAGACTTGTGGACAAATTATTGATCCCAACACTAATGTGAGCATAGGTGTCTTAAGCCAAGAGGATGATTATGTCAAGAGCAGTAAGGTTTAATGCAACTTCTTCTAGTCAGAATGAAGTATTTATCAACAAATAGTCCTAGTTCTAGTTCAAGTCTTCCCTTTATAAACAATTAGAAACTGGACAAAATAAATAAAATGTGTATTTTCAGGTAATATAAATTCCTCAGCATAGGATTACAATCCCTGAGAGAAGAAAAATAAACAAGATGATCATTTAAAACAGCCTCATTTGTCTGCCCGGAGATAATTTCTGGTCCATAAAGGAAGTAAATCCGTAAAGTATCCTATAGTTTCAACAAATTCAGAAAAAACAGAGATTAGTGTTTGAAGAAGCCAAGATAAATGGATATGAAGGGCAGAAAACAAAAAAGGAGAGAATTACATTTTGGCTGAATAATCGTAAGTGCATAGGGCAGATAAAAATTCCAAAAGACCCTGCATAAAACAATTTCCAGGGAAAGCAATGCCACTAATAAACACTTTCATAGACTCATATATCCCTGGGAAATTTTAAGAGTTACAATGAGCTAGAGTGGAGACACTTCATTCTACACAGAGAGCATTTAGAAGAGGTATCAGAAGTGTCATTTCTTAGTACCACTATTCAGCTATTCCTTGAATAAAATAGACTCACTCTCACCAAGTTCATAAATGAACCTCAAGAGAATTATGCTCAATGGCAAACATCTTATCTATTGGATAGAACGTTCTTCCACATTGTTCAAAAGAACACAAGGAAAACTTTCACTCACTGAGCTTTCATAATATGTAACGAATGATAAAAATTTAGATTTGGAAAGAGGCCACCAAATGTGAGCCATAATCAGAAAAAAAAAATATTCAACAGCAGTGTATCAAGAAATGGCAGAAATATAAGAATTTGAAAACATGTGGTATAATATATGTATTAATACAATGATTTAAAGCACAACATAAAAATGATGAAGATTGGCATGGCAACTATCATTTAAAAGAAAATAAATGTAACTTTTGGTATTAAAATATAGCATATGAAAATAAAAACATTACTAGGTAAACCTAAACAAAAACTGCAGAAGAAAATGTTAGTGAACTTGAGAATATAACAGCAGTAAAGTGGAGGAAAAAAAGAGTGATAACAATGAACAAAAGTTTGATTAACATGGATAATAATATAAAATAATCTAGCACATACGTACTAGAATCCTAGAAGGAGAAGAGGGAGAAAAAGGCAGAAGAGTAGGTAATACCTAATTAAAGTCAATACAGAGTCCAATTAGGGCAAGTGGCAATGTGTACAGGCAGGCAGTTCTTAGGTTAACCCACACCATAAAGTGCCTGTCATTGATGAATTGGGGCAAACTGATACTATGGCAGCAATAGAAATTACTGTCTAATTTTTCACACAGAAGCTGTTATTAAATTCTTTTTGATCAAAAGCTGATCTAGGTGTTCAGTACTGACTATCTTGAACTCTGAGAAATATGTTCTAGGTGGATTTTTAGAATGCCTTCTTCCAGAAAAAGGATGAAGGCAAGGAAACTTGTTAGGGGACATCTGCTATTGAAAGGTGGGTTTAAAAATTGTTATTAAGATAGAGTAGAATTTTAACCACTGATGAAATAAGAGGAAAGAAAAATTAATATTATATTTGACAATTGGAACACCACAGGAAGGCTAATTCAAAGCAATAATGGGACAAGAGGTTAGAAATATAAAGAAAATACATTTCTAGGTTAAACCTTGTGAGGTCAATATTATAAATTTAGATTTGGGGATTATTTTAAAGGTCTTCATTTTCCTTCCTAATGGCTAAAACTGTATTGGGTCCTTAGTAGATTTCCAGGAAAATGTTTTCATTTAATCTATTGATTAATATGATTTATGTATAAGATTTGGAGAACAGCTATAATATTTTGCATGGTGAGTGAGAGAAGAGCGGAAGCCTTAGATATTTGGAAAGACTTACAGCATTTACTTAGAGACCAAAGCCATAAGCTAAAAATAAGCAATGAGGATGTTTTTTAAGAGTGGTTGTAGGATAGAATCATACAGAAAATACTTTGTATATTATCAAAACCATACAAATTAAAGGATAATGGGAAGAAGCTTTTGTTAAGGAGTTTGAACATTCAAACTTGCACTCATGAAGACATAAAAACTGGTTGTTTATTGAGGAAAAGGTAAGACACTGTATTTTCAACTAGGTTACAAAACAATGAGAACAAAACTGATCAGAGGTAATAACTCACAATAAACTTTAAATACATCCAACATGAATATTTCCAAATGTTAATGCTTCTAGTACATAATATAGCAGTCTACTACCATGAAGTATGCACTGTTGAAAACAGTCTAATCTTGTAATATTAGAAGTATTGATTAGTAGGAAGTAAGCAATTGTGGCAAATGTATGGCACCTCTAACATTTCAAAGTACTAAGTAGCACTGTAGTATTTTTAATACAACACCTCAGGCAGCCTTTACATTGCAAAATGTATGGAGTGTAAAATCTGTGGCACTGTTACTATCTACTGTCAAGGTTAATTCATCCAGCTCAATCTTGGCCAACAGAGGTTGTTTCCAGTCCAGTTATAAAAATAGTACAACCAAAATCAACAGTGTTTCCTATCAGTCACATTGAGAACATTTATTTTATATTGCTATGTACAGCAAGTTCATATTTTTAGTTTGTGTTTTTTCCATATCAATAAATAATAATGATTTCTAAATATTTGTTTGTCCCCTAAAAAACTTACAAAATTCCAATTGTTTTCTATAATAGTGGAAAAATTTTGCTAGTGATATAATTGCCCTATTCTATTCATTTTCACTTATTAAAACAATCAGTGCTCATTATATATACACACATATATGTACACACACATTGTATGTTTTACATATATGTGTAGAATTCATAGCAGAAATTTATCAAAAGAGATAAATAACTTTTTAAATCAAAATCATAAAAATGCAATTAGAAAGTTATTGGTCAGTAATTCAGGAGCTTTATATTGATTATGCCCTATCCTTAAATGTGGAAGAGGACTTAAAAATAATATGGGTATGTTTACAGTTAGCAAATAAATATATCCTGGTGAATGTGTTCACAGATGGCTGTATTTGGATATTATTTATCATTTACTGGACAATTATTAGATGCATAATATGTCACAGGTCTCTAGAAATGTGATCAATTTATTTTCTAAACCTAATTTTGACTCTCAAATAACTTTTATAATTTAGTTAAAATATAAGATTATTAATGCATCATTTAAAAAGAAGTTATCAAATGTGAAAAAGAAATGCTAACAATTTATATTGTCAATGTGTTTGAGTGTTAATCCATTCTTAACTCAAATTAGTGAACTATAATTATATAGTAACATGGGAAAAAGGAAGAAAGTAAATTCAAATGATTAAAAGGTAGCAGTCCATTCAGCAGGTACAGATTCAGTAGTAAATATTTAGGTTCATTCTGGCACATTTAGAACCTGAAGGCTACCACTATAACTCTCTGTTTAATGAATTCAAAAACAATTCAAAATCAGGAGGAAAATGACAGTGGCTACATTTTTACTAATACCATGCTTTCACTTTTTTTTATGATTTGAGGTAAGGTCTGTTTGAAACAATTATTGGACACTGTATTGACATAAATCTATAAGACTATGGCAATCAAAGCCATATATTTGGAAAACAGACATGAACAAAGTGTTAAACAGAACCAGTATTAGTTAAATTGTGTAGCAATTGGGTTTGGAAGTTATCTCTCAAATATGTGAACAACTTAATTGCTTGAAAGAGTTCAAATGTTGGGATAAGTTGAGTAGAATTAATTTGATTCATTAATATCTTATTGAGATTTTTAATTCTACTTTTGAGGATTTCACTTTAATATATTATGCCTTAAGAGAAATGTTTAGGTTGAATGCAGATTTTCATATATCAGCTAACAAATGGTAAGATATCACATTTTATCATACATTCTAGCCAATGGTTCATTTGTGGTGTTACGACAATTTATGTTATATAATCATTGATCAGTTATTCAATATACTATTTAATTTTATTTTACTCTTTCATGCAAATTGGGAACTAGAAAAAAAATCACTAAAATTCATAATGAGAAGTCTAGAGTTTCTGTTCATAATGCCATTAAAATAATGTGCAAATAACTAGATTTTCACAATGCAGCAGAACTTTTACCTTGATAAAATAGCTGATTTTTAAGCATAGTCCCTATATGACCCATGATGAAATACAAAAGTAAAATTAAAAATATACAACAATGCTACACTATATTGTTAAAAGTTGCCAAAAAGTTGAAATATCATGAATGATTTCATAAAATATTTCATTCTTTGAAGCTAGATTCTCCTTATAACTCTAATGCCTGTTACATGAATTTGGTAATTTGATTCGTTTGTATATATTCAAAAACCTCTTATGTATTAAAAAAAGGAATGTTGATATTTTTGCTTAATCAAATAGGATTCAGTCATTTGTGTTTGTAACATTCTCTGTTTTCTATTTTTAAAGTAAACTTGTTAATAATGTGATTTATGTTCACCTTCACTTTTAGAAGAATGAATAAAAACAGCAAATGAAGCTTAGTAATTCAAATAATGACTCCAAAGTTAGTTAGGATTTTTTACTGGCAACATTACCATTGGTTGCCAGGATTTGGACAATGATCTTTCTTTGTTTACCTGCAATGGCATATTTAATAAAGTACATTTTCTGGGTAGGAAAAAAACTGTGAGTCTCTTTGGGTGTTTCAAACAGTTACATTTGTATGTCTCCATCTATCTACACCAAATTATCCTCAGGACTCATATTTAGTACTTGGTAATGCTACTGATAGCTTACAAATTACAAGTTTAAAATACAAAATGAAGACAAATAAAGTAAGATATCATGTTTTCAGACTATATTTCTTCATAAGCAGTAAACACTCTTTTACCATTCAAAAGTTGGGGAAGGATATGAGCAGACACTTTTCAAAAGAAGACATTTATTTTATAAGGCCAGAAAACATGAAAAAATGCTCATCATCACTGGTCATTAGAGAAATGCAAATCAAAACTACACTGAGATACCATCTCATGCCAATTAGAATGACGATCATTAAAAAATCTGGAGATGACAGATGCTGGAGAGGATGTGGAGAAATAGGAACACTTTTACATTGTTGGTGAAAGTGTAAATTAGTACAACCATTGTGGAAGACAGCTTGGCAATTCCTCAGGGATCTAGAGATAGAAATTCCATTTGACCCAGCAATCCCATTACTGGGTATATATCCAAAGGATTATAAATCGTTCTATTATAAAGACACAAGCACACATATACTCATTGCAGCAAAGACTTGGAGCCAACCCAAATGCCCATCAAAAATGGACTGGACAAGGAAAATATGGCACATATACACCACGGAATACTATGCAGCCATTAAAAAAATGAGTTTTTGTCCTTTGTAGGGACATGGATGAATCTGGAAACCACCATTCTCAGCAAACTGACACAAGAACAGAAAACCAAACACCGCAAGTTCTCACTCATAGGTGGTTGTTGAACAATGAGAACACATGGGCACAGGGATGGGAACATCACACACTGGGGTCTTTTGAGGGGTGCGGGGCTAGGGGAGGGACAGTGGGGAGCAGGGAAGTTGTGGAGGGATAACAGTGGGAGAAATGCCTGATGTAGGCGATGGGTGGGATGCAGACAGCAAACCACTGTGACATGTGTGTACCTATGCAACAATCCTTCAAGATCTGCACAAGTACCCCAGAACCTAAAGTACAATTAAATATATATATATACAGAAAGCATTATCAAATATATAATAAGAAAGCATGAAGTATAAAAAAGGACCAATGTCAAAACTTAATGCTTAAGTTTAAACATTAAGCTATTACTTAATGTTTAAAAAAGCTGTATATTGAAAATGATCCCATGTTAATGGTAAAACACCATACATATATATTCAGTTATTGAACTCTAAAATGCTGACATTATAAAAAGACAGTTGTGTCAGATGCAGGCTCTAAAGGAATAAAGAAAATCTGGAGGACATTACTCTTGCCTTAAAATGTATATGCTATATTCTTATAGCTTGATGAAGAAAATAAGATATATAAAGTAGAATAATTAAATTATTAGAGGTAGCAATACATAAAAACAAGTAGTATGATATTTGCTAAAATAATAATTTATATAGAAAAGTTTTATAATGATAGAAGCATTGTAGGGTAGAAATATGAAGAAAGGATGTATTAAAGAGTTGGTACCTAAAGTGTTTTGCACAGTATTTGTATCTAAATTAGAATCCAGCTAACATCTCTTCTATTTTCTGAAGCCATGCAGCCTATTTTTATCATTCTGACTCCAAGAGTTAATATGTCTTTCTTTGATTCTCCTTAAAAGACTAACTAAAAAATTAGTTTGCTAATGTAGATTTTACAACAGTGTGTGTATAGGGGAGAGATTTTACATCACACTTTTCCAAGAAATATATTTATACAAAATTTCTTGGGACATATCTATTTTCTGATATCTAATGTCCCTACTCAGATTTCTTCTCATGTATTCCCTGTATAGTGGCAATCTTACCAGCAACATTTTTTCCCTCTGCAGGATTTTCTGGAGACATTCAGATTCTACTGTACAGAACATCTCAGTCTGAGCGCATGTTGTATTTTTAAGTTTGCAAATCCCAATTCAAATAAAAGTGCCTCCATTTTATAAGATCCATCCTTCACTCACTTCAGTTTTAGAGTCCATCTGTGTGTCTTTGAACATATTCATAGTTCTACTCTCATTCAAGCTAATTTCTTACAAACAATTATATAGCTCTCTTAAAGAGAAATTTGGGCAGAGATATATTTTACCATAATATGCTGTCTGAATCATAAAACGGAAGTCTAAATGTACAAAATCAAAGAAAACAGGATAAGAAACAAAAAATGAGTTTGTGGGGTAAAATAGGAAGACAAACCTCTTGAAATAAAGATTTTAAGTCTATAGAGGCAGATAAATTTAAGTTGATAATAGAAAACAGTGATTTTTAAAAATTGTTCTGTACCATAAATATTTTGCCAAGGGAATCCAATCCAGTACTGACAACATTATATATTTAGAGTAATAATGTGGTGATTTATGACAGATTGCGTCTGGGGTGACAAAGAATGTGGGTAGGTAGAGAGAACAGGAGACTACTGAAGCAAACCAAATGTGAAATAATTGGGTCTAATAAAGTAAAGGCAATGAAAATAAAGAGAAAGACTGAATCTGAAAGACCCAGAAAAATCAAATTGCATGTCATTCTAAGACACATATTTAATTTATGTTTACATATAAAATTTAGAGCATAAGAACACATATTTTAATTGCATGCATGTTAACTCTAATAACAGGTACAAACGAACAAAAACATCTTATACTAAACAGTAAGTCCAGGAATGAGGTTTTACGAGGCTGAAAATTAGCTTCATCTCTTGAAAAAATGCGCATTATATTGTACAGGCCATTACTTGCTCATTTTGTGAATTAGGTAATTTTCCTAGAATTTTTCACAAAAAATATATGCATATATATATGTATATATATACATATTTTTCATTTATATATTTTTTGCATACTAGAACATCAAACTATAATTCTGCATGAATTTAGCATAGCTTTGATAGTGGGTTTAATAAACTATTTTCTGAGTAGTTTCCAAAACTGGATGGTGCTGTTCCACAAAGCTTACATGTTTTTATCTCACACAAGTATTGTACTTGTGAAAAGAAAACTTAAAAATTCTAACTATGTTCAGGTGCAGTGGCTCACGCCTGTAATCCCAACACTTTGGGAGGCTGAGGCGAGCGGATCACGAGGTCAAGAGGTTGAGACCATCCCGGCCAACATGGTGAAAACCCATCTCTACTAAAAATACAAAAAAATTAGCTGGGCATGGTGACACGCGCCTGTAGTCCCAGCTACTCGGGAGGCTGAGGCAGGAGAATTGCCTGAACCCAGGAGGTGGAGGTTGCAAGGTGGAGGTTGCAGGGAGCTGAGTTCGCACCACTGCACTCCAGCCTGGCACCTGGTGACGGAGTGAGACTCTGTCTAAAAAAAAAAAAAAATCTACTTGTGTGTATTGAAGTTTCATTTTAACTTCTATTTTTATATATGTAATACATATGCATTAAAATATATATGTAAGGGCTTATATGTATATGTACGATTTATAAATATATCAACATAGGATAATGTATTTAATACTCAATACTTATATTTGTATTTGTATATTTATTATTTATATATTTATTTATACTCAGGTATGGATGATTACATATGCATATTACATCTTAATTATTTGACAGAATCAAAAAGATTTGGAATCCACTTTTAATAAGTGATGAACTTACCATTCGTTATTTGTAGAAATATACTAAATCATGTTAAATCATACACACACACACACACACACACACACACACACACATTTCTCTCCCCAATATTGTTGTACAAAGGAGAAACAGAATTCAAGCCTGTTATAATCCAATTGCAACAATAACCTGCTACTTTAGAAAAGAGGAGCTTCTCTAGTTCCTAGTGAACCAGCAGCTATTGTGACAAAACAAACCGCTCAATAAAAAGACCCTCAGATGACCCAATGTCTAAAGAAGCCATTTCTTAAGTAACCCATCAGTTACAGTCACTATGTTGGTGGCTGCCTCCCCAGCACTAAAACGAAAATTGCTCAGAGGCTCCACAGCATCCTAGTTGAAGTGTATTTCTGTCTTCCCTCAAGAGACTTACTATCATGAAATTTGTAAACTTCATACCATTCTTCCCAACCTTAGAAACCCATACACTAAAGAAACCCATATACTTCTTCCTACACCAATAGAAATCCAAGCTTCCAAGTCCACTTAACATTCTACCTATCTGTTAATCTAATATAATTAAACTTATACAACCTTCAAAAACATCCTACAATGCATTTTGACTGATAAGATTTCTAATCTGCAAATTTCCCCTTAATTTTAAAATGATTTCTGTATGTTCACTCTGCCTCATTATAACAGCAACTTGGTTGTATCTTGACCACACTACCATATTACTACCCCTGCAGCCTCTTAAAGAAAGATGCTTTCTTTTCTTTTCATAGTCATTTATTGGAACCTCCTCTTTTGTAAAGTAGCAGATGAAAACACTAAACAAAAAATACTTCTCTCTGCAAATGGTTCAGTTATTTTTCCCACAAATATTTAACTTTATTTAAGACTCTAATTTGTTTTTTCTATAAATTACTAATTTTCCAAGATATGTATTCATTTTACTTCTTATACAACTTAGATTTAAAGCTCTGTGATTATACCACGACCCTTGTAATACTTTTAACTCTCTCCTTCTCCATCCGTTTTACTTAACTTACAAAGTGTGATACCTAATGAAACTCAAATTTCTGCCTTCTTCGTGACTGTACCCATTGAAACTGATTTGTCACATCCTAAACATAAGACTAAAAGTTTCAAATGGTCAATTCATTCTACCCAGAAGTCCGACTGTTTATATATTTATATATTCTTTAGTTTTCTATGACCCAAAACCTATATTATTTATTTTCTCTATTCCTCTCAATTTTATTTTTCCTTCTTCCTGTTTCAACTAATGGCTTTGTCTCATGATTTCCTAAGAAAACAGAAGGAATCTAGGAGCAGTGATTTCATTTTAGGATTAAATACATCTGCACTTGCACCTGTCTTCTCTGCCTTCCTTCACCTTACTACTGTGGATGAACTATCCTGCATTTACCAACCAAGAGGGAGCCCTCCTGCTTACACCCTGTACTCTCTCCCCTCTCCTCTCAAAAAGTTATTTCTGCTTTCTTCTACAGTATATTTCTTCATTTCAACTGACTCATGAATATAGACCACACTAAATGCTATAGGTTGGTGACCCCGAAGTTTATATCTGAATTCTCTAAACCTGTCTTCTTACTCGGCATGCTCATGCAGATTTCTTATACTGATCTCAAATTTAACATGTCAAAAAATCAATTGCCATTCCTGACGCTCCTATCTAATTCCCCATTAATCTCTCCCAGCTCAGTAAAAATTGCCACTTTCAATCTGTTGCATGTCAAATTGAGGGGCTGACTTTGAGTCTTACCTTCCCTTAAATTCTCCATATTCAATATATCAGTAATTCTTGGTTCTTTCTTAAAAATACATTCTAGCATTCTAATGTTTTCAATTTTTACTAGCTCTACTATCACGATGATAACCAGTATTTCTTCTAAGATTATTTAAATACCCTCTATGTGTTCTCTTTCCTCCCATATTTTACCCCTACATTCCACACATTTGCATAAAACTCTTCATAATGGGCCGAGCGCGGTGGCTCACTCCTATAATCCCAGCACTTCGGGAGGCTGAGGCAGGTGGATCACAAGGTTAAGAGATGGAGACCATCCTGGTCAACATGGTGAAACTCTGTCTCTACTAAAAATACAAAAATTAGCTGGGCATGGTGGCGAGTGCCTGTAGTCCCAGCTACTCGGGAGGCTGAGGCAGGAGAATTGCTTGAACCCAGGAGGCGGAGGTTGCGGTGAGCCGAGATGGCACCATTGCACTCCAGCCTGGGTAACAAGAGCAAAAACGCCATTAAAAAAAAAAAGTCTTCAAAATGAATTCCCTTTGCACCGAAATAAACACTTAACTCTCTTCTAGCTAAAATAGCTCAGCATCATCCACCTTGTCACAGGCCTGTAGGATGACCTTACCCTCACCTTTCTTTCCCTTGATGCTACGGCCCAGTCTTACTTTCTTTTGGTTTCTAAGACCCTCTCTGTATTTGTTAACATAAAATTATTATCTTAAAGACATGATTTCGAGAGAGAAAATATTTAGAGCTAAAAAAATTTCAGATTTTCTATATAAGTTTTCTATTGCTGTGTTGAGGCATGCATAATGTTGAAGGTCTATTCCAGCAGTCTGGAGGTGGCAGGAAGCAGGAACTATTTAAATTATTTAAACTGATTTGCATTCAATGGCTAAGAAAAGGCAGGACTTTTCAACTAGTCTATCAGTATCAGTTCTGTGGCATCTTTTTTTGGTAGTGTTTTAACGTCTTTTTTAAAAAACTATGACTTAAACAATATTAGAAGATGGAAGTGATGAAAAATTCACTTCAACGGGGTCTAAAGAAAATCACGAGCGGTTAAGCCTATTCTCTTTCCTGGAAGACTGCACTGTAATTTTCTGTCTTATGCAACTTGAAAATTTGTGATACCTTTAACATACTCAGCAACAGCTTATAAGAAACCATTATGCAGCACAGGGCACTCCACATAGGCATTCATTTCTATTTCCCTTGCCATGTCTCTTCCGCATACTTTTTTTTCAGAGTATGCAATTTATGCTTTGGATTTGCTATTCATTTTGTCAACTATGTTTCATTTTCTGCATGCTGATTCCAGCAATAGAGATCGTTTGAAACGGGTAAAGCAGTTCTATAAACCAATACTATCACAAAAATTGTCAGTATACCACATGGAGATCTAGACTAAAACAGACTTAGAGAGATCATATTCGTAATGTAAATCTGGAGACGAATTTTTAATGGAATAATTTAGACTATAACTGATTTGAAATCAAACACTATTAATTTCTTCTCCGATTTTCTATGTTTTATAAAACATGACAGACTCACTAAGTCCAAATCATATCAATAAGCAATGTAAAGCTAGATTGTTTCAAATAAAATGAAATTATTTTAAATTAACATTTTTCCAATTATGTTAGTACAGGCTTTTTTACTTGAACTTAGTTAATAATAATAGCCTACTTTTTTTAAAAAAATGTGAAATTGTTTCTTTGAGATTTTATAAGTAGTTCTTGGTTCTTCTTGTATCAGACACAGGCACTGGAAACATCCTGTAGTGGCTATAAGGTTACAAAGCAATCATTAAAACAGGACTCACCTCTCTTAAAAAGGTTTCCCAATAACCTTTAAATTTAATTCCTATGAAATAATTAGCATTACAGAAAGTATTAGAATTACATGAGCTATAGCAGGAATTATAAAAAAGATCATTGATTTGAGACCTTTGGTCCAGGACAGACTACTGCAGTAACTCCTGTTAGCCTTAGATCAATTCCATAGTCTCTCTCAATTTCAGTTTCTCACTTGCAGAAGAGAGATTCCAGTGCCAGTTTGTGATTAATGGTAGAAAGTCCTGCTACACTGAATCAGAAAATAGGTGTGTGATGCAGCAAGAGGTAAATTATATATCCTAGAAATTGCTGGGCTCTATATGATATATATATTCATATCTTTATATATTCAACTTTCATTTAATAAGTAATTTTATTTGTTTCTCTAATATCAGATGTATAGAGAAACCATGTCTATTTTTCAATTTAGTTGTTCTCAGTTGTAGTATTTGTTTTCAAGTTTAATTTTCTGTGACTGAAAAAAAAAAACCGAACAAGAGAATGGCAGTCTTCAGCTCCATTTGCTGAATATTTTGAAGATAATTTTTGTTAATAGCATAGCCTTAATTGTAACTTGCAAAAATATAAAAATCAATTTCCTCTTTTGCAGGATGTGGAAACACAGCTCAAATTTCACTTTCTTTATAAAACTTTTCTGATTAGCCCATCTTTTATTACTGCTTGGTATTTAGTACTACCTTTTAAAATACGTATTATATAGCACTGACCTTGGGGTCATATAAATTGAACTCTACTAATACATTTGAAAATTGTCAGATCTCTGGGCGCGGTGGCTCACGCCTGTAATCCCAGCACTTTGGGAGGCCGAAGCAGGTGGATCACAAGGTCAAGAGATCGAGACCATCCTGGTCAACATGGTGAGACCCCATCTCTACTAAAAATACAAAAAAGTAGCTGGGCATGGTGGCGCGTGCCTGTAATCCCAGCTACTCAGGAGGCTGAGGCAGGAGAACTGCCTGAACCCAGGAGGCGGAGGTTGCGGTGAACCTAGATTGCGCCATTGCACTCCAGCCTGGGTAACAAGAGTGAAACTCCGTAAAAAAAAAAAAAAAGAAAGAAAAAGAAAAAAAAGAAAACTGTCAGGTCTATTAATAAGCTAGTCAATATTTTTAATACCAAAACTAGAATGGTAAAACACAAAGAACAGCAATTAGATTTGTGAATAATACAGACTTGAGATTGTCAAACTGTGAATGGGCAAAAAGATTGCTTCTTCAGAAACAACACAAATAAATGCAATAAGAAGAAAAGTAAAATTCTCAAAGTAAGCTAAAATGATAGCAAATTTCAGAACCAAGGGATATAGCCAGAACTGAATGTTTCAAAGATTGCTATCACTACAGTTTGCCCTAAATAAAGGAAAGCAATTATATGTTCCAAGCTAAATGTCAATTGACAATGTAATACGTGGTGCTGTGGTTTAGATATTGTTAGTTAGGTCATGCCAAGTCATGTGTTTAAATATGATCTACACTCTTGAAGGTAGGACATGGTGGGAGGTGTTTGTTTGAATCATGGAGGTGGATTCTTCATGAATGGCTTGGTGCCATACTCTTGGGGAGTTAAGTGAATTCTCACTCTTAGTAATTACCCTATGTTTAGACAAGAATGGGTTGTTGAAGAGAACCTGGCACCTCCTCCTCTCTTTCTCCCTTGCCTCGTAATCCTCACATGATGGCTCCCCTTCACCTTCCACTGTGAGCGGAAGCAGCCAGAGCTCCTTACCAGAAGTAAATGCCAGTGTCATGCTTCTTGTACAGCCTGAAGAACCATGAACCAAATTAACCATTTTTCTTTATAATTATCCAGCCTCAGGAATTCCTTTAGAGCAGCACAAGCAGACTTGGATCATGGCCATAAAATACAAAGATTCAAGTATTCAAAATAAGGCTTGATTTCTTGATGTATACTATCCAGGGAAATAAGTGCATGCGTGTGTGTGTGTGTGTGTGTGTGTGTGTGTATGCATTTAAAAATACTGTTTTTCATTATTTTCTTTTTAATTTTTAATAATTTTGTATCATGCTTTTGCCGTTGCATTCCATTTCTGTTTATATCCCATTTAGGTACCACCACAGGGCTTTTGCAAATGTTGTTGCTGCTAGCTTTGTTCCCTGTTCCTTTCCCTCTTTGCTTCATTAAGCTTTTACCTCTCAGCTCCATCACCACTCCAGAGAAATTTTACCTAAACCAGGTCAAATCCCCACATTTCATTCTGCAGAAATGAACACACTGACCTATTTTTAAACATATAATGAAAGCTACTGAGGAAAATGGGGAAAAAATCTTTATTAAATGCATTATGTGAAATGGATTAACCAAACATTTAAATTCATATTAAAATGGTACAGATATAGCATGTTATTTATCATATATTTAAAAAAACAATTAAATTACCACATTCTTTTAAATTAATTAATTAATAATAATGAGGAAGAGTTAAAATAATAGATTTTTATAAGGATTATGATCAAAAATATATTGTTGTTTAATAATTGTGAGTGCATTCATTGACCAGGTACATAAGTACCTAGTTTTTTAGACCACCTTTTGTAGATCATTACTAAATATTTTGATTTCATTTTGTTAACTTTATTTGATGCTGAGATTAACCTTTTCCACAATAAACATTACAATATATAGAAAGTCTTTGTTGATTTTCAGGTGTATTTCCACCCCAGTTTAGAGACTACCGCACTAGTAAAATTTGTCAAAAACTGAGTATTAAATACATTTTATTTTTCATAATTACATTTATTCATTCTCTGTGCTCTAGCTAGGATATTTTTTAATGTGCCAAGGTAGGTTATATTTTCTATGGATGCCATTTCAAGATAACAGTTTATTTGCTTTATGTCTGGTAGGGTTGAAAACCTCTAGCTTAAAATGATGTGGACCAACCTGGCTTAATTTGTAATGCTTAGCATGTACTGATTTCTCCGCTGACCTTAGGAACTGAGATCAGAGTTCTCATTGTTCTGATCATCACATATGCTTTAAATGCAGCTGCAGTGCTTTGGAATCTGTATTGCCTGAAAGGTTACATTCCTTATCATGTATTGCTATTGTTATTCCTGACATTGCCCAGGGTGTTAATATTTTCCTCTTGGTGGCAAATCAACTTAGGATGCTTTTCACATTTTCTTTTGTTCTTCTACTTCCTACTGAATTGTATGCATTGTTTGCTATGATACCTTAACACCGAAAAATAAGAAAAGTGGTGGCAGTGAAAGGAGGATGAAGTATGATTTTGGGTCAGGCAAGCTCAGAAAATTAGAACTGAGCAATGGTGCCCAGTTTGTTTAAATTATTTTCTGCCATTGCAGTCACTGTGTCCTTGAGTGAAAGGATGTGTGTGTGTGTCTGTGTGATGATGTGGTTAGTCTGACAAAGATCCTACCTTTTCAGGGGATATCAATCCACTTTGAGTTCAGCAGAAAGAATAAGGTTAGTCCAAAATTCTGCTTTGTAATCCGCTTATATGACTGCACAATTAGTGGAAAATCCCTCCAGAATTTGGTTCATGGTGTTCTATTAATTCAGTTGAGAGGACTGATGTCAAATTTGATATGTCTGTGGTTATCTACAGAAGTATTTTTATGGAGGATTGTGATAAACCATCTGTGACACTATGTGTTGGTACTTGGTATGAATTGAAAATCAATTCTGCAATTAAGAGGACCAAAATTATTTTTGTTTTCCAAATTCTGGAAATTTGTGAATGTGCTTAATCATTTATAAATTTTCTTGTTTTAATGAAGTTTTAATTTATTTTAAATTATATTCATTGTACCTTCAACCCACTGTTGTCCAGCTCTAATACTCTTGATGACAGATTTAAACAGGGCAGATACATATTTCTATATACTAACTTAGTTTCACACCACTCTAATAAATATGAAGTAAACTGTGTATCAAAACTAATGCTTTCATCATCTTAATATCTTCCAAATTATCCACTACCCTCTTTATGTGTCTTCCAATCAGTTCAAATGTTGATAAATAAACTAGCTTGATTGTTTTCCTTGCTACACTGAATACCAAGAGCTCATTTGGATTGTGGTGTTTTACATTTTGTTTTCTTTTTTTTATTGTACTTTTTTATTGCATTTTAGGTTTTGGGGTACATGTGCAGAACATGCAAGATAGTTGCGTAGGTACACACGTGGCAGTGTGATTTGCTGCCTTCCTCCCCTTCACCCACATCTGGCATTTCTCCAGATGCTATCCCTCCCCCACTCCCCCCGCCCAATTTCCCTCCTCTGTTCCCCCCAATAGATCCCAGTGTGTAGTGCTCCCCTCACTGTATCCATGTGTTCTCCTTGTTCATCACCCGCCTATGAGTGAGAATATGTGGTATTTCATTTTCTGTTCTTGTGTCAGTTTGCTGAGAATGTTGTTCTCCAGATTCATTCATGTCCCTACAAAGGACACAAACTCATCATTTTTTATTGCTGCATAATATTCCATGGTGTAATGTGCCATATTTTCCCAGTCCAGTCTATCATCGATGGGCATTTGGGTTGGTTCCAGGTCTTTGCTATTGTTGATGTAAACCTTGATGCAGTACATTCTGCCTATATACTTGCTTAGGATATAAAGTCAATATCATTTCCTTAGCTATATTTTCTGTCAGTTCATTCATAAAATAATCTCATCTTTATATTAAAATAAGCATTTGATATTTCTCAATGTATTTTCATAATATATTAATTCATCAGTCTCATATGGAACTGCTGCCATATTCTTATGCCATCACATCTGGAATCCAAAGTTATAAGGAAAGAATAAATATTTTATGGGCCAGGCACAGTGGCTCATGCCTATGATCTCAGCACTTTGGGAGGCCAGGGCAGGTGGAACACTTGAGGACTAGAGTTCGAAACCAGACTGAGCAACATGACGAAACCCCATATATCCTAAAAATACAAAAATTAGCAAGGCATGGTGGTGTGCACCTGTAGTCTCAGCCTTTCAGTAGGCTGAGGCAAAAGAATTGCTTGAACCCAGGATGTGGAGGTTGTTGTGACCCCAGATAGTGCCACCACACTCTAGTATGGGAAACAAAGTGAGACACTGTCTCATAAAAAAAGTATATATATATATATATATACACACACATAGATGTATATATATATATATATATATATATATATATATATATATATGTCATAGTAAAAAAATTGTAAGTGAAATTGCTGATGTTAAAAACCTTAAAGGTGTCAGATGGATTTAAATTCATTTATTGAGCTTCAAATTATTTTTTTCCCTTCACTTGACCTTCAATGTACTCTTTCTCATAAAGTATTATATACACCTCCTGAAGTTCCGGATACTACATCTCTCAATGTGCTTATTTTCCTAAACTCAAAACATTTTTGTCATACATAGTTACACATTGAACTTGATATTACATTTTTATTTGATTTTTAGATTTAAACAAAACCCAGATCTTTAAAGCACATTTCAGTTATGCTAAATTTATATTATTTTTATTTTATGTCTAACTCTCAACACTAAAGATTTTTAGCATTAGCAAATAGTCTATATAGTTTTTTCATCTTCTGCATTATGATGAAAATATAAATATGAAATTTAACATATTGATGATTATATTGGTTTGGCTATACCAAAATTTTTAATGACATAAAATCCAATACTGAAGGAAGCAAAAGTTGATATGCATCCTCATTCTCTGCTACACCATCATTCTGAAGTTTCCTTTTAATGACCATTCAATTTCCATTCCTCTGTTGTTCTCTGGTGTTTCTTACTTCAGTTCCTTGGCTTCAATTTAATGCTCTGAAATAGAAAAAAGAAAGAAAGATGTATTTGGAAAATTTAGTGTCAATGTCTCCATTATTGTTATGTGCTATAAATAGTGAGTTATGAAAAGAAAAATTAAGTGGTCTCTAAAAATAGTGTTTCAAATGTTGCCTTTAGCATCTACTGTTTTGTGTGTTGCAATGATGTTAGGAGGAGACAGAACAGGACAGAACTGGGGACATAGTGAAGCATTAGAATGCATACGAATTCAAATACAGTTTCAGAGAATTAATGTCGGACATGGGCATTATCTGTATCACACAGTAAGGTGGCTGTATCTCAGTCTTGTTCTATTTCACTAGGATTCAAAGGGCCCAAGCATCTAAAATGTGTGTGTGACAGAAGGGAGTGGGAAGAGATATTAGCAGTGATAATTGTTTATGTCACTTGATTATTAGTTTAGTTTTTCTAAATTATTTTGAGATTAACTCTTATATTTTTGGATTACATCAGTATTGTCTAGCATATTCAGTCCCATCTGGAAAAATGGCCCGTGCAACTGGTAGTGGAGGAGGGCAGACCCTTCTCTGACAGGCACAAATTGTTCATATCAATCTGAAGTTGGCCATAATAAAGTGTAACTGACAATTTTATCTCTGTTGAAATAAGGAGGCCAGTCTCTTAATCTGCACATTTGACAGTAGCTCATATATTTTTTATTTAACTCCTCAGTATTCTAGTTTAAGACCCACAGAATCATTCACACCTGTAATTTGGTTTTTAAGAAGATTGAAAAAATTCTATGACTGAGTCACTTTTTTAGGTATAATAATTGATTGTATTGCCTAAACTAAGTAATTTTAGTGATTTAAAAATATTTAATAGGTGCACACATGTTGTTGTCTCTGGATGTGTATGTCACCAGCAAACAATATTCTGCATGTTGTTAGTTCAAGTCACAATAGCAGACCAGCAGGAAGGCAGACACAGGCAAATATGTCTGAAAAAGTGGCTTTCTACAGTTCGACTAGATAATATGTCTGCAACATCAGAGAATAGATTTCAGACTAAGAAAATATCTGAGTGTGTTGTAAGTATATACATAGAGAATAAAATTTTTTAGAATCCCTAAAACAGTAGCTTTAAAACATACTCATATACTACTGAACTATTATAAAAGAATATCAGCAAATACTCTGACCAAAAATATTTTATTGATGTGACTGCATATGCCATCTTAAATACTTTTAATAAACATTTTATATGAAATAAAAAGTTGGAATGAATATGAAGGCTTTGCTGTCCATGACCATATGTATGACGTATTTTTTTTTCCTGCCAAACTAATTGTGGTCACTTAACTTCAGCCTCTTTTGGGGGAAGACGTTTATATTTCTTTGCTTTAATCTGTCCTAATTACTTTGGTCTCTTTATCACCATCGCTCAGAAATAACTTAATTGCTTTCTTTGAGATGCCAGCTCTACTTGAAATCACCAATATGGTTTGCCACTGAGGGAGAAGCAGAGCATCTGTTCCCACATCATCACCTCTTCTTCTCATGAAAAGGCAGCTGCAGCTGTTTTTAGTAAGATTTCTCATTTCATGTTCAGGATTATAGAGAGGTTGATGCCTTTTTATTTCTATAAGATAACCTACTGTAGGAAGGCTGGGTTTTTAAGATGCTTTCTCAATATTCAAACCATGTTGTGCACTGTGTTTTCTGTTATGGAATCACCCAGGATTTCATTCTATCCTTCCAAGAAGTGATATGCAACTTTTATTGGCTATTACTCAATGAATTCTACTGTCTTATTTATGACACACTGTGTCATTTTTAGCCCAAACTACCAATGTGTATATAAAAGACATTGTATTCTAGCACTTCATCTCAGTTGTGGTATTGCATTTCCTCCCTCCAGTAAGTCATGAGCTAGAAGAGGTTGTCCCATTTTCTATATATTTAAATGTTCACCATAAAAAGATGTAGGCCTAGATAATGAATTCTGATTCTCTAAATAAATAAAACTGACTTTGTGAAGGAAGATTTGTTACCAGCAAAATCTCCTTTGTCACTTAATACATGTGTAAAATGCTTTCCTTTGTATTCTCTTTTCCATACAACATGAATAAAACCAACAAATCTTAAGAGAGCATAGGTGATGCATTTTCATTTCAAATGACTTATCCATGAAAGAATTTTCATTGTCAAATTCTATTAGGAGACCCTAGAGCCTTCTGAACCTACCTACATTGGGGCAGTAATACTGATCTTTGGTTAGACACTAAATGTCTGTTCCCTACTTTATCACCATAAAAATAAGACAACTAGTTGCAATTGTTTGAGGCAAGTAAAAAGATTTAAAATAGTTTTGCCTCCTTTGACTTCCCCCGTGTTAACTGAGGACACAAGTACTACCCTTGCAACAGAGAACAGACTAACATGATTGTACATACCCACAACTGGAACTGGAGAATTTTCTTCTTCACTCACCTCACAAGGGACAAGCAGAAGTTGCCAGATAGAATCAGATGATAAAAGCAATAGTCTTGGACCGGGCACCATGGCTCATACCCGTAATCCCAGCTCTTTGGAAGGCAGAGGCAGGAGGTCTACCTGAAGTCAGGAGTTTGAGACCAGCCTGGCGTACATGGTGAAACCTTGTCTGTATTAAAAATACAAAAATTAGCTGTGTGTGGTGGCTCATCCTTGTAATCCCAGCTACGTAGGAGGCTCAGGGAGGACAATCACTCAATCCCGGGAGATGGAGGTTTCAGTAAGCCAATATCATGCCTTTGCACTCCAACCTGGGCAACAGAGTGAGACGCTGACTCAAAAAAAAAAGCAATATTTTTAAGCCCCTTATTGACAATAGGACTTTTTTCTTTCTTTTTTGTGTCTAATTATAGAAACCTCCTGGCATCCAATCATATTTCTATGTCTTTACCACTCAGTTCAAGCCTTAGGTCTTCATGATAGATGACCCTTTTTCAAAAAATCAGTTTAATAGATAAAATTAGGGTTATCATGTATCAACACTCAACCTTTTATCACCAAGCCTTTGTAAACCATTAATCCTCCTTTCTGTGACAGAAATCGTAGACCTCTTTCTCTTTTTGTTGTATACAAAATGTTTTCAAAAGTGAGGTATATATGTGCTATCTCTGCTTTTAGTCTTCAATCCAATCTGTCTACTGAATCTGCTTCCCATGGAAGTCACTTGTGACCTCTCTAATTCTAAATCATTGTAACTTTATCAAAAACTTCCATGATTTTACTAAGTACAATTTACGTTCCAAGAGCTTTATAAATATTAGTAAGATATATGTAGACAGAAAATGAAGTTTGTGGAAAAACATCGTTCATGAACATTTTTAGTCTGTATCTAAAATTAACTGCTGCATTTGGCACTGTTGCACACTACACCTTTGTTAAATTTCCCTCTCTTAATTGTCATGATGAAATTCTCTCTAGGAATGTCTTTACTCAGGCTTCCTACTGTTTTTTGGGCTACTTTTCAAACCTTAATACCTTATTCTTCTACTCTTTTCCCTTTACATTTTTTTTGAGACAGAGTTTCGCTCTTTTTTTAAATTTTTTATTTTTTATTGCGTTTTAGGTTTTGGGGTACATGTACAGAACATGTAAGATAGTTGCATAGGTACACACGTGGCAGTGTGTTTTACTGCCTTCCACCCCTTCACCCACATTTGGCATTTCTCCCCATGCCATCCCTCCCCCACTCCCCACCCACTGTCCCTCCCCTATTCACCCCAATAAACCCCAGTGTGTGGTGCTCCCCTCCCAGTGTCCATGTGTTCTCATTGTTCATCACCCATCTATGAGTAAGAATATACAGTGTTTCATTTTCTCTTCTTGTGTCAGTTTGCTGAGAATGATGTTCTCCAGATTCATCCATGTCCCTACAAAGGACACGAACTCATCATTTTTGATTGCTGCATAATATTCCATGGTGTATATGTGCCACATTTTCCCAGTCCAGTCTATCATCGATGGGCATTTGGGTTGGTTCCAGGTCTTTGCTATTGTAAACAGTGCTGCAATGAACATT
>CM052650.1:145839708-145859997 GCA_028533165.1 Leontopithecus rosalia | reverse complement strand
CTGACAAAAACAAGCAATGGGGAAAGGATTCCCTGTTTAATAAATGGTGTTGGGAAAACTGGCTAGCCATGTGCAGAAAGCAGAAACTGGACCCCTTCCTGACACCTTACACTAAAATTAACTCCAGATGGATTAAAGACTTAAACTCTTAAAATAGTTTCTTCTATACTAATTAATCTATTTAAGTTCCTTCATGGGCAAATGTTGATAATTGATGCTTTACAAGAAATATTCCAATTATTTTATATTTCCAAATTGTTTATTATAGAGTTACAGTATATTATGACATAATGAACAATATTAAGGTTTACTGAGTGCCTCACACATCCTAGGCACTGTTGTATGCACCAAGGGTATAATGATAAACCAAATGTGTTTTTCTCTGCCTTTATTTCAGTCTCCATTCTAGTGGGGAGACTAATTTAATTATAAAATAATTCTAATTTATAATTAAAACAAAAAATAAAAATGTAAGGGTTTTTTTTTAAATCCTTAAGCTACATTTTGTATTTTTACACATAACAAAATAAGAGTGATTTAAGAAATAAAGACACAAAATTATCTCACAAAAATATACGTAAGTAGGCAGGCAAATGTGAGAGAAGGGGTTCAACTATAAATCAAGAACCAGACACTATTTCATCAATCTGCCATCTTCAGTATGCTGCTGAAGGTGTTTATAATAATGTTGATGTTGATGATATGGTTTAGCATGCTTATTGCCTTATGCTGTCACATTTTGAAGAAATCCAAGATAGTGAACTATTTTAGCTCATAATCAGTGTTTCGAACATGTATTATGCATTCCTGCAGAGTTTATCCCTAATCATTTAGAAAAAATAATAAATATATTTGACTTTAGAAATCCTATTTGATGCTTATGTAACCTGTTCTTAGGGAGCATATAACTATCCATTTGGATCTCATCACAGTTGGGTAGATTGGTAGCAGGATTCATTGTTCATCACTGTTCATCACTGATTCTCTCCTCTATATTTAATTTTAAGACAAATTATTAAAATATCGGACCTTTGGTATGGATGCAAGTGAGATGAGATAGTTCACTTGACCACTTCATGAGACTTGTGAAGGGATGACTTGCTTTCTCAGTTCACAGTGCTCAATTCCCTTGGGGGGAGGATCACACAGTTGAGTGGGTGCAGGAGCCAGGGCAAGGGCCTTTGGGAACCTGTAGAAAGCAACCCCATACCTGCCCATGACAGCATCTAGGGATTTCCTGTGACCTCTGGAGCCCCAGAGGCCATGTGTTACAGTGTTCTCCTTTAGTTTTGTCATCTGTGGATGGCTTAAATGTTAAATCAGCTTAGTGCAGAATCAGTGTGACAGAGTCTTGCACCCACACTCAGCTCTTTGTCTGGTGTCCAGGAGGAATGAGCTCTGCAAATCAATTGCAGGATGGTGAATCGGAGGACTTTACTGAGCAATGGAATTGGCTATCAGTGCGAAGGGAAGCTAGAAGGGAGATGGATTGGGAAGATAACCTTCTGCTGGAGTTCAGCCGTCCCTGGCTGAACTCTTCTCAGAAGTCCCACTGTCAAGCCATCCCTTTGAGTCAAGCTGCTTTTCTCCAACTTCTGGCTGCTTCTCTTCTCTCCTTCTCTGCCTCTCACTCTGCACTTCTGCCAGTGAACTTTGGGGTTTTTATGGGTAGAGGGTAGGGTGCAGGGCAGGCCACAGTGGTTTTGGAAAAGGCAGTATTCATGTGGGAAAACAGAAATGCATGTTTTTATTTAGGCCACTGTCCAAGCTTGAAAGTGGATCCTTCACGAGGGACTTTACCCTTTTCTACCTAATATTTCCCTGCCTCTGTTCATGTCACAAGTAAGCGAAATGTTGTTTACATATTGACTCTAGACACATATCGAGAACAAGAAATAAGAACATTGTAGATAAACATATGCATTAAAAAAAAAACAATGAGAGGAATTGAAGAAAAATAATTGTCAACCTGACAGGAGAAATTCAGGTCTTGAGTTCTTTTAATACATGTATTTCCAGTGGTATGGAGGTTTAATGCATGAGCCTGCCAGAAGGCTGCTAATGTGGATTGGATATTGCATAATTTTCTTTTCTTTTTCTTTTCTTTTCTTTTTTTTTTTTTTTTTTAACAGAGTCTCACTCTGTCACCCAAGCTGGAGTGCAGTGGCACAGTCTTGGCTCACTGCAACCCGTGCCTCCCAGGCTCAAGCCATTCTCCTGCCTCAGCCTCCCAAGTAAGGTTGGAATTGTAGGCATTCAGCACACCACCCAGCTAATTTTTGTATTTTTAATAAAGATGGGGTTTTGCCATGTTGGCCAAGTCTTGAACTCCTGAGATCAAGTTATCCACCCACCTCGACCTCCCAAATTGTTGGGATTACAGGCATGAGCCACCACACCTGGCCAATAATTTGCTTAAGGGTATTATCAATAAAATTATTTTTAGAAGTGTTTTACAAATTTTAAAATAATATAAAAATATAGAATAGTATATAAATGCATTTCTTTCCCTTTCTTGTTTTTTTATCTTTTCTGTTTTCCAGTTCTGTAATCATATTATTTAACTATTACATTGTCAGAACAAAGTAGCAATATCAATATTTAATTATAAGTATTAATCACCATGTATAATTTGAAAATTTAACATTTACTAAATATAAGGTGTATTTTGAAAATAACTTCTAAATAATTTATAGAAAGTTAAATAGAAGTGTAATGATAAAAATATAAAGTTCAACATGATTATCATTGCCATATAAATTATCAGCAAAATAGACAAAATATAAGTGAAAAATATTTATTCAGCATACTATTTAAAATAAAATGATATGTAATTTTATTGCTATTCTCAGATATAAATTTGTCTTGTATTATAATCCAATCTGGATAATATTTTTTACTACTCTTCAGTTGCTAAAAGTGGGTTTTTTTTTTTTTTGAGACGGAGTCTCACTCTGTCACCAGGCTAGAGTGCTGTGGCACAATCTTGGCTCACTACAACCTCTGCCTCCCAGGGTCCAGTGATTCCTCTGCTTCACCCTCCCAACTAGCTGGGACTACAGGCACACAGCACCATGCCCAGCTAATTTTTTTATTTTAGTAGAGACGGGGTTTTACCATGTTGACCACTCGCCTTGGCCTCCCAAAGTGCTGGGATTACAGGCATGAGCCACCGCCCCAACCTAAAAGTGTTCTTTTAACTCTACTCCATGAGTAATAATGAATTACTTATAACCTAATTCCAAATACTATTTTTTTGATTGCTTCATCTTCAAACAATACCATCTTTTGCTTGATACTTCTGAGATTCCCAGAGTCATTATACATAGATGAATATTTCAAAATAGAATTCATTATGTTACTTTTAATAAAATCATGTTAATTTTTCACATAAGAAAATCTTTACACTAGAAAAAAGATATCCTTGTAATACACAATTTATCTTTTTTCCCTTTGGCAATTCTGATATTATAAGATAATGTATACTTTCCTGATAAAGAACTTTAATGTGTACTTCTGAAATAATACATTTTTAGATTTTATATATTTTTAAACATATAAAAATAATGGAAATTTACACTGAAAACTATGGATGCTGTATAACCTGCAGTGGAAACTGGAATACAGGAATTTAACAAGTCTGATATTATAATCATTATAATCACTATTCTCATCATTATTATTTTTATATTTTTAAAAATGTTGCCAAAGAGCAGGGTGTAGCAGATCATGTGTAGCTCTGGAGCCATTATGAAATAGGAGAAAGTAGTTTAAAAACCAATTTGGAAGAGAATGGTAAAAGTAGACAGAGGTAGTTCTTAATAAAAACAGACATGGATAGTCTAGCTCTATCTATATATCTAACTACCTATATACCTACCAATTTATCTATCCTTTTGGCACCAGAATTTTTTCAGTCTTTGGGGACGAAACATGGAAAGACTAGATTTGAACAAAAAGGCCCTTATTTTCGACAGTAAAAGGGGAAAAAATAAAATAGATGAGAATATGTTACAGAAATACTATAGATTTGTGTGAGGTCTCCTGGCCATAGCTCTATTTTCTCACTGAAGAAGAAAGAAATGTTGTTCTTTGTGAAAAATGAATAGATGAACTGGATGTTTAGGAACTTGAAGGTTTGAAAGACGGTGTGGACAATGGGTTACCGGTTGCAGAAATACAAATGGATTTCCTATATTATTTCCTATATCATTCCTATATCATCAAATCCTATATTCCTGAGGATTTTTTGAGATTGCAAACTGCATTTTAGATAAATTGGTACCATATTTAATCGCATTTTACTTTTTCGCTCTAGGCTTAGTAGTCTAGAATTGGATGAAAACAGATCAGGGCTACTGATATGTTTATCTTTGGAGGACCATTTCAAATAAAATTTCTTTATAAAGAATTATCTGATCTAAGTCTTCATTCCTTTTTCATGTTTACTTCGCATTCTATATTTAACATTGAAGCATTTTCCAGTGTATCGGACATATTTATTTATATTCTATCTGAGCTGATAATAAGGCCCTTTATTCAAACATGTACTCCTCATGTTCAACACAGTGCTTTGCATTATCTGCTTACTACTGGTTAAAAGTTGACAACCTGAAAGAAGGTAGTCCTGAGATATTTACCATGATTGCTTCTGTCAGGGATTAATCTCTCAGACTTCTGCTAAGTTACAAAGGCAAAATCTGGAGTGAATTTGTACGGTAGATTACAATGAAAGCATTTATATGCTGAACATTAGATACTGCATTCATTATCTAAAGTATAAAGTTCTGCTGTTCAGTATATTAGTCACTAGCAAGAAGATGCTCCCGAACACTTGAAATACAGCCAGTTCAAATTGCGATGTGCTTTAAAACTAAAATATAACCCAGCATTTAAAGAATCAGGATGCACGAAAATCCCATATATGTATTTAATATATTAATTGCCTGTTAAAATGAAAATATGTAGACGTATTGAATTAAATTAAAAAGTCATCAAAAGTAATTTCACCGCTTTCTTTTAACTTTCTTTTTGATGTAGCTGACAGAAAATTTAACATGATATATGTAATTCTCATTTGTGGCTCACATTACATTCCCATTTGATAGTGTTGGTATAGGAAATAATACTGAGCTAAAATTTATAACTGTGTTTCTTTTATTAATTTTCTTTTTAAAATAAAATTGTTAATTTTCTTTCTAATATCTTGGATAATCCAATTCACAAGGGTGACTGAAGAGTTTTCATGTTCCTCACATGACATACCACATAACACATTCGATTTTTACAATAAATTCATTAAAATAATTGCTAGAATTATAATGTCTGAGTCCAATTATTTAATTATATGCTGAATTAATATTCTCAAATTAATTCCCTATGTGTTTGATATAATTCAGTGTCAGCATTTTGTTCCTCTAAGTCATTGAATTTCTAATTAAAATATACAGGCAGGTTGAAATCATTTAGTGAAATATATTTTCTGGCCCAGAATGATACCTTTTCTTAACATAACAATTTTAAAATGCATTAAAATAAAATAAATTTAAATAATTTAATACCATGTGGTGATATTTTCTGCAATAAAATCAACATTTACAAATTTTATTTATAACATAGTAACAAAGGTAACATATAAAATAAAATATTTTATAATACCAACATAAATTACAGGAGACCCTGCTTTCAGGAGGTGGTCTGTAATATTTTCCACAAATACTTAAAATGTTAAAAAATGTGTTCTATAGAATGCTGCCATATTGATTTAAATAAAAGTTGTTTCATGAATTAATGTACCCTATTTGTTCCTAGATATGTGTAAAAAAATAGAAATTATGTTTACCAGTGCTACCACTGCTATGGAAACTTGATTTATATATTGGAAGCAATAATCTGAAACTTACTGCTAGAGTTTCATAATATATCTTAGACCGAACTTCCATTTCCTTTACACTTGCCATCTGTCCATAATGCTATTAAAGTTGTTCAAAATGCTTTGACACCATGAAAGAAACGATAAACAGACAACAGAAACAATTTATAAGGACACTCTTGAATAAATAATTCATACACATTCAAAGGAATCCTCATTTTCTTATGTTTTTATACTTCTCTTAATTTGTATAAGAAAGTGTGTATATCACTGAAAATATTACTGAGCTTATGTATCCTAAAAATTATTCTGAGTTAATCAAATGACATGGACAATGAATTTTAATTTTACATATATTTTTATAAGGAGTAGAGTTTTGTATAGATATGCCCCAACTTAATGCGTTATTTAACAGTATCAACGCTGTTTACTATTGCTGAATATCAAGACTGTCATATGAATAATGGTTTAGATTTTCTCTGATATACCAGTGGAACCAGAGTAAAATAATATGTTGCAACCAGAAATGTAAACTTAATAATGAGAAGCAACCATATAGAAAAGAATTATAAAAAAATATAAATTTTCAAATACCTATTATAGTGACCATTTGTCTTATTTGTAGCCAACAACATTTTTGACTACAACCTTTACGTTTTATATTTTTCAAATTATGTATCTCATATTCTCAGAGTTAAAGTCAGAAAACCATATTATTGTGACTTTCTTGTAAAAAAGGTAGATTTCACCAATCACAAGCATTTCTGCAATATGCAGCAGCTAAGGATCTGAAAAAGATAATTGAATTCAATGGAGCCTAAGCCACTGGCCACTTCACTTCCAAGTAGATTTAACTCAACCTTAGCTATTATATTCAATCCACCTATTTATGTCTTACAAAAATGTTTTACAATTTTTAACATATAAAGAAAGATTTATCATATTTATATTTCATCATATCAATTTTGTCATGTGTTACCTCTTTGCTTCTTGTGGACAAAAGTTTATGACAGTATATTTTATGTCAGAACCTGAAGAGCACTACAGACATTCATCAAAGTGATCAGGAAAGCCAAGGTGCATGTCAGAGGAAAGAACATCACACATAGTTTTTTTAAATTTTATTGTTTTTATTTTTTTATTTTTATTGCATTTTAGGTTTTGGGGTACAAGTGCAGAACATGCAAGATAGTTGCATAGGTACACACGTGGCAGTGTGTTTTGCTGCCTTTTGCCCCTTCTCCCATATTTAGCATTTCTCCCCATGCCATCCCTCCCCTGCTCCCCCCCCGCTGTCCCTCCCCTATTTCCCCCAATAGACCTCAGTTTGTGGTACTCCCATCCCTGTGTCCATGTGTTCTCATTGTTCATCACCCACCTATGAGTGAGTATATACGGTGTTTCCTTTTCTGAAGAACATCACACATAGTTTTATCTGGAAAATTCTTATTAGCAGATTTAATTTAACATTTGTACAGAGCCATTCAATTTAAAACAGAATAAAATGTCCTGCTGAAAAATATATTTTACTTTTTATTCCGAATAAGACTAAACATTTTGCTAACTCGTCTGTATTACTGATAGATTGCAACTAGGAATTCAATAACTTGGAAGAACAAGACACTGATATTTGACCATATCAAATATGAGGGGAGGCATTTTGAGAATAATTTTATTCTAAAAATTATTAAATAATTGAGTTATGGCATTCTTATTTATAACAAATTTTAAATGAATAACATGTAGGAATTAAGTGCTATTATGTGATACATCATATGGAGAATTAGAGTATTTTCAGTCACCATTATAGATTAGATTATTAGAAAATTAACACTATTATTGAAAAATGTTACTATTACTAAAAGATAGTGCACCCAGAAATTTTACTTTGATATTATTCCCTATATCAACATAGTCCAACAGAAAAAATAACGTGAGCCATGTACGTGAACCCAGGATGAAGTTTTAAGCTTTCTAATATCCATATAAAAATATAAAATAAATCAGATAATATTAACATTAATAATACATTTTATTTAACCCAATATGCCTAACATATATGCCTTTAAAAATGTAATCACTATAAAATGTTAGAGATTTTATCCTTTTTTTTTGTACAAGGACTTCTAATTCCAGAATTTATTTCACACAACACATCTTTATCTGAACAAGGAATATTTCAAGTTCAATCACATTACACAGCTAGTGTCCACAGTTTTATAAGGTGTAGCATTTGCCGAGGTAGGCACATCCTCATAGTCACAGACATTCGTTCTTATTTATATGTATGAATTATTTAGTTATGAAATTCCTGGAGCAAAAAAGAATTTCTGGAAAAAACAAAAACCATGAAAGAGTTTAAGAAGGCCGAAGAGCTGCAGAGTGAGAGATACCCTTTGTTCCCCATAGAATCACTTGATTTTGATCCGAGCCCATGCTAATAAAGAATTAGCAGGCAGTTACTTTTTGCAATAATCTGGGTTAAATAATGAGGCCTTTGCAGAGTTATGAAGAATCCTTTTTTCCCCAGATGTGCATGGAACTCATTACTCTCTAGGACCCCACAGAAATGAAGATAATAGCAATATCAAGGAATTACCTTATTATTTAATACCATGGAAAAAGGATTATCTTCACAAGGGCCAGAGAAGCATCTTAATGCTATAACAAAACAAAACAAAAACAGGAGCTAGAACAGAAGAGGAATAGCAGACATATAGTCAAGACTGTAACTGCCAGAGAGGTTGAGGAGACACTGGTCAGGAATTCAGTGTGACTTCAGGTGAGGGGCAGGAGATAAGAGGAAAGCTGAGGCATTTTGATGTGACAGTTTGACAGGTAGAAATCCTCCCAGGAAGAATGTGAGGAATATTAAGTTTGTATATTCTTATGCTGAATGGATTTGACACTACATAGCAACTTTTTAGATTACTCATATAATAAAAAAAAATTGATTACTGGGGAATGGTTTTATTTCAAGTACCAAAATTTGTGTATCTACCTTTCTGTCATTAATCTTATTTAAATACAGTAACAACATGTCTCAGAAGATAGTTTGATGTTGCTGAAGCAGTACTCATTTATAAAAGTATAAGTAAACAACTAAACACCAAACCAAAGAACACACTGACAGCAAAGGTAGAGAAGTGATAACAGTGGCATATTCAAGAGTTGTCTGTGTGAAAAGATGAAGTAGTGTGACCACAAGTGTAAAGAAATTAAAACAAATTTAATCCTTGCGTCAATAAGACAGCCAAGCTCTGGCTTGTTTACATACAAAAAGTGATGGTGAAAGTCACAACCTGGCAGTATTTTTAACGATGAGAATTTTTATTTTAAGTGAGGCTTTGAGAAAATGTGAATCAAAGAAAACCATGAGAAACAGCACTACTTAATAGAAAAATAAGGTTCAGAATTGGTTATTAATCAATGGGCAATACTTTATGAAATACCAGCCACTGCAAATCCTATAGACAGATGATTCTGTCCAAAAATATTCAAAACATGACTTGTAATGCTAACATCTTAAAGTGCTGTAGAATTGTCAATGGAAACAAATAGAGACACTCCTTGAATACAATGTATTGTCTTCTGGGTAGTTAGTTCCAAATTAAAATGATGTGGTTTTAAAATTATTTTTTCTATAGAAGGTATACCAAAATGCTATTCCTGTCTTGATCCCAAGATATTTGTGAATGTCAAAACACATAATATTTAATAGAGAAAAGTATATGCAATGTATAACATAAATATTTCTAGTTATAAGTAAGTAGTAACTTCAAGTAACTTATTATATTTTCTTTAACTCAGTGAAAATTCAGTGAGCATTTCCTGCCTAGGTAGGCTATGAGTTAAATTTTGTAAGGTAAACAAGAAGGAATAAATATATGGTTCTAGCTTCAAAAGCTTTATTTCATGTATATC
Organism: Leontopithecus rosalia; assembly: GCA_028533165.1. NCBI lineage: Eukaryota > Metazoa > Chordata > Mammalia > Primates > Cebidae > Leontopithecus > Leontopithecus rosalia. Next base: position 145,850,201 of record CM052650.1, on the reverse strand, counting down.
TCATAAATATTTTTATAAAAACACATAAGAAATTAAATACAGAAAATGGAGCATTTATATAAATAATAACAGGGCAAATCATTAGCTCGTGCTTCCTTTTTCCTAGCCTGACTAGGTACTATCAGGCAAGCAGTGAGAAGTGATGGTCTCTGGGATAACATAAGGGTGTTGCCGTCTGTCAATGGTTTGGAGCAGCAAGGCAGGGGAAATGCAGCTGAAGCCAGAACAGCAAGCACTCATTTTGTTTCACTTGCCAACTAACTAACACAAGTACAAACTTTATGGATAACTATTTCAGAGATAATTATAGGCATAGCCAAAAATATTAACAATCAATTACCCCTGTACTGTCTTCAAAGTCGGGCTCTGAAATAATGATATTCTGCCTCTTCTACAGTCTAGTGTTTTAAGCCTGTACTATGACAGAATGAGAGGAGGGAAAGTCAGAAATCAGTGAAGGACTTCAGAACTGCAGAAAAAGAAACAAAAAGGACTGTGATAGGAGAACAAAAGGGATCATATTTTATTCACATAATACTACACTGCAATATAAGTTTCAAGTTCTGGACAACTTTTGTGCAATTTGTCTTTATTTTTTTCTCTAACTCTTAGGAAGTAAAATGATACCTTCAACAAAAGTTAAAACTTTTAGGATTTAGTAGAGTTTCCTTGGGGATGTTTTGCCAAGCATCTTTGGGAATACTGTCGGGAAAGCATTCATTAAATGGTTTGAGAAAGTAAAGGAGAACCTAATTTGCTCTTCTTTTTATCTCCTTTTAAATAGTCCTCCAGAAACTGAAAGTATTAGTGATTTAATAGCTGGTCTTTCTTCTAAATTTAATGCGGTGATATATTTTTGTATGTATTCTGGAGCAACCCATGTTCATTTACATTCCTGCTTATATAAGTGGTTTCAGCAAATCCGTAAGTATAATTGGATCATCACTGTATGGATCTCTCTAATTAGAATTTTCAGGAAGTTGATCAGGAACTGCTTCTACTCTGATATGCATGTGTAATTTCCACTAAAGTGAGCAAGCATGACTAAGGGTAATGTTTTCCCCTTTGAGCACTTTGAATTCTATGCACTCCAGATGCCACAGAAACTCCTATGACTCTTCCCTTATTCAAACTGTTGATTTGTCATGGCAATATAATTCCTTATGAAATCACTTTTGTTTGTTTAAATGAAGTTTTCAACCCCTCCAAAGTAATATAAGTTCTGGTTATGGAGGCGTTAACTTTTCAGTGATGGGAGAAATATTTGCTAAGTGAAATGAAAATATTTGTCAAGGCCATCATGCTTCTAGTTTGATAATTCTGGACAGGATGCTGATACTAGCTGGCGGGGAGATACGAACATCCCTGCAGATTAAAATGCAAATTTTATTGCTGAAAACAGCAATACACGGAAAGGCCATAGAGCCTTTAAGCTTTTCTGACAGCAGCTTGCAGAACCAGTGCACTGAATCACTCAATATCTTTAAGTGTCTATCCTATTCTGGAACTCTAATCAACATCTGCTCATATTGTACCCATGCCAAGTTTGGGTTTTAAGAACATACGAGCTTCAACATTAAATAACTATTAGGCGAGCACTTTCTGGGAGTAGATTGTGATTAAATATAGTCTTAATTAAAAAAAGAAGGTGATGTAAAATAAAAGGTGACATAGTATAGAAAATCATATGGAGATCTTAAGCCTTAGATATATAATTCTGATTATGTAAAAAATTACAACAGGGACTTGATTGATTTATACTGAATAAGAATGTTGCAGTGCATGCAACAAATGAAATATTTTAATTCTGCAAATTAAACAAGAAATTAAGGCTTTTTCTTCTTTCTCCTACTTTAATCTGAAGTGTAGCGACAGCAAAGGGTACAGAATTTACAAAAATGTCAGGGCAGGGGAGCACATGAGCATAATCCAGTCTAGAAAGAAAGAGGGTGTGTTTCCCCTGCCCTATATCTAAATACGCTGGGAACTTTACTTCCAGAACTGCAAAAAGAATGAAAAGGAACAGGAAGGGTGTAGGGGAGGCTGGCGGGGCAACCACAAACAGGATGGAGATGTCAGGATCCTTGTGATCCCCGAGATGACCCTCAGAGCATCAATTGGGGAAATAGATGAAAATTCACAGCAGACATGCGAATTTTTCAAAGAGGGTGAAGAACCTGCTTAATAATTCAACAAGTCCTTATTAAGTGATCTTTGTTAACCTGGCCCCTACTAGTGTGAGTGGATACAGAGAGAAGAATAAAACAGTCTGCACTTCAAACATGAAAGAGTTTAGAAAGGAGATACTGTCATATATAAGCAGTTCCAGTAAAATCTGATAATACCTCATTTTAAGAGTGCATTCTACGCCCAGGATTGATGATTGTTTTTGCAATCTCTCAATATAGAGAAGCCAAATTTTATCTAACTTGGTGTTCAGTGATATGCATTCAGATAAAGTGAAGTTTAGTAGATGATCACAAAATCTCATGCTGTCATCACCTTTTAATGATCCATTGTGGTTTAGAATACAGCAATTAAGAATATCAAATTTGTTCTTGGAGAATGTTGGAAACTTAGTGATGAATTTAGGTCTCTTTTTTCCAGGCTTCATACTGACTTACAATTATAGGGTAAGCCCTGGTAACTTAAAGGAATAGTAGGTTTACTCAGACACCCAGTAATATATAATCCTTTTTTTTCTTTAGAGACAGAGTCTCTCTATGTTGCCTACGCTGTAATACATTGGCTATTCACAGGCACGATCACACTACTGATCAGCATGGGAGTTTTGACCTGCTCTGTTTCGGACATAAATATATAGTTTAATGGAAAATATTACTTCTAGAGATTATTATTATTATTATTATTATTATTATTTTGAGACAGAGTCTCACTCTGTCGCCCAGGCTGGAGTGCAGTGGTGTTACCTTAGCTCACTGCAACTTCCTCCTCCTGGGTTCAAGCAATTCTCCCACCTCAGCCTCTTAAGTAGCTGGGATTACAGGCACCTGCCACCACACCCAGATAATTTTTTTGTGTTTTTTGTAGAGACGTGGTCTCACCATGTTGGTCAGACTGGTCTTGAACTCCTGACCTCAAGTGATCTGCCTGCCTTGGCCTCCCAAAGTGCTGGGATTAAACGCATGAGCCACCATGCCCAGCCACTTCTAGAGATTATTAAACTCATTCTTTTCATTTCCTCAAATTAAATACTTAGAAGATGACTTTAATTTCTGATATAATGTCTTATTTTTGTCCTATGTACTTAATAAAATATGTATTGTCCCATGTACGTCAAAACTTTTACTTTCTTCTGAACTTTTCACAGTGCATCAAAGCTGAGTTGGCTATAGACAGTTTAATATGTATCCTAATTTATATTAAAATTTATCAATCAAAATAATTCTAGGTTACTATGAGCAATTCATATATTAATTTAATATGGCTTAGGCAAAGTATAATTGTAAATGTATGTACGTAAAAAAATCCTTGTATGTATTTTGAATACAAATAACATGATTAGAAACATTTTGCTTTATTATTTACTCTTAAAATGTATTTAGGCCTTTGCTTTTCTTTATCACTTTGAATAATGTAGGGATAATTGTATATCCTTTAATTTAATTAACGTGGGCTTTCTTCTTGTCTCTTTCTCGTCTTCTTTCTCTAACTTTGATAGAGGATTTAAGCAATATTTTATATAGCATAAATAAGTGTTCTTAATACACACCTGACATTTCTTTACAACATTCTTTGTTGCTAATATTTTTTATTATACCGCCACTGACTCTGAAAAATATAAAACATATATTAAATGTTGCAAATCCATTTATAGTTTACATGTAACATAAATTATTTCATGTGTATTCCAGACAGTGGCTAGAAAACCAATGCATATTAAGGCTAGCATTGTTTAATACCTAGAATATATATCTTCCTTTTACATGTGGAAGGAGGTAATATGAAAGATAAAAGTGTTGGCTATTTACCAATAATCTGAATAAAGAAAATGACATAAATGAATCATAACAAACCGGAGCTGACTTAGTATTTTTACTCAGAGAGAGAGTTCTAATATTAAAAGTTAACAAATGTCATTCTCATGCATTAAAGACAATAGTAAAAAAAAATTCATGGATGTATTTGTTGGTCACAGTGTAACGCAGCTCTCTCTTAATGGTTTTTGTAATTGAGACTGTTGGAAAAAGGGAGGGACGTGGGCAGCGAGTGATCATGCATGTCAATGAGAGCTGGGTCCACTGCCATCGGCTAGAATTTATGAGAGAGAAAAGGCTTCAAAAATATAGTCTCTCATCTAAAGATCCTTCTATGCATCATTTTAAAATCAAGGATTAAAAAAAAGTTAGAGAAATTTTACCAGTTTTGGGATTCCCATATGTTTGATATTTAAAAAGGGTTATGTGAGGATATTGTATATGTCTATTCAAATCTATGAGCTGGAGAACAAGCATATACAGGAAGGCTTCACACGTCCCACACACACTTACATTCAGGTAGTCATGGCCTCCTTTAATATTTTTCCCTCTAAATCTTTTATTGATCATTTAAAACTCAGCCTTGATATTCTGTTTCATCCAATTGATCTGATTGAAAACAGGGCTGAGGCCAAGCATACCATTACCCAGGAATTCATGGTTCCAATGCCACCAGAATAAGCCTGGTCACATTCCAGCCACTGACACCCTAATCACACAGCTATTGCAAGTCATTGACAGGGTATAATGAACACATGGCTGGTATGCTTGGAATGATAATTGTTTCATTTTTGTCTTTGGGATCCGAAGGCTGTTCATTTTCTCTGAAAAAGCATCTCTTACAAAATTCTGTGGCTTTAATATTCATTTTGAAACTACATGTTATTATAGTTAGGACATAAAATATATGATATTTTAAACTCTTCTGAGGGAAGAGTTGCCATTTAGGCACTTTATCATAATTTGGCACCTATTTGCTGAATTATGAAGATTCAATAGTATTTATCTAATAAAAATAATCTACAGTTGAACTGGGAAAACAACATAAACATGGGTATAAAAGATATATATTCATATATTTCAAAAAACAATATAGAAAAAGAATCTGTAAAACAACACATTGTAGCCAAGGGGATGATGTACGTAATTTAAAAATAATAATACTATATGTCATGTTATTTATTATTTATATATGGTATATGACATTTATTGAATTCTTATTGTTTACCAATCACTGCATCAAGCTCTTCATGTCATTTGATCCTAATATGTAATAAGTCCTATGAATTCATGTCTGGAGTGATTATCTTGTAACCCTGCAATAAATGGACAAAAAATACTTTTGAATAGGTAAAACATTTGAACTTTGTTGTTAAGTGCCTGATTACTAGGACCTAAAATTTCTATCATTCCAAAGTATAGAAAGGCACATCATAAATAGAGAACATAGTTTTAGGAAAAAATGTGCAGCAGATCTGTGATGATATAATTAGAAAATATTGACAGCATCAGCTTGGCAGTTGGGAATCAGTGACTAGAGTGGCCGCAAATGGGTAGAATTTAGAAATGAAGTTTTCAGAGGGTTTTGTGCACTTAGCTAAGATTGCTAAATCTTATGTGCTGCTTGATATATATCAGACACTCTGAGTGTCTGTATATATAAGAAATAATAATGCATTTTATACTTACAAGAGACATATGAGATGGGCACTTTTATTATTCCCATTTTATAGTGGATGATACTGAATCCCAGAGCTTGATTTGTCCAAGATCACACAAGTAGTAAGAGACAAAGTATTTGGATTTTTTCAGGTAGGTAATGAAGAGTCATGGTCTCTTATTATGTTGTATAGGAGAGTGAGAGATTAAAGGTTCAATATTGTTATATTTTTGAAACTAGTAAAATAGGAGAATAATATTACCATTGGTAAAATAGGAAGTCAAAATGGGAATCCAATGGGGAGGACTTAACTGAAATAGTATACTTTCTTCTGCATTTTTAGAAAGTAAGAGAACCAGGATAACTTTCTCAAGGGCGCTATTATGAAAATTGAATCAAGATTTGCTCTTTTATAATTTATAATTTTACTTGACTTTCTACAAAGACAAGGTCACCATAAGAATATTAAAATGTTCTTCAGAGAGGTGGTTCTGGATGATATTAGAAAATCATCTATAGTTTATGTGCATCAGACTTTGAAACCTAGCCAATTTATTTACATAGTCTCCAGTTACAGAGTGAGAGGACAGCCCTGGGAGGGGTAGAAAAGGAAGAAATTCCTGGTAGCATATTTACATTAAGAACAATAGTGCCAGCATCAGATCACTTCTGTATTATTTTTCAATTGTTGAAAGGATTGCGTGCTAGAGGATTAGCTAAGCAGGTATGCAGGTCCTGTGGCAGGGGCAAAGTAATCATCTGTGAAGAGGGAATACCTAGTTCAAGTCTGGTCCTCATACTTACAAGTATAAAGCCAAGAACATCTGATTTACATGCTCAATATCTTTATTTTTAATATGAATTATTTTAAAGATGGCTGGAGTATCAATTAAATGAGACATACATGTAAACATACTTCTACGTTACTTTATACATGTGGTGGGTTTTATTATAAGCCCAGTTTCAGTGGGTGAAGTGTAAGCAGCAGACAAATAAAGTGGCATGGGAATGTGCAGTATTGATGTTCTCTTTGCAGGTCGACGGAAACTGATTTCATTATGGCACAAGGTTGATTAATTGCCTGGGCTTTGAATTATACAATGAAGGCAACCTTAGGTAAATCCACAGTTGGATTTAATTTTTGTTTTGTGAAAGTTTGTTTTGTAAACATGTCTCTTCATTTTATTTTACAGAAAGGCAATTTAAAGCAACTTATTTTCTGTATTGCCTGACTAGCAGAGGAAAGAAAGAAAGAAAGAAAAAGAAAACCATGTGTGTAGGTGATGCTCTGTGTGCATGCCTACCGAGCTTGTCAGTTAATTAAAATAAGTAATTAATTCTTTCTGTAATCTCATGCTTTAAAATTGGCCATCTATTTTCTTGATATTTAATTTACTGCTACTTTTAGTTATTTTCTTGCAGCACACTTATATTATTGATTATTGATATTACTATTTGGCTGCTTTAGTAGTTTCTATCTAAAACGTTTTATTATCTATTGAATTTCATTTGCTAGTCAGAGGTCTCCAACTGGGAATCTGTATAATTCAGAATTAGTTATAAAAAAGTATTGTAATGTCAGAACTTAGAACCTTAAAAACACAATACCTATCCCAGCCAGACTGCCATTGGAGAAATGTTCCTGACGACTACATTATCAAACAACATCAATTGAGTTGGCAAAGGTTAAGATTGACAATTACCTCTGGTTGCTGCTCAAATGGCCGCTGTGCATCCTGGCATTTTATTTATCTTACTTCAACAGAATGGGAGTTTAAGTACACAAAGTAATTACTTGAAGGCTGAAAAGATTGGCGTGGACATTGCATCCTCATCAGAATTTGGTAGCCGTGAAAAAGAATGCGGATAAGCACAGAATGGACAGGGATAAATGATTGGCATAGACAAAGAAAAGTCTATGTTGTTCCTTCATTGATATGAAAAAGAAGGGATGGTGTCATCTTAAACATTGTTTTTCCATCACTTTATAGGTTGGCATATGACTATAAACTTAATTCCTTTGAAGATTTGTAATTGTCATTCATGTAGTCTTATAGACCCAAGTCTGGTCAGTAAGAAAAAAAAATGAAGAAGGCACTTCCATATGCACTTCTCTAAACTTTGTCACTACATTGTTATTCAAAAACATAAACAACAGCATTAAAATAACATCACAAAAAAGATGCACCATCCATCACAATTGAACGATATACAGTTGTGCCAGAAAACATAGCTATGTTTTTAATAAAGACTTTTAATATATTCTCTCAGGTAATTTCCATTGAATGAGAAAGATTTCTGGAATAAATTCAGCTTATATTAAAACAGATGTTTTGTTTTATATTTATTCAGACTTGGATTAACACCAAAGCATTTGCATGTGAACCAGAGAATAAATATGTACTGCACTGTCTTTCCCAGAATAATAAAAATGTTGACAAGTAGAACAAGTATTAAATGCAACTATTTCTTAAAGGAAATTCTTTGTATTTGTCAAAAATTAATTTATGAGAAATTATCACTAATTTAGGATCCTAGAAATAATTTCAATAGGTAAAATTAAATGTAGGACATTACTGGAGAAGAACTACATGAGTAGGTTAAATTGAATGTATATATCTGTAGAATCAAAAACTATGCTATGAATATACACATACCAGTAGAAAAAACTCAATTTGAGACACATGATAGGTATGGGATTAATACAGAATGAGTAATATGAAATAGAAAAAGAAATTATACTTATGATGGATGTTACAGGTTTATAACAAACAATGGAAAACATACATATGTAAATTATTTGTAGAATTCATGGCAATAGAATGAGAATATAATTGAAATGAAATAAGTATCTATTAACATAAGATTGGTAAATAAATTATGAGACAACCATAAGATGAATTAACATGTAACCCTAAAAATATGAATGACAATTTATATGCAGTTAACTTGAGAGATTTTTATCATTCATACTTATTTTAAAGAGTGTCTAGTATGATCCTCAATGCATTCAAATAATAAAAATACATTAATCAAGTTAATGATTACAAATTCAAAAGTAAATTTTAAATCCAGAAACTAATTTTCTCTATGAATTAATAATGACAATAGATGTAGGGAGGAAACTTTTAATACTTATTTTTATGCTCCTTTATAAAGTTTAAAAATTTAAGTATGATAAAATACTATGTTTATAATAATAAAATAAATTTTTTTAAGAAAACCTACTCCATCTCACTTCACCCTTAGTTGTGTCCATCTTTTATAACATCTGAAATATTTTTTTTAATTTTTTAATCATAAAAAAATCTAAAGTATTCTTTGAATAGGTATTACAAAGACTTCCTGTATGTTTCTTTACATTATGTTGACAACAGACAAATTTTTTTGGTAAGAAAATTTCTGTATCTAATTCACCTGATTGAGAAACTGATTTCTGGTAAAAACAGTGTTCCTGTTTTAAGTCAATCAGAACATAGTCATGATACACATCCTAGTTATATTTCTCTTGGAGAATGCATAAAATGATTTTTCTGATGATTACCCTAAAAGCATTTTCAACATTCTAAATTATTTAGCTTAATATTGTTTTAAATTTAATAGCTGTTTTATGATCTATATTATAGAATGCTGCATATATTATAATCTAAAAATAATTTATGTTTTAGATTAAATATTTAACTAAAAGGAGATGTAATTAAAAGGACCATTGTACAATATGAAGATTCCCATTTTAGCTTGAGCTTTAGTCTTCTTATTTGTTTCTGTGATTATAAACTTTCAAGTGTTTAATAAAGAAATAATATTATTTATTGATAAAACATTTTTGTTTATTGAATAGGTTCTAAATCTAAATCTATGTGAAATAAAATAATGTGCAGTTTTCGAACATTAAAAATAGCTGGAAAAACATTCAAGTTCTGTAAGTTCTGTAAGTAAATATTTATCTTTTATTAACTTTTTTCTCAAAATTACTAGGACAAATGAACAGTTACATGGTATATTCTGTTCAAAATTTTGGTCCAAGTTTTAAAGATATTAAAGATACAGAATCAAAATACCCATGAACTAATTCAGGAGACTCCTACTCTGGCTTTTGCAATGAAATTAGTGGTAACACATTTACTGCAAATGGGGAAGTTTGAGGCAGATCAGTTTTATAGTACTCTTTCATTTCATAAGCCTTAGCTTTACAGTAGAGTGAACTAATGGAGATACTCAATAGGCAAAGAAAAATGTGAAATTGAAGGCATTGAAAGAAAATTAGGGTTGAGATGTACTGCATTCCTCACTGTGTTTGGACCACCAAATGTAAAGCGTGTAAAGGGAAAAGAGGGCCGGGCGCGGTGGCTCATGCCTATAATCCCAGCACTTTGGGAGGCTGAGGTGGGTGGATAAGAAGGTCAAGAGATCGAGACTATCCTGATCAACATGGTGAAACCCTGTCTCTACTAAAATTACAAAAAATTAGCTGGGCACGGTGGCATGTGCCTGTAATCCCAGCTACTCAGGAGGCTGAGGCAGGAGAATTGCCTGAACCCAGGAGGCGGAGGTTGTGGTGAGCTGAGATCACACCATTGCACTCCAGCCTGGGTAACAAGAGCAAAACTCCACTGCCATTCACAATTGCTACAAAGAGAATAAAATACCTAGGAATACAGCTTACAAGGAATGTAAAGGACCTCTTCAAGGAAAACTACAAACCACTGCTCAATGAAATAAGAGAGGACACAAACAGATGGAGAAACATTCCATGTTCATGGTTAGGAAGAATCAATATCGTGAAAATGGCTATACTGGCCAAAGTAATTTACAGAATCAACACTATCCCCATC
>CM052650.1:145814830-145839208 GCA_028533165.1 Leontopithecus rosalia | reverse complement strand
TCTAGTGACTGTTTCTTTTGCTATGCAGAAGCTGTGGAGTTTGATTAGGTCCCATTTGTCTATTTTGGCTTTTGTTGCCAATGCTTTTGGTGTTCTGGTCATGAAGTCCTTGCCTACTCCTATGTCCTGAATGGTTTTGCCTAGATTTTCGTCTAGGGTTTTTATGGTGCCAGGTCTTATGTTGAAGTCTTTAATCCACCTGGAGTTAATTTTAGTGTAAAGTTTCAGGAAGGGGTCCAGTTTCTGCTTTCTGCACATGGCTAGCCAGTTTTCCCAACATGATTTATTAAACAGGGAATCCTTTCCCCATGGCTTGTTTTTGTCAAGTTTATCAAAGATTGTATGGTTGTAGATATGTTGTGTTGCCTCCGATGCCTCTGTTCTGTTCCATTGGTCTATATCTTTGTTTTGGTACCAGTACCATGCTGTTTTGATTACTGTAGCCCTGTATTATAGTTTGAAGTCTTGTAGTGTGATGCCTCCCACTATGTTCTTTTGGCTTAGAGTTGACTTGGCTATGCGGGCTCTCTTTTGGTTCCATATGACGTTCATGGTGGTTTTTTCCAGTTCTGTGAAGAAAGTCAATTGTAGCTTGATGAGGATAGCATTGATTCTGTAAATTACTTTGGGCAGTATAGCCATTTTCACGATATTAATTCTTCCTAATCATGAACATAGAATGTTTCTCCATCTGTTTGCGTCCTCTCTTATTTCATTGAGCAGTGGTTTGTAGTTTTCCTTGAAGAGGTCCCTTACGTTCCTTGTAAGTTGTATTCCTAGGTATTTTATTCTTTTTGTAGCAATTGTGAATGGCAGTCATTCTTGATTTGGCTCTCTTTCAGTCTGTTATTGGTGTATAGGAATGTTTGTTAAGTCTTCATGATGAACTGAACTTTAATTTTTGTTGTTGTTGTTTGAGACAGAGTCTTTCTCTGCCACCAGGCTCCAGGCTGGAGGGCAGTGGCACAATCTCAGCTCACCGCAACCTTTGCCTCCTAGGTTCAAGCAATTCTCCTGTCTGAGCCTCTCGAATAGCTGGGACTACAGGCACATGCCACCATGCCCAGCTACTTTTTGTATTTCAGTAGAGACAGGGTTTCACCATGTTGGCCAGGATGGTCTCGATCTCTTGACCTTGTGATCCACCCACATTGGCCTCCCAAAGAGCTGGGATGACAGAAGTGAACCACTGTGCCAGGCCTGAACTTTAATTTTTATAAGGTGCTCCTCTTATATGAGGTAGTATTTTAACATAATTTTTCTGTTACTAATATGGTCACTGTAGCTATTATGCATCTACTATTTGCATAGTATAACAACCCCAAATGTGTACTTTTGTCCTCTGTGTATTTTTATTATTAAAATGCATTTTTAGGTGACCATTACTTGGCTGTTTTATTTATTCTGATATATCTGCATTTTAGTTGGTATACTCTGTCCAATAATATTTAATATAATTTTGAAACTGTTGGATCGAAGTCTCCAAGATTTCTATGTACTTCTCTGTTAGCCTTTTCTGGTTTCAGTTCCATTGTTCTTCTCTTCTATCTTAAGTCATTTTTCATATTACTTTAAATTTATCTGTTGGATATTTAGTTGCACATTTTTACCATGTAATTAAAAAAATATTTGTTCTAGTGATTTCTGTCTACATGCTTATCTTTCACAGTCTAACTAGAGTTGGCATTGTACTACTTCATGCAAAAATAATAAATTTTGAACAACAGAGGTAGGTGTATAACCATCCTTTATGAAATACTGCCTTTACTCTAGTTATGTTCTTAGAGTACAAATCTGCTAAAAATTAATTAGTTCAATTTTACTGTATCAGTAAATCTGTTTAATTTCCTTTCATTCTGGAAAGATATTTCATTCGATGTAGAATATTGGATTGATAGAGTTTTCTTCTTGCTGTTTTCACTCAGCACATTAAAGTAATTGTTGTCTCTATCCTCTATTATTTGTGATAAGTCGGTTGTTATTAAAATTTAATTTATCTATTGAATATTTGACATCCTTATAAAAATTATCTCCAGCATTCTTAGATATATTGCATATATTTTGTTATTGTTATAGTTGTTAAGATTGTCAGGCTTCTGTCAGAGAGGCAAAGTCAGTAGGAACTATTCAGATATTTGGTACAATATTGTAGGTACGATACATTTATGCTTTATCTACTTTCACAATTTGCTCATCATCTTTGATTTGTGGCTGTCTGATTATCATGTGCTTAACTGAGTTTTTGGGATTTTTTTTTCTTGTTTTGCTTTTTTTTTTAATATTCCCTGTTTAATAATAGTGTAATTTCTTGAATGTTTGAATTTGTACCTTTTTCTAAATTTCAGAAATTATTTATTGTTTTCTCAAATAACGTTCTTTTATATCTCTCTTCTGTTCCTCTTAGAACTCAACCACCTGTGTGTAAAACATTCTGATATTGTTCTAGATGCCTTTGATAATTTTTTCATTTGTTTTAGTTTTGTTTTTGTTTCGGTATAGCAATTTGAATAATCTCTCTAAACCTATCTTCAAACTCACTAAATTATTCTTTTTTTAATAGGCTATAAAGCATCATCTGTAATTTTTAAATTGTACATATTGCATTTTTAACTCAATTTTCAACTGTAATTTTCGTTTGATTCTAGGCGTTTTGTCTTTTCATTTCTTATCATAGCTTCTTTAATGAGTTTCAGCATATTTCTACTAGCTGACTTAAAGTTATTATTTGTTAATTCCAAAATCTGGGTCATCATGAGGTTGTTTATCTTATTTTGGTTCAAGTTTTGAGACCCTTACCACCCTTCTCTGCAGCGTTCAGTCTGCAGTATTTTTAGATATACTGTATATAATTTGTTATGGTTGTGGTGATATCAGGCTTCTATCGAGAGCAGAATTGTAGGAGATATTTGGAGACTTAGAACAAGAAATTGGTTCATGTGATTGCGGGAATTGATAAGGCATGTAGGATAATCTCAGAGTATGAGTGAGATGGAAGTCAAGGAGAATAGGACAAAGTGGTTGTTCAAGGGCATAATTTCCCTTCCTTTTTGAGGAAGCCTCAGCCGGCTTTAAATTTTTCCAACCAGTTGAAACAGGCCCACCTACATTATACAATGTAATGTTCCTTACTTAACGTTGCCTCATTTGAGGCCTTAATTACATCTGTAAATACATTCAATCAACACCTCCTTAGAGTCTGATTTTTGATTGACTAGGGTCTGTAGAATAAACAAGTAGACATGTTAAAAAAAAAAATCATAAAATTTTGTTCTTTTTTTTCACAATGTTAGTTGTTACTTTTGGAAGGGTAAGTCTGATAGGAGATACTTAATTATCATTGAAGGGAAAACTCTTTAATGACTTTTTATTTTTTTTTTGTTGATATTTTAGTTTTCTTGGCTTTACTTTGTTTTCCACAGGATCTTACCCTTATTTTGCTCTTTCCAAATTAATCTATATTTTGTGATTATTTTATTTATTGTTTCTTATTTGCACTAAGCTATTCAGCTTTGTTTATATCTCATTTTCTTTTTAAAAATTTCTCTATTTTCTCTCTTTGTTCTATATATCTGAATTTTAATTTCTGTTTTGTGTTGTTGATTCATAAGTTGATTTTATTTCTTTAGTTCTTTTAATTTATTAGAAAATAACTGCATAAAATATATGTACAATATTTGGCAGCATTTTCATATGAGGTAGCTTGTCTGCTCTTTGCTTCTTTTCATATTTCCTATTGTGTAAATATGCCACAATTTATTAATTTACTCTCCTTTTGAAGGTAATCAGACATTTTCTGGATTTTAGTGTTATGAAAAGTTCTGCACTTTAAGTTATAACATGACTATTAACTAATTCAACTGGAACTAAAATATATATTGATTTTTTTGTCATTATCTTTTAGTAAATATATTATTTTCAGTATTACAAAGAAACATAACAACTTCAGAGAAATGTTTTAGCATTTAATATTCAAGTGACTATAGTTTTAATGTTAATGTATAACTATCTATAAACACAACAATATTTAAACAATTTATTTCTATTAAAGTCTTTATAAACAAATATATTTTGTGAATTAGTTTATGAAAATTTCTCTATATTTTCTAAACTTAATAATATTAATTTAGTTTATATATTTCCCATACTTAATTTTCCCCAAAAAATTTACTTTATCTTACTGTGATCATAACTGTAAAAAAAATCCTGATGTTCATAAGAAGAATTTCCTTCTCAATAGTTGGACTCACTATAGTTACATCTTCCTTTGTATTTACTTTGCAAAATGTAAAAATCTTTGAATTAGATTTAAATATTTATTGGAAAAGTTAATGGTTCATGATTGTTATGAGCACTGTAGAAATCAAAATATGGCATTTGAGAAATAAAATATACCTTTTCAAAACTCAAGTGAAGTTGATATCAAATATAGATTTAGAAGTTTCTTTTATTCACTAGAAAACACTCTATTTATTAAAATTATTTGGAATAGTAAAACACAATTTTGAAATCTGGTTTGCACTGTAGGCCAGCATTTTCTCATGATTAGTAATTTACACAAATTATTGTAAAACATAAAAATTTTGTTGCTGTGCAAACAGGTTATTTTGTTATAATATATTTGGACAAATTATAACCATATGTAATTTCCATTGTATAGTTTATATTTAAATAAAAATTAGTCATTAAAGGTAATTAAAAACATCATATTTTCATGACTGAGCTTCAGTTATCATAATTTTTGTGTATTAACTTAATGACCAGAAATAATTAAGTAAAACTAGTTAAATCCTACACTTGTTAAGGATTGTAATATTTGGTTGAATATCCAAGATAAAAATCCCAACATTCGTAGGAGCTATTTTCAGTTTTATAAAACAACTAATAGTTTGAAGCAATGTATTTGCCTTTCTTTCACATAATATAAAACTTCAAAAGAATTAACTCTCACATTTTAATAGCTATGCTTTGATATGTATCTCTTCATGAATGGCTATAACAAATTGTTTCTTATTATGATTTGAGTATATGCTTGAATCTGCTAGATTAGACAATTCAGATCTTAAGTTCATTCACTGCATGGGGATGTGCGCAAGGAGGATACAAGTCATCTATATTATTATACATGCAGCATTTTACATTATACTTAAATAATGCAAGTATAATTTAATCAACAGTCATCCAGTATTTTCTGCTGTATGATCTTTTCTTCTCAAGCATATCCAAATTTTTGAAACTTTAAATAATTATTTTCTGTTAGCTCTTAATAGGAACTCTTCATTTGTTGCTTTAAGAGATTTCCCCCCACACTGGGTGTGGTCACAACATGGCTGTAATCCCAGCTACTCAAGAGCCTGAGGCAGGAGAACAGCTTGAGCACAGGAGTTGGAAACCAGCCTGGGCAATATAGCAAGACTCCACATAAAAAACAAACTTTTTTAAAAAAGATACTCTCAATAAAATTTGGAACCTTTCTGGAATTCACTCTAGGGCACTCTCAGAATTTTTTCCTTCTCTCTGTTAGATGTTTTTTAATCACAGTCATTTTCTCTGTTCTATTAACTCTGAAACATTTTGCACGTTTAACACTTCCATCTTTCATTTAGATCCTGAGAATGACTGTCAAAAACCTAGATTTATGTTACATAATTGGCCAGCACTTCACCAGATTGATAAGTCTCTTTCAGCAGCCTATCCAGAATATGTAATATTAATTATTACACATAATAATCACATATAATTAAACACATTATTTTTTTTCCTTTGGTTTGATTTTCTACCAATACAATTTCAAAATGAGTTTGGTCTTTTTCCTGATTTTTCTAAAGAAATCTAATTTTTAGAGAAATATTATTTTGGGTACTAGTTCTTTAAATCTATTTCTTAGACTTTGAAATCAAAATACTTTATGGATTTTTTAAAATTTCAACCTCCAAAATGGAATATTACCTATTTAATAAAAAAGAAACATTAATACATACATCCAATGCTTTAAATTATCCCCTAAGCACTGCTTTCAGTGTATCCCACAACATTTGATGAGTTGTGTTTTCATTTTCATTTAGTTTTGAGTATTTTTAAAATTTATTTGGAGACTTCTTATAATCTGTTTTCCTTCGTAGTATGTGATTTAATCTCCAAATATTTGAGGCTTATCTAGCTATTATTCTGTTATTGATTTCTAGTGTTATTCCATTGTGGTCTGAGGACAGGTTTTGTATGATTTCTATTCTTTCATTTATTTTAATGTATTTTTATGGCCCAGACTGTGGTCTTTCTTGGTAATTATTACTTGTAATCATTAGAAACATGTGCATTCTACTGCTGTTATTTGCAAAGTTGTTGATAAATGTCAATTTAATCAGGTTGATTAAAGGGGCAATTCAAGTCAACTATATTTTACTGATTTTCTGCTTTCTTATCAATTTTGAAAAGGGTTGCTGCCACCTCAAGTATAATCATGGATTTGTCTATTTCTCCTTGCTGTTTTATCAGTTTTTGCAGCAGATACTTTCACTGCTGTTGGTAGGTTAATTCACATTAAGAAAATGATGTCTTTTTGAAGAACTAACCCCTTCTGATTATGTAACATCCCTGTTGATAATTTTCTGTTTGCTAAAGTCTGCTCTGCTTTGTCTAATATTAACATAGCTACTCTGGCTTATTGTCTTATTAATATTAGCATGGCATGTGTTCCGTTATTCCTTTACTTTAATCTTATTTGTAACTTGTACATTTAAGAATCTTTTTAGACGATATAGAGTTGGATAATTTTTTAAAAATCTATTCTTCCAGTTTCTATTTTTAATTAATACAGTTAGACCATTAGTATATAAATTGTTATTGCTATTGTTAATTTAATATTTGCCATCTTTGAATATTTTTGTTCATTACACTTGCTATTCTCTTTGTAGTTTTAGTTGTGCATTATTATATGATTGCATTTTATCTTCTCTTTTAGTATTTCCACTTTATTTATTTTATAACTTTTTTTAGTGATTTCCAGTATATGTATCCAATCAAAGGCTACTCACAAATAATATATTAAGCTTCACATGTAAGTAATGTATACTATAAGGGAGTAATCCCAATTCCTCTCTCATTTCTTATAATACTGTTGTTATTCACTTTATTTATTTATGTCATAATTATGTAATATATTACTACTATTAACATTTTTAACAGTTATTTAGATCAACAAAATATTACAAAAATAAAATATTGTTTTTCCTTCCTTTATTCCTTCTCCGATTCTCTTTCAAGTGTGAGTTTATGATCTATACAGTTTTTGTTTTTCTTGAAGATCTTCCAACATGCTTTTGCACAAGAAATTTGAGAAATTAAACTGGCAGTTTGTTATCTGTTTATTAAAAGTTTATGCATCAAAGTCCATTTCTTGTTCACATTGAAAAATAATTTTGCAATATATAGAATTCTGAGTTGATAGATTCTTGCTCAGTTCTCTTATTTGCAATGCTTGTGAAGAAAAGTGTAACAGAATTCTTTCCCTTGCTCTTCTATAGCTAAGGTTTTTCTTCCTCTATTTGATTTAACATTTTTAAATTTTCTCTATCATTATTTTTTATTTTTATTTTTGCAATTTATACCTGATATACTATACACAGGTGTAGGGTTTTTAGTATTTGCCTGTTTGGTTATACTCTGAGTTCCATCTATGATTTGTTTTGGCATTAAATTTGCAAAAATCCCAGCCATTATTACTTAAAACATTTCCTCTCCTTATTTCTCTTTTTTCTTTCTTTTTTTTCCAGCTTTTACTTTTGGTATTTCCATTATGAATATGTTGCCTATTTCAATTGGTCTACTATCTTTGAATATTCTGTTCTATTTTTAATTTTTTAAATGTATTATACTTTAAGTTCTAGGGTACATGTACAGATGTGCAGGTTGTTACATGGGTATATACATGCCATGATGGTTTGCAGCATCTGTCACCCTGTCATCTACATTAGATATTTTTCCTAATGCTATCCCTCCCCTAATACCTCACCCCCTGCTATCCCTCCCCTACCCCCGATACAGTTCTATTTTTAAAAATTTGTTTTTATTTCTGTGTTTCAACTTCAGTCATGTGTACTTTTATTTCAGGGATACCAATTCAGTGGTGCTCAGTCTACTGATGAGCAATATCAAATAAATTCTTCATCTCGGTTACAGGTTTTGTTTGTTTGTTTATATTTTTTCCACACCCATACTGACTGAATTTTTGTTTGTTTTTTAATAGCATCTCCTTGTGACTCTTTTGTGGAATTTGTACGTTTCTTGTTCTTGAAGGCTACTTTTTTCATAGAGCATTTAATATTAAAATTAGTCCATTTATATCCGTAATCTGATGACTTCAAAATCCCTGTTGTACCTGAGTCTGGTTCTATTGGTTTATTTTTTTCTTCAGACTATGAATTTTCTTGAGTTTTAGCATGTTTTATAGTTTTTGATTGAAAACTGAGCATGATGTATGTGGTAATGGGAACTAAGCTACATTGGCCTGTGGTGTGGGTTTTATATTACTTTGGCTAGGAGTTAGATTCCTATTTCTTCTGTAGCAGTAGGTTTTAGAAGCTTTAACTTCTTCTTACATATTTTTTTCTTCTTTGTCATTATTGGGATTCCCTTAAAACTTCTCTTTTATAAAAAAGTTTTGCCTTTTATAGCTCTTTCAGCTCTATTAGCAGCTGAAATGCTATGATACCGGAGTTCTGTTCATATGGTGATGTGGTCCGATGGGAGTGAAGCATTTTGTAATACTAAGATAAATCTTAGTTTTTGGTAGGCCTGTATTACTGGACGTAATCATCACAAATATTTTTCATTTTTTTCCCCCCACCTTAGTTGAGAAAGTAAGGCAAGAGGGGTTGTAATTGAATAAGGCTTCCCTAAGGTCTCTGACATTGTTGAGCGGGCCTTTGCCACAAGACTACTCAGGGTGTATTCAAAATGGTTACTTTTCCCAAGAGTATTCTTAGCTCTTTTAATTGTGAAATCAGGTGGGGTTCCTGGAAGACAAGCCGATGAAAGACTGAAGAGAAAAACCTAAGACGAGAGTTCCAGAAATTTCTCACTTTCGCAGTAGTCCAAACTTTTTTAATCCTCTAAAGGATTAAATCCTAGAGGATTAAAATCCTCTAGAACTATAAACTGGTGGGAACACTACTCATCTTTTAGGGAAGCTGATCTCAGATCTCTGGGATCTCCATCTTGGTGATGTTAGTTTGCTCTATGACTTACATATTCTGACAGATTTCAGAAGAATTATTGAGTTTCAGTTTGTTCAGTTTTTTCTTGGAATAAGGACAAGAGTGACGAGTTCAAAGTTCTTTAGGCATCGGACTAAAATTGGAAGTTATAATATCCATTATGTTTTTCTCCCCCTCCCTTTGATCAACTCATGGCTCAGCTGTGGTTGAAATTCTACTCCTGGTCTTCGAATTTCAAAATTATATTTAAACATAATATCATTAAAAGAACAGATCTAATTTAAGAGATTATGCCTATGACTGACTAAATACTCATAGGCAGTCACAGGAATGCATATATTTAGCTAATCCAGGTTCTTTCTTACCATAAAATCAGCAGCTCAAAACAGGAAGAAAATAAAATGAATTTTGAAATTGCTAAACAGCTAACCTAAAGCCTAGACCTCTATTTATCAATTTATACTCTCATAATATATTCAGGGGTTATAATGAAAACAAATCTTGAGAAATTTTAATGTAAGTCTCTCTACCTTTTCTACTTTGACCAAGGATACATTTTCATAATTATGTCTTGGATCCTAAGGCTTTCATTTATTATTTGTTGACTACATCACCATCTTTTGTAATTGCATTTTGATTTGCATTTATTTGAAATGTTTGTGCTATCTGTGAACCATTTATGAGCAGAAGCTGAATAATTTTTATTGTTCTTATTCTAATGTATCTCATATATCAGAAAAATAAGTATGCCTTATTAATGTCCTTAAATGTAATGCATTTCCAGAGAGCACTGCTTTTATGGCTTTGAATTACTTTGATTTAGAGGGTTTGAAACGAATTGCATATGATGTAACATATTTGAAAGTGTCTACGTATGTAGAAAAGTTTCTGAATTAATTCACCTTAAATGTTAACAATATTCTAACTAAAGAGAACAAACTTTTTGCCAAATAAATAGAAAAAATATGGATATATCTTTTGACAAAAGGTTGGAAAAATTAGAATCATTTAATTGCAAACAAAAGCATATATGGCACATGACATATAATTTCTTTTCTTTTTTTTTTTTGACATGGAATTTTGCTGTTGTTACCCAGACTGGAGTGCAATGGCACAATTTTGGCTCACCGCAACCTCCACCTTCTGGGTTCAAGCAATTCTCCTGCCTCAGCCTCCCGAGTAGCTGGGACTACAGGTGTGCACCACCATGCCCAGCTAATTTTTGTATTTTTAGTAGAGACAGGGTTTCACCTTGTTGACCAGAATGGTCTCGATCTCTTGACCTCGTGATCCACCTGCCTTGGCCTCCCAAAGTGCTGGGATTATAGGCATGAGCCACCGCACCCATATAGTTTCTTAAGTATAGATTAATTCTGTATATAAACTTCCATTATATAAATGAATAAATTTCTTTAACATCCCATTATTGTACTATTTATTTTGGCATTAGATGATAGTAGAGAATATTTTCAAATGAACCTCCATAGTTTCTAAAATGTTAATAAAAATAAAATTTCAAAATGTTGCTTGTGATGAAATTTCAAATATTTGGAAAGTTTGTTAAGTTACTGTTTTCTATCTACTTGTTAAGCTAACTATGTTCTTTGATTATAGATGCATGGGGTTCTTTAACATGATTTTTAAAAATTCATTTCAATTTATACATATAGAGTAAACTCATATGTAGGAGAAATACATCAAACAAATTTTTCATTAATTTTATCTTATTTAGGTTGAACCCATTGTATTTTTGTATATTAATTGACTAAATATATTTGTACCTTATTTTTACTGCTAATAATAAAAATAATTAATATGTTAGATGCTTTGTATGTATTAAATCACTGAATCTCTCTGCATCATTAGAAAATAGGTTATATTAAACCCATTTTATAGATGACAAAATTGACTTAGATATAGCTGCACAAATCTTCATATACACTAAGTAACAGAATTAGGCTTTATCTCAGAAATTTTTGACTCCAAGACACAGGAAATTAATCACTATTATAAATTCTGTATTTCTAAATGTAATGAAATTCATTTATTGTCTTTTTAAGTATTATTTGGAAAAAAACTTTAACCATGTACATATATATTTAAAACTACCTGGAATATATTTTCAATGATAGAAGTTCAAATAAAGTAATGCTATGGTCTGAATGTTTGTGTCCTCTTCAAATTTATATGTTCCAATCTTAACCTTAAGGTAATGGCATTAAGAGGTAAGTATTGTGGGAGGTAATCCACTGAAGGGGACATCTCATTAAGTAACCAATGAGATTAATTCCTATTAAAGAGGCTATGGGAGCTTGTTTGCCCCCTTTACAATGTGACAATGCAGCAACAAGGTACCAACTATGAAGCAAAGGTCCCTTACCAGACAATGAATCTCCTGACCCCTTGATCTTGGACTCTTCAGTGTCCCAAACTGTGATAAATTTCTGTTATTTACAAATTAGTCTATATAATTTGTTATAGCAACACAAATGGACTTGAAATATGAGATTCTTACAACAATTCTTACATCACAGTTGTTTTCCTTTTCTTTGTCTTTTTTGTTTTTTGAGGTTGTAGACATAGCAAATTTTATATAGTGTAAACAAGAAATAAAATTCTAAG
Organism: Leontopithecus rosalia; assembly: GCA_028533165.1. Taxonomy (NCBI): domain Eukaryota; kingdom Metazoa; phylum Chordata; class Mammalia; order Primates; family Cebidae; genus Leontopithecus; species Leontopithecus rosalia. Next base: position 145,827,374 of record CM052650.1, on the reverse strand, counting down.
ACCCTCAACCAACTGATGGACCCTCCCCTTGGCCAAGGGCATTCCAAAGTTTACCTGAAAAACCAGTTCAGGCCATGATGGTTATACCCCAGTCCCTTTGGAATCCAGGCACAATTGACCAACATTAACATCAAAACACCTTAAGACTGATAGAAGAGACTCTTTAAATTAATATATATATATATAAATATATATAATTTATATATTATATATAATACATATATATAAATTTATATACATATTATATATATAAATATATATAATATATATAAGTTTATATATATGATTTATTTATATTTATAGTTTAAATCAGGAAAATTTATAATCTATTCTCTCTGAAGTCTGCTACATAGAGGCTTCATCTGTATAACAAGAACCTTGGTCTCCATAACCCATTATCTTAACCTATACTCTCCCTTCTGTTGATGCCAGGTCTTTAGAAAATAACTCTTTCAACCAATTGCCAATCAGAAAATTTGTATCCCCATATAGCATAGAAGTCCCCACTTCCACTTGTCCTGCCTTTCTGGACTGAACTGATGTACATCTTACATGTAGTTATTGATGTTTTCTGTCTCCCTAAAAAGTGTAAAACCAAGCTGTAGCCTGATTATCTTGGGTATATATTCTCAGGATCTTGTAGGGCTGTGTCATTGGCCAGGAGTTCCAAACCTTTTGGAATGAGGGACTGGTTTTACGGAAGACAATTTTTCTACAGACTGTGGGGGTGGGAATGGTTTTGGGATAATTCAAGCACATTACATTTATTGTGTGCTTTATTTCTATTATTATTAGATTGTGAGATATAATGGAATAGTTATACAACTCACCGTAATGTAAATTCAGTGGGTGTCTTGAACTTGTTTTCTTGCAAGTAGATAGTCCTGTAACTGCCCACTGGGTTCATCTTGCCCACTGCTTAGACAGAGTCAATTTCTCAAGACAGGAGAATTGTAATAGAGAAAGAGTAATTCATGCAGAATGGCTGTGCATGAGACTGGAGGTTTATTATTATTCAAATCAGTCTCTTCAAGCATTAGGGGAGCAGACTTTTTAAGGACAATTTGTTGAGTGGTTTGAAGTCAGTGAGGCAGGAGTGCTGATTGGTTAAGAATGAAATCCTAGGGAGTGGAAGCTGTCTTGTTGAGCTGACTCAGCTCCTGGGTGGGAGCCACAAGATCAGATGAGCCAGCTTCTTGATCTGGGTGGTGCCAGCTGATCCCTCAAGTACAGAGTCTGCAAAATGTCTCAAGCACTGATCTTAGGAGTAGTTTAGGGAGAGTCCCAGTCTTGTAGCCTCTGGCCGCATGACTATAGAACCATAATTTCTAATCTTGTTGCCAGTGTTAGTTCTACAAAGATAATCTAGTCCCCAGGCAAGAAGGAAGTCTGCTTTGGGAAAGGGCTGTTATCTTCTTCACTTTAAAGTATAAACTGAGTTTCTCCCAAAGTTAGTAGCCTATGCCCAGGAATGAACAAGGACAGCTTAAAGGCTAGAAGCAAGATTCAGTCAATTAAGTTACATCTCTTTCACCATCTCAGTCATAATTTTGCAAAGGCAATTTCAATCCTATCTCAGGGTTTTGGAAGACAGTGGCAGATCATTGGGCATTAGAGTCTCATAAGAAGCACTCAACCAAATCCCTTACATGTAAACAATGGAACTTGGGCTCCTGTGAGAATCTAACGCTGCCACTCTTCTGACAGGCGGTGGAGCTCAGGCAGGAATGTGAGTGATGTGGAGAGGCTGTAAATAGAGATGCAGCTTCCTTTGCTTGCCTGTCCCTCACCTCCTGCTGTGTGGCTCAGTTCCTAATGGGACATGGGCCAATACTGGTCCATGGACCAAGGGTTAGGGACCCCTGTCATGGGTCATTGGTCACTCATATTTGACTCAGAATAAATATCTTCAAATATTTCACAGAGCTTGACTATTTTTTCATCAGTAGTAAAAAACATGAGATTTTTGAGTTAGACAATATTCTAATTCTATATCAATGTCTATTAATCCATAGCTAGGTAAGTCAGATATATTTCTTATTGCCTCTGTGTCTCCATATTTTTGGTTTTTAAGGTGTTTTTAGATTTTACTTTTCACCTTTGTTCTATGGTTACCAACTGCATCACGTGATGGTCCTGAGGATTAAATGAAACCAAAGGCAATAAGGTAAGCATTCAGTGAATACGTTCTTTCTTTTTTTTTTTCATAAGGCAGGAAAATTCAAAGCACTGAGAATATATATATATATATATATATATATATATATATATATATATTTCTTCCTTTACTTCTGCTTTGGTGAAAATTATTATATATGAGAACCATGTTCTCATCATGGTTAGGTTTAACATGTTATGTGATACATACAGTAAATAAGGTCATTCTATAGATATTGTAGATAACACTTCAATTTGTTTTCATATAAATAATACATACATTCATACATATTTAGTGTTTGTATGTGTATAAACATGTTCTAAGTAACATATTAATAACTGAAATTTTGAATAATCTTGTGCTATGTATAGAATAATAAGGGCAATAATGGTTCAAATAACCCAGCCTAAATGACTGCATATTATTCAGCTCCATAGACATGACCCAAGAGAATGGTACTCTTGTAACAACCATGCAATAGGCTAAGTGATTTTGAGAACACAGAAAATGTGAAATGACCATGAAATATATTGCCAGAAATGTTTCATTATCCTCATAATGAAACAGAATGGAATAGAATTTATAATGAATGCAAAACCCATAGCTCTTCATGTTCTTCTTTGTTATTAATATGAATGAGACATAATGAACAGCAAATTTATCTTAGAAATACTGAGGTCACTAAAATAATTTCTGAAACACCATGCAGGTAGATATTTGATAGTTTTAACAAGTTGTGAAAGTTTCTAGTTATGATCTATTATGATTTATTTTCTGACTTAAATTTTCTTAATGATTATTCAATATATCATATGTCATTTTAGAAACCTGATTAAAAACTCCAACTACCTATATTAGTCTGTTTTTACGCTGCTGATTGACACACCTGAGACCAGGCAATTTACAAAAGAAAGAGGTTTAATTGGACTTACAGTCCCACTAGGCCTCACACACACATGGCAGAAAGCAAGAAGGAGCAAATCACATCTTACATGGATGGCAGCAGGCACAGAGAGAATGAGAGCCAGCTGAATCAGGTTTTCCCTTATCGAACTATCAGATCACATAGAGACTTATTCACTATGAAAACAGTACAGCAGAAATTTACTCCCATAATTCAGTCATCTCCCAGTGGTTCCCTCCCACAACACATGGAAATTATGGGAACTACAAGATGAGATTTGGGTGGAAACACAGAGCCAAACCATATCATTTGGCCCTTGGCCCCTCCCAAATCTCATATCTTCACATTTCAAAACCAGTTAAGGCACTCCTCTTTCCAGGTCTGTGAGGGGCATGGTTTCAAAGGCAGGAGTCTCCCAGCTCCATGCCTCTATCCAGGAACCAGAGGGGTTTCAAATGTAAAGTTCTTTATCAGGGTTTCCCGCAGGCATTCTAGGTAGAGAAAGCCAGGTGAGTCTCCATTGTTGCAAAAAACATGCAAAGCTCTGGGAGAAGGGGGCTGTGTAACTCAGAGTTGTGGACCAAGCAGCCAATCCGGTATCAGAGTCAAAGATCAATCACTCCAGAAGAAGTTTGAAAGAACTCCTCTCATTGGACAAGAATATGAATGGGGAGGGAATAACGCAAGGGTTAAAACTCCGGCTACTCCTACCTTATATGGATTTCTTCTCTGGGTCCCCACCCATGACAGCCTGGGAGCTGTCTCTCTCTCTCTCTCTCTCTCTCTCTCTCTCTCTCTCTCTCTGTCTAATAAATCGCTTTTCCACAAAACTCTTTGGGTCCATAATATTTATTCAAACAGCAAACTTACCATGCCTCCAGGCCCATTTTCCCCATTCTTCAGGGTTAGTGAGGTCAAGAACCTCTTGGTAACTGGGAGCTGAGTACACTCCTCTGGTTACACAATCGTGCCTTCCCAACAGTCCCCCAAATGCTCAACTAATTTCAGCATTAACTCAAAAATACACAGTCCAAAATCTCATTCAAGACAAGGCAAGTCCCTTCTGCATATAAGCCTGCAAAATCAAAAGCAAGTTAGTCATTTCCTAGATACAATAGGGGGTACAGGCATTGGGTAAATACAGCCATTCCAAATGAGAAAAATTTGCCAAAACAAAACATGCAAGTCCAAAATTCAGTGGGGCAGTTAAATCTTAAAGCTCCAAAATGATCTCCTTTGACTCCGTTTCTCACATCCAGGTCACAGTGATGCAAGAGGGGGTTCCTATGGTCTTGGACAGCTCTGCCCCTCTGGCTTTACAGAGTACAAGCTCCCTACTGGCTACTTTCATGGGCTGGCACTGAATGTCTCCAGCTTTTCCAGGCCAAAGGTGCAAGCTGTCAGTGGATCTAGAATTCTGGGATCTGGAGAATGGTGCCCCTTTTCTCACAGAACCACTAGGTGGTGCCCCAGTGGGGACTCTGTGTGGAGCTCCAACCCCACATTTCCCTTTTGCACTGCCCTATCCGAGGTTCTCCATGAGTGTCTTGCCCCTGCAGCAACCTTCTGCTTGGGCATCCAGATATTTCCATACATCCTCTGAAATCTAGGCAGAGGTTCCCAAATCCCAATTTTCCACTTCTGTGCACTCACAGGCTCAACACCACATGGAAGCTGTGATGGCTTGGGACTTGCACCCTCTGAAGCCATAGCCTGAGCTCTATGTTGGCCACTTTGAGCCATGGCTGGAGCAGCTGAGTTGCAGGGCACTATGTCCCTAGGCTGTACACAGCACTGATACCCTGGGCTTGGCCTAGGAAACCATTTTCTCTTTGGCCTCTGGAGATGGGATTTGGGTGGGGACACAGTGTCAAACCATATCGCTACCCATTAAAATTCTTAAGTGATTTGAGCTACTATTTATTCCTTACTTGTATTTTTATACTTACCTAAAATAACTTACCTTATTTAGAAGAAATGTGCTTGTTAATCAAGGAAATGGTATTGAAGAACTTGTTCTATTTAAATTTGAATTCCCATTACCTCATATTTCTCTCTTTCTTTGTTAGGCTCTACCTCTATTTCTTTCTCTTCCTAATTTTGTTCTTTTCTTTTTTGTCATGATGAGTTTTATTTATACCACAGTATTCCTTAAATATTAGAATGTGAAGTTAACTTTAATAATCTTCACATGCTCCTAATAGAAACTAACTTCAAAGTGGTAATCGACATACATTTATATTTTTATTCAAGATACTTGTGTGAGGTTAGATTAAGTTGTTTGAACTTCAGCCAAAATAAATCACAAATATTGTGCTTTATTTTTTATATTTTTAATTTAATGTTTATTATTTCTCTTAAATCTTAAAAAGCCTGCCACAATGTTCAGATGGAAATTGAGGCTTATGGTAGAATTCTCTGGTCTACATAATAATAATGTGACATATTACTTTATCAATCATTTTCGTGAATAGATATTTCATCAGCTTTTCAGACATTATCCTTGAGATGCTTATTTAATGTCTACTTTGCTGCCACCTGCCTTCATATACCAGCACCATGTCTATAAATAAACGTGTGTGAGTGCAGATGTTTTTATATTGCAGAAACTTACTAATTCAGAACACTATCATATACCGGCATCAAAGGTTGTATTTATATATCCTAGCCAGGCTTCAAAGAGTATTAAGTAAAAATCTGTCAAATATTATTGACATTCAATAATTTTCAATTTCAATAATTTATTGAAACATTCAATAAAGAACTATTTCACATCAGTGATTGGACCCTTTAAGGCAGCTGCCCACATGATCATGGATGGTTTCATAGAACTCCTGCAATGCTGAAGAATCCTTAGCTCTTGCATTAGTTTTCATCATAGGATAACCGCCCAGTGTTTTTTTTTCTTTTTTTTTCCCCTTTCCAGATAAAGCTGATTTATCAAGGTAGGGGAATTGCAATAAAGAAACAGATTAATTCACACAAAGCCAGCTGAACAGAATGCTGGAGTTATACTACTGTGCAAAATCTGTGTCCCAGAAAATTTTGGGGCTAGGGGTAGGAATAGTATGGGGTAAGGGGTGGGAATGACTAGACATTGGGTATTTGCTACTGATTGAATGAGGGTGCCATCATAGGAATGTGGAAAATGGTCCTCCTGTGCACTGAGTCTCTTCTAGGTGGAGCCACAGGAGTAGTTGGCAGGTCCAAGTGGAGCCATCAGTGATCAGACAGGAAAACTGAAAAGATATCTCAAAGGGCCAGTCTTAGGTTCTACATTAGAGGTGTCATGTTCAGAAGTAATTGGGGAATTTACATATCTTGTGACCTCTGGAATAATAGTTGGAAATTGCTTTTATGCACCATAGCAGAATTCAGGCTCCTCTATCTTCCTAGGGTGGTGGTGTCTCATTAGCTTTACAAAGCTGATAGAGTTTGGGGGGAAGGGCTTTATCATTTAAACTATAAACTAAATATCTCCCCAGATCACTTTGGCCCAAGCCCAAGAATAATTAAGGATAGTTTGGAGGCCAAAGGCAAGATGGGGGTTGGTAAGATGAGATCTTCTTCACTGCCATAATTTTCTGTTATAATTTTTAAAGAGGTGGCTTTTATAATAACCCATAAAAAAGACACAGATTTTAGATAGTAGCATATGCTTACTTTTATCATGAATCTTCTCTAATTGTTCAGTAAATATCTTGTGGGACACTAATCAACCAATTTAAAGAGGCAAATCAAAATTTTCAAATTGTTCTTGGATATTGGGAAGCAGAATATAACCTTGAAAAGGAAAATTACAAATAATATCAGTTCCCACCCCCCAAACTTCTAATGCAGAATAGAATGTTTTGCAACACTCTCCTCCAAAAGAGTAGTTGTTACTAGATTATGCATCAGCCAGATTATCCTGGAGAGGTAAAAAGCCTCAGGCATCAGGAAAAGACAGGCTCCTGGGATCATTCATCAGCAAATTCTTTGCTGGCCTCTCATAAACAAGGACATGCCAATTGTAACTTTATGGCTACAATCTTAGTCTAGGTATGAATGGACTCTGAAAATGTCCACTAGAAGCTTATCTTCCCAGAGGTAGAACAGAGTAAAGACTCCCTCTTTCACTTTCGTAGAGACGTCTGCATAATTGACTCTTTACTCCATTTCTGTCTTCAGTAATTCACCTTAACCTAAGCAGCTACCTCCCCACTTCCTAACTGCCTTCCCCCTGCTCTCATTTAAAGAAATGTATAAACACCAAACCCTTTGAAAACTTCTTTAGAAAAACAACCACAGATTGGTCTGTGGCTTGTGTATTTCCTGGGCTTAGCCCAAAAGTGGCTTAATAAATCACCATAATCGAGTCTTATGCCTTAGTCACTCATTTCCATTGTCAACCTTACTCTAAAGAGAAATTTGAAATTTGAAAGATAATTACACATGCATTTTCTTTTTTGATTAATTTCATTAATCTTTTTTTCTTCCTTCCTGAGGCCAACTAAATTTGATAACAAAGGATGTAAGTAATATTCTATAATAGCTACTGAGCTAGTTTAGGGCAAATCAGCTTTAACACCCTTTCCTAAACTTTCAAAGAGTTCACATTTGAGTTCTCAGTAGTTCACATTTGGTGGAAGAAAATATAATCAGCAAGGAGTTCAACATCATTAGAGTAATGATAATAGCAAAACAATCATGCTGGGCCAGATAGCTTTTACACACAGATGACAGTAGATATTCAAAGGTACTATCAGAAGACAGTAGCACCTTTGAGGGCCAAGTGAACACATTCAACTCATTTGCAAGCAGTGGGGATCACTAACATTTAAAAAAATGAAAACAAAACAGAGCATTAGGAGCCCTGTAATTGGAAATAAGACTATTCATTCTAAATATACACTTGCATAAAATGTAGCCTAAAATTCAGAGCTTCCAGCAATGCCAGCCCTTGAAAATATAGTTCAGAAAAGAAATCCAGTCTTTCATGCTCACCTGACAGGGTAATTATTAAAGACTTGAGAAAACATTAAATGATGAACATGATTAGTTGCTAAATAAACACTTTGCTAATTAATTGGAGGTTTACTAAAATCTCTAGGACTCATTACTAAAGATACTGATATCTTATTGAAATCCTAACTTTACACTAAGCACATATACCTATATGATGGCTGTTTTAGAATAAGGAGATGCCAAAAAGCTAAACTTAAAATAACACTACATACTGGAAAGAGCATTTGGCACAGTATCAGGAAACTATGTTTTGCCATTAATGAACTTGCTTCTTAACTTACTTTATTTCACTTTCCTTAATTGCAAAGTGATTTTTACTAATTGTACTATTATGAAAATCACAGCAGCTGGATTCCCTGGTTCCCACACTGGGAGTTAAACCTGGGCCACCTGGGCAAATACCAGAAGTCCTAAACACTAGGCCACCACAGAAGCAAATTAGCTATAGTCAGAAATCAGACTCTCGGCCTTTGTAACCCAGAAGAATGGGGAAAGGGGCCCCAGAGGTGCGTTAAGTGTTACAGCTTAAATAGAACTCACGGACCCAAAGAGTGTTCAATAGTGCAGTTTATTAGGCAGAGTGAAAAGACAGCTTCCACACCTGCAGAAAGGGATCCAGAGAGGATTCCAGCCAGGTAGGGGTGGTTAGAGCTTTTCACCCTGAGTTATTCCCTCGTCGTTTATCATTCAAGTTCTCGTCCAATGAGAGGGAGTCTTTCAAATTTCCTCTGGATTGATTGATCTTTGACTCCATTACTGGATTGGCTACTGTTTTATAACCCTGACTCACTGAGCCCCAGCCTCCAAGAGCCAGAGGTGGGAAAATAGAAACAAAGACCCTACCTGGCCTACCAGAGGGGGAAAGTAGAAATAAAGGACCCTATCTGGCCAGAGGCTGGAAAATGGAAACAAAGGTCCCTAGCCAGCCAGAGGCAGGAAAACCAGAGAATTCCTGCATTTGAAACAATGCTCCCAGCTGACCCTGGGAAGTCCCTCTAACACAGTCCCTCACAATGATCTCTCAGTGTTTTCCAGCATTAAATTATGATTCCTGAGATAGTTTCAGTCACATCATAACAAATTTCACAATTACAGGAAGAGTTTGTCTGAATAAAAATAACATTGATTATTTGTGATGATATCTAATAGTAATAATCAAAAAGATCCTTGGGGATTAGTTTGGTTGCTTTTCTTTCACCAAACCATTAATTAACAAAATCGAGTCACTGCCACGTGTATAGATGAGAGCAAGATATTTTTAAGACATAGATGGGATCTATTTTGACCCTATACTGAGTGATTGAAAACTATTCAACACATACATTATGAAAAAAGTCACTTAAATAATTATAATCATTTTACATCTTATATCTTACTGCATTTAGGTAATCCCCTCTGATAATTTCCTGAGTAATGTAGATGCTAAAGAGCTACAATAGAAACATATTTGATCTATTATTTTGAAAGAAATAGAACAATAAAATTTAGGAAAATATTTGGAGAAGGTAAACTACGATATGAAGAGAGCAACAGACTTTTCCTCACTTCCTTCCTCTATCCCTTAGGTACAGAAATATGTTTCTGGGCATAAAGTATCATCCTTAGGTAGAAAAATCATAGAAAAATATTAAGGATTTGCATGGGTTTCTGGATGAGAAAAAATGCTAGCCAGAGAGGCTTTGGGTAATTTACAACTATTACCTCTGTAGCTGATATCAGAGACGGATTCACTCAACACACATTGCAATCCCCTTACACCTGCTTCCTTTTACTACAAAGACCAGGGCAACTATAGAAAGAATAGTAGAAGTTCCTGGTTTTGCTTCCCTGAGGTGGTTGCTGAGTGGATAGTTTCACTATCTGGGAGTTGCTGCTGGTTATTTGCAAGCTTGCTTTACAGATGGATATACTTGATACTATAGGGATGTTATGGGTGTTGTTCCTGGCAGTTTCACACTGTAAGGTTTGGCGCAGGTTCATGATGTCTGAACCAATTGGTAACTGCAGACTTTCAGTACGTTAATTTATTGTAGTCTTATAGTAGGGTCAACTTTCTTATTGCTCTCTTTCTTACTGAATAGACATAAAGCAGAAAAGGAATGTATGGTATGTGTGTGTGTATGTGTGTGTGTATATGTGTGGTTTGGAGCAAGGATGCATAGTAAAAGAGTAATATAAAGAAGAAAGAGAAAAATAATAATACAGAAATAAACTAAGGGCATTTATATTAAAACCATTTAGCTAAAATAGTGTTGTCTATTGAAGCATCATTGCTAAGATTGTAAAATAGGATTATAGTACAAGATTCATGGAAGTGAAACATTGTATCTGCTTAATTCGACCAATTAAAATTGTTTCCAGTGTTTACAGGTCTAATTTTTAATACTTAAGTAATGAATTATTCATTGTCTCTAAATTTTCACCGAATTTTGTGGCAGTAAAATATAATTGGCCCTAGAAATGTCCATGCTATTTTAACATTTGTTCAAAAACAAGCAAATATATGGATTGATTTATCAATGTTTTATTTTTGCTGTGTTTTGCTGCTATGATTTCCTATAAAATACCAAGGAAATATGCAAAATACGAGAATGTGAGATTTTAAGCCTGTTTATAGAAAAATGTATGGATTAATGTTGTAAGAGGCATACAAAAAGAGTATAAAAATACGAACAAAAGTTTGGCAGATGGAGCTGTAATGAGTCACCAGAGGTCAGAAACCATGAAAATGTAGCAGAAGCTATTGGTACCGTTCTGTTAATTTCTCCAGAAGCCCTTATCAGTTCAAAAGTGAAAGGAGAAAGCAGATGGTGACGTTTTGCTTGGTTCAGGAAAAAAGGACAGGAGGGATAACAAGACAAAGGAATAAAAAAGATGGATACTCTTATCCCTACAAACCTGAAGCCAAGATTTTCTCTGACTACACTCCTTCTGAGAAGAAACATTTACTATGTAAAACTACTCCTGCCCTGATATCTGAAAAAAAGTGTCTATGATACCAATTTGAGTGAACAAAATTTGGCCTGAGATGACATCTTTAAAAGCTGAGGATTTGTTTATGTTTTTAACTTTTGTAAGCATGGGACCAGTTCCGTAAGAATCTTTCGGTTTTTGTTAAAATTTTGAGTTGTTTTTTTTTAAAAAAACAACACAAGGAAGACTTACTGTTGAACTAATTGGACTTTTTCTTGAAGAATCCATTTCCATTTCAGAAAAACACACCCCAGACTGTAGGTGTTGAAACAACTTTATTTCCCTGAGGGAATCTATGTGAGAAGCCTGGGGCTGAGACCAAGCAGAATTAGAACTGCAGAGAATGAGAATTGATGACAGACTTCAATTTTTTGGGGGGTTTTAGAAAGGACACATTTTGATTTTGGTTTTAATTCCTTTTGTTTCCAAATGAAACATTAAAAATTTCTTCAAGTTGACACAAAGAAATTTTGTTTTATTGAATTTAAAGTTATAAAATTTTATCTTTGAGAAATTGAGAAAGTTAAAGCCACATTCAGATCATTCAATCCTATGTGTGTGTGGGAGTATGTTTGAAACACATATGAATCTAAATTTACTCTGTTGGGAATGCTTATTTTTGCTTAACTGCTTTTCAACTTTGCAATATGAGTAATTTTAACCTAGGAGTTAGTGTATGGATCCTATGCAGCCCTGGTGGAGGACTTGTTTCTGATGATTGGTTTTACATTTGTTTTGCTGGAAGCTCATAAAATGTCAATATTCAGGAACTGATATTTAACATAATTTTTCAAGTTAAGCATTCGAAGTTAGAAATAAGTAGGGCATACATATCAACTACAAAGCCATGCATAGTATAGCTCATGGTTACAAATTTTCTAGACAGAATGTTTTCAACCTAAAGACCCGGTAGTGAAAGTCTTCTTTGATTTCTTCTTCTGCTTGTTGGTGGGTTATTATTTTTTCTTTTGATAGTTCACTTTTTCACTAATTACTAAGCCCTTTGAGGATTCCTGCATCACATGAGGCTTTAAGTTCCACTTTCAGCTCCCAAGGGCTCAAATCTCATATCCTTCCTTCAATATGTGTTGAAACTCAGACCCTTTGGTGACTAGAATTATATTCTAGATTAGCCAGTGCATCCTCTTATCTGCTAACTGAACTGGTTTATGTTTTTCTATATTCCCGACACAAAGAGTTTTAATGTAATCTAATTTGATTTGAAACTATGTATTTAAGAAAATGTTAAAATTGTATGTAACATTTCTAGGTATTTGTCTGAGAAATGTTTCTGGCTATCGAGTTAACAGGCTGCTGGAATCAGCTTTTATTTGGGTATTAATAAATATTTAAACTCTTTTTTTTTTTAAATTTTTATTGCATTATAGGTTTTGGGGTACATGTGCAGAACATGCAAGATAGTTGCATAGGTACACATGTGGCAGTGTGTTTTGCTGCCTTCTGCCCCCTCACCCATATTTGGTATTTCTCCCCATGCCATC
>CM052650.1:145738019-145814330 GCA_028533165.1 Leontopithecus rosalia | reverse complement strand
ATGCAGCAATAAAAAATGATGAGTTCATGTCCTTTGTAGGGACATGGATGAATCTGGAGAACATCATTCTCAGCAAACTGACACAAGAACAGAAAATGAAATACCGCATATTCTCACTCATAGGCGGGTGATGAATGATAAGAACACATGGACACAGGGAAGGGAGTACTACACACCGGGTCTATTAGGGGGATTAGGGGAGGGACAGCGGATGGGAGCTAGGGAGGGATAGCCTGGGGAGAAGTGCCAAATGTGGGTGAAGGGGAGGAAGGCAGCAAAACACACTGCCATGTGTGTACCTATGCAACTATCTTGCAAGTTCTGCACTTGTACCCCAAAACCTAAAATGCAAAAAAAAAGACTTATCAAACACGATTGTATATGTGTCTAGTAGTAGAGCTTCAAACTACAAGCAAAATATAAAATGGACAGAATTAAAGGAAGAACAAGACATGTCCATAAATATATTTGGAGATTTTACATATACCTTCTCCTGGCAATAAGTAGAACTAGAAAAACAAATAAAATTCTATATGGACAAATATTACCAACTACCTTGACTACACTGATATTTAAGAAATACTACACAATCACCAGATGACTATACTTTCTAGGGTAAACATATCTTCACAGTAGTAACAATATATACAGTTTTAATGCAGGGCTTAGCTAACTTAAGTTTCATAGAGGGAATAAAATAATATAATGGTCCATTTCCATCAAAAATGTAGAAAACTTGAGAGTATCCCTTCTAACCACACAAGGTAGAAAGTCACATATATTACAGAGCCATAATGTTCTTAAGTTGACATTGTATGGTAACATAACAACAGGCTGGGCTCAGTGGCTCATGCCTGTAATACCAGCATGTTGGGAGGCCTAGGTGGGCAGATCACCTGAGGTCAGGAGTTTGAGACCAGCCTGAGAAACATGATGAAACCCTGTCTCTACTGAAAATTGCAAAAATTAGCTAAGTGTAGTAGTGGGCACCTGTAATCCCAGCTACTTAGGAGGCTGAAGTAGAAGAATCACTTGAATCCTTGAGGAAGACGTTGCAGTGAGTGGGGAATGCACCACTGCTCTCAGGCCTGGGCAACACAGTAAGACTCCATTTCAAAAAAATAATAATAAAAATATCATATCAACAACATATTCAACATGTGTGGGAATACTGTGAAGGTGATGTTTAACAATAAATTCCAAGCCTTAAATGCTTTAAGTCAAACTTATTAAAATGTCTAAATAAACACATTTCCAGCCTAAAAAGCTAAATAAAGAAGAACAAAGTAAACACAAAATAAAACAAGGAAATGGAAATAAGACAATAGAGAAATGTAACAATGTGAAGAAGTGTCTTTTTTAAAGGCTCAATTAAATTAATAAAGCTATAATTATACTGATTAAGATTTTGGAAAAAGAGAAAATATGATTTTAAAAATAATAGGTAACAAGAATATACATTACATACATAATAGGTTTAAAATTTTAAAAAGTAAGAAAACTATTTAAATAAACATGGCAACTCTGAAAAATAAATTTATCAAAACACAGATGAGAAGAACCAGAATATTGGTATAGCTCTGCATCTAGACAAGAAATTTAATTTGTTACCGAATTTATCATTATCATATTACCCATAGGTCACTTCAAGCCATGGTGGAGAGTATCAGGTATCAGATTTGATCTACTGATTTAAACAATTAAAAGTCCAAATAAAATATATATGGAATAATAGTATTTAGACCTTGGACCATAGGCAGTACCAGTCTTGAGAGTAAAGACCCAAATGAGGTGACACAAAGGGCTTATTAAGAGTAGTTGCCACAACTCAGGTGAATCCAGATTGTCTTACTGAGTTGAACATTTAGAGATAAATGAACAGTGGAGAAGAAAGGGTTACAATTTTCAGACTAGAGAAATGCAGAGGAAAAAGCTTCATAAAAGGAGCAGTGGCAATATTCAAAGAGGTCCCCACAAGTTTGGGGAGGATAATGATGTATTCATGCCAGGGAAAGTACTGCTGGTAAGGAAAAACCCAAAAACTTACAGAGATCATGAAGGTTTAGGTACATTTAATGTTTTCATAAGCCAGAGTGGAAGCACCTTGCCATACCAGGAGCATTCAGTGGAGCCCTAAAAGGCCTAAGAAGTGGGGCTAAATTAACCCTAGAATCGAGATTGCTCTAAAATCACTTCACAAAGCTTAATGGAAGTTTCAATAGAAGTAAACTGATTTCAAGTAATTAAACTACATGCCAAAACAAACTTTAACATTCTTTTAAAACTTAAAATGCAGAACCCAATAGTATAAAATTCACAATGTCTTTTAATACAAAATGACTAGACTTTCAAACCAGTATCATACTAAATGGGCAAAAACTGGAAGCATTCCCTTTGAAAACTGGCACTAGATAAGGATGCCCTCTCTTACCACTCCTATTCAATATAGTATTGGAAGTTCCAGCCAGAGCAATTAGGCAAGAAAAAGAAATAAATGGTATTCGATTAGAAAAAGAAGAAGAAGTCAAATTGTCTTTATTTGTAGATGACATAGTTGTATATTTAGAAGACCCCATCGTCTCAGAAATATGACTCTAAAGGAGAGTATCCAATGAACAGAAACAGATGACCAAAAATGACAGAAATGACAAAAAATTAGTAAAGAAAGAGGTTGAAATACTTTATAATTATGTTTCACATGTTCAAGAAGAAATAGGAATACAGGCATGTCAAAAGAGAAATGGAAATTTAAAAAATCCAAAAGTGAACTTTTAGAGATTAAAAATATACTATTTAAAATGAACAATAAATAGACTAAATACAATTAGTGGCTTATTTGGCACAACGCAAGGGATATAGTAATAAAAAATACTCTAAATTAGGCATAGGCAAGAAAGAGGCTAGAAGGAAAAAATCAACAGATCAGCAGCAGCCTTTAATATACTACCATGAAATCTAACCATATATGTCACCAAAGAATAGAGGGGGATAGGGCATAAAAAATTTGAAATAATAATGGCCAAAGTATTTGTAATATTACTAAAATCTATGAACCAATGGATCCAAGAACTTTAATCAGTATCTACAGATGAAACATAAACATGCAACTTGGTAAAATTGCCATAAAGCTATTTAAGGGAAAATTTGAGAAAAGAACATCTTAAAAACAGAATAGAAGACTGTGTAAGACTAAAAGCAATAGCCAAATTCACAGATTTCTCCTACAATACTTGGTTAATCACAGGATATTAGATAGATCATTGAAGTTCTGAATGAGAGTAAAACAAATTTCAGAAATTCCTCCAAACTTACCATTTTATCCCTCATTCCCAAGTAATTTTTTAAATTTTTGTATTTCTTTTTTTTCTTCCCAAATAATTTTAAAAGGCTCTTGATATTACGCTGAGAGACACAAAAATGGAGGCAATGTGCTGCATTCTGACCTGAACTACAGCAAATGTTAAAGGATGTTAACATATTCAGGCAGAATAAAATAATTAATAAATTAGTCTACCTTAAAATATGAATGGAAAATAATAGAAATGACAAATATATAAGCAAACATAGACATTTTCATGCAATGTAATATTTTCAAAAGGAAATTTATAGTCTAGAGCAAATATAATAATTTACTGGTCTATGAAATACTTACAGTAAAGTTCATGACCAAAGCACAAAGGATGAAAGATAAATGGAAATAAAATGTTATCAAGTTCTTTAACTAAAAGTGAAATTTTGTAATATTTTTAAGGTAGACTATAAGTAATAATTGTATATAGTAAAATATAGCAAAAACACTAAAAAAAAGTATATCTAAAAGCCACCACTAAAGAGTGAATGCAGCAAAAATAATAAACAAAATAAGGCAAAAAGAGAGAAAAGTAAAAGACATAAGATAAACAGAAATGTATAAATGATTAATTTAGATATGATAATTAAATATAAATGTTACAAACACTCCAATTAAAACGGAGAGACTGTGAGATTCAAAAGCCAAGAACCAAGCACATAAAATCCTATGAAAAATCTGCAAATAATCTACAGAAAAAAATTTATGCAAAATACAATTAAAGGAAGTTTAAAAATAAAACTGATGGGAAAAATTATAGCATGCAAACACTAAGCAAAAGAAAAATAACATAAGCATATGAATAAGAGACAAGGTAGGTTTTTTAGAAACAGGAATAATGCCAGGAATAAAAACAGAGGGGCATTCTATTATACAAAGAGCTTTATCAAAAAGACATGGCAAATATGTAAGTATTTATCAAAAAGATTTAACAACAAAAGAACTTCAAAATACATGGAGAAAAAAATCGATGAAACTAAAAGAAGAAATTAAAAAATCAATAACTAGATTAAGATATTTTGACATTTTCCTCTCTGTATAAATTGTAGCAAGTACATTAAAATGTAATAAAGATGTAAAGGGCTTGAACAACACTATTAATAATATTGAACCAATTGATAATTATTAGCACTGCATCAAACAAAATCATAACATACATATTTTTCAATTACATGTCATATAGTTACCAAGATAGCTGATATTCTAGACCATACAATAATCTAAATAAATTTAAACAAATTGTAATCACACAAATTTTGATACAAAGAAATAAACTATAAAGGAATAAAAGAAATATATATTGTAAAACATTGAGTACTATGTTTGTAAATAATCCACAGACTGAAGAAAAAATAAATAGAAAATTAGAAAATATTTTTGACTGAAAATAAAAACACAGTGTATCTATATTTGCAGGTCATAGCTGAATATTTATACTAGAGAGAGAGAAAATTGAAATCAATGACATAAGCTTATAACTGAAACTGTAGAAGATGAATATCAAATAAACTGAAAGCAAGCAGGAAAAATAAAGTAGCTAAGGGAAGAGCAAAAGTCAATGAAATGGACAAAACATTTAAAACAATAAAGACAAATCATGCTGGGTGCTGTGGCTCACAGCTGCAATCCCAGCACTTTAGGAGGCCACGGTGGAAAATTCTTGACCCAGCAGATTAAGCGCCTGGGCCACATATCAATATTGTCTCTACAAAAAATAAAATAAAATAGCCAGGCTTGTGGTGTGCACCTGTAGTCCCAGCTACTCAGGAGACTGAGATGGGAGGATTACTTGAGCCTAGGAGGTCAAGGCTGCACCTATAATAGTGCACTGCACTTCAGCCTGAGTGTCAGAGACATCATTAAAAAGAAAAGAAGAAAGAAAGAAAGAAAGAAAAACAAAAAGGAAAGAAAAATCATTGAACACCAAGGCTATTCTTTTAAAAAGATCAATACAAATAAATCTCGAGCAAGGATGACCAAAAATAGGAGACAACACAGATACAGCAATGTTCTACAAACACTGGACATTAATAAGGAAGTATTACAAACTATTTCAAAAGCATAAGTTTAATAACTTACATGAAATGTGCAAATTTCTTGAAAGATGGAAACCGGCCCAAGCTCAGTCAAAAATAATTAGATAACATAAACCATCTCCAAATACCCAAATAACAGCATGTTAGGATTTAGTGCTTTAACAAGTGTTTAGGGGAAAGAGGGGGATGTAATTCAGTCCATAGTACTTCTAGCTACAGCCCAGTAAGAATGAGAGCAGAAAGTATGGAAAAAAGTGACAGAGAGATAAGTATTCTATTGGAAAAGGCTACGGCAGTAAGAAAGATGTCTGGTTGATAATTATTCTTTGGAATATAAAGGAAGGCAGATTAGACCCTGTTACTTAAACCTTTGTCAACATTAACAATCCAAGTACCCTTTCCTTGTCTGCCTTTTTTTTTCAGGCGTTGAGGTCTCCCTTCTTATGTTCTCTATCACTCTTTCTTGATATTTTCATTACTTTAATAAATATTTCAAACAAGCCTTTGTAAATCTTGGTTAGACTTGCATACAATTACTACTAGATATATGAGACATAGAATTTAAGACAGGAGAGCAGTCCAGAGAGTAGCTATATCTCAGTGCTTGCAGTGTGGTGGCTCAATGAGAGAAGCAATGTCTTTTACATTTTATAGACTAGACAGTATTGCAGGCTTCAATATTAAGAATATAGCAATGCCAGTTATAAGGGTGATTAGTCAATTAATGACCCAATCAAATAAATGTCAAAGTAGAAATGCCTTTTCCTTGCCGATTTTTTTATATTATGTTTATAAGAGAAATATTTAATATGTCTGCTTTTATTTCTCACTAAAAGAATTTGGAATTAAAAAGAGATAAATTATGTTTTAAAACCTGTTTAATCAGTATTTAAAGTAAAATGGGCTGTGTTGGGGGTTGCCGGGTTTAGTAAGTAAAACACATAATGCTCAATTACCTTTGACAATAGCTTGAAAAATCTGAATAGGAGACATTTAGGGAGTCACGACATGATCACTACAAAACACAAGGTGAAGGCATTAAACACAGGCTAAGTTCTGTGTATCGAGCATACCTGGCAAGTCCACTTATATCTTCGTTTTTAGTTCTGCTCTCTAAAACATTCCAAACCCAAAGTGAATGATTATTATTAATTTTTAAAATACAAAAGAAAATTCAGAGGTATTGTATCCTCCAAATGGCTAAGGATCTCTTTAAGACATTTTTGTTGTTTACCCAATACCCGTGTGAATATACAACTGTAGTAAACAGAAACAACTTGCTAATCCCTAGGGAGTCAGAAAGTAGCCTTGTCATCAATTACATAAAAGAATTTGTATTATCTTTTAGATTTTGAGTAGGATAAATTGAAGAAATGGGGCCCAAATAGAAAGGTTGCAGGGAAGCACAAAGAGGATTGACTTACTCAAAGTCATTCTGATTATATGAATTATAAAACCAAAAATACCCTTGGTTTAAATCTTGGCTGTAAGAGAGTAAGGCAACATGACAAATAGATCTGACATTATTTGTTTTCTAAGCCATCGTGCATGTCAGAATTCCTGTAGCAAAAGCATAAAAGCTGAGTGGACCTGGGACCACAGAAGAAAATAAAGTGTGCCTTTAGCATTGACAATAAGTGAAAAGCAGACATTCCATCCACCCTTTGCTTCCACACTTGGAAAATAAGGCTGAAAGCACTTTGTATGTGGGATAACATGAGAGACCTCCCAAGGAGGGAGTCTCTTTTATAATTGCTTAACACATCTGGGTGTTACCAGGTATCTTAAAGTTCAAGCTAATATTTGTCATAAAGGTTAAGAAATGAACATTGCTGGAGGTATAGGAACACAGGAAAAAATGTTTGTCGTTAAGGAAAGGAAAACGTTAAAACCAAAAAATGTACCGTGGGTCAAGGTGGCCAGGGGAGACCTATGTTAATTCGAGCTAAATAATTATAGGCTTGTTTGGCCCAGAGGACACTGAAGTTTATACACTGAACTAAACTATATTATTGGTGCAGTTAATTAGAAATCAAGTGGCAACAGGAGGCCTAAGGTAAAGACCATCTGAGAGCTCGGTAACGCAGGGGAACACCTCGGGGAGGTTGCAGAGCACGCAATACTGTTCTCGTCCCACGAATGCCTTCTCAAAATGGAGACTGCATGAGGGTCTCCTAAAGAGGGCTTATGCAAAGATCTCTGAGAAGGGAGGCCACCTCTGCTCACAAGATCTGGGAGGGTCTTTGCAGATGGGAGCTGGCAAGGAGGAGAAAAGCCTTGCAGGGCAGAGATCCTGGAACACCTCAGGCTCTGCCTAGGTTCTCAGAATATGCAGTGATTTTCATTGTTCTCTGTCCTCAATGCTTGGGAGATAAAATCCCCTTGATGCAGTGGGTGTGACCCGACCAGAGGCTCCTCATGGGCTATATTTCTGATGCAGCTGCACCCTGATAATAATCAGTGATAAACTCAGAGTACTAGTTTAGCATGTCTTCGAAGGATCTCAAGTGCTTTGCCCCCAGCTATCCTCCCTACCCCTTCACCCTCCCCTTCCATGCCAATAATATCAATCAGATTATGCACATAATAAAAGTGTTTGGAGACCAAAGTTTGGGGCCAACATGGTTCCCATGCTTGACTTGGTCCCCTGGACCCATGCTGTAACTTCTACTCTTGTGTCTCTGTCTTTATTTCCTTTTCTCAATCCTTTGTCAGCACCAGGACTAAGGGCACCCACCTACGGAGTTGGGACTGGTACCCAACATATACAAAGTTAAATGGTGCTTAAGAGAAAAAAATGTTCATACAAGACAGGTATAAAAACATTATGAAGTATGCATTCATTTTACATGCTAATTACATTTTTAAGTAAATGCAGTTGAAATATTGAGTTAAGAGCTGGAAGGTACATTATGTGAACTAATTCTATCATTTCGTTGTATTTACAAAGAATGGCACAATTATCTGTAAATATATGCTTCTAAAATAATACATGATCCCGGTAAAAATTTTTGAAAATAGAAAGATGTGTAAAGAAAGAAATAAATGTCATGTTCAAAACAGCTTTCAGTGTCTGCAAAATATTTTATCATATTAATTTCTTCCTTTATAGTTAGGAATTCTATTATAATTTATACTACAAATATTTTACTTATATAAACATTAATATTTTTGATAGCTTGCTATGTGATACTAACAATAATCCTATGTATGAGTCAGTACTATTATCAATTAACTCTCTTTTACAGAAGGAAAAACTGAGGTTTAAGAGTTAGGAAAGAGTTAGGAAAACACTAAAAATAACACTCAAATGAATACAGATAGTTTATTGGAAGTTTTGCCAAAATATATGCATAGTTTTGCATATGAATGTTTTGAGATAGGTAATTATCTTTGTCCATTTGTGTTGCTATCAAGGAATAACTGAGGCTGGGTAATTTATAAAGAAAAGAGATGTATTTGGCTCACAGTTCTGCAGGCTTCACAAGAAGCACGGAGCCAGCATCTGCTTCTAGTGAAGGACTCAGGCTACTTGCACTCATGGTGGAAGGCAAAGGGGAGCAGGACATGGTCACAGATCACATGGCAAGAGAGAGAGAAAGCAAGAGAGATGGGAAGGTGATGGGCTAACAACGAGATACTGTTGAGAAAATAGACGCGAACTTATTAATTTCTAGGAGGACAGCAGCAAGCCATTCTTCAATTATCTACCACCATGATCCAAACACCTCCAGTTCAGCCCCACCTCCAACATTGGGGATCAAATTTCAACATGCTGCTTGGAGGTCAAACATCCAAATTATAGTATCAGTCAATTGGATTCTTTGCAATTTAAAAAGAGGAAACAAGCCAAATTAATTTTTCTGAAGCAGGATATATAGTTAAGGATTTTAATTCAACACATTTGTTGGATACAATAAAAGGTATCCGGAATAATCTATAACCAAATTAATAAGGTATACCAGATAAAAAAGCATATTTCTTTGAGAAAATTTTCAAATGATACTTTAGTGAGCTGATAATTGCAAATCTTCCTTAACCTAAAAATTCAAGAGGAATTCATTTATATTGTGACAGGCATTGCTCAGAATGAATCGAGTTATCTCTCTCTTTAAATAAAGTTACCTTGAATGTGTGAAGTAGGAAACTGGACGTAACTATGCCATAATTATTGCAGTTTTAAAATATAAAAGAAAATAAAAGAATGTCAGTTTCTGTTCCATTACTTCTCCAGAAACTACAAGGTACAATCGGTCAATAGAAATAGGATATTATTAATTGAATTTGTACTGTTCAGTGAAAACGGAGTTCAGAAAGGTTGGCAACTTAAAGCAGTTTGATTTAGAGTTGAGTCAAATGTCACAAGATAGAGAAAGGGCGTTTTTTGTGACACAGAAAAATATTTAGTATCATTATTATATAAGGGCTAAAAAGAATTTAGGAAGGGAATTTTTATTATACATTATTGCAATATGCCAGGATGGTTCAACCTTCCTTTTTAATTTTTGCAAACTAGTATGCCAGTTAGAATATTGACACAATGCCTCATGATTAAAGAATTTTTATTAATATTATATGTTCTAGAGTATGTATAAAATGTTTTGGTAATTTCATATATTCAATCATTTCTGGACAGTTTAATTATTCATAACTGTTACTTATTATAGTGATTACTTAATGTTTGTTTGCTTTATTATCCTCTTTAAAAGCAATGGCAATAAACAAACTCATTTATATTTAATTTAATTTATTTTTTTGGAGAGACAGGGTCTCAATATGCTGCCCAGGCTGGTCTCAAACTCTTTGCCTCAAGTGATTCTTCCACCTCAGCCTACCAAAGTGCTTAGATTACAGGTGTGATCCATAGTGTTTGCCCTTAAATTCACTAATTTCTGTTAACAAAATTGAGAACTATAAGCTTAGTAAAAGAACACGTAGAACAGTCTCATAAAATAAATTTATTTTCTATATTTGATGTTAAACATAAAAAATGTGTCCAGGTTTCACAGTTACATCTAAATAGAAAAGTATCAAACTTTAATATAGTCCTCTTTCTATAAAATATAAATAAAATATTAAAAAATCTCTGTTCATTAAGTTTATCAGACAGGTCCAACTTGGGTTGATAATATTGAAGCTAAAGATTAAAACAATTAGCAGAAATTAGTAAGGGTCAGCTTTTGAGATAGCAAAGTGCTGAATGCCACATTTTATACAAGATCTACTGTGTTCCAAGCTTTTCAGATTGGAAGTGTATGATAATCCCAAATACTTCAGTGGCAGATGTCACCTATGTGAATTAATCAGATTTTTCTTTGATTCTGTTATTTTTAAGAAATACGAATACAAAAATATGTGTATTCAACTATCCATCCTTTCAACTACATAAGATAATATTATCAACTAGTAGAATTTTAGAGCATTTTTTAACGAATCCTAGCATCCAGTAGTCTGAATTCACAAATGAAACATTTGGGGCTTACAGAAGTCAGACTTGTGTTACAGTTATCTCCACAGGAAATAATACAAATGCTTGCAGATTTGTGCTTATATAAAATGCTATATATATTGTCTTCCTAACTCCATTCACTGTCAGTTACTTGGGCAACCCAGATGTGCAAGCAAGGGTTTACACACATTGTCCCCATTACAGCACATTCTCCCTATTGAGAGAATCACACATATACCATGACCCTAATGCTTTTATTACACATTTTTACAGGAAAATTAATTAATGTCTAATTTGGAAAGTACCTTTCTTACATCAGATTATATAACATCTGCCCTCTTTTAATTATCTTAGTTTATCTTTCCCTTCTTTACACTTTTTACTCTTTTGTTTCAGTCCTTAATTCAATGTATATATTATCCCAAAGCAACTCTGATGGTGAAAGATAGGATAACAATGTATCAGGAAATATATTTTGCTGTCCAAAATTAGTTTTAATAACCTCTAAAGTTATTTCAAATGTAGAAATTCTATACATCTTCTTCCTGCAAAAACGTAACAAGATTGTCTCTGTCACCAGAACGCACAATAAATAAGTCAATAAATAAATAAACACTTGATATATTTGAATACATGTTAGACATCCTTATTTTTAATGATTCTTTTTCCATTAAGAAAAGTGAGGTATGGAGAGAGATTCAAGATGGCTGATTACTAGCAACTCAGGATTGTAGCTCCCAGTGAAAGTGCAGAGAATGAGAGGATGGCACGCTTTCAGACAAATTTTTGTTGCTCACAGACCAGGAGATTCCCAGTGGAGGAGCCCCACGGGTCACCAGTGCAACTCTTGTGGCCAGTGCCGTAGTTCTTGGTGCAGTGTAAACAGGACTGGGTCCCATTTTGGTCAACGTTTGGAGCTCCAGCACATGCCTGTAATCCCAGCTACTCAGGAGGCTGAGGCAGGAGAATGCCTGAGCCCAGGAGGCCGAAGTTGTGGTGAGCCGAGATCGCGCCATTGCATTTCAGCCTGGGTAATGCGTGAAACTCTGTCTCAGAAAAAAGAAAAAAAAAAAGAAGGAAGCCAGACCAGAGATTCCCGGGCAGAAAAGCACCATGAATCTTAACACCACTGTTTTAGCCAGTGCAGTGGGTTGCTCAGATTAAAGCGCTGGGAATCAACAAGTTGGGTGTCCACTCAGAGACCTGAAAAAGTAATTGAAAGTCAGTAATTACAAAAAAGACAGGTAGATAAATTTACAATGATGGGAAGAAAACAGCATAAAAAGGCTGAGAATACCCAAAATCAGAATGCCTCTCCCTCTACAGGGGATCACAGTTCCTCATCAAAAAGGGAACAAGGCCTGATGGAGAATGAGTGTGTTCCATTAACAGAATCAGGCTTCAGAAGGTGGATAAAAAGAAACTTCTGTGAGTTAAAAGAACCTGATCTAGCCCAATGTAAAGAAACTAAGAACCTTGAAAAATTGTTTGACAAAATCCTAAGGAGAACAGACAATTTAGAGAGGAATATAAGTGAATTAATGAAACTGAAGAATACAATATAAGAACTCTGCAAAGTATGCATAGGTTTTAACAGTCAAACTGATCAAGCAGAAGAAAGGATATCAGAGGTCGAAGACCAACTTAACAAAATAAATTGAGAAGACAAGATTATAGAAAAAAGGATAAAAAGGAATGAGCAAAGTCTCCAAGAAATATGAGACTATGTGAAAAGACCTAATTTACATTTGATTGGTGTACCTGAATGTCATGAAGAGAATAAATCCAAGCTCGAAAATATTCTTCAGGATATTATTCAGGAAAACTTTCCTAACCTAGTAACACAGGACAATACTCTACTCCTGGTAATACGGAGAACACCACAAAGATATTCCTCAAATAGAGCAATGCCAAGACACATAATCATTAGATTCACCAGGGTTGAAATAAAGGAGAAAATTCTAAGGGCAGCTAGAGAGAAAGGTCAGGTTACCCATAAAGGGAAGCCTATCAGACTCACAGCAGATCTCTCAGCAGAAACCATACAAACTAGAAGAGAGTAGGGATCGATATTCAATATCCCCAAAGAAAAGAATTTTCAACCCAGAATCTCTTATCCAGCCAAACTATGCTTCATAAATGAAGGGAAAATAAAATTTTTCATGAACCAGCAAGCACTCAGAGATTTCATCACCACCAGGCCTGCTTTACAAAAGCTTCTGAAAGAAGCACTATACACAGAAAGGAACAACCAGTATCAGTCATCCCAAAAACTTACCAGAAGGTAAAGAGTATCTTCACAATGAAGAATCTGTATCAACTAATGGGCAAAATTGCCAGCTAGCATTAAATGACAATATTAAACTCACAAATATCAATATTAATCCTAAATGTAAATGAATTAAATGCCCCAATCAAAGACACAGATGGGCAAATTGAATAAAAAGTCAAAACCCATTGGTACGCTGTATCCAGATCCATCTTATAAGCAAGGACACACAAAGACTCAAAACAAAGGATTGGTGGAAGACTTATCAATGGAATGGAGAGAAAAACAAAACAGGAGTTGTAACTTTTGTCTCTGACAAAATATACTTTAATAGTAACAAAGACTAAAAGAAACAAAGAAAGACATTACATAATGGTAAAAGGATCAATGCAACAGGAGTCAATGATCATAAATATATATGCACCCAACATAGGAACACCCAGATACATAAGACAAGTTCTTAATGACTTATAAAGAGACTTGGACTCCCGCACAATAATAGCAGGAGACTTTGAAACCACATTATTATTTGATGGATCAACGAGGTAGAAAATTAACAGGGACATCTATGATTTGAACTCAGACATGGAACAAGTAAACTCAGTGAGTATTTATAGAATTCTTCACCCCAAGTCCACAGAACATACATTTTTCTCAGTATCACATTACACCTATTTTGAAAGTGACCACACAATTGGGAGTCAATCACTCTTCAGCATTTGCATAGCATTTCACAGACTTAAATGAAATATTGGTTGGCTGTTTGTTTGTTATTTTCTTCCCTTATACCTTCCTGTCTCTGCTGTTAAGCACAATTATCAGCATAAAGGAGATTTTTGATACCTATTTTTGGATTGCATTCCAGCCTGGGCAATAGAGCAAGACTCCTCTTTTCTCTCCCCCTTTCTCTTTCTTTTTTTTAAACAAAAGGATAAAAAATTGAGGTATAAGTTTTATTTAGATTATATGAAATTAGTTAGTTTAGTGATTATAGGGAAGACTGTCTAGGAAGTCTTAAAAAGGAACTGAAAAAACAGGTTGAGACACTATACACACTTTCAAAATGTTTTAGAATGTAGAATTCTTGCCACAGCTGAATTTTCTTTCTGCAAACTAGCATACCAGTCAGAATATTGACACAATGGCTCATTATTCATGAATTTTTACTTAATATTATATGTTCTACAGTATTTACAAAATGTTTTGGTTACTTGCTGGTCACCGATCATTCTTTTTAGAGAATCTACAGCTTTAGAGCTGTAGAGAGATTGCCAAAAGAATAATCAGTGACCACCAAGGTGAAGCCTCATTTTTACAAAATATTAAACTGGAGATGGTATATTACAGTGGTTCAGGACATGTGTTCTGGAAATACACACTGGTTATATTAGACACCCAGTTGTGCCACTTCCTGCTAACATATTTGGTGTTTTCTTTAATATTTCATGTCTCAGTTTACTTTCCTATAAAATGAGGTAATTATGGTACTCAGTAAAGTTGTAAAAAGTAAAGAGTTAATACAGGCAATATACTAAAAAAAGTGCTTAGCACCTCACAAATCTTCAAAAGATTTAGTTACAATTTTTCATTACTTTTTGCCAAATTTCTTGCTGACAACTTTTTATGCTACTGATATAATGAAAGCACAAGCAAATAAATAGTAATTAGAGGCCGGGTGTGACAGCTCATGTCTGTAATCCCAGCACTTTAGGAGGCCAAGGTGAGGGGGATCACAAGATCAAGAGATTGAGACCACTCTGTTTCTACTAAAAATACAAAAGTTAGCCTGCATGGAGTCATGCACCTGTAGTCACAGCTACTTAGGAGGTTGAGGCAAGAGAATAGCTTGAACCCTGGAGGTGGAGATTGCAGTGAGCTGAGATGGTGCCACTGCACTCCAGCCTGGCAAAAGAGCAAGACTCCATCTCAAATATGTGTGTGTGTGTGTGTGTGTGTGTGTGTGTGTGTGTGTGTATGACTGGGTGTGGTGGCTCAGATCTATAATCCTAGCACTTTGGGAGGCTGAGGTAGCTGAACCACAAGGTCAGAAGTTTGAGACCAGCCTGGCCAACATAGTCAAACCCCATCTCTACTAAAAATACAAAAAATTAGCTGGGCATAATGGTGGGCATCTGTAATCCCAGCTCCTAGGGACCCTGAGGCAGGAGAATTGCTTGAACCTGGGAGGTGGAGGTGGCAGTGAGCCAAGACTGTGCCATTGCACTCTGGCCCTCATGACAGAGTGAGACTCTGACACACACACACACACACAAAAAATAAATATATATATATAATTTTTTGCCTCATATATACATATATACACATATATATGTATAGTAAACTTTTTCTAAAAGTTATTTCACTTCACATATATATGGTACCATATATATTATGTATATTATATAAATATATATTATGTATATTACATAATATATATATATATGTGGTAAGAGCAAGACTCCATCTCAAAAATAAATATGTATATATTTTTTCACCTCATATATATATATATATATATACACAGTCAATATCTTTTTTAGAAGTTATTTTGATCTACCTTACTATATTGAAAGGATTCTAAACAAAATGTACATTTTCACGACTTTTGCAACTAAACTTCTAGATGAAAAACAGATTGCTTCAATTAAATGCAACAGAATAAGGCTTGAAAAGATATAATGCACAGCATGGTAAATACTGTACTGTGCAACTGAAATTGACTGAGAGTAAACCATAAATATTTACAATTCTTATTTGTCAATTATACGTCAATAAAGTTTGAGGAGGGGGTGAAACAGAATGGAGGCAGAGATCATTGCATGGAAAAATGTAAAATAGATATATCTACATTTTATTACCTAGTGACTTAGCTTTATGGTTGTCAAAGGCAGTATTAAAAGTGAGAGCCTCAGAAACAGCAGTGTGGCTGCAGTACTTAATGACTTTTCTATTATAGCAACATGGGTGTGAACTTAAGGCCTATTCCTATTGCTTGTATTAAACTATATTCTGTGAGAAATAACAAGATAGGTTTGTATTTTCTGTATTGATCTTCAGTGATTCTGTACTTGCATCCATCATTCACCATAGCAAGTAACTGCTACAGGCAGACTGGCATGGCAACTGGTGTGAATAGCTGAGTTAGCGCCGTAATCAAAATGGTTTGAACTGCAGGTTCTTTGGTGGGGCCAATTGATCATGAAGCCCCCTAGGACTAAAATAGGTGAACAATCTAATAATGTCCTGTTGAATGGGCCATAACAAATTTAAAGAAAATAAATTTCTAAACAAAAGAGAAAACCTCCAGGTTTGGAGAAAAGTGACCTGACTGAAGTCACTATAATGAAGAATCAGGATTCTCCCCCCAATTTCTAAACCTGAGTCAGACTATAGACACAAAGCTCCATAAATAAAGGAAAAGCAGCATTCCTATGAGGAAGAACATTCTGACACTGCCACAGGTGTTCTTGTGTGACTTGTGGCCACGTACACAGGTAAACATGGGGAGAAGAGGAAGCAGTCTGTGGAGAATGTTTCATGGGCTTTGAGCTGATAGGGACTTCTTGGGTCATGGAAAGCTGCTGTGGTTTGGCAGATGAATGAAGTTTTGGTTCAAGTATATCTCATAAAATATTAAGAGTATATTTCTGATTCTACTCGTTGTTTATTTCCTTCACTTCTCACATGCATATACAAATTAACCATAGTTAGAACTTGGCAGAATATCTATATGGGCTTCTTGTAATAAGAGAGCCACAGTGCAATCTCTTTAATTCTTTACCAAAATGATATAAGAAACATACAATACCACATCTGTTCTGCATTTCAGACATTTATATCAATATGGGTTAAGTGTACTTTATCCAAAATAGAGGTGTTTTGGATTTAAGATTTTTGTGTGTGTGGATTTGGAAACATTTGCTTATATATAATGAGATGTCCTGGAGATAGGACCTAAGTCTAAATCCAAAATTCAAGTTTCACATATATACTTTATATGCATAACCCAAAGGTAATTTTATATAATATTTTAATAATTCCGTGTATCAAAAATTTTTGGCTGCATGTTAACTGTGATGTGGCATGTGAAGTCAGGTGTAAAATTTCCCAGTTTTAGTATCACGCATGTTGGTGTTCAAAAAGCTTTGGATTTTGGAGCATTTTGGATTTCAGATTTTCAGATTAGAGGCATTTGACCTGTATCAAGAACTTAAAATACTGAGGACTGGTGGTTCCTGTCTCCTCCCTGATTTTGTAGCTTACTTATTGTATGTACAAAAATGAACCTTGATGGGAATAAGTGGATGACCATAAACATAACTGATATTAACTGTAATTACGGATAGTTTCCTGATACAGACTCTACTTGTCCATATCATTATAGTTCCTGCCATCTTTTACAAAGCTTTCAAGTTAATTATATATTTTCTATTCCAGGAACCCACAATACTACAAACGATTTGCTTTCATCCAGTGATAGCAGGAATGCTTCTTACTGTTTAACTTTGCTATCTGTCATAAGCTAGTCTACAGGATCAACGAGCACCTCTCATCTTGGAACCATCATCCAGATTTACCATATTCATTATATATCCCATTGATTATCCTGGAAAACCAGAGCTGGTACTATAGATAACTTGGGCATACATCCATACTCTCTGTACTGGATGTCATGCATCATTACAGCTTTGTTGAATGGACTATTAGGCAAGCACAGTGGTGACTAAGGATGGAGACTGGTTAACATCCTGAATGAATAAGTCATTCTCTTTCTCTCTCTCTCTGCTGCTCTCTCTCTCTGTGCAAATACATACATATACCTATATGTGTGTGTGTGTGTGTGTGTGTGTGTATATATATATATATATATATATATATACACACACATACATATATATGTATAATGGTTATGTATCTCTTCTGTAGATGTTTATATGCTTTCAGGATATGAGTCACAAGAATTTATACACTTTTGCTTCCCATAGATCTACAAGCCTTTCCCCAAATTTTCCTTGTCAGTAGAATTCCAAGTTTGCTCCTTCAAGGACCAGACTGAGCAGTCATGGCATCCACATCTGCCCATGAGTCTACGCACCACCTTACCAACAACTACCTCTTCCTCCACACAGACTTGAGGACCAGGTGGATGGCTTGAAAATCTGTATATTGTTCCTTCTAACCATTGTCTTTCAGTGCGAGACTGTCTTTGGCAGCAGCCAATATTTTGGCTTCTACTAACATATGGATGTGATCAAACCTTGAACATGGCCTAAAGCTTTTCCTTATCATAAAGAAACTTTGATGAGGCTATAGATGTGAGCTGAGGGAGAGATGTTGATGCCAGAGAAGTAGTTAACATGTAATTTGGGGCATGCGGTTATGTAACTTATTTGCACTATCTAAACGTACTGAGGGGCCAGCTCTCAAAAATACATATTTTGACTTAATATGTCATTGACATGAACATCACCTCATTTCTGGCCTCCAAGCTTCTGCCCTTTTCTACCTATAACTTTTTCTCAAAATATTAGAAAGAGTATTTTTTAATAAAAGATAAATATAGAAGAAACCATCTGCCTAAATCTCTCCAATTACTTTCATAACTGAATTTAAGTCCAAATTCCTTAAAAGGAGCTACAATTTGTTACCTCATTTGGCTGATGGCTCTCTTACTCATTTCCTACCTCCATTCCTCTCAAACACTTTTGTTCAAACCTACTGGTTTATTTGCTTTTCTGCATAGTTCCTTTAATACTTGGAAGAGAAAATTGATATTTACTTGTTTATCAGATTAACAGTTTGCATAAAGTTTAGCACCAACTTGACTAGACCAGCCTTGTAAATTTTATAAGCTATTTTGTAACTAATTACTGAAAAACAGCTTTGAAAGTACAGTGTAAGAGGTTTTTAAAAACACAGCTGGAAATGATAATTCATGATTTGCACACAAGCATAATGTTATATAAATTTACTCATGTGATCATTTTAACATTTCTGAGCATAAGCATTTTTTCATGCTTGAAAACCTGAGTTTTAACACATCTCTAATTTGAAAATTATTTTTATTCTTGGAATATTTTTAATATCTCATGTTTTTACATTACCTAATGTCTTACATTATAATTAAATCAGATATCATGACATATATAACTAATAAATATTGAGTAGTAAACTCTAAGAACTTAGAAAATGCTTAAGTTGAAACTCTTAGATCAAGTTTAACTCAATCATATGTGGTAAATCTCACATATTTAAGAACGAATAAATACTATGATTACTGTGCAACATAGCAAATACAAAAGATTTTTAGAACATTAACAAAAAATGTGTGAGTATGAGCTGTTGATTTTATACTTTAGTACTAAAAATATATTTTTTCACCCCGCGCCTCCCCATCCCAGTACTAAAAATATTTTAAAGCAACATTTGGAGGCTTACAGATTTAAGAATGCCAAGTCTTGAGAAAAATAAATAAGGGACTTTAAAATAATTGCTGAACTAGAAAAAGAAAGTAATTTGCTCTTTTCTGTTTTCTTGGAAAGCCTGAGACAGTTGGAATAGTTAAGAAGATTTTTCAAAAGAATTCAAAAAATTATTTTTGAATTAACATATCTCTGTCACTAGTATATTATTCTCAGTGTTTCATTGCATAATAATAGCAAATTATAGTGAAATCTAATGAAAATAATGTCTTACAATATATGAAATGCTTCCTTTTAACAGAGGGTCCAGATGTTTTTTGAAAATGTCTTGTGCTTCTGTGAGAAGGGGTGGTGGGTAAAAGATGTTTTGTCAAATAAATTAGTGAAGAATTCTTTTTGGCAATATCACAACAGATGTGGATTTGAGTTTTGATGGTTGCTACCAGCTGCGCTTCTTCCAAATCCACCAGAAATCATGCACATGCATCGTATAGGAATAACATGATATGAAATGAGCTGGCACAAAGGGCTCATCCAGGCATTGTTAGGAAGAACCCCTCTTTCTTTCTTATAGAAGATGCTAACTCCTTCATTGACTGGATTTCTTACATAAGCAAACATAATTAGAATGATGTTGAGACTATTGTGTAAATTCAAAGCTTAGAATAATTTTTATATGATCAAGTTTCTGTCTATTGATCTGTGTTTTCCTATTACATAACACATGCCTGAGGTTGAAAAATTTGTAACATATATTGGAGGTTGTTTTGAGACAACCTAAAACTTTTACTACACGAAATATTAAGTATTTATTTTGGGTGTTCTCAGTGCATCTCTAAGGAAGAGATACAGACATCTCATTTTATGAGCAATTTTAGGTTTACAGAAAAATGGAGTGGAGAACACACAGTTCTGATATAAACCCTTCCCTACAGTTTCTCCTATTGTTAACGTCTTACATTAGTCTGGTGCATTTGCTTCAGTTGATTAACCAAAGCAGATCTATTATTATGAAAATCCATTGATTACATTGGTTTACTCTTGGTGTCATAGGTTCCATGTTTTTTTTTTGTTGTTTGTTTTTTTTTTCGGAGACACAGTCTCACTCTGTTGGCCAGGCTGGAGTGCAGTGGTGTGATCTCAGCTCACTGCAACCTCCACCTCCAGGATTCAAGCAATTCTCTGCCTCAGCCTCCTGAGCAGCTGGGTTTACAGGTGCCCACCACCATGCCTGGCTAATTTTTTTGTATTTTTAGTAGAAACAGGTTTCACCATCTTGGCCAAGCTAGTCCTGAACTCTTGACCTTGTGATAAACCTGCCACAGCCTCCCAAAGTGCTGGGATTACAGGCATGTTCTATGGGTTTTGGCAAATGTACAGTGTCATGTATCTACCATCACAGTATCTTACAGTATTGTATCATCATCCTAAAAATCTCCTGTACTTCAGCTATTAACCACCTATTACCAGACCTTTTGGAAACCACTGACCTTTTTACTGTCTCCATAGTTTTGCCTTTTTGAGAATGTCATAAAGTAGAATTATCCAGTTTGTAGCTTTTTCAGTCTGGCTACTTTCACATAGCAATATGTATCTGAGGTTCCTCCACATCTTTTTGTGATAATTCATTTCTGTTTATTCCTCTTACACTGTGTGAATATATGTAAAATAATGTATATATTCACATGTTGAAAAGTCTTACTTGCTTCTAGTTTCTGAAAGTTATGAATAAAGCTGCTAAAACATTCATTAATGACATTTTTTTCTTTTTTGCAAATAAGTCTTCAACTCATTTGTGCAAATACCTAGGAGTGAAATTGCTGGATCATATGCTGACTATGGTTAGCTTGGTCATAAACTGCCTGTTGTCAAAGTAGTTGTATCATTTTATATTCCCATTAGGAATCAGAGTTCCTGTTGTTCCATATCCTTGCCCATAATTAGTGTAAGGCCGGTTGCCTTGCCAGGAGTCAAATGGACACTTTCATCACTCCCCGCGCCTGATAACTGTGTCATCACCTGAGCTCATTATCTGGCTTCCCCACAAAGCTTCCCCGCACCTGCCTCTGCATACCATGCCCAAGCCCACACTCAGCACTAAATTATGCATCCAACCTCCAGCCCACTGTTAAAAAACCCTGCAGAGAATTTTTTTTAAAAGAAGCCCCACTGTGCCAGCAACAGCCTGTCCCATATGCCCCCAGCAGGCCCACGTACCCAAGGTCCTGCCTGCCTACCAATGGCAGCTAGTTTCATGTACGTCCTACTTTAACTCCATGTACTTCCTGCTCCTCAACAGCCAATAGAAATGCCTTCTCTTTGTTTCCCCAGTAGTCAATCAAGGCCCGCTTACCCAAGGTCCCACCTACCAATGGCAGCTAGTTTCATGTACTTCCTACTTTAACTCCATGTACTTCCTACTCCTCAACAGCCAACAGCAATGCCTTCTTTGTTTCCCCAATAACCAATCAATTGCCTGCACTCCCCATAAAACCCCATACCCTGAACAGCCAGGCGTGACTTCTCTGGCCCCACTTGGGCCACTGAAGCTTGCCCGGCAACTGAATAAATTGGCTTCTCACTTTTTTATGCTCACCTCAGTTTCCTCATTTTACCTCGGAAATAAATCTTACAATTAGTATCCACAGTATTTTGTATTTAAGCCATTCTAATGCATGTGTTGTGGTATTTCAATGTTGTTTTAATTTGCATTTCCCTAATAATGTATCATTACATAACAGTTCATATGCTTATTTGCCATCTCCATATATTTTTAGTGAGGTGATGGTTCAGATTTTTTGTCTACTTTATTGTTTTTGTTGTTGTTATGTTGTAAGAGGCCTGTATATATTTTAAACACAAGTCATTTATAGGGTATGTGTTTCGCAAATATTTTCTTTGGGACCATTGTACAAACATGTAATTAAGTAGAAGGAATAAATTATAATGTTAGATAGCAGAGTAACAATAGTTAGCAACAATACATTGTGTATTTCAAAATAGTTAGAAGAGAGGACATGAAATGTTCCTAATACATAGAAATAATAAGTTTTTGAAGGATACCCTAAATATACTTACTTGGCCATTACACATTATATGTATGTAACAAAATATCACATAAATAGGTGTATAAAAAATAAAGTATCCCATAAATAGGTACAAATATTATGCATCAATTTAAAAATACAATGCACAGGACTAAAGTCCAAACTTTCCTTTTCTTCCATTGATTAAGCTTTTGGTGAGGAATTTCAAAATTTATTGTGAAACCTAAAATCATCTAGACTTTTTCCTATGATTGTAAGGCCAGTTGCCTCACCAGGAGTCAAACAGACCCATACATCCCTCTCCATGCCTGATAACTATGTCATCACTCAAGCTCGTTAACTGGCCTCACCATCTGGCTTCCCCACACTCGCCTCTGCATATCATACCCAAGGCCACACTCAGCATTAAATTATGCATCCAACCCCCAGCCCACTGTTGAAAAACCTGCAAAAGAATTTTTTAAAAGAAGCCCCCACCAAATGCTGCCTGGCAGCCATCTGCCCCATATGCCCCCCGGCAGGCCCACTTACCCAAGGTCCTGCCCACCTACCAATGACAGCTAGCTCTAGGCACTTCCTGCCTCTCAAGGGCCCATGAAAGTGCCCTCACTTTGTTTCCCTTATAGGCAATCAAGGCCCACTTACCCAGGGTCCCACCTGCCTACCAATGACAGCTAGCTCCAGGCACTTCCTGCCTCTCAACAGCCAATGAAATTGCCTTCCCTTTGTTTCCCAATAGCCAATCAATTGCCTTCCCTCCCCATAAAACCCCATGCCCTAATCAGCCTGGCCAACTTCTTTGGCCCCTTCCTAGACCACAGAACCTCGCCCAGGAGATAAATAAATTGGCTTCTCATTTTTTTATACTTGCTTCAGTTTACTCATTTGACCTTGGCAATAAACCTTACAATGATATCTTCTAGAGTTTTTATAGTTTTTAATTTTACTTTTGGCCCATACTTTGTATTGCTTTAATTTTTATGAAATGTACAATGTCTTGTCCAGATTATTTTTTTCTCATATAGATAGTCAGTTTTTCCTGAATCATTTGTTCAATAGACTATTCTTTCTCTGTTAAGTTATCTTTGCTTTTTTATCAAAGACCAATTGAATATATATGTGTGGGTCCATTTCTTCACTTAATTGTGTTTCATTGATCCATGTGTCTATTTCTATTCTTTCACCAATATCACATTTTCTTAATTATTGTGAATTTATAATAATTTATAAAGAAGAGTAGGGTCAGTCTTCAAACTATATCTTTCTTTTTCAGTCTTCCATTAGCTATTCTTGGTCTTTTGGCTTTCCATATAAAATTTATAATAATTTTTGTGGATAAGCACAAAATAACTTGTCAAGATTTTAATTGGAATTAAATTTATAAATTAATTTGGGAAGTACTGACAAATTAACAATATTATATCTTCTTTTATTTGAACATGAATATCCCTCCACTTATTTAGACTTTTTAATTTCTTTCTTTAGAATTTTTGTTTTTTTTCCTTACGTAGATCTTGTACATATTGTTTCAGATTTGTACCTAAGTATGTCTCCTTCTTTGGTGCAAATGATAGTGGTATTATGTCTTGTATTTAAAATCCAAATTGTTCATTGCTGACATGAAGGACATTAGTTGACTTTCATATGTTAAAGTTGTATTCTGAAAACTTGCTATAATTGCTTAATAGTTCTGTTGTTGATGATGATTCCTTGGGATTTTCTTATAGGTAACTGTGTCATCCACAAACACAGCTTTCTTTCTTTCTTCCAATCAATTGAACATTTTCTTTCCTTTTTTTTTACACTGCACTAGCTAAGACTTCCTGTATGATGTTGAATAGGAGTGGTGAGGGAACAGCCTTGCCTTAGTCTCAATCTTAAACTGTTTTTCCTTTTTTCTCAGACCACCACCATCAATGCAGAAGGCTTCTGTGACCAAATGCATGGGGATTTTTCCCCACCATCAAACAAGTATCAGTTCTGCAGTGGAAACATGCTTAGTGTCCTCTGACTTAATTCTGACATTATCTACCGGTAGATAGCATCAGATATCACAGGTTGAGAGCTCAGTTCCCACTTCTGATGACAATTGCAAACCCCGTGTTGTTTTACCCGTGCTTCTAACTGACTGGCTATAAATTGGGAATCTCATGACTTCCTCTCTGGGTTTGATTGATTTGCTAGAGCAGCTCCCAGAACTCAGGGAAACACTTACTTATGTTTACTTGTATATTATACAGAATATTACAAAAGCTACAGAGGAAGAGATGCATAGGGAAAGGTATGGGAAGAGGCATGAAGCTTCCACACCCCTCCTAGACATGCCACCCTGCAGGAACTTCCAAGTACTGAGCTATCTGAAAGTTCTCTGTCCTCCATCCATTTGGGCCTTTTATGGAGACATAATTGGATAGGCATGATTAAAGCATGGATACTTTATAGAAATGTGATTGGATAAGAAGGATTTGATCTAATAGTGTGAGTAGGGAAAACCCAGCAAGGACTGTCTGTTCAGTTTCTTCTTGGCCTCTCTGTGCAGAATTTCTTCCTCCAGCATATCGGGCAGGATCCCTCCTGAAATGGGTGTCTTATGACCTACAGTCAGACTAAGGTAAGACAGAGAATTTCATTATTGCCAGCTCCAAAACAGAAGGTTGGTGAATGATTTGAGGATATTTTTAGTGTCTACTGCATGTCTTACTTGGGGAGAAAAAACAGCAGTTGAAAGGAGGTCAGAAGAAGGTCGGAGAGAAGAGATTCTGTTTTCAGAGGCCTAAAGTACTGCAACATTTTAACAAAAGACTGTCTCTCACCTTTATTGCTCTAAAGCTGTTTCAAAGATTTTTCTGGAGCCAAGGACAATAAGCCAAATACTTTAACCAAAGATATGCTTATTGTTTTAGTAATGTAGAAAAAAATAAACAAGTGCTATGAGAGTTATGAGCTAAAAACAGTAGACAAAAATTATAGATAGATAGATAATCGCATGATTATGTAGTTTTACTTCTTTAGGCTCTTGAAATGATAGACTGCATTAACTGATTTTTGATTGTTGACACAATCTTATTGTCTTAGTTAGTTTAGGCTGCCATGACAAAATATCATAAACTGGATAGCATGAAAAAGAAATTCATTTATTATGTTCTGGTGGTTGGAAACTTAAAGATCAAGACAGGAGCAAATTCAGTGTCTGGTGAGGGCTCACCTTCTGGTTCATCTGTTTTTTGACAGTGTCTTGCTCTGCAACCCAGGCTGGAACACAGCGATACAGTGGAATGATTCCAACTCTACCTCTGAAGCTCATATGATCTTCCCACCTCAGCTTCCCAAGTAGCTGGGGAAGCTACCACCATGCCTCAACTAATATTTTTTTTATTTTTATTTTTTGTGGAGACAGAGTTTTGCTATGTTGCCCAGGCTGGTCTCAAACTGTGGGCTCAAGAGATCTAACTGCCTTGGCCTCCCAAAGCATTGGGATTACAGGCATGAGCCACCATGCCCAACTTGGGTCATCTTTATTTAAACTCATTCTGATATATTACTCATTAACTTCAGACAAAATTTGAAAAAAACTTCTATTTAGATTTTCAATTAAAATTCTATTGGATTGCTGATTAGGAGCAGCTGAGGATTGCAGCTCCCAGTGAAAGTGCAGAGGGTGAGTAGACACCACATTTCCAGACGGATTTTTATTGCCCACAAACCAGGAGATTCCCAGGAGGAGTAGCCCCATGGGTCACCAGTGTGGCTATTTTGGCCTGCGTGACTGTATTGCTGGTGCCCTGGTATGGCAGTTCATCATACAAAATATACTGCATGGGGTGCCCTTATAAGCTGGCGATTGGAATGATTCCAGCTCTGGGAATTGGATTGGAGCTCCAGAAAGGCAGAGTCGTCCATTCATCTGATTAAAAAGGGGACAGAAACAGAGAGCCATGCCAGGAGATTCCCAGGCAAATAAGTGCCATGAAGCTCAGTGCCACTGTTTCAGCCAGTGCAGTGGGTCACTGCATGAGAAATCACACAGAACCTGGTGGCTTTTCAATAGGTGACTGGAACACCTGGGAGAGAATCAACGGTTGAACTAAAACAAAAGGCTCTGAGGCTGGGACTCAGGTGATCAGGCTCAGCTGGTCCCACCACCACAAAAAAAAAAAAACAGCAATTAGAAATACTCTGGGTTGAGAGTTTCACAGCAAGCAAAGCTGAACCTGGGACAGTCCAGCTCTGTGGGTGAGGGGTGTCTGCCATTACTGAGGTACTCCACCCCTACAGAGGTAGTCCACCATTGGTGAGGCAGCCCACTGTTGCCTAGGCAACCCACCATTACAGAGAGAGTCCGCCATTACAGAGGTGGGCCACCATTGCAGAGGCAGTTCTAACTACACCCATATAAACAGGACTGCAGGGAAGTTCACACGGCAGCTGGGCAGAGCCCACAGCAGCTCAGCAAAGCCTCTGCAGGTGGACAGTGACTAGGCTGCCTCCTTGCTGGTCAGGGAAGCCCTGAAAAAAAGGCAGCAGCACAACAGAAACTCATAAATAAAGCCATAACTCCCTGGGACAGAGCACCTAAGAAAAAAAGGGGTTTATGAGTTCTGCTGCAGCAGACTTAAACATACCTGCCCAGAAACTCTTAATGAAAAACGGGAGCTCACAGCTCAGCACTTGAGCTCCTATAAAGGACAGACCATGTCCTCAAGCAGCTCCCTGACCCACGTATATCCAAAGAGTCACCTCAAAAAGGAGAGACCAGACTGACATTTGACTGGCACCTTTCTGGGACAAAGATAGCAGGAGAAGAAACTGGTAGCAACCCTTACTGTTCAGTGGCTGCTGCAAGTGATCCCCAGGCAAGCAGGGCCTGGAGTGGATCTCAGCAGTCCTACAGAAGAGGGGACAGAGTGTTAGAAGGAAAACTAAGAAACAGAAATAACTCCATAATCAACAAACTGGATGTCCACTCAGAGACCCAATCTGAAAGTCAGCAACTGCAAGGACGACAGGTGGATAAATCCACAAAGATGGGAAGAAACCAGCTCAAAAATGATGAAAACACCCGAA
The DNA here is from genome assembly GCA_028533165.1 of Leontopithecus rosalia. Classification (NCBI taxonomy): domain Eukaryota; kingdom Metazoa; phylum Chordata; class Mammalia; order Primates; family Cebidae; genus Leontopithecus; species Leontopithecus rosalia. Next base: position 145,786,694 of record CM052650.1, on the reverse strand, counting down.
ACCAGAACACCTCTCCTCCTACAACAGATCACAACTCCTCACCAGCAAGCGAACAAGGCTGGATGGAGAATGAGTGTGATGAAATGACAGAATCAGGCTTCAGAAGGTGGGTAAAAAGAAACTTCTGTGAGCTAAAAGAACATGTTCTAACCCAATGCAAAGAAACTAAAAACCTTGAAAAAAGATTTGACGAAACGATAACAAGACTGGACAACTTAGAGAGGAATATAAGTGAATTGATGGAGCTGAAAAACACAACACAAGAACTTCACAAAGTATACACAGGTTTCAATGGCCGAATTGACCAAGTAGAAGAACAGATATCAGAGGTCAAAAATAAACTCAATGAAATAAAATGAAAAGGCAAGATTAGAGAAAAAAGGGTAAAAAGGAATGAACAAAGTCTCCAAGAAATATGGGACTGTGTGAAGAGACCTAGTCTATGTTTCATAGGTGTACCTGAATGTGATGAAGAGAATGAATCCAAGTTGGAAAAGACTCTTCAGGATATTATCCAGGAACACTTTCCCAACCTAGCAAGGAAGGCCAATATTCAAGTCCAGGAAATACAGAGAACACAATAAAGATACTCCTCAAGAAGAGCAACCACAAGATACATAATTGTCAGATTCACCAGGGTTGAAATGAAGGAGAAAATGCTAAGCACAGCCAGAGAGAAAGGCTGGGTTACCCACAAAGGGAAGCCCCTCAGACTCACAGCAGATCTCTCAGCAGAAACCCTACAAGCCAGAAGAGAGTGGGGGCCAATATTCAAAATCCTTAAAGAAAAGAACTTTCAACCCAGAATTTCATAACCAGCCAAACTGAGCTTCATAAGTGAAGGAAAAATAAAATCCTTTGTAAAAAAGCAAGTACTCAGAGATTTTGTCACCACCAGGCCTGCTTTACAAGTGCTCCTGAAAGAGGCACTACACATAGAAAGGAACAACCAGTACCAGCCACTCCAAACACATACCAAATGGTAAAGAGTATCAACACAATGAAGAATCTGCATCAACTAAATGGTAAAACAGCCAGCTATCATCAAAATGGCAGTATCAAATTCACACATAACAATATTAACCCTAAATGTAAATGGACTAAGTGCCCTAATCAAAAGACACAGATTCACATATTGGATGAAAAGCCAAAACCCATCAGTGTGCTATTTCCAGGAAACCCATCTTACATGCAAGGATACACAAAGGCTCAAAATAAAGGGGTGGAGGAAGATTTACCAAGCAAATGGAGAGCAAAAAAAGCAGGAGTTGCAATTCTCATCTCTGATAAAATAGACTTTAAAGCAACAAAGATCAAAAGATACTAATAAGGACATTACATAATGGTAAGAGGATCAATGCAACAAGAAGAGCTAACGATCCTAAATATGTACGCACCTAATACAGAAGCACCAAGATACATAAGGCAACTTCTTAATGGCTTATAAAGAGACTTAGACTCCCAGACAATAATAGTGGGAGACTTTAACACTCCACTGTCAATATTAGATAGATCAACAAGACAGAAAATTAACAAAGATATTCAGGACCTCAGACCTGGAACAAGCAAACCTGATAGACATTTACAGAACTCTCCACCAGAAATCCACAAAATATACATTCTTCTCAGCACCACATTACACCTACTCTAAATTTGACCACATATTTGGAAATAAAGCACTCCTTGGCAATGCAAAACAACTGAAATAATAACAAACAGTCTCTCAGACCAGAGTGTAATCAAGTTAGAACTCAGAATTCAGAAACTAACTCAGAACCACACAGCTTTATGGAAACGAAACAACTGGCTTTTGAATGTTGACTGCATAAATAATGAAATGAAGGCAGAAATAAAAATGTTCTTCGAAAGCAATGAGAATGGAGACACACATAACAGAATCTCTGGGACACATTTAAAGCAGTCTCTAGAGGAAAATACACAGCAATAAGTGCCCATGTGAGAAGCTAGGTGAGATCTAAAATTGACACCCTATCGTCAAAATTGAAAGAGCTAGAGGAGCAAGATCAAAAAAACTCAAAACCTAGCAGAAGACAAGAAATAACTAAGATTAGAGCAGAACTGAAGGAGATAGAGACAGAAAAAACCTTTCAAACAACCAATAAATTCAGGAGCTGGTTTTTTGAAAAGATCAACAAAATAGACAGACCGCTAGCCAGATTAATAAAGAAGAAAAGAGAATAACCAAATAGATGCAATAAAAAGTGATAAAGGAGATATCACCACAGATCGCAGGGAAATTCAAACCATCATCAGAGATTATTACAAACAACTCTATGCACATAAGCTAGTAAACCTGGAAGAAATGGATAAATTCGTGGACTCCTCCCAAGCCTAAACCAGAAAGAAGTCAAAGCCTCCTCCCAAGCCTAAACCAGAAAGAAGTCAAAACCCTGAACAGACCAATAACAAGGTCTGAAGTTGAGGCAGCAATTAAGAGCCTACCACACAAACAAAGCCCACGTCCAGATGGGTTCACAGCCGAATTCTACCAGACATAGAAAGAGGAGCTGACACCATTCCTTCTGAAAGTATTCCAAATAATCCAAAAAGAGGGAATCCTTCCCAAATCATTTTATGAGACCAACATCATCCTGATACGAAAACCTGGCAGAGACAAGATAAGAAAACTTCAGGCCAATATCCATGATGAACATAAATGCAAAAATCTTCAATAATACCAGCAAGGCAATTGTAGCAGCACATCAAAAACCTTATCCACCATGATCAAGTAGGATTCATACTGGGGATGAAAGGTTGTCTCAACATTTCAACATAAACAAGTCTATAAATGTAATTCACCACATAAAAAGAACAAAAGACAAAAACCACATGATTACTTCAATTGATGCAGAGAAGGCCTTTGACAAAATTCAACAGCCATTTATGCTAAAAACCCTCAATAAACTAGGTATTGATGGAACGCGTCTCAAAATCATAAAAGCTATTTACGACAAACCAACAGCCAATATCATACTGAATGGGCAAAAACTGGAAGCATTCCCTTTGAAATCTGGCACTAGAGAAGGATGCCCTCTCTCACCACTCCTATTCAATGTTGTGCTGGAAGTTCTAGCCAGGGCAATAAGGCAAGAAAAAGAAATAAAGGGTATTCAAATAGGAAAGGAGGAAGCCAGAATGTCTCTATTTGCAGATGACATGATTGTATATCTAGAAGACCCCACCGTCTCAGCCCAAATCTCCTTTAACTGATAAGCAACTTCAGCAAAGTCTCAGGATACAAAATCGATGTGCAAAAATCACAAGCATTCCTATACACCAGTAACAGACTTAAAGAGAGCCAAATCAAGAACGAACTGCCATTCACAATTGCTACAAAGAGAATAGAATACCTAGGAATACAACTAACAAGGAATGTAAAGGATCTCTTCAAGGAGAACTACAAACCAGTGCTCAACAAAATAAGAGAGGACACAAACAGACAGACAAATATTCCATGTTCATGGTTGGGAAGAATGAATATCATGAAAATGGCCATACTGCCCAAAGTAATTTACAGATTCAACACTATCCACATCAAGCTACCAATGACCTTCTTCACAGAACTGGAAAAAATCACCTTAAACTTCATATGGAACCAAAAGAGAGCCCGCATAGCCAAGTCAATTCTAAACAAAAAGAACAAAGATGGAGGCATCACACTACCTGACCTCAAACTATACTACAACATGACAGTAATCAAAACGGCATGTACTGGTACCAAAACAGAGATATAGACCAATGGAACAGAACAGAGGCCTCAGAGGCAACACAATATATCTACAACCATCCAATCTTTGATAAACCTGAAAAAAACAAGCAATGGGGAAAGGATTCCCTGTTTAATAAACGGTGTTGGGAAAACTGGCTAGCCATGTGCAGAAAGCAGAAACTGGACCCCTTCCTGACACCTTACACTAAAATTAACTCCAGATGGATTAAAGACTTAAACATAAGACCTAACACCATAAAAACCCTAGAAGAAAATCTAGGCAAAACCATTCAGGACATAGGCATAGGCAAGGATTTCACGACCAAAACACCAAAAGCATTGTCAACAAAAGCCAAAATAGACAGATGGGACCTAATCAAACTCCACAGCTTCTGCATGGCAAAAGAAACAGTCGTTAGAGTGAATTGGCAGCCAACAGAATGGGAAAAAATGTTTGCAGTTTACCCTTCTGACAAAGGGCTGATACCAGAATTTACAAAGAACTAAAAGAGATTTGCAAGAAAGAAATAAACAAGCCCATTCAAAAGTGGGTGAAGAATATGAGCAGACACTTTACAAAAGAAGACATACATGAGGCCAACAAACATATGAAAAAATGCTCATCATCACTGGTAATTAGAGAAATGCAAATCAAAACTATATTGAGATACCATCTCATGCCAGTTAGAATGGTGATCATTAAAAAAATCTGGAGAGAACAGATGCTGGAGAGGATGTGGAGAAATAGTTACACTTTTACACTGCTGGTGGGAGTGTAAATTAGTTCAACCATTGTGGAAGACAGTTTGGTGATTATTCAAGGACCCAGAAATAGAAATTCCATTTGACCCAGCAATCCCATTTCTGGGTGTATATCCAAAGGATTATAAATCATTCTACTATAAGGACATATGCACACGAATGTTCATTGCAGCACAGTTTACAATAGCAAAGGCCTGGAACCAACCCAAATGCCCATTTATAATAGACTGGATAGGGAAAATGTGGCACATATACATGATGGAATATTATGCATCTATCAAAAATGGTGAGTTCGTGTCCTTTGTAGGGACATGGATGAATTTGGAAACCATCATTCTCAGCAAACTGACACAAGATCAGAAAATCAAACACCACATGTTCTCACTCATAGGCGGTTGTTGAACAATGAGAACACATGGGCACAGGGAGGGGAGCACTATACTCTGGGATGTGTTGGGGGAAACAGGGGAGAGAGACAACGGGGGGTGGTGAGTTGGGGAGAGCTAGCATGGGGAGAAAGCCAGATATTGGTGAAGGGGAGGAAGGCAGCAAATCACACTGCCATGTGTGTACCTATGCAACAATCTTGCATGTCCTTCACATGTACCCCAAAACCTAAAATGCAATAAAAAAATTATGTTTACCATAAAAAAGCCACTAGGAAAAGTTTAACTGAATACAATTTTATTGATCATTAGTAAATAAATCATGAAAAAAATCTCCCAAAATGTAAAAATTATAAAAAAGATAAATAATTGGTAAATAGTGGCCAAAGAGAATAAGCTTTTTGTATATGGATAGTTGGTAAAGTTTTTCTATGGCATTTAGTATACTTTAAAAATTTTCTTGTGTGTTCTATACATTTATTTAATTCAGTATCTGAAATTTCAGGGTTTTTTTTAATTTTGTGTAGGATTTTTCTTTTCATTTTTTTCTAAATACTATTTCTATATATAAAGAAGAACTCACAGTGCTAAATTCTAACATTGTCTCTAGTGAATTTCAGCTGATTTTCTTGGGCTTTTAGCTACATCTCCTTTGAACTAACGATATAACATAAAAAATGACATGTTTTGCTTCATTTAGTAATATATAATACTGTTTCCATTTATACTGCATACTTTTACAAAGCACACACACATCCATTAATTTTGACTAAATGCATTTGCTGGTATGTCCAGAATAATGTTACAGGAGCACACTGACAGTGGCCATCCTTGCCTTGTTTGACCTTTAATGAGGGAGTTTCCAGTGTTTCACTATTAAAGATCCTTTGCTTTTGCTTTACAACTCCCTCTTTCTCTCTTTTCCCCTTCATCTCTTTCTCTTTTCTATTAACTGTATGAGCTGGCTTTCATTTAAAGGAAAAATCCATTTATTTTTAGTAGAATGGAATTCAAATAATTTGTCAACTTTTTCAGGTTTTATAGATATAAAACTATTATCCTCTTCTTTAATCAAGAAAAATCTAAAATCAGATATATAAGTATCCATTAATCAGATAAAGTCAGCATTAATATTACAATGGTGGTGTTGTATTTTAGTTAGATACAAATATACATGGTTCACACTCTCCTATAGAAATAATTTATTTTTAGCTTTTCAGAGAAACTAAGGATCAGAGTACTTACAAACCACAAAGGAAAAAATTAAAGGTTGCTTGCTGTCTAATGAGGTTGAACTTCACTAGACAATTAACTATAACATTTTCTGTGGTCAGATATAAGTGGCAGAGTGCTTGTTTTATATTTTTCTCTCTTTCAGTGTAGAAGATAAGAATCATATTTCTTCCAAATGAAATTACTGTGCCTGCTTTCAGTCATGTGAAATATAAACTTTACCACTGAGGTTTATATTAACTTTGAAAGTTTTTATTGTTTTATTTGAGAAAGTTTTCAAGGGTCATACATTTTAGCAGGTAGGGGTGATAGGAAAACAGGTATTTAACAAATTTTTACCTGCCATTTACTTATTTATAAATTAAATGACTTGTCTATTTTTTTCCTTTTCTTTCTTTGTTCTAAACAAAAGCTAAAGTAACTCTCCAACATTGTGCGTGTGTGTGTTTTGAGGCACTTGCAATATTGTGCTTTTTTTCTTCATAAAAAGCTGAAAAACACAGCAATAAAAATACTTTTGACAGCTTCTGAACCTAAAAATATGTGAGTTTACTTTATATTTTGCACTGCAAACTTAAGAATAACTCAGAGCTCAGGACTCGGCCCAGTTCAAGTTTCTATGTACCTGTTCTCTCTAAATTAGCTCTTACAATACCATGGCTTGGAATACCATTTGTAAATTGATGATCCTGAAATATAAAATCTGTCCTGCTCTTCTGCATTCCAGACTTACAGATTCAATTTCTTATTTGTTGTCACAACATGGATATTTGATGCCAATCTTAAATTTATTTTGACTAAAGCAGAACATTTGATCTACTGTTGCTCCAACCAGCAGCAGTATAATATTCTCTTGTCCGCATTACTTCATCATTCAGCTGGTTGCTCAGCTTAAAATCTTTAAAATCATTCGCAATTCCAATCCTTGAGTAGTTGCTACTCAAAGTGTCATCCAGGACTACCACCACCTGGGAAGTTTTTAGAAATGCAAAATCACATTTTCCATTTCAAACCTACAGATTCAGAATCTGCACTTTAGCAGGATTCCTGGATGATTCAAATAAATATTATGTTTTGAGAAATACTGCCTCATACTGAATGCCACATCCAATCTATCTGCCATTATTATTACTTTTATATCTAAATCAAATGCAGAACAGAATCCTTTTTACTGTCTCCTTTTTTACCACACTCATTCTTCATCACCTCTAAATTTATCTGCTTCCCACTTCCGTTTTGTTCCTGCAAGGTCCATTTTGGTCCTTTTTCCTACTGCAGCCAGAGTGTTCTGTAAGAATTATATATCAGACCCTGTTGGTTCCCAGTCTTATCATTGCATCTGACGTTCTTTAGCCTGTTCTGTAGTGTTCCATAGGATCCATTCTTATTTGCCTTTCTGCCTTTGTTATCTAGCACTCCAATCTCATTTACTATTCTTCATCTACCATAGCCTGTTCTGTAGATATGGCTATGTGGTATCTCATGGTTAAACACTCTATTAGTGTTGCAGAATATTCAGGAGACCAGAGAGACTAATGGGTGAAACAGGAGGGTTTTATCAAGTTGGCCATTGGCTCAGCAGATTAGCATCCTAAGGCTGAGCAAAGGACAAAGAAAATAGAGTACTTTTATACATCCAGGGTGGCATAGCAGCTAACAGGTTTACAGAAGCCAGAACAAAGAACAGTTAATTAATTTGTAATATGTCTTCTGAGGTATATTACATTTGAAATTTTGTCTTGTGATGTGTGCTAGATTTGAAATTTTTTATGCTGAACGCAACATAGTAAGCTTTGTTTTATAATGCAGCAATTAGAGACTACCATTGTTATTATTTCATTTTCCTGTTCATTAGGGCCCAGTAATATACCAGAAGTGTTTCTCAAAAGACATATAATTCCTCAGGGTCAATGGCGTGACACTTTTTAGTACCCTAGGGACCTGCTTTGTGATTTTTTTCACTGGGATTTGCCATAAAGTCTGAAGCACATATTTTCTTATCACTAATAGCTAAAATAATGGTCACTCAGATCACATGGCTCAAGCTTCGAGCCTGCAATGCACTACTGCAGAGCACTTTACTTCTCTGAGCTTTACCCAAAATTATCAGCCTCCATGTCCTGCAATATATGAATCTGGACAGTATACCTATGGGCAAAACGTACTGTTCCCAGAAGCAAAATAAAACTACCAGGTGCTTTCTTCTCTGAAGTATAGAGATGCAAGGTGAAACAGTTTTTTTCTCATGTGGAGAGAATATCCTCACACATCTCTGGCCACCAGGCTCTACATTCTTTGCTGAGTGGCATGTCCCTGAAGCTTCATAGAATTTGTCTTCCAATTGAAGCACATGCAGTACCAAGATCTTTGGCAAACTAGCCACTTCTGACTTCTGTCCAAACATCATGATGCCATTGCTAAAATACATCCGTGTAATGCTCTGAGGGGCACCCAAATGATATAGATCTTTATGAACCACATTACTACCAAGGAGAGTTAACAGAGCCTTGCAGAAAATTTACAAATTAATATTATTGCCCATTTCACATGAATTTGAACTCTTGCTGATCCTCTACATGGATGGGAATAGAAAAAAGTACACATTCACCAATTAATGGCTAACATACCATATACCTAAGGCTTGACTAATCTGTTCTGGCAATGAAAGCACTTAAACAGAGCTACTCGAGTGGCATTTATTTGGCTGAATCTACAGTCATTCTCAGGAATTCAAATTCGGTTTCTACCAGGGCCAAGCTGAAATATAATAGAAACTACTTCTCCTACATACTTTACAACCTTAATGGTATCACTAATATCACTAATCTCCACCATATGTCTATGGATGTTATATAATTTTCCATTTATTCCTTAGGCCATAAGGTATGGAGGCAGGAAAAGGGCAGCCTCGGAGGCTCTCATTCAACCTTCCCCATTACAATAGCTTTTACCTCCTAGGCTAAAGAATCCAATGGAGAGTTATTTCAATTCTCAAATATATCATTCCCAATTATAGACTCAGGAAGCGTGGTAATGACCATAGATTTCAATTTTTGACCTTTGGACCTATCACTCCCTGGCTTCTGTTACTTAAGTCCCATTAGCCCTATTTCTAATAAAGATGCCAGCCCTCTTTCTATTAAAGGCTGACATCTCAGCTCTCAGCAGAGGAGATCCACCCCTGAATATTCTAGTGACACTGTTTTTCTTCTCAACAAAATTTTCTGATAGTTGTTGGTAATGGTGTGTCCTCTGGATCTCCTACAAAATACAGGCTGTCAATATTCTAACCTTTATTTATTTATTTATTTATTTATTTATTTATTTGAGACACAGTTTTGTTTTTGTTGCCCAGAGTGGAATGCATTGGCACCATCTCAGCTCACTGCAACCTCCATCTCCCAGGTTCAAGGGATTCTCCTGCCTCAGCCTCCCAAGTAGCTGGGAGTATAGGCATGTGCACCACACCTGGCTAATTTTGTTTTTAGTAGAGACAGGGTTTCTCTGTGTTGGTCAGATTGATCTTAAACTCTTGACCTCAGGTGATTTTGCCCGCCTCCACCTCCCAAAGTGTTGGCATTACAGGCATGAGCCACCATGCCTGGCCCAGTATTCTAGCCTTACATCATATATTCATCTCAGCATGCCCACCTCCTTGAGCCTTTTTATTCCTTCCTCTGCCATCTATTAGAGCAACGCAGATATTTTATGAGCCATATCTTTTTCTAGGCTTTTGCGTCACTCTAACTGCAAGTTTGCCCCGTTGGCTGGAGTTCATAAAAGGGGTTAAATCTCATGTTCCAGAAAAGTGACCCAAAGTCAATGAATTCTTGCTTATTTATTCTTAAGTTCTGGCCGCCTTGATCAACCACTCAAAAAACACAATCTCATGGTTCCCAGTAATGCATCTAGCTACTTCCTAGAGCTCCTTTGTCATACTTACAGCTGGCTTATTCTGGGATTTATCTCATGTTTTCAGCCTGGCAGTCAAGAAAGGAGGTGCAAGAAGCTCCTCAGGGTAATACTTGTTTCCTTTTGTAGAAAGGTTCCTGTAGATTCTTCTGCACAAAGAAGGGCTAGAAATTACCTGAGAATGGGTCAGCCACTCTTGCAAGTTTGGAGGCTTCAGGAGGATTTGAAAGCCCCAAATCCTTGGAGATATTTAACCAGATTCTCAACACCACATTTCAGACTACGTGTTTTTCCTCAATTAGAATCTTGACCTTAGCCTTGCATGGGTATTTAAACATCACTGAAGCTCTCTGACTCAAACTACCAAATCTTATGGTTCTTCAGTTGAGTGTTTTTGCTGCAAGGAGATGTGGGTCTTTAATAAGATATCAAAGAGGTCTTCTGGCTCTCAAGTTTACCTGTAATTGGAGTTAACCTTCTCAGTTCTCATTATTCATTTTTAGACTGTTGGTGCAACTTAGAAATAACCAGATAACTCTGCTGTCTTTTGAAGAATTTCCCCCTCATTTATTTTAAATGCCTGAATCAATTTCTTTTAAATGCCTGGATCACCAAAATAGTAAGGAGATTTGCAACTGTGAATTTTCCCAGGTCACTGACATTTATGTTTTCAATAATTGAGCCACAAAATTATGTCAGAGATTGTGCATTTCATTCATTCTCTTCAAGATGATTTGCTGTTTGCCAAGTGTAGGTTGGTGGCCAGTCACCAAACCCCATCTTAATACTGATTGCTCAATCACTCTGAGTATCAGCTATGAAGGTTAAGTTCCTCTGAGAGGCAGACACCAAGATTGGATTAAATCTGCACAAAATTAATTAGGAGACAGGTGTGTAAAGCATAAAAGGAAGAAACAGGGAAGCACAGGACAGCATTAAGACCATAGTGCAGGTTTGACACACAGAACAGAGAAGAAGGATAAGAGAATATACAGAGCCATAGAACATGATGTAATTCTGAGAAAAGAAAAGAAAAGAAAAGAAAAGAAAAGAAAAGAAAAGAAAAGAAAAGAAAAGAAAAGAAAAGAAAAGAAAAGAAAAGAAGTTGTTAGGCCAATGGGGATTCCTGAGCACACACTCCCACTTGACAGATTTCCTGATTGGTCAAGAACGTGCTAGCACTAGTGCCATACCCTATTCAGTCATTGGTTGGGAGCAGTGCAGAGAAAGTATGAGCTCTGCACAACAAAATCGTGGATCCGAACACTTGTTAGTTACCTCTGTTCCTGTCAAAGATACTCTTGAAGGATTTCTGAGGGGCACGTGTCCATGGCCACCAGACAACTAATCTACTTGAGCTTAAGTACTTCTCTCCAAGTCTGCTTTAAAGGGAAAGCAAATTAAGAAAACATTCCCTCTTTATTGTTTTCCCTCTTTCTTAGTAAATTTATACAGTAGTGGTATAATCTGTGAAAATTATATCTGCAGAACTTTCAATGAACAATTTAAATTGCTCCTAGGAATTTTTTGGTGAAAAAATTTAAGACTAGTCATTTCAATTTCTTAATAATTACAGGGCTATTCAAATTTTTAAAAGTACCTTTTAGATTCAATTTTGGTAAGTTAATTTATCTTGGAATGTATTCATTTTGACTATGTTGTAAATATTCTTGACATGCAAATTTTTTAGTATCTGCATTATTGGTGACATTAATTTCAATTTTTTATTGGTAATATATAGTTTTTCAGCGAACTTCTGTTCTTGGTCAATATGGACAAACATTTCTCTGTTTTAATGGACTTTTACAAGAGCTAACTTTTAACTTTGCAGTTCCCCTTCATTGTATTTTTGCTCCCTTTATCAATTTTTCTTCTGTTTGTCATGCTTCTAATTTGATCTTTAAGAATCTATCTTTTTGACTTCAAATGTATTTCATTGTGGTCAAAGTAGAATATGGATATGTCACCACTTTTTAAAAGTTCTGTTGTATTTTAACATATCAACGTTTGAACACTTCACATACGCTTGAGAAGAATATCTAATTTGTAATTTTACATTAATACATTGATTTATAGATAAATCTCTGGAAATCAAGTTTGTTCATCACATATTTCAAATTAACTACACATTTATAAACCTTTTTCCTATATAAAATTCCTAAAATTTCATGAAGTGTTTTAAGTTTCTTGTTTTAGTGGATATTTCTGTTTCTCCCTGTTATTTTAAGTAGTACGTAAAATACAGAATTTTTGTAACTCTTTGATAAATTAAAATTATCATCCTTATAAAATTACTTTCTATCCCTAATAATATGTGTGTCCGTCTTAAGATATTATTTTATCTGATATAATTAAAGCCATATAAACTTTATTTTAATTGATAATTACCTAGTATTTATTTTTCATCCCTTACAAATTTAAAAGTTATTTTTGTTTTTATTTTGTCTTATTCCAGAGCAGATGGCTAAATTTTTGAAATTCAATATGCCATCTCTTCTTAAATGATGGCTTAATCTATTTACATTTGCCATGATTACAGGCAAATAAACTGAGAGTTAGTTATAATTTCTTATGTTATGAATGGCTTTATCTTGCATTTATTTATTTATTTATTTATTATTCATTTATTTTGCATGTTTCTCTCTTCTCTTGTCCTGAAATATACTTAGGTTTTGTATTTATCAAATCTAAATACTTAGTTTGATATTCCTTCCGAATATGTGGGTTACCATACCCCTCTTTTTTGTGTTTGTATGAGATGGAATCTCCCTCTGTCACCAGGTTGGAGTGCAGTGATGCAATCTCAGCTCACTGCAACCTCCACCTCTTGGGCGCAAGCAATTCTCCTGCCTCAACCTCCTGAGTAGCTGGTACTAAGGTGCATGCCACCAGGGCCAGCTAATTTTTGTATTTTTAGTAGAGACAGGGTTTTACCATTTTGGCCACAATGGTCTTAATCTCTTGACCTCGTGATCCCCCTGCCTCAGCCTCCCAAAGTGTTGGGATTACAAGTGTGAGCCACTGTGCCAGGACTCTTGTTTTGTTTTCTTAGTCAATTTTCCTCCTTTACAAATGTTCAAACTTACTTTAGAGATTCTTTAGTATAGAATTGATAATGGTAAACTCAAATTTTTTATATTTGAGAATTTTATTTGTTTTACTTTTGTTTTCAAAAGATACTTTGGCTGGATACACGAATCTTGATTGACAATAATGTTCTCTCGGCATTCTAGCCACAAAATATAGAACCCTGTCTTCAGGGTTTGAAGGGTAATTAGACCTATGAGAGATTGCCCTTTGGTAGGGGATTTTTACGTATACCTCTCTAACTACTTTTAAAATAACTCCCGAGACTGGTGTTTCTCAGTAGTCCTATATGCATTTAGATGTGCTCCTTTGTGTTTACCCAACAAATTTAAGCTTTGCTTTGTGTACCTGTGGACTTACATCTTTAGTATCTTCGGAAACTGCTTCAATTATTCCTTCAAGAAATACTCGTATCATGTCTTCACCATGTCTTTCACTTTTCCCTTTGGACTGTGTCATTAGCCACGTATGATAGACTTTCTCATTCTATTCTTCATGTCTCCTAAATGCTCTCATATTTTGTTTTACTCTGTCTACCTAGCAATGGGATGAAGCCACTTTATTCTCCTTCAGAGAATTCTGTTACAATTTGGGGGTCTCTCATTTCTAACAGTGGCAAAGATCTTGTGGGTTGCCCTCAGGGTACCCTTCCATTTTACAGAAGCTTCCCTCTCTCATTTTCCATTCAAGTCTCAGCTCACAATTTTCTCTTCCCCACCTTTGTTTTCAGGAGGAAATCCTTCCGAATATGTGGATTCCCATACTTCTTTTTGGTGAGTTTATTTTTAGACAAATTTACAGAGGTATAAAACATACACTGTAATATTAAGCCGCTTTAAGTGTTCAGTTCCATGTATTTGAACAAACATAGATAGTTGTGTTAACATCACAATACTCAAAATATTCTCTTCCACCACATCAGATATTTTCTAGTTCTCCTATAAAGGAAAAATCTCTTACCCTCTCCCACAGCTCATTAGCTCATGGCAACTGATCTGCTTCTTGTTACTATATAGATTTTGAATATCTCTCTTCTGTGAAATGATGTTATTCACTTGGAAGATCTTATTTTACCTGAAATTGAACCCTGTCCTGCTTTCTAAAGAGATTATTTTCATTCTCTCTTTTAAGTCCTGCTGAAGACAATTACCTCTAAATGTATCCATTAAACTTCTTTTTTAGCCAAGAGCAACCAAATAGATGAGACCCAGAATTTATTTCCTGTCTCTTGGGATGCAAACATGAAAAGGAGAGAATGTCTGCTCTTTCTACTTCTCTACTTCGCTTCTTGATCTCTCTCTGCAAGTGGATATGTGTGTGTGTTGCTGGGGGTGCTTAGTAAGTTTTTTTTTTGATCAGAATTTCTTTTACCTACCTGTATTTTTTTTTACACTCTTTAAGTATAGGATACAGGTAATGAGATCTGGAATCTACATGGATTCAAAGAGAAAGATTTTTTAAAATGTAAAATTTCTCTTTCACCAAATATTGCTTTCACCAAGATAAGAACATAAGACTTCACATTTTGTATTCTTACTGCTCTTGTGTTTCCTGGCTGATTTGTTTGTTTATCTTTTCTTTATTCTTCTAAATGTTTATCTCAGAGGAAAATTTAGAAGTCTAGCTTGACTCCAGAATACTTCCCCAAATTTTAATTCAATATTTCTAAAACCACACTTAGGGAAGTAGGAGAAATAGTTATTTCCAGGAAATAATGTACTTTTAAGTAATTGCAGTGGAGATTCCTTTAAATAATCTTTGGATCAAAATCTATGTAGTTCTTATTTTGTCAAAATATATAATTAAAACACTTCCACCTTGGTATCCCAAGATATACAGATATATTTTAAATATTTTGTGTTCACATTATTTTCTAATCAGTCTATAATGTTGTCTTCATATTATTCTGTAAATTCCTTGAATCATTTATCTGCTGCTACCCCAGGGCCTTATAAGGTACGTAACACATAGTATGTGTTTACTAAAGGCTTTTCTATTGAATGAATGGAATATTATAATTTAAAAGAGTTATACCTCTAAAATTTCACATATTTTAATATTACAGCTATACTCATTGAAAGAAATGTTTTTTCTCTTAAAATAAAGACTAGGATTTAGACTATATGTGATAGAAATATCAACTGTTTGCATTTGTATATTAGCTCTAACAGGTAACTCGCCTGCTTAATTAGTATTAGAAAAGCTGATTATGCCAGGAAATATCACATAGAATTCAAAAACTGAACAATATACCACACGAAACCAGGAAAATTACAGAAGATGCAATAAGACAGAGGTTACACAGCCGCATGAGTAATATTTCCCTGAGTGTCCTACTGAGGATGAATGGGTGCTTAAAAACAGAGCCTCACTGTTATTACACTTATGTGATATTGGTAGATGTTTTAAATGTATTTAATATGTACTAATCCATGTGGATTGTGCTATTCGTAACTGGTATGTCTGTAGCATATTTAAGGGCCTGCATATTGACTAGGACTTAAAGGATGATACCTAAGAAGAGACTTGCTGGTTATAACCCAATTGGTTTTTCTCTTTTCTGTAGGCCTAAAGTCAGACTTCATGTGAGTGGAAAGAATAGCTGCCACCGTTACTCCTGGCCCTTGGAAGCGTCCATGTGCCTATCACCAGCTTTTTCCACTTCCCCATGATTCTACACTCAGAGGATCCTTCTGCGTAATGTGTTAAAGATACTGCACTTCCTGAATCATAGCATACCTCCCTGTGCTCTATCCCCACCTTGTGAGCCATAAAAGCAGTATGCTAGTTTTTATTATTGTACACCTGGGCCTGTTTGTTATACAGTCTATTATAACTATTATTGTTACAAGAAAGGAGTCCTGATCCAGACCCCAAGAGAGGGTTCTTGGATCTTGTGCAAGAAAGAATTTGAAGTGAGTCCATAGAGTAAAGGGAAAGCAAGTTTATTTAGAAAGCAAAGAATTGAAGAAGGGCTACTTCTTTGGCTACTGAGGGTTTCTCCCCGTTTTAGAACATAAAGGGTAACTTCCTGATGTTGCCATGGCATTTGTAAACTGTCATAGTGCTGGTGGGAGTATCTTTTAGCTTGCTAATGCATTACAATTAGCCTATAATGAGCAGTGATGATTACCAGAGGTCACTTTCATCACAATCTTGGTTTTGGTAGGTTTGGCTGGCTTCTCTACTGCATCCTTTTATAAGCAAGGTCTTTGTGACCTGTGCTTTGTACCAAGTTCCTATCTCATACTTGACTTAGAATGCCTAACCGCCTGGGAATACAGCCCATTAGGTCTCAGCTTTATTTTACCCAGGTCCTATTCAAGATGGAGTTGCTCTGGTTCAAATGCCTCTGACGTATTTCCCCCATCCTTTTTACAAGGGAATCCTTAAACCTAAGGGTTGTAGACAAACAAAGATTCATTTTCTGTGACTTCTTAAGGCTGAATAGGGGCAATAATATTTCTGCTTAACTATTAGGGTCTCTTGTATTCAGGGTAGAGAGAAATGGAGTCAGAAAGCATCCAGTGTGGTAAGGGCCATTCATAACTTTGACAACTATCAAAGTCCTATAGCTGATTATAAACTGCCTTATGAAGAGGATGAAAACAAGACAACAGTTGTCTGTGGATAACAAACACTATTTGTCTGGACAGTGATTTACTTATTATTATTATTTTTTTGAGAGTCTTGCTCTGTCGCCAGGTGCAAGGCTGGAGTGCAGTGGCACGATCTCAGCTCACTGCAACCTCCACCTCCCAGGTTCAAGCAATTCTCCTGCCTCAGCCTATGGAGTAGCTGGGACTACAGACATGTGTCACCATGCCCAGCTACTGTTTGTGTTTTCAGTAGAGACAGGGTTTTACCATGTTGGCCAGGATGGTCTTGATCTCTTGACCTTGGGATCCACCTGCCTTGTCCTCCCAAAGTGCTGGGATTACAGGCCTAAGCCACTATACCTGGTCCTACAGTGTCATTCTTCTTCTTCTTCTTTTTTTTTTCTATTTTCTTTTTCTTCCCACTCAACCAGGATGTAAGAACTTTGGTACATGCCTCAAATTGAAGTGGAGATGTCCTTATAAGAAAGGACATTGATGGTAGTTCTCAAGGAACCAACAGTCATTATTAAAGGCAAAATTGACTAGGAATTTTGTTTACTTCTATGGCATACAGGAATTTTACGTAACAATTATCATTATTAATAACATTCTGTACATTGTCATATCGAAATTATATGAGTTTCCTATTTTTGGAGCACATACCAATAACATTTTTATGCAAACATAGCCCAAAGAAAGCCAAACGTCATTTTATTCATTTAATCAAAATGATAATTCAAAAATTTTAAGGCAAAAATCTTTACTCATTAATAAAGAGAACTTAGTTTTCCAGACAATTTGTCATTTTTCCCCTTCTTTTTCCTACAGTTTATTCAAAAGGCAACCAAAAATATTTCATTTTTAAAAATGTTACATGAATATCTCGTTCAAGAAACATTTGAAATTTCCCTTGCATTAGTGTACTATTCATGTCAAACCCAATTCTTAATAAATCCTTATACACAAATCTATCCAATTTTAATGTTTGACGCTAAAGTAAGAGTCTCATAAACTTTTTGTAAATAACCCTTTACAATTTTATGTTAAAGAGTTGATCAGTGCATTAAAAAACTATGTGGTGCTTGTATTTCATTGTTCATTTTATAGAAAAATAGAGTAATATACCTTTAACTTTAGCCAGTATGTTCACACACATATTTCTTTTACAAGATTATTTTTTAACAAACATTCCGTAACTTATTCAAACTTTCAGCTTTCATGTAACAATCTTTTCACCCTTTAATCCAGGCAAAATAAAATCCACATTCACATGCCTTCTTATAATGTTTTACTGAAAACACATTTTATTTTCCTTACACACCTTACATGTCAAACTGTTATTTCCCAAGATTATTAAAGTCATGTGAACCGAAAGGCATTATATTCTTTTTGCTTTTCAGACAAAATATTTGATTTTAGCTCTTATTATTTTTAAATCAGCTAATCAAAGCTCTTTCATAAATAAATATCATACACATATCACGTAAAAACACAGAGACAGAAAAAGATCCAGTACTTGTAAGATCTTTCATTTTCCAGTTTTTATATTTCTTTTGGACAGATGTAGTTTCTATAGCATAATAAGCAGGAACAGCTGGAAGGCAAAACAGATTTCCGAAAATTCAGGGTCCCATTCTTACATTAATTTCTGGATCCCAAACATAGGGAATCAGCCCATTTCCTATGGGAGTCTTATCTCTCAGTGCAGCTGGGGACATTTTGTAGCTTCTAGGTGGCTGAAAGCACACTTCTCTGATCCAAACGTGCAAAGAGATGCATATTCCCCCCATAACTGCCATTAGATATCCTCAAAGGTATATTTCCTAATTAGTTATTACACACCAAAGTGCGATGATAATGCAAAGTAATTTCTGATAAACCCTAAATTTAAAACCTTCAGATAATGCAGTGCAAAAACTAACAGAGCCTTAGATTTCGAGAGGAATCTATCCGGTAGCATCTGTTGTGCCTCCTCTGTTTTTCCCAAGTGTTGGAAAAAGCTGCAAAGGAGAAAGGACTCACAGAGTGCCTGCATAAATTGGTTATGAGTAACAAATAAATAAGGAACAACCAACTGCGGAAGGCTGCAGGAGACCTCTGAGGAGGAAGGCCTCTCCATGCCTCATGTTCCAGTGCAGGCTTACCTAGGCTCTGTTATCATAAACATTGTGCTCAAGGACGTAAAACTCCTTCGTAGCCCTATTACATAGCCAGACTTGTAGGCTCCTTGTAAGGCCTGTGTTCCATCAGCTGTACATAGATAATGAGCTAAAGATAACCACATGTTCTTGTTTTGTGAAACTCCCAAACCGTTATCAGTTCTTAGGATGACACACCAGTTCTGGCTCACTGATTCCCTCCACTATCACTCCATCCCTACCCTGTAGATCAAAGTAATTATGATCAGTAAATAGTGTGGATGATCAGAGCCCCGGGCTTTCACTGTCACCTCCAGAGTAATAAAGTGATGGCCCCCTATTCCTACTTACTCTCTTAATCTGTGTTTTTCTCATTCCTTTGTCACCACTGATCTTGGGGTACCCACGAGTGGTGTAGGGCTGGCTCCCTACATTCTGGTGTCCAATGTGGGGCTCATGGATCCCTACAATATGGCACACCAATATGTGGGGCTCATGGATTCTCTACACCCAAGGAGTCCCAGGTTGTTAGAGCCTGAAGATCTGCTTTTAATTAAGTTGACTTTTAACCACAGCACTCTTTTAAAAAATATTTTTAAATCTCTTATTACCCAACTTTATCCAGACCAAATGGCTAATACTCCTGACTTTTAAACTTTACCAAAAGTTACTTCCCAGGAAATACCAATAAGCCTTAGCTACTAATCTACAGCACTGGGCATTTCCCATTGCCTTTACCAGAAAGAGCCTAGCACAGTCAATTTTGAATTTGAAAAGCCTTTTAACTACTTGACACAATGTTTAGGGCTATGACATGAACTCCAAAATTCCTGTTCTCCAGATGGCAGAGACTAAGAGAAAATACTGCCAGTTGGTACAAGGTCAAGCTACCAAGAACATAAAACAAGGGTAGAAAGTAACTGTCTAGTTTATTTATTTATTTTTTAAGAACCTGCAACATTCCTTCCTCCCTTCCTTTCCTCTCTTTCTCTCCCTGTTTCCTTTTTCTTGCTGATTTTATGCAAAGGGTTAGCATTCTCATAGCTCTTTTTTTGGGTTTAATCCTTATTTTAATAAAGTTTTCAAGCAAAAAAAAAAAAAGAACCTGCAACAAACTTTGTAACTGACCAGTTTGCTGAGCCATCTTGAACAGCAGACTTATGGGATCCTAAGACCATGTTCTGTCCTAAGATATTCTTCTTTATGGCAGAATGAGACAGAGATACAAATTTATAGTATGAAGCACACTAGATTTGTTATAGCTTAAGATTAGCTTCACAAATCCTTTTTTCCTTTCATCAAAACTTTACAGTGGAGATAAACCATGAGTTTTACCATTCATTCAACCAGTTTGCACAGAGAGTTTTACTGGCATACCAGCTTTCTGGGTTCTCTTTCCCTGAGCAGACTTATTAACCCTGACTGACATACCGTATTCCTGCGGGCCAAGCCACATTACCAAGATGCCACCCATGGAGTTCCATGTGGTAATCAAATAAACATTTTTTATTCTGTCCAGAGCAAAATAAATGTGACAAAATATAGACATTAGCCACTCCATTTAGCACCCAATATCAAACTATCAAGGGTCAAACTTACCCCTGGTTGGGTCCTGTCATCTTTATTTCAACCTCCAACTGGGAGTTTCAACATGTGGACTCTGGGCAAGATCATTGCTGAGTAACAGAAAAGATAGAAAAGAGATAGGAGGGAAAAAGAAAAAAAATTGTATGCAGCAAGGTGGAGAAGGCAAGGAGCTCAGAGAGGCCACAGAAAGACCCACCCATTGCAGCGACACTGAAAAGTTCAGGTGGCTGCCTGTCAGTCATGAAGGGATCATTTCCAGCAGTCCCATCAGTTCTCAAGTTTCCCCCATTTGGGGAAGAAAAAGCTCTCCATTTCTCAAGGTCCTGTACATGCCTAATCCTATTATCCATAGCTGTCAGCAAAGATTGCAAGGCAGATTAATCCAAACAGAATAAGTGGTTAATATGACATAATGCCATATCTGTTCTTAGTCAAGAAGGACTTTGCTAAGAGGGGACTTTAACCTCCTAAATCTTAGGAAGAACTCTAACCCTCCTAAGTTGGGTCTTGAACACAAGTTTGGTCAAGCATCTTTGCCTTTCATTAAGAGGGGCCCTTAACCCTTTCTGTCTTAGGAGAGACTCTAACTCTGCTAAGTTGGGCCTTTAACCCAATCCCATCCTTTACTGCAGAACCCCACCACTTACCCAACATGGAGCAATGGGTGCTGCAGTCTATTTCCTTTGGGTCAGGGTTCTCCTCGGTATCATCCCTTTATAAATGCCCAAGAAGATGTTACCAGACAGGGGTCCCAGTCCAGACCCCATGAGAGGGTTCTTAGATCTCATGCAAGAAAGAATTCAGAGCAAGTCTATAAAGTGAAAGCAAGTTTATTAATAAAGTAAATAAATGAAGAATGGTTACTCCACAGACTGAGCAGTCCCTAGGGCTACTTGTTGGCTATTTTTATGGTTGTTTCTTCATTATATGCTAAACAAAGGCGGATTGTTCATGGGTTTTCCAGGAAAAAGTTTAGCAATTTCTGGAACTGAGGGTTCTTTCCCTTTTTAGACCACATAGAGTAACTTCCTAATGTTGCCATGGCATTTGTAAACTGTCATGGTGCTGCTGAGAGTGTCTCTTCATATGCTGATGTATTATAATTAGCATGTAATGAACAGGGAGGATGACTGGAGGTCACTTTCATTGCCATCTTGGTTTTGGTGGTTTTGGCTGGCTTCTCTACCACATCCTTTTGTCAGCAAGATTTTTGTCACCTGTACCTTATGCCAACTTCCTGTCTCATCCTGTGACTTAGAATGCTTAACTTCCTAAGAATGCAGCCCAGTAGGTCTCAGCCTTATTTTACCCAGGCCCTATTTAAGATGGAGTTTCTCTGGTTCAAATGCCTCTGACATTATTACTTCTGACTCTAGTAGTATCAACCTAACTGCTATAAACCAAGAATTTAATCATAAGCCTGTCAACCAACTAAATGGTTCCCCTATCTTGACCAAAGAAATATCCCTGAAAACCTAAAAGATTAGTTCACACTATGAAGAGAAGGGTGGAAGGTCATGTCTCATTGACTATATTTTCTCCCTTCTGGAGTTTAGGCACCACGGACCATCATTAACATTAACATAGAAATCTTACAACTGATAAAATGGGAGAGACACCTGGGTGACCACAGGCATTGTCTAGGGAGGAACACCACTTTGTAGCAATAAGGTAACCAACTCCAACCTGACCCTGGCATGGCATCACATAACAGATAATAGGTCTTATCAAAGTATTTTACACCAAAATATATCACTTTAACATATTTTGGATTGGCCTTGTAAATCTATCCCTTGGAAAGGTCATATGCATTCAAGGGAGTGTCCTATACCCTTTCCATGTTTTTTCTTGAACCAGGAGAGATTTAACTATGAAACTAACATCTTTTAAAGTTCAATAAAAGAAATTTACCATCTATTCTCTCTGAAGCCTCCTACTTAGGGGCTTTGTCTACATAATAGGCATTTCTTTCTGCTGACTTCCACTTTTTAGGCAAAGCTTAACATTTTCAAACAATGGCCAATCAGAAATACTTTGCATTCACCTATCACCTGTAAGGCCCCCAGTTCAAGATGTTCTGCCATTGTGGGCTGAACCACTGTATACCATACCTGTATTGACTTATGTCTTTGCTTGCAACTTCTCTCTTCCTTGTATGAAACCAAGTTGTAACCCAACCACCTTTGGCACATGGCCTATGGGCCTCTTGAGGCTGTGTTTTGGGCTTTGATCATTCATATTCAGCTCAGAATAAACCTCTTCAAATATTTTATAAGGTCTAGAATTTTTCTTGAATACTGAAGATCTGCTATCTTCTTATAAAAAAAATTGGAATTCTACCAGTTCTGTTGAAGTGTATTAATGTTTTCTGCATACAGAAAAGATTCTGGTCTCTTTTTCTATATTATCAATAAACAACATATTATTATTTATATATTGCATACAGTCATTATTTCAATACACCTAAATCTAATATTTCAAAAATTATAGAGAAAGAACATAAATGAAGAAAGTTTTACTATATTTTTTCTCTTATATTTTTAGAATAAACTAGAAAACTCTGTCATTACTCCTTACACAGGTGGAATATGTTGTGTATATTTTTTTAAAGCAAACACAAAGCACTTGTGTTTTAAAATATTTTCTTTAGATAAAATACATTTTTTCAATATTAAAACTTACAACAGAGTTGTAATAAATTGATTATTTGGTTAAATTCTCAGGCCAACCACCTTTGCTCCAGCTGAGGAATAAAAAGCAATTTCTTTGTAGTACTTTACAAATCCTTATACAATCAAAATGTGTCAAAAGCTCAGAAGGTAGCAAATGGAGACTGTAACAATAGGCATTGTCACTAAACGGTTCTGATACATCAGCGTAAGTGCGTTCCCTGTTGGGCAACAACAAGAAATTCAGAAGGAAATGGTATCATTACAAAGGTATTATGGATACGGTCATTAAAGTCAGCAGCGGACTCCCGTTCTGTGGAAGTGAGCTAGCCAAGATGTTCTTAGCCATTTTCATTGTATTTTTTAAAAAGGAACATGCAAAAGGACATGTGCACACCTTGACAACCTGTCTTCAGGGGCTTCATTAAAAGCATTTACCATGAAACATCTTGAAAACAGTCTTTTGTTGGAAAAGGTAACAGAAAGCTGTCAAATTCTGGTCTTCTGTGTTGCATAATGAGCCACTGCCATTGTATGGTCCTGACTAGAGCTCAATTTTAAAGGATTCCTTAGGAATGGTCTCCTACATTTATCAAATTTACATGTAACTTGGAATTTGGGTCCTGGATGTTTATATTATCTCTCACCTACGCTCTGTAAGCTGTTCTCCCTTGGCTCATTCTTTAGTAAGAAGAAACAGACGAAAAAAAAAAAAAGGCAGTGATGCTCTTCCCAGAATACACTAAGCTTTCAGTTATGGTTTTCATGTGAGCTAGTGATTTGTTCTGTATGTCCTCATTCCTATTGCTATACAGTTTGAGTTGAAATTCTTAGTTTCGCTTTGGAGTTACCGATTCTTTATTTTTATTGTACTTATATATTCAGAACGAATTCCCCATTCTTTTGGAAGCTAATTTTGTTTTTCCCTTTAAAATGTAAATAAAAAATGTTGTCTTTTAAGTCCTAGCCTATGGTAGTTGGTATATACTTAAAATGGAATAAGTAGTTTGAAACTGTTTCTATATCCTCAGAGTCACACAAATACACAGACACACAGACACACACACACACACACACACACACACGTCTTCAAGTATGAAAAGTTCATCAATAAATATATTCTTATGTTTTTGTTGTAAAACATGAATTGTGGATTTTTAATGCTAATAAGTTATTTTCTTAGGCAGAAATTATTTTTTATTTTGTAATTTTTTTTATTCCCTCATTTGTCTCTTGGTCATTTGTCTCTTGGGATTAGTGGCTCATGCCTGTAATCCCAGCACTTTGGGCGGTCGAGGTGGGTGGATCACAACAAGGTCAAGAGATCAAGACCATCCTGGTCAACATGGCAAAACCCCGTCTCTACTAAAAATACAAAAAGTTAGCTGGGCATGGTGGCACATGCCTGTAATCCCAGCTACTCAGGAGGCTGAGGCAGGAGAATTGCCTGAACCCAGGAGGCGGAGGTTGCAGTGAGACAAGATAGCGCCATTGCACTCCAGCCTGGGTAACAAGAGTAAAACTCCGTCTCAAAAAAAAAAAAGGCCTTATTTCCTTTCCTGGGCTTACCTTGGTGATATCTCTTCAGAGTTCAATCATCTTTTGCAGCATTTTGACTTTATTTTTATTTGGCCCCAAAGGAACTGACAGTACATTGATCCAGCACTTATTATCTAGTTCTCATACCTATCCTGCTCTCAATTTTCTCCACATCCAGATTAGAATCCATGGCTTATTATTATCACTCCCTTGAAACATCCTTGCTAGTCTACCTAATCTATTTTACCCATAAAACTGCTTCGAGAATTCCCAGTCTGTGAATCCTCCATTCATCCTGTGCTTGAAGTAAAATACCCAACCTGGTTGACTGGACTTATTTTAAATGGTGATTCCTCACCTCAGGTGAGCCCTTAATGTGGCTTGGCAATCCTCTTACAATTTCCCAGCCCATTAACTCTTCCACTTTCTTCAAGAAAGTATTTTATACTTTTTTTTCTTTCCTTAGAATGTGACACCACCACCACTTCTATCCTGCCCTTAGCTTTCTTTCACTTCACTGAGAAAATAGAAATAGTAACAGAAAAGAAATTTTAGACATACTCAGAAACCCGTTTCCCACTCATCCATCCCTGTTCTTGTATCTTCTGTGTTTAGGTTTGCCAATACGGGTGGATTGCTCCCCTGCTCACTAGATATCATTCACGTCTCTGTATTTGGGGGAATAATTTCAGGAATTGTTCCCTCTCTCATTTTTATTCCTTTCCCTTTTCCCATCTGATATCCTTTTTTTTTTTACAATATAACTGCCCCACCTGCTGTACCACTTTAGAGCAAAACTGTTCACCTTCTTATTGTTTTCTTTTAGTCTTTCTTGAACCCATTAATTTTCACTGTTTTTAAAGCCCAAAAGTAAAATCTTCATTTTTATCCATTTTGCTAAATTCAATGGGTAGTCTTCTGTTCATATTTTACTTACTCTTTCAGCTGTATGCAATTGGACAGGCTTTTAATGCCATCTATTTATGGGTGATTGACAAATACTTCTAGTTGGAATATGTATCCATAGTTCTGGATTTGTATATTAAAGTTTTTACTTGACATCTTCACTTGAATGCCTTAAATATTACAAGTATAAAGGTTTACTCTTGATTTCCAACTAACAGTTAATTCTCCTGTAGTTTCCTCCAGCTGAGGAAATGGAAAGTTCATCTTTCCACTTAGCCAAAATATACCTTAAATTTATTTTAGAATCTACAATTTCTTTTTATACTTTATACTCAAACTATCATCTAGTACCTACCCTATACTCAAAAACAGACAAAATATGTCCTCTTGGCACAGCCTTCCTCAATAATAACCTGGTTCTGGCCGCCATGTTATTCTTGTCTCTACATTATCATCATAACCTCCCAAGAAGTCTCCCGACTTTCACTCCCATCTTCCTACATCCCTTTTCAACACAAATTCAGAGAAAATATTGTAAGCCAAACCACTATACTCTGTAGCACAAAACTTGCAATAGATTTTTACTCCCTTAAACTAAAATTCAAAATCTTTAATTTTGCCTATGCAGTCCTACCAGGTGTGGCACCTGATTCCACCCCGGCATAGACATGACTTCTCTCAAAGTTGCTCTCTATGAGGCAGTCACACAGGCCTCTTCGCTGTTCTTAAACCAGGTTAAGTCCATTTAACTTCTGCCTTTGCAGCTGCCATTCTCTCATAAATGTTGTTGGCCACTACCTAATTTGTAACGTTTTTTCTTCAGTTATTTGCTGATATTATGCTTTCAGGTCCTCTTTCACTATCCTATGTAGAAGTAAAATCCAGTGCTCTGCTCTGCTTAGTATCCGTTCTTTGTATTCCTCTTTTCCATTTAATGTATTACCAGATGTCAGAGTACACGTTTTATTTGTTTATCATTTATCTTCCCCAATTAGGATATAAGTTCCTCTAAGAGTAACATCTTTACTGTGCTCCCAGTGGCTACCACATTGTCTAACATATACTAATTGTTCACTAAGTATTTCTGGAATGAGTGAATTAATGTGTTGTCTTGCAAATAAATTTGAACAACTATACCCTCAACTAGAATTTAAGACATGTATTTTAACTTACCTTTCATCCTCCATTAGTAAGTGGAGAAAGTGGCAAGTACTTGATTATGTAGATTTCAGATAAACAAGATACCAGATTGGGAATCAGCATTTGGCTTCACTTCCATTTTTGACTACACTATTCGTACAACTTTAAGTCTTACTCTCTCCATATTACATGGCCTTTATTCTGTTTTTGAGATACAAACTGTGCTGCACATTTGCAAACCTCTGAAACATACTTTTATTTTTTTCTCAGATTATCTATAGTTTAGTTTATTTGGGGATATGTTATGACACATTCAAATGGTAGTAAGTATAAATTGAAAATATAAATTTAATTCTGTCAATTGTCATTTTTTTTATTTTTCTTGAGAGGTAGTCTTGTTCTGCCACCCAGGCTGGAGTGCAGTGGTGCAATCTCAGCCCACAGCAACCTCTGCCTCCTGGGTTCAAGAAATTCTCCTGCCTCAGCCTCCTGAGTAGCTGGGATTACAGGAGTATGCTATCATACCCAACTAATTTTTGTATTTTAGTAGAGATGGGGTTTTGCCATGTTGGTCAGACTGGTCTTAAACTCCCGACCTCAGGTTATCCACAAGCCTCAGCCTCCCAAAGTGCTGGGATTACAGGCATGAGCCACCATGCCGGGCCAATTCTCATTTTTATCTTAAGGTTTTTTATTTATAATTATTTGCTGAATTTCTTTGGCACACTATGATTGATTGTCTCTATACCTTCATTGTTTCTTAACTGTGATATAAAATTATCTGTTTTATTACATGTAAGGAATTTCACTTCCAATTCTGCTTTTGTATGTTTCTGATTTCACCAATCTTATTTTCTTGTTTACCCAGTATGTTTTTCCAATTATAATCATTACCTTTCTAGTCAGTTATTTAAAAATATTTTTGTGAGAATCATATATTTAATTACACATTGTTTTAAGTAATTCTGTGGTTTTTTTATACTAATTATGACTTATCTAGAGTTGGATTTTTTTGTAATTTTGTTTGTTTTTTGAGACATGTTCTCACTCTGTTGAAACAAGTTAGCCAGCTTTCATTAAGCAGACAGTAAGAGATGGGTCCCTGGAGAACCAGAAACCCATCCTGTAAGTTTTTACACCAGATATTTTTTGCAGATAAAGGAACTTGCATATGGTTCTTGCCTAAACATGACCACAGTGGAAAATTCCATTCCTTAGCACATGTGCAGTAGGGAAATAAATCAGTATGGAGTGGCTTAGTCTAAGGGCCTGCGTGCACAATGGAAAGATGGGGTAGAACCCCAGGAATTTGCACCTTCAATCCTGATATACAACCGTGAAGGGGTCAACTGACAGCCTTCTTTCAGGACCCCTCTTTTTGCTGAGAACTTTCCTTTTACTTAATAAATTCTACTCCACTCACTCTCTGGTGTTTGCATGCCTAATTCTTCCTGGTCATGAGACAAGACTCTGGATCTAGCTCAGATAACAAGGAAAAATTCTGCATCATTGTCACCCAGGCTGGAGTGCAATGGTCCAATCATTCCTCACTGCAACCTAGACTTCCTAGGTTCTGAGGATCCTCCCACCCCAGCCTCCCAAGTAGCTGGGACTACAGGTGTGTACTACCAAGCCTGGCTAATCTTTGAATTTTGGTACAAAGATTGGGGTTTTGTCAGGTTGCTCAAGCTGGAAGAGCTGTTTTTGTTTACTTGAAATTATTTTCAAATTAAGAATTATATTTTGAATTCCACTTATTTAAATTTTTTTAATGTAAGTATGTCACTCTATTTTTATAATTATCAAAAACAAAGAAAGCTATTTTCTAAATTTTAATAAGTAATATAAGGTATATTTAATTTTTTTCTGTCTTCTAGTTTTCATGATTGTTCATTTATTTCTGGAGTTTTGATATAACTTATTAATTTTAAAATCTGTTTAAATTGTGTAACTTGATGTTATATCTTAGGAAATATTAATGGAGCATGGATATGAAGAACAAACATAAAGATACTGAACAAAATTTGATTTTTGTATGGCCTACATGGATGAGAACTATATTCTTTAATCTATCTATATTAACTTACAACATGAATCTTTTACATGTCAACATAGGTTAAAATTTCTCTTACAAGTAAGATACAACTGTTGAGTTATTCATAATTATAATTTGGTTTCTCTGAATGGTTGCAGAAATTGATAGAAAGTCAAAGACAAATTTTCATTGACTGTGACAGACATAAAAAATAAAGATTTGTTGGAGAGCCAGGCTGATATGATATAGAAGCTATTGAAAGCAGAGTTGTGGAGCTACACTTCAAAAGACCTGGATGACTTACCTTCCTACTTCAATTTCCCATGTAGAAGGGTCTTGACATAAATTCACATCTTTCAAGTTAAAGGTCAAGAGGAGTTACCCATGGTCATTCAAGAGGAATGTATCATTCCTCTTTTTTTTTGAGACGGAGTTTCACTCTTGTTACCCAGGCTGGAGTGCAGTGACGCGATCTTGGCTCACGGCAAACTCCGCCTTCTGGGTTCAAGCAATTCTCCTGCCTCAGCCTCCCGAGTAGCTGGGACTACAGGTGCATGACACCATGCCAAGCTAATTTTTGTATTTTTAGAAAAGACAGGGTCTCATCATGTTAACCAGGATGGTCTCCATCTCTTGACCTCGTGATCCACCTGCCTCAGCCTCCCAAAGTGCTGGGATTATAGGCGTGAGCCACCACACCTGGCCTGTATCACTCCTCTTTAGTGGATGTGCAAATCAAGGGGGAATGAAGGATTTGTGGCACTTTCTTCTTTATCCATAACATTTGATTAGTAGTTACAAATTTCCTAATGTTGAATAGTTAATTAAATTGAACTATGTGTAGTATTTATAAATATAACCTGAACTGGGTTTCCTTTCTGTGGATAACTTGGGCACTGAAGAGAAAATACATATAATGAGCATTTATAGATTACTGCTTACCTCTCCATAAACACGTATATTCTCATTTTTTTCACTGCTATTTTTATTCTGTACATTTTCTGTTTCTCATTTACTGATCTTGCTTTTTCTCGCACATTCTGGATATTTGTTTTGGCGTAGGTTACTCAGGAAGTTCTACATTTACATTATCCGTGTGCTGGCAATCCTGTTGCTTATTTATTTATTTTTTATTATTTTCTTTTTCCAGATAGGGTCTTGTTCTATCACTCAAGCTGGAGTACAGTGTACCCAAATTAGTTCACTGCACCCTTGACCTCTGGGATCAAGAATTCCTCCCGCCTCAATTTCCCAAGTAGTTGGGACTACAGTCATGCATCACTCTGCCCAGCTAATTTTTCTTATGTTTTGTGGAGATGGGGTCTCCCTACGTTTCCCCAGACGGTCTCCTCCTACCTCAGCCTACTCAAGTGCTGGGATTGCTAGAGGAAGTCAACAGGCCTATCCCCTGTTACTTTTTAAAATTATCTCACCACATAGACATTATTGCTTTCCTGAATAGACCCTCTAATAATTACCCTCTATTTCTTAAGTTGTTGCATCCAGAGAGTTAGACCCTCTTAACAAATATAGGGCCAAGGGCTGAAAAACTTCAGAAGAATTATCCTAGTTCTCAAAGGGAGATCCTGAAATATTTGCTGGTTTCTTATGTTTTATTTTATTTATTATTTTTTTTAAATTTTTATTGCATTTTAGGTTTTGGGGTACATGTGAAGAACATGCAAGATAGTTGCATAGGTACACACGTGGCAGTGTATTTTGCTGCCTTCTGCCCCTTCACCCATATTTGGCATTTCTCCCCATGCCATCCCTCCCCCACTCCACCCCCCCCCCGCTGTCCCTCCCTATTTTTTCCCATTCTGTTGGTTGCCGATTCACTCTAGTGACTGTTTCTTTTGCCATGCAGAAGCTGTGGAGTTTGATTAGGTCCCATTTGTCTATTTTGGCTTTTGTTGCCAATGCTTTTGATGTTTTGGTCATGAAGTCCTTGCCTACTCCTATGTCCTGAATGGTTTTGCCTAGATTTTTTTCTCAGGTTTTTATGGTGCCAGGTCTTATGTTTAAGTCTTGAATCCATCTGGAGTTAATTTTAGTGTAAGGTGTCAGGAAGGGGTCCAGTTTCTTATGTTTTAATGATTAATCCCCTGTATCTTGGCATAATGCCTAAATCATATATATGTCATATTATTTCCTTATTTTTAAATGCATTAATATTCCAATTCTCTTTAAGTTGATGGCATTTTCCTTCTTATGTAGTCCCTTAATGATAAAATTGATGGGTAAGAAAGACATCACATGTTTAGAATTCAGATTGGTTTCATGTATGCAAGAGATAAGTTACATAATTAGAATATGTGCAATTAAATTTCCAAAATATTTAAACAAAATTTAAAAACATAAACACACAAAAATTCTTTGTGGTTCTTTTTGCTCAGTGTCTTACAGTAAGTCCTAAAAGCAACTTTAAATTCCCATAAATGGCCATATATTTACATAATGGCTTTTGTCTTTTCTCAACTCTGTCTGCTGCCCCACCTAGTTGCTTTAATGATAATCTCTTGTAGGATCTAATCTCACTGATATTTAAACAGCTTCCTCTTCAAAGCATACTGTTGAATTGATTGGCATATGTTATGGGATAACAGAGACACATAGCACTAAGATAAAATTGACTTAAAAATTCTAATCTCCCTCTACCTCTTTTTTTAGATTTTGTTTTCATTTTTACTTTCCATAATATTATACATCTTCTTCCTTTAATTCTATCTTTACCCAGGACTTTGCCTGCCTTCCACAGAATTATGAATGTCATTTAATCTAATTCAACTAAGACATGGATATTAGGATTCTGTAGAAATAAACAGAATTAATACTGTCTAAGAAATGTATTTTAAGGAACTGAAAGTTGAACCAGATGATTGTGAATGTTGTCAAGTCCAAAATTCACAGGGCAAGCTAGCGGGCTGGAAATTTAGGCAAGAGATATTCTAGATTTTATGTAACGTTAGTCAGGAAAGCTGATAGGATAAAAATTCAGGTAGTATTTCAATTACAGCATTGAGGTAGAATTTTTTCTTCTTTTTTTAGATGGTAATTAATTGTACAAAATGCCATCACAGCCATGTCCATGTCCAGACTAGCGTTTGATGAGAAATTGGGCACCATATTGCTGCATAAAATTGACATAATTGACAAATTGACATGTGAAATTTGACCATCATATGTCCAGCAAAATTTCTAAGTGAGTAGAACCTAACACTTCAAATGACCATAATTACCAAAAATGTATAAAATACATATACTGTCAAAATATATTTATATATAATAGTGATCATTTTAATATTGTTTTAATATGTTGGACATTCCTCCTGCAAAGAAAATACTGAAAATCAGGACACAAATTATGATTATTTGTGTATCTTTTGCTTATGTATCTTTCTGTCAATGACTCTTGTGACAATCATGATACCTTCACATAAACATGCAAGATGTTTTTAGTTATATTAAGTCTTATACTTGTTTATGCTTTATTCTATATTTAAACTGATTCTTTTTTTACCCCTAGTTCTTTCATTCTATATATCTTCTATTCCATAGTTGTTTTTTAATTATGAAATATGAGATACAACTTATAAAGGACAACATAGTGAATACATATTCTTACACATTATAAAAACAAAGTATTAACACAGTTTAATTAACATCTGCTCATATGCCCTTTTCTCTATGCAATGCTATCACCATCTTATTCTTAATGATTATACGTTTGTATTGATATTTTAAGAAAATGTTAACTTGTACATATTATATCTAAACAGCATATGTTGAAACAAGTATACATACATATGCAATTATTCATCTCCATTTTTTAGTAAGATTTCAGACTTTATGTGATTGAAAGTTTATTGCATGTTTTATTTCTTATTCCCCCCCCCCACCCTCCACATGCACACACACACCCTCCAGTGTGCCGTGAGGGTTAATTCCAGCCATTCCAGACTTACTCTGAACTGTATTGCCAAAGTCCTTTTATTTCACTCACCCTGGTAAAGCTATGGAACATATTGACTTATAGTATTTCTTTGGAGTAATGGATACAAGAAATTTCAGCTTATCAGCATTATTCACCGAACAGTAAGGGACACTGTTTGGCTCTATGTCTTCACTCAAATCTCATCTTCAATTGTAATCTTCACATGTCCAGAGAGAGGTAACTGGATCATGAGGGCAGTTTCCTCTATGTTGTGCTTGTGATAGTGAGTGAGTTCTCATGAGATCTGATGGTTTTATAAGCACCTGGAATTTCCCCTGCTTACTCGTCTCTCTCCTGTCACCGTGTAAATAAGATCCTTGCTTCCCCTTTGCCTTCTGCTTAAGTTGTAAGTTTTCTGAGGCTTCCCTCAGTCAGGTGGAACTGTGAGTCAATTAAACCTCTCTTTTATAAATTATGCAGTCTCTGGCAGTTCTTTACCACAATGTGAAAACAGACAGAAACAGTAAGTTTAATAATGCCATCCAGAAGTCTCTACCATTAAGCTGGTCTATATTAAAGGTATGCATGCATACACACACACACACACACACACACACACACATTTCCTCCTTATTGAGGGCAGAAAACAGGATCTGAGCTGGAGCCTGGCATTTTCAGATCCCTTGCTGTGAGGCAGCTTTGTGCTGTGATATAAACTCTTAATTTAACTACTATTTCAATATCGTATGCTTTCTTGCAGTAGACTGTAGATTTCCAGGCATTGTCATTTGGGACCCTGTAAGTCTTCTTTAGCAATTGAATCCTGTCTACCTACCACTGTGCACCTAATAGCATTAGATTTGTAAAACCAATTCATGTTGACAGATATAGCACTAATTGCTTCATATTTTCTGCTGCCTCTATTCTTTCCATTGCAGGAAAATACTACTACTTATTTTTTCATTCCCTTATTGATAAATATTTTAGGTTTTATTTTATATAAAAATAATGCCTCAATTAGCATTCTAATATATGCCTCTTCCTGTATACATGTAGGAATGGATCTACTAGGTCAGAGGACATAACTCCAATTTCATAAATTTTGCTAGACTGCCAAACTCATATCGATTTTTATATCCAGAAGCAGTATATAAATGTTCTCATTCCTCACATCTTAGAAAACATTTTGCACTTTTGACTTTTACATGTTGGGCAACCTATGAAAGGGTCATTGAATTAATACTGTGATTGTCATGAATTACTAGTAAGCATCCTTTATTTATTTATTGGTCAGAAGTATTTTCTTTCTGTGAATTATTTTTTCATACTTTTTACTAATTTTTAAAATTTATTTCTTTTTGTTACTCATTTGTACAATATATTTAAGTGTCTTTATATCAACTCTGTTGTTCACATGTACAGTAAATACCTCTGTAAATCTGGGGTTTGTGTTTTTATTTTTTATTTTATGTTTTGATAATTTTAAAATTTAGTCTATGTTACAAATTTTTCATTTCTTTTTCTGATTCTTTTGTGCCTTGTTTAAGAAATATCTGGACAACATGAGATCTGAGGGCTAGTTTCTTGTATGCTCTTCCAAATTCTAAAATTTTAGTGTTTCAAATTTATATTTTTAATCCATCTGTAATTAACTTTAGTTATAGTATGAAGCAGGATGTAAATTTTTCCATATTCATAATAAATTTTATCAGATTCTTTTGGTAGCTCTAATCCTGAAAGATATGTCACATTAATATATTTTATGTTAAAAGTATATGTGCATTTTTGACATTACACACAGTTTGGTCATGACTTTTGGTTATACTTATAGATCTAACTTGAGTTTTTAAACATTTACATCTATATCATAATTGAGATTTATCTATACATTTTATATTTTTATCAAACTTTTGTAGAATTTTGGTATCATAATTTACCCATTTATTTAAAAAATGATAAATAATTTTTCCTTTTTTATTCTCTGGGAGAATTTAAATGAGTGTAAGACATTTTGTTCTTTGAATGTTGGTAAGAATAGTGACTACAACTACCTGGAGTGGGTGCTTTTGTTGTAGAAAAAAGTTTAAATTATCAATTTACTTTATGGTTCTAGAAATATCTTAGATTTTCTATTTGGTCCTTAGTCTTTCTGAGAAGAATGTTTTTTTAACTTGATTTTTGAATATGCAACAAAGAATTTTTCATAGAATTTTGTTGGCTTCAAGTCCTTCACCCACACTAGTACACCTGATCTTCCTGAAGTATCCGGCAGACTTTGGCTGGTCACAGTGGCTCATGCCTGTAATCCCAGCACTTTGGGAGGCCAAGATGGGTGGATCACAAGATCAGGAGTTTTAGACCATCCAGGACAACATGGTGAAACCCCATCCCACTAAAAATACAAAAATTAGCCAGGTGCCTGTAATCCCAGCTACTCGGGAGGCTGAGGCAGGAAAATTACTTGAACCAGGGAGGTGGAGGTTGCAGTGAGCCAATATCACAGCATGCACTCCAGCCAAGGCAACAGAGTGAGACTCTCAAAAAAAAAAAAGAAAAAGACAGGAGGATAATATTCATGAAAAATCATTTTACCTATCGTAACACAAATCCTTACTGATTAAGAACCAATGTAAAACCCCTCTAGCAATGACAAAATCACTTTAATGTTACCATATGCTAAAAATTTATGCTTACATGTAAGATATAAAAATTGTAAATTGTATGTGATTAGTAAAATAACCTGAACTAGATTAACACAAGTAACACATAATTGTGATAAACAAATATATAATATATAAGAGATCCATTAACGAAGGTATACTCCCACATTCTACTTATTTAAGAAAATCATGGCCTTTTTTCTGTAGAATATAAATTGTGGTATTTATTTGCCCCATATTTCAAATAATCTGATGAATATATATATATATATATATATATATTCATCTATCAACCATATATATATATATATATATATATATATATATATATATATATGGTTGATTAGATTCAGATTCATTTTAGGAGTAAAAATACATGATTCTATGTTACATTGAACAAAATGTTTGATTGACTTACTTTCATTTGTGTTAAGATTGCTCAGGTTTTTAGCTTGATCTACTTACCATAAATCTACCATCAATCTTTACCTAATCATTTCATCATCATTGGTGATAATTGTCTTGATTCATTATTACAATAAATGTGGCAAAATAGTGATTTAAACTTGTATTGTTTCATCTATATTTGTTAACTGAAATCACTCTGCATTGGTCTCTCTATTTTTCAATATGCTGTTAAGTTGCTTTTGTTACATAAAATCTAAATACTTTTGTTTCTCATTTAGAAGTGTTTCTAGTGAAGACAATAAAATCCAATTGACTCAAGTAAAAACAAAATGTATCATCTCCTGAAAACAACATAAAAAGAGTGTCTCAGGGTCAGGTTTATTCAGTGTTTACATGATATTCTCAAGTTCTATTCCTGAACTGAATTTTTGTGTAAATTCTATTCTGAGACTTCACTTCTGGGCTACTAACATAGAGAGATTTGTATTTCTATTTCATTCTTTCCAATGCAAAACTTGTTTACCAATGGTCCAAAAGGACATTCTAAAATTACTTTTTTGACTCTGATTGACATTTTTGGGGTAAAGGATTTATCCTCAAATAATATGGCTATTCATATACTTGTTGCCTATTATTTAACCTAGATTAGTCATTCTCAAATTTTAGTGTGCTTGGTAAAACGGAGGTTGCTGTACCTCAACCTAAAGTTTTAGTTTAGCAGTCTGAGATAAGACCAAAGTATCTGCATTTCTAACAAGTTCTCAAGATTCAAACTTTTAGAACTACTGGTCTTACTCTGTGCTATATTCCTGAGTGCCAGAAAATGGATTTAGCTTCGTCTTGATCATGTAGGCTTTCCTGGCTCACCTGCTCCATAAAATGTCTTTGCTCAAATTTCATCTTCTCAATTAGTTTATGTTAATCACACTATTTAAAATTGTAGCATGCTTACCACAATTCTTAACGATCCCATCATTCTTCTCTTATTTAAACTATACCATTAATGTATATATGTATATTGTTTATTATCCTCTGTTACTCCCATCATACCCACTTAAATTAGTTGTGTAAGGTAACGATGGCAGATATTTTGTTTTTGATGGCTTTTAATGCTCCAAACCATCTAGAGCACTGTTTGACACATGTGACATACAAAGCTGTCTTAAGTGGAGGAATGAGTAGACTGCTTACTGATGACTCTACCAAAGCTTAACCAGAATGCTCTCTCCTTGAGTCTGAAAAAGGATGATTATTAGACCCTTACAAAATAAATACACACCAGCTTGATATTAAGACCTATATTGTCAGTTTTTATCATAGCAAATAAGAGTAAGTGCTTCATTTCTCCTGGTTTCTAGTGTTAATTAGAAAGACGAAGTGAAAAAAAAGTTTTTGTATGTCATATTTGACTATTTTGTACTATCCTTGTCTTTTTTTAAATCAATGACATTAATTCTATAAATCAAGGACACATTTTGTGTCCTTTTCTGCCTTTTATAACTAAAATCCCTATAAACACACTTTATTCCTTTGATTTTCTTTTTGTGTCTGAGAATTTTTACAGACTGTGCTCCATATTGGCATCTTTGGTTTTGATCGAGACAAGAAACAGAGAAATTCGGGGAGGGCAGCTCTTTGTTGAGGGTGAGGGCCCCATCCTCAAAGAGCCTGAAATTGAGGCCTAAAGTGAGAACTTACATCCCTGTTTTCCCACTCAAATGTTGCTTTTTTCAAAACCACCCCTGGCACATCCCACCCAACATCTTGTGCCCATAAAAACCCCAGACTCAGCCAGCAGAGAAAGGAGAAGCAGCTGAACATTGGAGACTACAGTTGGATGTTGGAGAGAGGTGGCTCAACTTCAGAGGGACAGCTTGATGGCCCAGCTCAAGAAAGAAGTCCAACCTAGGACAGCCAGACTTCAGGGAAAGATTTTCTTCCTGCTCCATCTTCTTTTTAGCTCCCCTTCCCACTGACAGCCACTTTCATTGATAATAAAATCTTTCATATGTACTATCTTCAAGTCATTTGTGTGACCTCATTTCTCCTGAACATTGGACAAAAACTTGGGTGCCACTAGTGAAGGTATAAAAGGCTGTTACATTGACCCTCCACTAAGCTGTTAACACTTGAGGCATCCATAGAGAGCAGAAAAGAGTAGTGTAACACTTCTTCTGGGGCTTCAGGGGACATAGGAAACCCACCTAGATGCTGCTGCAGGGCCAGTATGGAGTTCACTCCTGCTGGTGCCCATAAGCACTCACCCTGGCTCCTGCACCCACTCACCTATGTGCTTTCTATCCATGAAGAGTGGAGCACAGCATGTCTGAGTGAATGGAATTTGCCCGTCAGCGCTCAAGTGGCTGGCAAATTCCAGCAATCCTGCTCTCCAGTTCCCACCTGCTTCAGTTTCATACATCTTCAATCTATTTCTTGTTTCTTATTTTTTAATGCTATATAATTTTTGTTTCTTTTCAGCTATTTCTTTCCTTAGATTTTTTTTGTTATCCTATGACTCTTTTTTTCTTAGTATTTCTCAGCATACTCTATTTGTCCAACTATTTCATATACTTTAAAACTCATTTTATTTAAATAAATTTTAATCCAGAACTTTCTTCTATTTCTTAGAATAATAATTTTCTACCATGCATTTGGCTTGTGTCTGTAATAGAAGAGGATAATAGAAGATGGAGGATTTAGAATAGGAACTAAACAACGACATTTCTGAGAGGATAAAAAATATATTTTTGGAGCTAAAAGAAGATCAGCATGGTTTGAGCATATTGAGTCTGAGATACTGTTGCTTATGTAGAAAGTAGCCAAACAGTGTATACTGTTGTAGGATTATGAAATCCTAAATTGTTAAAGAGGGGGCTCTATCTCAGTCCTTGATTAATTCAAGGCTATTTAGTTTATTGGAAATAATCTAGAGCATTAAGCACCTTTGAGGGGGGTATCTTATCTTACCAAGTATCTAGTATTATCTACCATTTTATGCAGCCATGCACCATCTACCTTCATGTAAAGCTGAGTAGGTTACATGAAAAGGCTATCTATCTGACTTAAATTGAAGCCCCATGGATCACAGGTATGTGTTATGTGATGTGGTGAATTAATGTGTATTTGTTTCTTCTTAATTGTCAATTTATTTCACTGTTCCTTTACTTTGGGTCACTGCCCTGCTATTCTTCTGGTTTTCCTTTTGTTAGATAAAATGGTTAAGATATGACTATCGTAGATAAAACATTTTACTCATAGTTGCTCAAGGCCTAGTGGTTTTTCTCTTTGAATGAGTTCAGTCCTTCAGCTCAAAGGCAGCTTTCAAAGTTCTACCAATGGAGCATAGCATGTGCAGCTTACAATTTGGAAATTCCCAGATTGTTTTATTCTATCTCATATTATCCTCAAACACCAAGGCCTTGTCATTCCAAGCAAAATACTCTTGTTAGGATTTTTCAAGGTGCTATTACTTTCGTGAAAAAAAAAAAACTAATTTCACTCAAAAATGGAAGTGTATTTTATTGACTTTTCATGACTTGACTCAAGGCTTAATTCTATTAGGTTTTTAAAATAATATTTGATTTAATATCATAATCATTTTCTATTTTATTAAAATGCAACATTTTCTTTTTTCTTTTCACCTTGTTGAATTAATGAGATTTAGGATAAAGAACACAGTTCATTTATGTACCATTATTTACAATAAATTTATATCACAGAATTTATAAGTCACATGAGTTAGATTAAATACATTTCTTATAGAGTAGTGCACTCTTGAAAATAATTTCTGATGCTCATGGCTATTGACATACCTTTCTCTCAACAGAAAAAAAACAATATTAATTTATATTCAGTTAAGATTTACTTAAGTAATTGAGCCACACATTTGATATAATAAACTAAGTATTTGGTCAAGTGTTCTTCTTTTTTAGATCTTTTTACTCTACATGTTTAAATCAAGGTACTTTAACAAATAGGTCCAACTTAAGTGGGAAAATAGTTGATACATTTTTAGGAAAGGAAAAGATACAAAAATTTAAATGAAGCAGAATTATTGGTAATTTCTGCAAATAATTTTAGCTATTTATCTAAAAAAATATATTTAGTGCATAGAATTTATAATAAAACATTATTTTACAAATTTATTCCTCTTGGACTTCAGAAGCTTCTACTTTATTAGTAATTAAAGTCTTTAGGCAAAATTTCTCAAATGTTTTAAAAACCTATATTCTCTTTTGATAGATTAAAATGCATCAGGATAGATGTTGATTATTGCATGTAACACTAATAATAGCAGTAAACAGTGTTTCACTTTATTTTATATATTATTATAGTTACTTTTAGTTTCATTACAAAATATGGAATATACTTTTTCAAATTATGTGTGAACTAGAGACTATCTTCTAATACTGTCTTCTACTCTAGCTGAAAACTACTGCTAGACAGTCTGTTGTTAACTTTATATAGATTTAGCTTCTACAAATTGACTAGCAACAACTTCCAATGTATACCTCTAGTATATTACTTTTATATTCCTCCAAAGAAGTTATCATTACCTTGAAGAATATAGCAATGTCTACTAGCACTAACAACAATCTTTTAAACATACGGTCAGCCTCATCATGGTAGGAGGATTTGTGAGTAAGAAATATCAGCTAATTTTTTAGAAGACCATTATATAAGTCATTATTCTTAGGTTAGCACTTGTGAGGTTTTGTGGGTGATAGTGGTGATAGTGAAATATTAGAGTGTACATGAAAATAGAGTTGATAAATCATATATTGTTAATAGTCAATGCAACAATGTTTTATATCAATATCAAAATTTTATACTTGGTATTTGATTCCCTTTCTCACAAATGCCAATTACAATGACCAAAGATATTTTTAATACATTGAAATAGTGATAGAAAAAAAGATACAAAGAAAGTAGGCCAGTAATATTGTGAGTTTTAAATAGTGCAAAAAATCAAAATGATAACTTAGTGATATGCTATAGAATTGAAAGCTAAAATAATGTTAATATTAATGCAAATAGAAAAGACTTTAGCAAAGAGTCTTTATCTACAATTTTAAGGGGAAATATTTTTAATATAATCACATTTTTTTAATAGACTAAAAACCAAAATGTACATTTCTTTACATTTAATATGTGTGATATATAGAAAAGTAAATTAATTAATAATTATAGGGTCTACTAGCAATAGCTTATAATGTTGTGAGGTTTTGGCAGCTCTTTCAAGTCCCTGTGGTTTTTTTTTTTTTTTTTTGAAACAACCACTAAGATGCTTAAAGAAAAGGATAACTTCAAAATGTTTTCATAGAGGAGAAGCTTAAAGCAGTGTTTCAATACCTTCAAGGACCTCACAACATTATAAGCTATTGCTAGTAGACCCTATATATATTAATTTATTTATTTGTGTATATATCATACATAATATTAAATGTACATAAATGTACATTTTGGGTTTTTAGTCTATTTCAGAAAAATATGGTTATAGTAAAAAGATTTCCTCTTAACAGTTATAAAGACACTTTTCTAAAGTCTTGCTTAAAGTTATTACATAGATCTTCTGAAGAATTGTACAATACTCCAAGTTGACTTAGGGAAAAAAGCCAACGTTTCCAACACAAACTAACCCCATCATGCTATTGCTTCAATTCCTTCTTCATTTTGGGTTGGAGCACTTGTCTACTGACACTTCCTAGAGAACCATAAGCTCTCACATCTCCATTCACTCTCACTACTTGTAGCAGGTAAATATCATCATGGTCTCTTAGTAGTTTACATAATATATGTATGTAGGGGTAATGTTTATTTTTGATTCTTCTCACATCAATTGATTATGTCTTGTGTTTATTTGCAAATGATTTCCAAGCAATAGACATGTTCTTATTAAGAATATATAGTTGGAAATCAGACATTCTTCCCTTCCTAAGAATTCTCCTTATTTTAATCTTCTTCCTGTTTTAATATAAAAGGAATTTTAGTACATTATCATGATATAATATAGCAAAAAAGATAAAAGAACATTTATGAATTCAACAAAAAATTAAAGTCAAGCCACTGTACACCAAAGAGGGTTTCACAGCCAAATTTTGTTCTTAAGAAAATTACAAAATATTGTGAATACAAGTGTTACCATTAGAGTTACAAAAAAAAAAAACAACTAAATTTGTATCTATATATTCATATCCAGAGAGATTTATTTTAGGTAATTGGCTCATACAGTTGTGAGGCCAGCAAGTCTTAAATCTGTGGGGCAGGCCAGCAGGCAGGCTGGAAATTAAGGAAGAAGTTGAGAAAGCCTGCATTCTACAGGCTGGAAACTCAAACAGGTTTTCTATGTCATGGTCATGAAGAGCTCTCTTCTTAGAGAAATCTCCATATTGTCTACCAATCTAAATGTTAATCACATTTTAAATCACAAATAAAAACAAACAACCCTCACAGTAACATATAGATTGCTGTTTGACCAAACAACTAGGCACCAAAGCCTACACATGTTGACACATAAAATTAACCATCACGATAAAAAATGTAGAGATTTTGGGGATTGCAGAGAAAAAAGAATGGTGATTCTACATAAATTACAATATTAAATGAACACTGTTTTAATAGGAGAGGAAGACAAACTGGCCTGAGAAAAGCTAGAGGCAACGGATGGAATTTTGTTTTACTTTACCACCAGTGCCAGGCCAAGCACATTTCACTCAGCTTGTGAAATAAAATATCAAAACTTTTCCAAAGATATA
The DNA here is from genome assembly GCA_028533165.1 of Leontopithecus rosalia. Lineage (NCBI taxonomy): Eukaryota > Metazoa > Chordata > Mammalia > Primates > Cebidae > Leontopithecus > Leontopithecus rosalia. The sequence goes on along the minus strand of CM052650.1, from coordinate 145,744,214 downwards.
TTTGATTTGTCTAAGGGAGCCTATGGCAATAATGTAGATTTGCTACTTCAAAGAATTTGGTTTAAGATATCAATTCTTTTCTGAAGCATTTAAAAATAAATGAATATTTAAGAAAATGTGATCTTCCCACTATAATCTGCACCATACCATAAAATGTCTGCCACTTTGGGAGACTGCATTATATTATTTGAAAATTTAGCTGTTATGATTATATGTCTGGACAATATGAAATGCCAAATGAAAGATGCTTCATTAAAATGGGCCATTAATACACATTTTCTATAAGGTAATCCATATATTCTCATGGTAATGTGCATTGTGTATGTCAGTAAAACTATCATTCCAATGCAACCTCTGTCTCTTTCTTTTAATCTCTTTGGAAATTAAGTCTCCCAAGAAAACTCTGTGAAAAATAATAAGCTTAAGAGAACACTATAAATCTGTGCTTGCCTGACTACTTTATTTTAGAGTATCTATCAAAACTTCCAACCTTAGAATAGAGAATAATAAAGCAAATCATAACCTTTATGTATTTTTAAAAGATTATATATGCTTCTCATATAAACTATTTACTTATAATGCCACTGTATTCACTTATTCACACCATAAATATGTGTAAAATGTCTATCATGTGCCAGGCACAGCAATGAACAAAATACTCAAGGTTCCCTGATTTCATGAAGCTTAGGTTCTATTTGGAGAGGGGGAGAAACATTAGCAGTAAGAAATAAAATTCATGTAATATCATAAATGTTAGTTGATGATAAACTCTAGAGAGAGAATGAATACAGGAGAGGCCTACTGAAGTACCAGGGAGTTGCTGTTTAAATAAGATGGTCACAGAAAGATATGCAGGAATACCTAAGATCATCTTGAGGAAGATTATTTCAGCAAGAAAATAAATTAAGGTTTGCAAAGGCTTTGAGGAAGAAGCATACCTGACATGCCTGTAGTTTGAACACAGTGAATGAGGACATGAGGAGAGGGGACTTTAGCTGGAGATAAAGTGAGAGAAATAGCAGGTCAGAAGAAGAAATGAAGATGAATTGAAGTATTTAAAGTGTTTAAAAAGGATTTTATTTTTATGAGAAAAAGATACAAATCTATCAGTGGATTTTGAAGTATATTTAACCCCCCATAAAATAAAATAAAGTGATGATTGCTTTATGTCACTTAATTTTCTTATACCATCTGCATTAATATCTTACCACATACGTAGCTACTATTTACAAAAAACATAGAGTGATGAGTTATAGGAAAATGAAACATTTATTAAGCACCAGGTATATGCACAGTATGAAATTACATACTGAAATATTATCATCTAAATCTATTACAAAATTATAGTCAAGTTATTATCTCCATTTTACATGTGGAGGTGGTTCAGAGAAAGAATGTAAATTGCCCAGTGGAAAAACTTGGAACTGGGATTGAAGTCCAAGCACATGTGATTCACTCATAAGTTGGGTTCATAGAGGAACTCATATTCACTATACCACAGACCAACATTTTTGAGACTAAGGTAGAAAATTATGTTTATTTATCTGCTTTTTTATAAACATATTCATCATTTGCTGGTGATTCATAGAACCACACTGATTGATGGAGGGGTAGAATATTACAATGTTTAGGACATAATTCTTTACTGTGGGAGTTTTTCTTGTAAAGCAGCTGGCTCTTTCAACAAATCTTATTGAGATTATTCTATGTTTTAGCACTCTACTAGAGACTATGGACACAAAAATAGATGAGATGTAGTCATGGCTCATGGGGCTCATGGTTTGTTGACCCAGTTTAAACAAACAAACTACCCAAGCTATAGGAGAAGAGCAAATAGTCTGTTTACATGTGGTTTGAGACTTCTGAAGAGATTTCCAGAGAGATCTGGAATGAAATAATCTATTTTATTTGTTCTGGTTGAATAATCCCATTAACACTGCAACATTTAAGAACATAATTTAACATATAACAGGCATTTTAAGACATTAAGTTTATATTATGTGCCCTTCTAGCATAAACAGTAACATTAAAAAATTAACATTAAATAATCTGACTTCTGGTTTTTAGCTCCAAAATGTAAAGAATTTGTAAGTCATTATTCCCTTTCTCACAAAAGAGATAGGTAAACAAACTGAAAAAAATCAACGTTTCTTAGATCTATCAGAGAGTAAGGTTACATGGCAAGCCACTACTCTGACGGCTAGAGAGATAAACATATACAGAGAAACACATCCTACATCAGTTCACTGGGAGCCATAAACTAGAAGGAACATTTAAAGCTAATTGATGAATTGCTGCAGGATGACTGTGAATAGCTTGATAGTTAAATGTTCCTGTGGGCACAATCTTAAGGTCCTGATACTTTTCTGGGTTTTGTGACAGTGAGCACCATCAGGTTCTCATGGCAAAAATAGGAGAATAAAATCCCTCCTGCTTCAGAGTATGGGGAAAGTAAAAATAAACATTTTGAAAGATAACCAGGTGAAAGTAATCACTTTGAATTACATCCAGAGAATAATTCATAACAAAGGTCAGTTTTCAAATAAAACTACTTTGTCTTAGCATTGTCTGACCAGAGGAGCGGTCAATTAGACAACTACAAAGTAGAAAATAGTAAAAATATCGGGAAATGCTTCAGAAGGCCATAACGCAAGGACCAAGGCCAGTAAAAATAAACCGAAATTTAGTAGGAAGACTATAGTGTTTCCCCCTCTAACACCTTACCACTGTGGGAACAAGACTCCAGTATAACAGCAGTGGATTACAACTGAGACAGCTGCGGAACATACATTCTATTTAAGAAGTTCCTAGGGAAAAACAATGAGAGTAGGGAGAAAAACAGCAAAGAGGCTAGAGAAAACTAAAGATTCTGGCACCTACAACTATAGCCAACATTAAGCACTACTCGGTTCGTACACAGATTAATATAAAACCTCATACTAAGAGCCTGATTAACTTCATTCCTATTATCAGATACATCCTTTCTACCATTCAACAAAAAGTAACAAAGCCTACTAGGAGGTAAGAAAAAAGACAGCTAGAAAAACTTGGAATTATCAGAAAGCTTAAAATAACTACGATTAGTATGACAGGCTCTTATGGAAAAATTAAACATCATGCAAGCACTGATATGTAAGCAGACAAATATAAACTTGATGAAAGCATCAGAAAAATGTACTAGAAACCAAATTCACTGTAAAAGAAATGAATAACACCTTTGATGAGTTTAATCAGTAAACTGGACACTGCCCAGGAAAAAAATTACTGAGTCTCAAGATTTATCAATAAAAATCTCCCAAATTGAAATGAAAAGAATAAAAGAGTGAGGGAAGAACTCACTGCAAGAATGAACTTACAAATATATTATTATTGGAAACTTAAACACACCTCTACCAATAATTGTCAGATTAAGCATGCAGAAAATCAGTAAAGACATAGATGAACTGAATGGAACCATTAATAAAGTAGATATCATTAATATTTATAGAATATTTTACCAAATAACAACAGAATACACATTATTCTCAGTATCACAAAGAACATTCACAAATGAAGATCTAATTCTAGGTTATAAACAGGCATTAATAGGTCTTCCGAAAGATGGTGTGGTAGGAGCAACTCAGGATTGCAGCTCTCAGTGAAGGCGCAGAGGGTGAGTCGAAGCCACATTTCCAGACGGATCTTTGTTGCCCACAGAACGGGGAAATTCCCAGGTGTAGGAGAAACATGGGACACCAGAGCAGCTGTTTCAGCTGGCGCAGCCGTTTCCGCCGGCGCTGCAGCACAGCAGCACTCCACACAAAATGCACTGGTCTGAGTGCCCTGTTAAACTGGCAATCTGAGATTTGGGAGGGGTGATTAGCATATCCATCTGATTAAATGGGACTTGGACAGTGAGCCAGACCAGGAGATTCCCGGGAAGCAACGTTTGAGCCAGCGCAGTGGGTTGCTGCACGGGAAATCACACAGATACTGGTGCCCTATCAGCAGGCGACTGAAACACCTGGGAGACAGTCAACCATTCAACTTAAAAAAAAAAGGGCTCTGAGGCAGGGAGCCAGGTGATCAGGCTCAGCGGGTCCCACCACCACACGGACAAACAAAACGGTGATTCGATATGCTCGGGGTTGAGAGTTTCACTGCGGGCAGAGCTGAACCCAGGATGGTGCAGCTCTGCAGCTCGGTGGGAGAGGGGCGTCTGCCATTACGAAGGCATTCCACCCCTACCGAGGTACACTCCCATTGCTGATGCACCCTGCCATTGCCGAGGCAACATGCCATAACAGAAAGACTCCGCCAATACAGAGGCACCCATATAAAGAGGACTACAGGGAATTATACTTGGCAGTAGGGCTGAGCCCAAGGCAACTGGGCAGAGCCCACCACAGCAGGGCGGAGCCCATTGCAACAGGACAGAGCCCAGGACAGTAGGGCAAAGCCCACAGCAACAGGGTGGAGCCCACGACAGCAGGGCAGAGGCCACGGCAGCAGGGTGGATCCTCGGCAGGCAAATAGTGACTAGACTGCCTCCTAGCTGGGTAGGAAAGTGCAAGAGATACTCGTAAAGAAAGCCCTAACTCCCTGAGACAGAGCATCTGAGAAAAAAAGGAGTTTTATGAGTTCTGCTGCAGCAGACTTAAACATACCTGCCTTGTTAGGTATGAACGAACAATGAAGCTCACAGCTCAGCACTTGAGCTCCTATAAAGTACAGACCATCTCCTCAAGCAGCTCCCTGACCTCTGTATATCCAAAGAGTCACCTCAAAAAGGACTGATCAGACTGACATTTGGCAGGCATCATTCTGGGACAAAGATAGCAGAAGAAGAAACAGGTAGCATCCCTCACTGTTCCGCAGCAGCTACACATATACCCCAGGTAAGCAGGGCCTGGAGTGGACCTCAGAAGTTGTACAGCAGAGGGGCAAGACTGTTAGAAGGTAAACTAAGTAACGGAAATACTTCATCATCAACAATCTAGGCGTCCACTCAGAGACCCAATCGAAAAGTCAGCAACTACTCAGACGACAGGTGGATAAATCCACAAAGATGGAAAGAAACCAGCACAAAAAAGGAGGAAAACACCCAAAACCAGAACACCCCTCTGACTACAAAGGACCACAACTCCTCACCAGCAAGGGAACAAAGCTGGACAGAGAATGAGTGTGATGAAATGATGGAATCAGACTTCAGAAAGTGGTAATGAGAAACTTCTATGAGCTAAAAGAACATGTTCTAAATCAATGCAAAGAAACTAAGAACCTTGAAAAAGATTTGAAAAAAGGTTCAGGGAAATGATAATAAGAATGGACAACTTAGAGAGGAATATGAATGAATTGAAGGAGCTGAAAAACACAACACGAGAACTTCACAAAGCATACACAAGTTTTAACAGCTGAATTGACCAAGCAGAAGAAAGGATATCAGAAGTCGAAGATCAACTCAGTGAAATAAAATGAGAAACCAAGATTAGAGGAAAAAGCGCAAAAAAGAATGAACAAAGTCTCCAAGAAATGTGGGACTATGTGTAGCCCTAACCTACATTGGATAGGTGTACCAGAATGTGATGAAGAGAATGAATCCAAGTTAGAAAATACTCTTCAGGATATTATCCAGGAAAATTTCCCCATCCTAGCAAGGCAGGCCAATACTCAAGTCCAGGAAATACAGAGAACACCACAAAGATATTCCACAAGAAGAGCAACCCCAAGGCATATAATCGTCATATTCACCAGTGTAGAAATGAAGGAGAAAATCCTAAGGGCAGCCAGAGAGAAAGGTCGGATCACCCACAAAGGGAAGCCCATCAGACTCACAGCAGATCTTGCGGCAGAAATTCTACAATCCAGAAGAGAATGGGGGCCAATATTCAACATCCTTAAAGAAAACAACTTTCAACCCAGAATTTCATATCCAGCCAAACTAAGCTTCATAAGTGAAGGAAAAATAAAATCTTTTGCAAACAACCAAGTACTCAGAGATTTTGTCACCACCAGGCCTGCTTTACAAGAGCTCCTGAAAGAAACACTACATGTAGAAGGCAACAACCAGTACCAGCCATTCCAAAAACATACCAAATGCTAAAAAGCATCAACAAAATGAAGAATCTGCATCAACTAATGGGAAAAACAGCCAGGCAGCATCAAAATGTCAGTATCAAATTCACACATAACAATATTAACCCTAAATGTAAATGG
>CM052650.1:145711154-145737519 GCA_028533165.1 Leontopithecus rosalia | reverse complement strand
TGAAGGTGAGGAAGGCAGCAAAACACACTGCCATGTGTGTACCTATGCAACTATCTTGCAATTTCTGCACATGTACCCTAAAACCTAAAATGCAATGAAAAAAAGAAAAGAAAAAAAAAAGGCATTAATAAATTTAAAAAATAAATCATACAAAATATGTTCTTAGACTACAATGGAATTTATTGAAAATTAATAAAATATAGCTGATAAGATCCCCCAAATATTTGGTGATTAAACATCTTCAGAGAAATTTTTAAAATGTTGAACTAAATGAAAATACACCTCAATCAAAAATTTTGCAGTGTAGCAAAAGTAGTCCTTAGAGGAAAATTTATAGCATTGAGTGAATATATTACAAAATGAGAAAGATCTAAATCACATGATCTATGCTTCTGACTCAAGAAAGAAAATTCACTTAAATACAAAATAAGCAGAAGAAAAAAATAATAAAAATCAGGTCAAAAATTAATACAATCTTAAATAGAAAAAAAACAGAGAAAATCAATGAGATAAAATACTGCCTCTGGGCTATAAAGTGATTTATTATAAAGTGTTAGGTCATGCATTTATGGAATCTGAGAATTCCCACAATTGGCTATCTGCATGCTGGACACCCAGGAAAGTTGGAATGCCTGAGAGCCAGAGTGCTGATGTTGCAGATTCCCATCTATGTCTGAAGTTCTGGAAATCAGGAGCACCAAGGGCAGGAGAACATCAATGCTCCAGATTAAGCAGTCAGGAGAAGAGCAAATTCAACCTTCTTTCACTTTTTTTTTTTAGGATCTGAACAGATTGTCTGAATGCCCATTCACATTGTGAAGAACCATCTACTTTACTCAGTCTATCAATTAAATACTAATCTCTTCCCAAAACCAGTTCTTTACAATCTCTTCCAGAAAATAGAAACAGAACACTTACTTACTCATACTATGAAGACTGCATTATCAGATAAAGACATTCCAAGAAAGAAAATATACAGGCCAATATCTCTCAACACACATGCAAAAATAATAAATATAATATTAGTTCATCAAATTCACTAATGTGTAAAAAACTATTTTCTATGACCAAGTGAAATTTATTCCAAGTATGTGAGACTATTTCAACATCTGAAAATCAATAAATGTATCCTATTAAATCAAAGAAGGAAAGTTACATGATCATATCAATAGATGTTGAAAATCATCTGACAAAAGTTGACTCATTCATGATAAAAACTCAACAAACTAAGAATGAAGAAAACTTTCTGAACTTGATAAAGAACACTTACAAAATTTATATGGCTTACATCAGTGTTAACAGTTAGAAATTAATGTTTTTCCCCTATAACTGAGAACAAAGCAGGAATGTCTCTTCTTTACCTTAGCGAACGCAATGAAACAAAGAAAAAAATAAAAAGTATACAGATTAGAAAGAAGAAATCAAACTGTCATTGTTCACAGATTACATCTGTCTATGTAGAGGATCCCAAAGGATCAACAAAAAAACTTCTGAAACTAATAAGCAATTATAACAAGGTTGCCAAATGCAATCTTAACACAAAAAACTCAATTGATTCCCCATAACAACAATGAGCAATAAGAATTTTCAATAGAAACATTTACTAGGAGTAAATCTAACACAAATGGCACAGAGTTCACTATAAGAAAAATTATATAAATCCAATGAAACATATCAGATATATAAATACATGGACAGATATTAGGTGTTCATTGATAGAAAGACTCATTATCACTAAGATAGAATTTTTACCACATAATCTCTATATTTAATGCAATCCAAGTCAAAATACTAGCAAATTGTTTGGTGGATATCAGCAAACTGATTCTAAAGTTTATGTGGAAGGCAAGAATAGTCAACACAATCCCAAGAAGATTAAAGTTGCAGGACTGACATTACTTGACTTCAAGAGAGTTACAATACAAAAGAAATCCAGACAACTTGGTATTGTTTGAAGAGCAGATAAATAGATGAGTGGAACAGAATAGAGAATAAAGAAACAGACATACAGAAATATATTCCATTGATCTTTCACAAAGGAGAAAAGATAAGAGTTTCTTACGCTGTGCTGCACTCTGAGGTCTTCCTACTCATTCCTCCTTTTCCTGTCTTTCTGCACTCACAGGTGTCAAACCTGCCATGTGATCTTAGGCTTTCCCCAGCTATTCTAGTTCCCTCACCGTTTATTACCTCACCCACAGATATTTCTCCAATATAGTTCCCTCACCCACAGATATTTCTCCAATATATTTCCTCTGCTTCTTGTCATCTACTTCTTGGAAAATCTAAACTGAGACACTGTGCTTGCAATTATGTTGTACAATTAGTGATAGATTATCAAACATTTGTTAAATGATTAAACATATTATTTATCTGGTAAGACTGCTGCGGAGTGTTTTAGCTTTGAAAACATAAAGCAGACAGCCTCATTTTTTAAAAAATACATAAGTTCTGATGCTGTAAAAGAAAGTCGAAAAATTAATCATGGCTGTCAAGCTGCATGAAAGCCATACTATTCCAAGTGTTTTAGAAAATAACATTTTATTTAAGCAAATTTAGTCTTGTGTCTATCCCCTTTTAATTAAAAATTCCTAACATAAATTTAATTAAGAGTAAAAAGTTAAGTCAGATCAAAGAAATTATATGTAAGTAGCAATGGTCGCCAAGGATCTTGAATATCCTAATGGCAAATCTAATACATACTCAATGTAACTATATTGTATTAAAAAACCAAGTTATATCAAAGACATGCCTACATCTCCATATTTATTCCATCACCATTCACAATAGCAAAATATGGAATCAACTTAAATGTCCATCAGTGAATGAATGAATAAATAAAGTGGGGTACATGTACACAATGAAATACTCTTCAGGCATTATAAAAGGAATGAAATACTGATATTTGCAGCAGTATGGATAGAACTGATGGTCACTATGTTAAGTGAAATCAGCCAGGCATAAATACAAGTATTGCATATTCTCCTCCATATTTAAGAGTTTAAAAAGTTGATCTCATGGAGGCAGAGTGTAAGATGATGGTTACCAGAGGCTGAAAATGGTGTGTGTGGGGAGGTGGGGGTTGAGGAGAGATTGGCTAGTGGGTATGAGCATAACCATATGGATTTTGGAAAATTCTGTTCTAGAGTATTAGAGGAGTTCAATATGGGAGGAAAGCATAAAACCATGCAAAATGGTCCTGTCTCGTGAAGAACTTACTACCTTTGTAGGAAAAAGATGACTAATCATGTAAGTTAGAATTAATTTGTAGGTAGCTAATAAGATTATAACAGGAATTTATATTTTCCAATTAGCTGAAATATTTATTAATATAAGGCAAAAGAGAATAAATAAAAGTTGGTTACTTCAAGGAAGAAGGAAATTAGAGACAATGAAAAAATAGAGCAAAGAGAAAATGTAATATAAGACAGCAGATCAGTTAAAATATATTAGTAGTTACATAACTGTAAACAATTTAACTTTATTGATATTAAAAGGTTGAAATGTTCATATTAGCTGTTAAAATCCACTTATCTGTATAATGGTATATTTTTAACAGGATTTTAAAAGATTAAAAATGAAGAGATGAGAAAAATAGTACAATAGGCAAATATAGCTGTCATATCAACATAATATTATATAAAAGACCTAGTATAGAGATATTACATTCTAATGAAAAAGCACAAACATATAAAATAATTAGCATTTCTGTACCTAACTTCATAGGCCCAAATTTTCTAACATTATAAGTAACAAAATGATAAGGACAGTTTAAAACTCAACAACATAGCAAGTGTGATCTAACACAACTTTCAAAAATGATATGTCAAGCATGCAAGAAATAAGCAAATATATAGATCAGAAAAACATGATTCACTAGTCTGATATAACAGGTACAGAGATAACGTTTAACCAGCAGATAAATGCATGCATTTAAAGTGGATATGAAACATTTGTACATATTGCCATCCTTTATTCAAGAAAGGTTGGCTCAAAAAACGTGGAGATTTGGCTGATCTCAATGCAATTGAATTAGAAATAATTTAAAATGATATTGCTAAAACATAATCATAACACATTTAAAAACTGAAAATATACCCATAAATCACCCATAATTTACAACAGCATTTAAGTTATATTTGAAATCAGATCATGAGATTAAATTTCAAAGCTTATCAGAAGCAGGAAAATTGTTACTTATAAATAATTTGAAGCCCTTCATACATCTAGAGAAAGCAGAACCAGTTAAAATTCAGTAAACATTTTAAATGGGTAGCTATGGTAATCCATAGTTTAAAAATAAAATAACCTGCCTTTCCTTCAACATAGAACAAAATGTAGTCCTTTAAAAATTAAGAAAAAACAGAAAAAAAATCATTAAATAAGCGAATCAAAGCAAAATAAAATATAATGATCAAATATCAGAAAACACTAAAGCCCAATATTTAGTATAAAATAAGGACATTAAATCAATCTACCTGTACATTTGGGATTTAAAAGTCGTGGAAACATTTTATGAAATAATTCAGGAATCTAAATTTGAAAAGATAAACAAAATGGATGAATTTCTAAATAAATATAAATGCACAAATTAGTTCAAAACTGTAAAACTTAAAAACAGACCAATAGCGGAAGTTGCATAAGTAAGCAAATGTTTACTCACCCACAAAACCACATTTCACTAACACTTCACAGAAGAAAAACCCCTTAATAATTATCTTGCACCAACTTTTGCAGAGAATATGAGATATCTACTAGATTTATTTCTGCAGTTTATGTAATCTTCATAACAAAATTGGAGAGGGATTTTATAGGAAAAAAAATCACATAGACTAGTCTCACTTTATTAATATAAATGCAAATGATGTTTTAACTTAGCAAATTAAACCCAGCACTTATCCAACATAAATCACAATCCCTAAATTTCTCCATAGAATTTTAAAATGCATTATCAAGCTATGTAATAATGAAATTTACCATATTAATAGAATAAGAGAGAAAAATGAACATAGTTGTCTTGGAGGCAGAGAAAAAATTTTGCAAGGTCGTAAATTTAGTGGGTGTCTAAGCTAGTGTACATGCTTTTAAATCAGATTTGCTTGGCTTTGCTTCAGGTACACCATGGGAGTTAAGATGAAAAGATCCAAATCCTACCATTTTTATGATGTCATGTACTATGTCGCATTTGTTCAAAATGCACTAATTCATATGAATCCCCAGGTTCTCTACACTGTTCTCTTAATCATCTAGCTTGATCTCGCTTTCTATCTCTACCATGTAGGACATAATCTTCTGCCTTACTCTGACCTCTGCTATAATTGACCTGCCAGAACTATAAGCCTATACACAGATTTGGTATCCAATAGTTCATGTACTAAAACAATTTCAGAAATATATCTAGGAGGTACTACAACATCCAACTACAATATATGTTATAATTTTGGTAATTTATAGGAATACTTTCACCAAAATGGATTAAAACTAATTCTTAACTGACCACAGTCTAAATTATCCACACCGTAAGTATAATCAAGTGTTTCTTATTTCAAATTAAATTAAGTAACTGTGTACTTACTATGTAGGTTTTGATATGAATTAAAATTTATGTACAAATATATCTGACTTCCTTAGAAGTAGTTTAGTACAGATTCTGTTGGAAATTTATATTTTAGAATTAATAATCACCTATTTCAGCATAAAATTAAAAACAATATTTTATGTGGAAACAAACTAACAAATTGGAATAACAAATAGGATCCTTATTTCTCTCACTGAATTTCCTGCTATGGAAATATACCCAGAATCAAGAAACACAGTATTTTATGTAGCTGAATTAGCAGAGAGAGGATTCAACAGTGCTGAAAGCCATAATTTGTAATAGCATACTAAAGAATATTCATCAACCACAGATGGAGCTCAAATTATCTGCGGAACAAAACTGGAAATACCTGTAACTTAGAGGTAGTTCAGAAAGTCATAAAGGCAGTTGGCAGCTTCTTCACCAAATGTTCCTTCTGGAACTCCTGTTGACTCTCTTCAAAGATAACACCGCTCTATTGCCAGATTTGGCATGCTGATTTGTACTGAGCTAAAAACTCCTGAGGTATTTTCCTGCACAGACAGGAGTTTAGAAGTGACCAAACATTTTCTGGAACAATTTAGTTTTTGCTTACACTGCCTTTAAATGCTCCAATGCAGATTTTTTTTTCTATAAGGGCTAAAGATAAGAAGGTATCTGTAAATTTTTTTGTTATTTTTTATATTTATTTGTTTTTGGGAATTATTTTTTCTTTTGGAAAATATATGAAAATCCATTTGCAGTTTTAGATTTAAAAAATAATATGTACCTTACAAATTATTTTTAAATATTCATAAGTATCACATTATCATTTGCAAAATTAATGTTTAAAATGATGAGAAGCACCTTGCTAAACAAAGTTCTAGACAGGAGAAAAGGGTAAAAATGTTGAATTGGATATTAATTATTTTCCCAGTTTGTAATTACAACATTATGGATTATGTACTCATCGCAAATCCTTTAGGAGAAATTGTGGGAAGTTTCAAACAGATTAACGTTAATATATGAAGAATATATGAGCCAATTAATAAATATATGAAATGTGGAGAAATGTACTCAGAGAGTAAATGCACAAAATAGGAACAAAAAGAGATCACGTATCCTTAGGCTCTCTTTACATTTCTTTAGGGAGAGTTTGTCTCCAGGGGAGAGCACTGAAAAGTAAACATCATCTGGGGTGTTGTTAGGAATGTGAATTTTCAGAATTCGTTCCACACCTACCAAATCCTGTGGCCCTGCAATCTAAGTGTGCAACCCTATAACCTATTTTAAGAATTTCTATAGGAGATAATGATGCATATTAAAGTTTGATAACACTGCCCTAAGATTTTTTTTTCTTTTTTTGCGATGGAGTCTCCCAGGCTGGAGTGCAATGGTGCCATCTTGGCTCATTGCAACCTCCACCTCCTGAGTTCAAATGACTCTCCTGCCTCAGGCCTTCAAGTAACTGAGATTACAGGCACACGCCACCAGGCCCAGGTAATTTTGGTATTTTTTTTTTACTAGAGATGGTATTTCACCATGTTGGTTAGGCTGGTCTTGAACTCTGGACCTCAGGTGATACACCCGCCTCAACCTCCCAAAGTGCTGGGATTACAGCCATGAGCCACTGCACCTGACCTACTCTAAGATCTTAGTTTGTGATTCTACTAAATAAACCTAGTCCATTCATTCTTCCATACTTCTAGATTGTTCTGTTCCTTATGATAATTCCACACACACTTACACCTTCTCTCCCATTCTTTTTTAAATTATTTCTTATTTTACTGAGAAAAGAGAAGTTTCCAGAACAGAATTTTCACTTGATGACCCCACTGCGTTTGACAGCTTACTCATATCTGCCTAGTCACTCTGCTGTCTTTCCTGTAGCTGAGAGAAACTAAATGAACTCCTAGTTAAGATCAGTGACCACTCGTGCATTTGGTCCTGTCAGCTCTCACCTGATTAGGGACAGGACTCCAAAAACTACTCCCACACTTTTTTTTTTTCATTTTTTGAGACAGAGTCTCGTTCCATGACCAAGCTGGAGTGCAGTGGTGCAATCCCATCTCACTGCAATTTCCATTTTCCAGTTTCAAGCAATTCTCCTGCCTCAGCCTCCCGAGTAGCTGGGACTACAGGCAGGCACCACCATGCCTCCGGCTAATTTTTTGTACTTTTAGTAGAGATGGGGTTTCACCATGTTGGCCAGGATGGTCTTGATCTCTTGACCTCGTGATTCGCCCACCTTGGCCTCCCAAAGTGCTGGGATTACAGGCATGAGCCACCACACCCGGCCTCCCTGACTCATATCACCATTTTGTTTCCTCTTCACTGGAATGTTTTTCATCAGCATGTTACCATCTTATAATTACTTTCATTTAAAAATATTCTTTGAAGTCCACATAATCTGACCTTCACATCTAAAATCTTTACTCTCATCTCTCTCACTTCCTTTGCTGCAGTCACACTGGCTTCTTTGCAGGTCTCTAGGCATACCAGGCACACTCCAGACAAATGGTCTCTGCCCTTACTATTTTCTCTGTCCAGAATTTTCTTTCCTCAGGTAATTGCTTGGCTAACTTTCTCATCTTTGTTAAGTCTAAACCTTAGTCTCACTGTGTCAGTGAGACCCACCTGATGAGTCTACCTAATATGGTACCATCACACTGATGCTGGTACTCCTGTGTCCTCTAACTTACATGTGTTTTCACTCATTCTACAGCATTTTGCCTGATCCAAAACTATGTTCTTTACTTGTTTACTCATCTTTTGTTCCTCAGATAAAATATAAGGCCTAAAATGGCAAATATGTTTTGTTTACTTATTCATCCCATCTCTAGTATAAGAGTTTAAGAGTAATCTCTTACATGATTAAGAGCTATTCATTGAATCCATTAATGAAAAGATATAAAAATACACTAATATCAGGTTCCTTTTTTTTTTTTTTTTGAGATGGAGTTTCACTCTTCTTGCCCAGGCTGGAGTGCAGTGGCACAATCTTGGCTCACTACAGCTTCGACTCCTGGGTTTAAGAGATTCTCCTGCCTCAGCCTCCCAAGTAGCTGGGATTACAGGTGCCTGCCACCAAGCCCAGCTAATTTTTTGTATTTTTAGTAGAGACAAGGTTTCACCATGTTGGCCAGGCTTGCCTTGAACTCCTGACCTCAGGTGATCCACCTGCCTCGGCCTCCCAAAGTGCTGGGATTAAGGCATGAGCCACCACACCCTCCCCTCAAGGTTCTTTTTAACACTCACCATTAACTGAAAAAGAAGACATTACAGAATTTGAGTTGAAATACATGTTTGAGGAATAAGAATTTTCTATCCAGTAATGTTCAGGCACAGAGGTGATGGTGACTTCCTGCTTTTACTATGCTTTGTGGTGATTCACCCCCATGCCTTGTCGGACCATCTCAAGCCTGCCATTACCTTTGTGATGATTTCCAGAACTCTACAGGAAAGGGGATTCTTAGAAATGTAGTTCTAACTTCCCTACATGAGCATAATACAAAACATTTACAGTCCATTACTTAAGTATTCATATTAAATAACCTGTCTTAGCTATTCTAAACTTCTAAACACAGACACTATTTAAATCATGCTTCCACAATGCAATTATTTCATAATGCAATTATTACTTGTCTAAACTTAAACATGCTAACTATCTCCCCAAAGTAATATTCAAAGTCTCATGTATCATTTGTTTATCCCTGGTGGATTATAGAGTCTACTTCTATTGTAACAGAATCTTTAATATCCTTAAATCCTGATGTGGTGATGTTAACCACTATAAAAACATTTTGTCCAGGCACGGTGGCTCACTCCTGTAATCCCAGCACTTTCGAAGGCCGAGGCAGGTAGATCACCTGAGGTCAGCAGTTCGAGGCCAGCCTGGCCAACATGGTGAAACCCTATCTTTTAAAAAAATATACAAATTAGTCAGATGTGGTGGTGGGCACCTGTAATACCAGCTACTCAGAAGGTTGAGACAGGAGAATCACTTAAACCTGGGAGGCAGAGGTTGCAGTGAGCTGTGGTCATGTCACTGCACTCCAGCCTGGGTGACAGAGGGAGACTCATCTCCAAAAAAAAGGAAAAAAAAATTTTTTAAATTTCAGCACATGGGGGAGTGAGAGTGGGACAAGAAAATAATTAGGTAACATACACACAGCTTTTGAAATATAAAAATCAAGGAGAATCTTATAACTATTATATTTCTGTTTTTTCAACTTGTCATACTTTGTAGATATTGTTTTTATTTGCTTCTTCCTCTATCCATTCCATAGTCCCTTTATCCCAGCACAAAACTTGCCTGTCCATGTTTCTTGCCTTGCAGTGTCCAGAAATTTATTCTGCAGAACGTGGGTCATAGCAGTCCTGCCTGCTCTGGGTTGTTAGAGTTTTTCGTTAATTTTTATCACAAGACATGGAGACCTGAAAGGCTTCTCATGGGTTATTCTTGATTCTACACATTTAATTCCATACTCGTATTGTGAAGTAACAACCTGATATCTTTTTGAAAAGGAGAATTTGCTTTAGTCAGTTCTGAATATTATAACAAAATGCTACAGACTGGGTGGATTAACCAATATTTATTTATCACAGTTCTGGAAGCTGGGAAGTCCAAGATCAAGGACATGTGTTTCTTCTTATGAGGAATTAACCCCATTTATGAGGGCTCTGCCCCCATGATCTAATTATTTCCCAATGTCCTGCCTCCTAATATCATGGCACTGAGAATTAGAACTTTAAAATATAAATTCCGGGAGAAATACAACCATTCGGCCTGTAGCAAAACTTATTACCCTATTTCCATAGAGTAACTCACTTCTCTGCCTCTTCATTTACCAGAGTGAAGAGCTCAGAGGCAGTATGGCAGTTTCTGCTTCCTGTTTAAAGAAACCATTGCTATGTTCCCTTATGGAAGCCTATCCTGCATTGAAACTAGGATAAGGAATTTTTTTTAATTGCCATCCAATTGTATGGGGTAATGAATAATGGGCAAATGAACATGATTTATGAGATAAAGAGTGCCATGTATTGCTTGTGAATTTAGAGCTCATGTATATGCTGAATTATTTTATCCTCGCCCTGTTAGACATTGTCACAGCCTTGCACTATGTGTGAGTTTCCAAAAGACCATTCACTATTTTTTTCCATGTTTATTGAGGTGTAATTCCCAAACAAAATTGTATAAATTTAAGGTATACAATATGAAGAGTTGACACGTTTATATTATAAAATAATTACCACAATAAAAAGGTAACACATCTATTACCTCTCTTAATTAATATTTATGTGAGTATGCGATGAGAATATTTAAGATTTTTGATAAGGTACTAATCTCCACAATATGTAAGAAACTCATATAATTCAATAGCAGAAAACAATCTACATTAAAATGGTTGAAAAGCTTGAATATACATTTTTTGGGGATGTAGGAATAGACATTTTTACAAAGAAGACATACATAATGGCAAACCATGAGAAGATGTTCACTGTCACTAATTATCAGGGAAATGCCAATCACCTCACAACCGTTATGATGGCAATTATAGTAAGATGGGAGATAAATGGTGGCAAGGGTGTGGAGAAAAGGGAATCCTTTACATCTAGAAATGTAAATAAGCACAACTATCGTGGAAACAGTATAGAAGACCCTCAAAAAATTCTAAAGAAACTACCATAAGACACAAAAATCCTACTTCTTTGTATGTATCCAAATAAAACAAAATCATTAGCTCAAAGAGCTAACTGCAGTGCCATGTTCTTTGCAGCATTAATCACAGTGGTCAAGAAATGGAAACAAGCTAAGTGTCTATAGAAGGATAAATGGATGAAGAAATTGTGAGATACACATATTATAATTTTATATATTTTATTTAATATATATATATAATCTTACTTATATGTAAAATGTCTAAAAATGTCAAACTCATAGAAACGGAGAATAGAATGGTGATTTCCAGGAGATGGGGGTTGGAGGAAATGGGAAAATGTTGGTCTAAAGGTACAAAGTTTCGGTTATAAGATTAATAATTTCAGGGAATTTAATGCACAGCTTGGTAACTATAGTTAACATTAAGACCATTCACTATTCTACTAAGACAGCTATTATTAGTGTGAGGCTCAATGTGGTAAGACCAGTCAATTCCATAAACATGCGATCTTTGCTTAACTTCATCTCATATAAAACGATTTACTAGGCCAGAAGCAATGCAATGTAGAATACACACTAGTCATTCTGTAACTACATAATCCATGTACAGAGTAAGTGAAAACTATGTCTTCCAAGATGGTAGTAGTACTCAAGCTAAGCAAACTGCTACATGTAGCTAGATGAATTTCTCCAATATGAATGCCATATTGGAGACTGTGTGTACCAGTTGAGTGTTCACCCAGCGAGGGCCAACCTGCTGTTGGCAAGTCAGACACTCAGCAATAGGTGAACCCATGCATAACTTAATCTCTGCTGTCACAGCCACTTTGCTCATGCACCACTTGTGAAAGGACAGAGTGGTTGGGAAAAGGTGGAATTATGTCTAGAGAACAGAGCATTTTATCCACCTAATGACTAATAGGTTTTTCCTAGGTTAACATTTATGTTGGGCACATATATCTTCACATTCTGTGTCAACTTAAGGAAGTTCATCCATAGATTTATTCAGTAAAAATTTTGACCTAAAATTTCTTAGCCATATCCTTTCCAAGTTACCTATTATCTAGCCAGTTTGTTACTGCTCATGAATCAACATAGATCTATGTATCAATCAATTTCTCCTTCCATTAAAAAAATGAATTACTTGGTGCCCTGCTCAAAGCTCTGCCCACTAGGAAGAGCTTTCTTCACTCTTGTGTTTCATAGGTACTCCTGCATGGAGTACCTATGCAGCACAATGCAACTAGCAACTTCAGACTGTACCAGGATATCTTCCAAACCGTATGTAGAAACTTAACCAAGGTAGCAGGCCCCTTATTCTTTGGTGAGATTTATTTCCTGTTCTCTTGAACCCTTATTACAAATTCTAACATGATTGCTATTTACCTTTGACTTGGTCTAGTCAGCAAATTGTTGATGAGTCGTGGAAAGTACATGTAGGATAGTTTGAGTTGGAGATTTGATATAATTCTGCAATTAAGCAATGAAGATATGTACTTGACTATCTAGCTTAAAATCAACTTCTTCTGATGATTTTTATTACCAGGTATGTGGTAGGGGTTGCGGGGGGGAGAGGGGGAGAAATGGGGAATTCACTGCATCAAGAGCTGGATTTTAGGTGCAAAATAATGTATTGATTTTCTTTAGCTATAAAGTCAACTTTGGAATAGCTGCTGAAGTTAAAGTCCTCATGTGATTACATTTGTGATAATCTACTCTTGTTTTCCATAATCCATCTGTCTTCTGCAGCAACCAAATTGACAAGTTAAATGGGATGTGGTAGAAATCACCAACCTTTTTATTTCACATTCTTAATGGTGGCAATTATCTCTGCAGTTCCTCCAGAAATGTCTCATTAAAGAGACCAATTGTCTTCCACTTGGCCTTTTGACTAGAATAATCTTCACACCATGGGTCAGGGAAGTAATATGGAGATTATTTCAGAAGCTATGTCTGTCCTGGGTCAGTAAATAACGAAAAATGTTTCATGACACATTAGGTCCACTGAGAGATGAACCTGAGCCAATTCTGTTTTATCAACTATGCTTTATAAGCCTCTGCATTACCTGGTGGACTGATGGCATTCCGGGTTTCTAGGAATTAGTGACAGTTGACAGCCAGTATCTAGTAGTCAAGGGACCCAGTGGGAGGTAATTATATCATGGGGGCTGGTCTTTCTAGTGCTGTTCTCATGATGGTGAATAAGTCTCATGAGACCTGATGGTTCTATAAGAAGGCGTTTCCCTACACAAGCTCTCTCTTTTCCTGCTGCCATCCAGGTAGGATGTGACTTGCTCCTCCTTGCCTTCTGCCATGATTATGAGGCCTCTTCAGCTTCATGGAACTGTAAGTCCATTAAAACTCTTTTGCAAATTGCCCAGTCTCAAGTATGTCTTTATAAGCATTGTGAAAATGGACTCTACATCACTCTACAGAGAATAACCACCAAAGAGCTGTTCAACAATGAGTGGCTCCCTCACAAATGTATTCTCACAGCCAGAGTAAAGAAAAGGTCTGCTGGATGCTCTCATATGACAGGACATGAAATGAGTGAGCAGTTTTCACATAAAAAATCTGCTCTAGCTTTTCAACCTTCCTAAACCTTTGTATTCCTTCTTTTACCATATAGCAAAGAAATTCATTGCAGGTCACCTTCGAATTTGTGCTTCATGCCACAATCCATGCAGGAGTGCCAACTTAAAAGATTGTCTCTACCAACTACTATAGATTACACAGATATACAGAATCCAGAATATGTGCCAACAAATATGACTTGATCCCACATTATTTTATTTCACTCTTATTCACCCTTGGGAAGTATTGATATAAGTTGGAAAAATCTTATATTCGTCTTGTCCTCCTCACAGGATACAATTTATAACTTACTACTCAAGGCTGTCATATTTAAGTCTGCTTTAGTTCTAGAAACATAAGAGGTGTTGAATATCATCCTTAAGAAAAATCAGCAGTTCCCTGATGAAGATTGGTTCTTTTTTTTTTTTAAGACGAGGTTTCACCATGTTGGTCAGGCTGGTCTTGAACTCCTGACCTCAGGTGATCCACCCTCCTTGGCCTCCAAAGTACTTGGATTACAGGCGTGAGCCACCATGCCGAGCCGATGATTGGTTCTTAAACAAAAGGAAACTATATCCCTCAGGGGACAAAAGAGTGCTTCTATTGGCAGAGGAAGCTCAGCAGAATCTATAAAATCAAGATTGCCATTTATGTAAAAATTCAGACATATTTCTCCATCCCTCTCTTTGGTGTTCCACTTCTACCTAATCAATGCCTTAATTTTAACCTAAGTGACCTGTGGGACTTTGAATTTATTTTGCATTATAATTCAATCATCCACAAGATTAGACTGCGGGTTTGGTTTTTATAACTTGGTTCTGTGCCTATGGGGAATAAGGGGTTATTTTAGAGTCATCACAAATTTTCTGATCAGTTTTTCAGACCTTTAGTTGTGAGTTTTAAGCTCTTTATCTCTTGTTTTTATCTCTTTTATAAGCACTGCAACACAACCAAAAGCAACCAACCAATTACATCATACTCTTTATTTTCACTAAAATATTACTAGCGGCTACTACTTTGTCTCTTAAGCCTTCCCGCCCATAGACATTTTATTACAAGAATCTAACTGAAGCATAGTAATTTAAGTGACTATTTGCCACAGATTGCCGAGGGCTACCAGCATCCTTTACCACGGACAACAGCATCACTAATGCCATTAATATCAATCATATCAGAAGATTTTTTAAGGAGATCCGTTCTGAAGGTGTATATATTGTAATTGCTTATAGGACTAGTCTCTGAATCAGTCAGCGATTAAGCAAAGAAGCAAAAAAGATATGAGTGATGCAGAGTTAGGGATAAAACACTGTCATCAGCTTTCCACAGTTGTAGAATCATTTGACAAATTGTATGAAAGCCTGTACCTGATGGAGGGTTTATAGTCACTGAAAAGTAAAATGTAGGTTAAAAAGATGGACATGAAGTAGGGGAGAGAAAAGACAGACTAGAATCCATGAAAACAACCTAGAATCCATGAATATACACCTTCAACTTGGATTATGAGGATGAACCTGAAAGAGAAGCTGGTACCTTTGTAGTCATGTGGCCTACTTGCATGGCTCATAATTGGCATGTACAAAGCAGAAGATCTGGAAGGAGCTAAGAACCTATGGCCTTAGTTCAGCTTCATGCCAACAAAGTGATCCAGCAGATAAGTGACAATGTACGTGAGATACAGTAGTGGCAGCTACTCTTCAGTCTTCTCAGTCCAATGGCTACTGCTGAAATTCTAACTTCCATATTGCTTTTATTGACAACCCTAATTCAGATCCATAAAGGGAAGTGATTTCTGGGAAATAATGTCCAACTGAGCTAAGCTGAGAGTGCAAATTCACCACAACCCACATCAGATATCACTGCAATTGTATGCATAATGTCCACACCCCTTATGATACAAGAATATCTTTAAAGGCAAAGACAATATCTTGTCTATTAGTTTATCTCTAGCATATACTCCAATGATTAACTCATAGACGATCATAAAGGTATCATATAAAAATGTATACAAAATCTTACAAAGTGAAAAGAGCTGGATATCAGGAAAAAGAAGAAAGGATTTCAGAATACAGTTGAAAAAAGCACATTGCAAAATAACTTTAATGACAAATAGTGGAATATAAAACCTGATATATGTCATAATTTAATAAAAATGTGATGTCTTTCAAAGACAGTTTGATTTAAACATTGCTACATTCATGAATGTGTTCTCTTAATCAAAATACATTAGAAGTTATATTATGTGATATTACCTAAGTCTTAGAGATTTGTTTTTATGTATTGTTGAAGGGGAATATGATTTATAACCCTTTTATAAATGCTCTGTCTAGGCTTTTGGCTTTGTTGATACACTCTAAAAGTTGTTAAATTCTTCATTTTCTTCTAGCCCTTATCGGATAGGTTATAGTTTAATTTCAAGTTCTAAATATAAATTTAAATGCATTTATATCTAAGGAATCAGAGGTACTACTGCTTTGAAAATATATGTGTGTGTATATTTCAGATTCCTCAATTAGCATAGTGATACAACAATAAGTAATATACTTTATATCAAAATTAGTTGTGCTTATAACCACATTACTAATATAAATCAACTTCTGTTGATGGTCCCTAAAATTTTTTCGTATAGAATTTGTCATGAGTTCTCAAAGACAGAGGTAAACTATTCTTCCTTTTAGGGCCCAAATTTGGACTCCTTTTAAAGCCAATTTTCAACTCCCAAATTCAGTATACAGTCATTCTCCAGTGGAAATCAACACTAAACCACTATACCGACCTCACAAAAGCACACAGTTCTTCACTTAGATCCTTCTAGCTCTCTTTCCTTGATTATACCAAAAAATATGATCTGGCTAAAACTTTCAAAGATGCTTTTATGAAAGCACAGCAGATTCTCTCTTGTGCTTGCCATTAGCTTATTTTCTCCAGACCCATTTCTTATGTTTCTCTTTTAAGTGACATTTCCCAGGTGCTCTTGCGCTCTGGCTTTCCTAAAGATTTGGCCAATGTAAGGCAACTGTGGAAGATTTGAGGGAAGAAAAGGAGGAGGAAGTGAAAATGAAAGGAATTAAGAGAAATCAGAGTTTTTCTAACAATTTCTCTATGCCTTCAGGGATAAATCTAGCAATGGCTTTATGTGCTTTCATTCTGTTTCATTGGCCTGACACTCATTTTGTGGGCCTGACTCCTGCAGCGGAAACATTGCTTTGATTAAAGTTCCATATAGAATGCTGTGGTTTCTTGTCTCCTCCCTTGTACCTCCTGCCTTAATTAAGTACAGTGGAATTTTTTGTTCCTAGTCTGCTGGGTTCCATTATTATCTGCTGCTATAACTCTCAGGATTTCCATCAACATGTTCAATGATTTCCTTGAATTAAAGTCCCTAGGCTTAAAAATTCCTAGAATAGTCTCTATAATCCTAAATAGACTCTCACTGATTTATACTCTTATCTGACAAAACTCAGAATATTTAATAGATTTTTCCAGCTAAGGACTGCTTCTTCATCATTTATATTTGAGCTCTATATCTTCTATGAACTGTTACTTGCTAACAGCAAGCACAATATAACAGAAATGAATACTACATTAAAGGCATACTTTAGTCCATGCCCAGTTGTACAAAATATCCATTTTCTAATGAGTGTCATCATTTGCAAAAGCAGAGTGTATATTACTAAGCAGAATACTCGTCTTAGTCATAAGCATCTGTTCCTGGGTTACTTACTTTATGTAGCTCTTCACAAAGGGTAGGCACTCTCTTTATATGGGCGTAATTAAGAGTCCACAGAAACGTGTTCTCGATTGAGATCACCACTAAAAGAAAATTACTCCTAACATTAAATCTCATTTCTACCCAAAAAGAAATACCTGGACAATTTTTATTAATGCAGTTTTTTACCTACCTTTAAACAAAGCAGCAAAGTAAAAACATCATGTTGTATGTCTAATGTTCAGCAAAATAGATAATAGCATTTGTAAATAAACATAAAAATACAGATATAGAGATAAATAGTTATGTCTCGACATATGTGTCATTTATTATAATAGCTTCAAAAATATTTTTAATTAGAAATTAAAAGATGAAGTGTGAAAATTTGCAAGTATTTGGATTACTAGTAAAACATCTTTAATTTTTATAGTAACTAATGCAAGTGTTTTCCTCTTATTACATGCCTGCTAAGAGTACTGTTGTAAATAATGATCTTGGAGATATTGTTGAAGCATCTTCTTACTCCTTTTACCTTACTATCTCCATGCTGTTTCTATACACAGCCCTGCTTCCTCATATTCCATAGATACCTTTCTCATTATCACTCAGTCTACTCAGTAGACTCACCCACTATTATACCTTAGCTGCATAACACCTTTAAATACATTAGCTTCAAAGGGCAATTTATATGTATACATATATATATATATATATATATATATATATATATGTATATAGATAGCCTTTATATATATATGTATACATATAGCCTTTATATATATATGTGTGTATATATATATATGTATATATATAGCCTTTATATATATATATATGTATATATATAGCCTTAATATATATGTATATATGTATGTATATATATAGCCTTAATATATATATGTATATATGTATGTATATATATATAGCCTTTGTATATATGTATGTATATATATAGCCTTTATATATATATATATATATATATATATATATATATATATATAAAATAGATATAATTGAAAGTTGCTTTTTATTTTTAGACCAAGGAAGAAAAATATTCCATTTTAAATAAAATTCTTGTTTCTAGAACATCATTAAGTCTTGGTAATTTTTTAATAAATGGGCTAAAATGTTAACTTATTTAATATATAAGGTACCATTAGTAAGTGTTGATACTATGTAGTCAGGGCCTTAAAGTAGCTTATGTTCTAATTCTGAGAGACAATTATAAGTAAATGAAAGAGCTATATTATTCCAGAATATAGCAAATGTAATGCAAAAAAATTCTATAAGATATGACAAAGAATAACTGAAGGTATGATGAAGAGGGCAGTGCACACAAGATGTCTCTGGATAGTGGCATCAGCAAAATGATAGAATGGGAAGTCTGAGCCCTTGATCCCCGGCAGAAACACTGATTTAACAATGATATATGGACACAACACTTTTATAAGAGCTGCAGAGTTCGCTCATGAGTTGCAGTACCCTAGACAACACAAAAATCAATAATAGCCACAATGAAATGGATAAGAAGAGCATTTTTCCTTTAGACATGTCAGCCCCACCCACAACCAGTACAGCTCAGGGCCAGGAGAAGTCATTTTAGCCACAACTTTTCTCTCAGGAGAATAGAGAAAGTGAAGCCTGCGTACAACTTTCTCAGACTCTCAGGCTAACAGGTCTGAGGGAGCTGTTTCTGTCAAGTCTCATCCAGAGTACTGAAGGAAGAAGTGTGGCTTGAACACCTAGGGTAGCTAAGAACAAAGAAAAGGGCACGTGACTAACCGAAGCTAGCACAGCTCAGGGAGAGTCAGAGAAGGTGTATAACCCTGAGACTTCTCGTTCTAAGAAAGAAGGCAATGGAGAATACACATTCATAGAATATGTTTGCAAGACTCCCAGACTCTCTAGCTGGTTAGATTAATAAAGGGATTTCCCTGTCAATTCTAATCCATATAGTCAGAGAAGTGGCTGTTTCTTCAAATTTGCAGACAGCAATGTAGAGCTACAAGGAACATGAAGGATTAGGGAAAATATGGTACAACCAAAGGTTCAAAATAAACCCACAGTAATCAGCCTTTAAGAAGAGAAGACACAAAAATAAATTTTCTTAGTTATAAATTCATCTGAGTGAATCAGCAGGAGAGTAGAATTAGAAATTCCAATCCTCATGCTCCCATCATAACACCAATTTTAACAACCATCTACTGACAGCAATGACTATGTAAACCTGGGAGGCCACGGGAGAGATTCCATCACTGAGTTGGAACAAAAATTCTAAGAATAGATGTATTGAAGTTGGTAAGAATAATAGTTTGACTTTATCTGCCTCATTTCATCACACAAGACAGCAAAGCTCAATGCCAAGGGCAATCTCCTAGGCCTGTGATTTTCCCCAGAGGGAAAACTTAGAGAAGGGTAAGTGTCTGCTTTGCCCTGTCTGCAGGATGTGGCCCAAGAGGGTCACTTTGGCCTCATCCAACACAGATCACAGAGGGGAAAAGTACAGCTGAAGAAGGGAGCTAGGAGCAGGGAAAGGGGCAGAAGTTTATGGCAATCACTATCAGGATCTTAAGAACTGGCCGCAGATTTTACTAAATAGCTCATAAATTGCTTCAAGAAGACTACCCATGAGCACTGTGAAACATCTAATCTTTGGATGACCCAACTGACTTAAAAATACTCCCAGAATTTTGCATAATTCCCCAAGATGGTAGGCATGAGCCTCTGAAAACAATGTGTTCAAACTTCTGACATAACACAACTGATATAATCCTGCAGAATTGGATAAAGACAAACAACTTTGAAAACATGGCATTGCCCGGGAGAAAAAAAAAGTCTCTCAGCACTTGTCCTGGCTTTGCAGGAATGAGAAAGGAAACAGAACGATTAGGCTTCTCTCCAGTGAAGAGGGAAAAAGGAAATGAAGCAGGCATATCCACAGAAAATGGCCCAAGAGACCCCAAAACCTCCAGCAAAACTGATTGATAAAAATCTGTTTCTTTTGGAGTCAGTCAGTAAAGACAAGAAGGGTGAACTTCTTTCTCAAATACAAAGACAGCTCTGCAAGGATTCAAAATCATGAAGAATCAAGGAGACATAACACCAACAAAGGAGCAAAATAAAGCTTTACTGACTGACACCTAATAAATGGAGAACTACAATTGCCTCACAACTAATTCAGAATAATTATCCTTAAGAAACTCTGTGAGCTACAAGAAAACACAGATAGAGAGCTCACGGAATCCGAAAAACAGCACATAAACAAAATTAGAATATCAACAAAAAGATATAAATCATAAATAAAGAATAAACAAGAAATCTGTAGCCAAGACAATAACTGAAATTTAAAAATTAATAAAAGCTTCAACAGAAGACTGAATCAAGCAGAAGAAAGAATTGGAACACTCAAGGGCACATTACTTAAATTATCCAATCAGAGGAAAAAGTAAAAAGAATGAAGAAAGACTATTTGCTTTATGGTACAGCATCAAGTGAGACAGTATCTATATTACAGAAGTTCCAGAAGGAGCAGAAGGAAAAAAAGGAGAAGAAAATATTATTTAAATAACTGATAACATAAAACTCCCCAGATCTAGGAAGGAAAATTAACATCCATATCCATGCTACTCGGAAAATCCCAAATAAGCTGAACACTTTGAGATCTGTGCTGAGACACATTAAAATCTAATTATCCAACATGAAAGTCAAATAGAGATTTGAAAGGAGCTGAAGAAAAGTGAAATATCACAGATGAAGGAAGCCGCAGAAAAATATCAGTATTCTGTCAGCAGAAATCTTGCAGGACAAGTAATAATGGGATGATGCATTCATAGTGCTGAAGAAAAAAGTCTGTAAGCCAAGATTACTTTACTTCACAAAGGTGACATTCAGAAATGAAGAAAGACAATATGTCCATCTTAATCAGAAAAAGATTGCTAAATAGAGGTCTTAGAGTTGAAACAAAAAAGACACTAAATAGAACATGAAAAAAATATATGTATAAAGTGTAAATGTAAAGGAAAGAATATAGTCAAATTTATAATACTCAGATACTGTAATAGTTGTGTGTAAGTCACATTTAACATCAATATGAAAGTTAAAAGATGAAAATACTAACAATAAGTATAGTTACAATAATTTTAATGTGTACACTTAATAAAAATATGTAAATAATGGCATTAATAGTTTAAAGTGTAGGGTGCAAGGACGTAAATGTGTAGAGTTTTTGTATGCTATCAAAGTTAAGTGTGACTTGCTTAAAATATGCATTTAAGTGTATATGTATAAAAGGAGTTTGTGAGGCTTCCAGTAATTGCAAAGAAAAAAATCCCATAATAGATACACAAACTATTATTAAAAGCAAAAGCATGACATTAAAAAAATTATCATGTCACTAAGGAAAATGGCAAGAGAAAAACAGGAAGAAAAGAACTACAAAACACAGACAACAATACCCAAAATGGCAAATAAAGTTCTTACCTATTAATAATAATTTTAAATGTAAATGGATTAAATAGTTCAATCAAAAGACAAAGTGTTGTTAAATTAAAAAAAAAACTAACTATGTGTTGCCTGTAAAAGACAGAGTTTACCCTTAGAGATTCACACAGTCTGAGAATGAAGGGATGGAAAAAGATATTTCATTCAAATGGAAACCAAGGATGACCATATAAATCTAAAACAAAATAGAATTTAAAAAAATTCTTAAAGAGATACAGATCATTATATAATGATAAAAGAGGGACATCATCAAGAGAATATAAATGTAAAATATATGAACTGAACATTAGCGCACCTAAATATATAAAGCAATTATTAACAGAACGTTTAAAGATGAATTAACACCAATACTTTCCAAATTCCTCCAAGAAATGGAAGTTTAGGGAGCATTTCCAAGCAAATTTTTTGAAGCCAGCATTATACTGAAACCATATTAGAGAAAACAAACAAATACTACAAGCTAATAGCACTGATGAACATAGATGCAAAAATTTTCAACAAAATACTAGGAAAACAAATTCAATAGTAAATGTAAAGGATCATAACTTGAGTTGGGTGCAGTGGCTGATGCCTTTAATCCTAGCATCTGCAGATGCTGAGACAGTCATCTGCTTTGCTGCTGCCAGTGCCAGCCAGGCAGGGTGGTTCCAACCAACAGCAGTTCCCCACACTGCAGCACAGAGGCTGAACCACTTCGTAGCCAGACTGCTTCTTTAAGCAGGATCACATTCACTCCTCCTTACTGGGCGGGACCTCCCAGTGGAAATCTCAGCATTCCCTGCCAGGAGTTTATGGAAAGTACATTGATAATCCTGAGAGGAGACCCTGAGAGGAGGGGTGGCTGTAATATAATGGCTAAGCTATCTTAGCCTTTTCTGCCTGCTGGTGTTGGAGAGTCAGGGCAGCCTAGATGATGAGCATTCCCCCCAGGGCAGCACACCCACCCTTCCAAGGGGCAAACAGTCTGCTTATTTATTTATTTATTTATTTATTTATTTATTTATTTATTGAGATGGAATCTCACTCTGTCACTCAGGCTAGAGTGCAGTGGCATGATTTCAGCTCACTGCAACCTCTTCCTCCCAGGTTCAAGAGATTCTCCTGCTTTAGCCTGCCAAGTAGCTGGGATTACAGGCACACACCACTACACTCATTAATTTTTGTACTTTTAGTAAAGATAAGGTTTCACCATGTTGGCTAGGCTGTTCTCAAATGCCTGACCTCAAGCAATTCACCCACCTTGGCCTCCCAAAGTGCTAGGATTACAGGTGTGAGCCACTGCACCCTGCCCCGTCTGCATATTTAAGTGGGTCGTTGACCCTACTTCTCCTGACTAAGTAAGACTTTCCAACAGGAATCTCCAGACACTTTATACAGGCGCTCTGCAGCCGTCATCAGGTCAGCGACCCTCTGGGACAGATCTCTCAGAGGAAGGAGCAGGCTACTGTCTTTGCTGGTCTGAAGCTTCCACTGGCGATACCTCCAGGGAAATGAGTGACCCAGGCAAATAGGGGCTGGAGTGGACCACAAGAAAACTGAAGCAGCCCTGCAGAAGAGGAATCTGACTTCCAGAAGAAAAATAAACAAAAAGCAGCAACATCAACAAAAAAGACCCCACGAGAAAAAAACCATCCAATCGTCAGCAGTCTCAAAGACAAAAGGTAGATAAATCCATAAAGTTAAGAAAGAATCAATGCAAAAATGCTGAAAACTCAAAAAGCCAAAGTTTCTCTTCCCCTTTAAAAGATCACAACATATCTCCAACAAGGGCACAGAAACGGACTGAGGCCGAGATAGATGAATTGACAGAAGTAGGCTTCCTAAGATGCGTAATAATGAACTTCCTTGAGCTAAAGGATTATGTTCTAACTCACTGAAAAGAAGCTAAGAACCATGATAAAACACAGGAGCTGTTAACCAGAGTAACCTGTTGAGAGAGGAAAAAAAATGATCTGATGGAGCTGGAAAACACGACACGAGAACTTCATAATGCAAACACAAGAATCAATAGCCAAATAAACCAAGTGGAAGAAAGGATATTAGAGCTTGAAGACTCTCTTGCTGAAATAAGGCAGACAAACAGGATTAGTGAAAAAATAATGAAAAGAAACAAAAACCCCTCCAAACTATGGGATTATGTTAAAAGACCAAACCTGCAACTGATAGGGTTACCTGAAAAAGATGGGGAGAAGGAAACCAAGTTGGAAAACACACTTCAGCATATTGTCCAGGAGGACTTTCCCAGCCTAGCAAGACAAGCCAACATTCAAATTCAGGAAATCGAGAGAGCCACAGTAAAACACTTCACAAGAAGATCAAACACAAGACAAATATTTTCCAAGGTTGATATGAAGGAAAAAATGTTAAGGACGGTCAGAGAGTAGGGCCCTATCACCTATAAAGGGAAGTCCATCAAATTAGCAGCAGAACTCTCAGTAGAAACTGTACAAGACAGAAGATACTGGGGGCAAATATTTAACATTCTTAAAGAAAATGATTTAATTTTCAATCTAGAATTTCGTATCTAGCCAAACTACACTTCATAAATGAAGGAGAAATAAAATAGTTTTTCAGACAAAAAAATGCTTGGGGAATTCTTCACCACAAAGCCTGCCTTGCAAGAGCTCTCAAAGGAAGCACTAAATATGGAAAGGAGAAACCATTACCAGCCACTACAAGAAAACACACTGAAGTACACAGACCAGTGTCACTATGAAGCAAATACATAAACAAGTTTGCAAAATAACCAACTAGCATCATGATGTCAGGATCAAATTCACACGTAACAATATTAAATGTAAATGGGCTAAATGTCCCAATTAAATGACACAGAGTGGCAAGCTGGATATAGTCAAAATACATTGACATCCTGTATTCAAGAGACCCATGTTTCATTCAAAGACCCACATAGACTCAAAATAAAAGGAGGGATGAAAATGTACAAAGCAACTGGAAAACAGAAAAAAAGCAGAGGTTGGAATCCTACTTCCTGATAAAATAGACTTTAAGGAAACAAAGATTTAAAAAGATAAAGAAGGACATTACAAATAGGTAAAGGTCAATTCAAGAAGAAAAGCTAACTATGCTAAATATATATGCACCCAATATAGGAGTGCCTAGGCTAGGAAAACAAGTTCTTAGAATCTACAAAGGGACTTCAGACTCCTATACAATAATAGTGGGAGACTTTTGTACTCCACTGGCAATGTTAGACAGATCATTGACACTGAAAATTAAGAAAGATATTAAAGACTTGAAGTCAACTCTGAATCAAGTGGACCTGACAGATATCTACACATCTTTCCACACCAAAACAATAGGATATACATTCTTCTCAGTGCCACATGACATTTACTCTAAACTTGATCACATAATTGGATGTAAATTATTCCCCAGCAGATGCAAAAGAACTGAAATCAACAAATAGTCTCTCTGACCACAGCACAATCAAATTAGAACTCAAGATTAAGAAACTAACTCAAAACCACACAACTACATAGAAAATGTGCAACCTCCTTCTGGGTAAATACAGAAATTAAGGTGGAGATAAAGAAGAAGTTCTTTGATACCAATGAAAACAGAGACAATATACCAGAATCTCTGAGATGCAGCTATAGCAGTATTAAAAGGAAAATTTATAGCACTTAATCCCTACAGCATAAAGCTAGAAAGATCTCAAATCAATATCCTAATATCTCAATTAAAATAGCTAGAGAGGCAAGAGCAGGCTAATCCAAAAACTAGCAGAAGACTAGATATAACTAAGAGAAGAACTGAAGGAGATGGAGACATGAAAAATCCTTTAAAAAGTCAATGAATCCAAGAGCTCATTTTATGAAAGAATTAACAAAATAGATAGACGGCTAGCTAGACTAATAAAGAAGAAAAGACAGAAGAATCAAATAGACATAATAAAGAATGATAAAGGGAATATCACCACTGGCCCCACAGAAATACAAACTACTATCAGAGTATATGATAAACAGCTCTGGGCAAATAAACTAGAAGAAATTAATAAATTCCTGGACACATCCAACCTCCCAAGACTGAATTAGGAAGAAGTTAAATCCCTGAATAGATCAATAAGGTGTTCTAAAATTGAGGCAGTTATTAATAGTCTACCAACCAACAAAAAGCCCTGGAACAGATGGATATACAGTTGAATTTTACCAGAAATGCAAAGGGAGGTAATATGATTTCTTCTGAGCTATTTCAAACAATTTTAATATAGTACTGGAAGTTCTAGCCAGAGCAATCAGGCAAGAAAAAGAAATAAAGGGTATTCAAATTGGAAAGGAGGAAGCCAAACTGTCTCTATTTGCAGATGACATGATAGTATATCTAGAAGACCCTATTGTCTCAGCCCAAA
>CM052650.1:145700257-145710654 GCA_028533165.1 Leontopithecus rosalia | reverse complement strand
CAGAAGGCAGCAAAACACACTGCCACGTGTGTACCTATGCAACTATCTTGCATGTTCTGCACATGTACCCCAAAACCTAAAATGCAATAAAAATTAAAAAAAAAAAAAAAAAGAAAATAAGGGACTCCTCCCTAACTTATTCTATGAGGCCAGCATCATACTGATATCAAAACCTGGCAGAGATACAACAAAAAAAGAAAACTTCAGACTAATCTCAGAGGAACATCAATGCATACATTCTCAATAAAATACTGGCAAACCAAGTTCAGCAGAACATCAAAAAGCTTATCCACCACTGTCAAGTTGGCTCCATTCCTTGGATTCAAAGCTGGTTCAACATATGCAAATCAATAAATGTAATTCATCACATAATCAGATCTAAAGACAAAAATCACATGATTCTCTTAATGGCCAAATAAAAGATCATAAAATTCAACAGACCTCATGTTAAAAATTCTCAATAAACTAGATATTGAAGAAACACACATCAAAATAATAAGAGCCATTTATGACAGACCCACAGCCAGTATCATACTGAATAGCCAAAAGCTGGAAACATTCCTTTAGAAAACAGGCACAAGGCAAGGACGGCTTCTCTCACCACTTCTATTCAACATAATATTGGAAGTTCTGGCCGTGGCAATCAGGGAAGAGAAAGAAATAAAGGGTATTAAAATAGGAAGAAAGAAAGTAAAAAATATTTGTTTGCATATGACATAATCTTATATCAAGAAAACTCCACCATCTCAGTCCAAAAGCTTCTAATGCTGATAGGCACCTTCAGCAAAGTCTCAGGATATAAAATCAATGTGCAAAAATCACAAGCATTTCTTTACACCAATAATAGACAAGCAGAGTGCTAAGTCAGGAATGAACTCTCATTCACAATTGCCACAAAGGAGATAAAATACCTGGGAATATAGCTAATAAGTGATGTGAATGACCTCTTCAAAGAGAACTACAACTCACTGCCCAGAGAAATATGAGACAACATAAACAAATGGAAAAACATTCCATCCTCATGGATGGAAAGAATCAACATCATGAAAGTGACCATATTGCCCAAAGTAATATGTAATCTATTCCTATTAAACTAGCATTGACGTTCTTCACAGAATTAGAAAAAAGTATTTTAAAATTCCTATGGGACTAAAAAAGAACTCTATAGTCAAGTCAATCATAAGAAAAAAGAACAAAGCTTGAGGCATCATGCTACCAGACCTCAAATTTTACTATAAAGCTACAATAACAAAACAGCATGGTACTTGTATAAAAACAGACACAAAGACTAATGGAACAGAATAGAGAACTCATAAATCTGTCAAAAACAAGCAATGGAGAAGGGATTTTCTATTTAATAAATGGTGCTGGAAAACTGGCTATTCATTTGCAGAAAATTGAAACTAGACCACCTCCTCAAACCTTATACAAAAGTTAACTCAAGATAAATTAAAGACTCAAATGTAAAACCCCAACTACAAAAACCCTAGAAGAAAATCTAGGCAATACCCCTCAGGACATAGGCACAGGCAAACTTTTCATGATGAAATCATCAAAAGCAACTGCAACAAGAGCAGAAATTGACAATTGGGATCTAATTAATCTACAGAGTCTCTGCACAGTAAAAGAAACTATCAACCTACAAAGTGGAAGAAACTTTTTGCAATCTATCTCTCCAACAGAGGTCAAATATCCAGAATCTACAAGGAAGTCAAACAAATACAAGAAAAAAACAACACCATTAAAAGTGGGCAAAAGACCTGAGCAGACATTTCTCAGAGAAGACACTTATACAGCCAACAATCATATGAAAACAAGCTCAGTATCACTGATGGTTAGAGAAACTCAAATCAAAACCAGAAGGAGAAATCTCAGGCCAATCAAAATGGCCTTTCTTAAAAAGACAGGAAAAAACAGATGCTGGTAAGTTTGCAGTGAAAAAGGAACACTTTTACACTGCTGATGGAAATGTTAATTAGTTTAACCAATGTAGAAGATAGTGTGGGTATGGCAATTCTTCAAAGATCTATAACCAGAAATACCAGTTTCTAGAACCAGCAATCCCATTACTGGGTATATTCTCAAAGGAATATAAATTATTCTATTACAAGAATGCATGCATGAATATTTATGCTGCAGCACTATTCACAATAGCAAAGACATGAAATCAACCCAAATGCCCATCCCAACAGGATGAATAAAGAAAATGTGGTATATATACACCATGGAATACTACACAGCCATAAAAAAGGAATGAGATCATGTCCTTTGCAGGGAAACGGATGAAGCTGGAAGCCATTATACTCAGCAAAGTAACACAGGACAGAAAACCAAACACTGCATGTTCTCACATATAAGTGGGAGCTGAACAATGAGGACAGATTAACATAGAGAGGGGCCATCACACACTAGGGCATGTCAGGTGTCAGGTGGGAGGATGAAGAACATTAATAAAAATAGCTAATAAATACTGGGCTTAAAACCAAGATGATAGGTTGATAGGTGCAGCAAACCACCATACACATATTTATCTATGTAACAAAACCGCATATCCTGCACTTGTACCCCAGAACTAAAAATAAAAATAAGAT
Source organism: Leontopithecus rosalia (assembly GCA_028533165.1). Taxonomy (NCBI): domain Eukaryota; kingdom Metazoa; phylum Chordata; class Mammalia; order Primates; family Cebidae; genus Leontopithecus; species Leontopithecus rosalia. Next base: position 145,708,063 of record CM052650.1, on the reverse strand, counting down.
AAAAATTATGAGTTCATCTGTAGAGTTTGATTCCTTTGCTGGTCAATTGGAAAAAAAATTACACAAATTTAAACTACTTGAAATAGTTTAGGCAGAATATTATTGAACCCTGACATGAAGAAAAAAACAGAAAAGATAGAAATAAAATGTTTTGCAAGGGTAACAATGAGTAAATTTGGTCTTTAAGTGAATATATTGACACTGTGATAAGGAAAATAGTTAAACTGAATATATTTTGGAGATTTCTAGTTACCTTTTCTGAACTAAAAATAGTACCGGTAACTGGAAACAGGGATTGGGAAATATAATAGTAGATAGGACACTAATTTTGATCACTTAAGTGTAGATAGTATTATTATGTTTTAATGTTATGTCCACACCCAAATCTCATCTCAAATTATAATCCCCTATTGTTGAGGGAGAGACGTGGTAGGAGGTGATTGGATCATGGGGGCACCCCATGCTGTTCTCATGATAGTGAGGGAGTTCTCACAAGACCTTATGGGTTTTTGAGTGGTAGTTTCCCTTGCTCTCTCTCTTCTTCATGTTGCCTCGTGAAGAAGGCAATTGCTTCTCCTTCAACTTCTTCTATGACTGTAAGTTTCCTTAGGCCTTCCCAGCCATGTGGAACTGTGAGTCAGTTAAGCCTCTTTCCTTTATAAATTACCCAGTCTTGGGTATTTCTTTATAGCAATGTGAAAACAGATGAACACAAGTACATGTAGGATTTATTCTGTTTATTAATGCAATGTCACCTGCTCTCACCATTCAGGAAACATCAGTAAAGTTTCAGTAGAGGAGCATGAAATTAAAACATTCATGCAAAATCTTCATGATTATTTTCCAGTTCCCAACTCAGTTATCTTTGACATTTCCTAAATCAGCTTTTGATGTATATCACAAACCATTATTATTGTCTCCAGGAAACAATCATCATGTGCTTTCTTTTTTAGTTTCATAACCCTATGTTAAAGTTCACTTCTCATTTATTCACTTATGGAGCTCCATTTTATTGTGAGAATGCTGTTGTACATACCAAGGGCACTGTTTCATGAAGTTTTCAATCCATTAGGTGCCCAAGAAGGGCCAGGTTAAAACTAGTGATAAAGTATCCTCCCCTCCTGAGCAGTGCTGTACTTTGTCACCTTAGGAGTAAACAGCTGTGATTGTTCTCATTAAAAAAAGTTCCTTCGACTTTTTTTTTCCTTTTCAGTCATTCACTAGAATGTCATTATCATTTCAAGATCAGAGGAGACATAGGTACTTCACCGTTTCTATTGCATCTATCACCCTCTGCCAACTCTCATTCATTACTTCCCTTTTGTCTGAAAGCAAAGCACATCTTTCCTTACATACTAAATATGCAGCACACAAGGGTTTGCCAGACTTTAACACTTCATGGTTTGGCAAAATTTAAAGCAAAACTTTTTCTCACTAACATAGAATAACTTTTTAATTTCTCAAATAAAAAGGTCATTTTAACCCCCACATTTTAAAGGATATAATCTCAGAATATAAACAATAAATTCTTTTAGTGTTAAAAAAATAAATTCACTAATGTGTCTGTATTTTTCTTATGTGTCTGTTAGATAAAAGCCTGTCAAACACCAACCCCAGTTCTTAGGAACTGTACTTGAGAATCTTTGCAATAGAAAATGGGAGAACCAACTGCCCAATACTTTCCAAAATAACCATGGTCAATTAGGACATCCCACTATCAAATATGAATATCAGTTATCTCACCCATAGGTCAAAAGGGAAAGTTTATTTCAATTACTCAATTATCACATCAGTTAGTTTAATTCATTCCTGCTTGAATTTGATTGCTTGTACTTCATGTCTCTGGAACATATGAATCTTCAAGACAAGCTTCCAACATTTTTCTGAAATGTGATATTTTACTAGGATTTAGAGTGCAAAATGAAAATAAATAAATTATGATATAATGCAAATTCACAACTTGCAATATATGTAGGTGTTCTCATATAAGCCTGAGGCAGGGGTGAGGTGGGAAAGAAGTTCTAGAGGATGCAAATTCACTCTTTGACAATAGTGTTTTTTGATGAAAACATCTGACAAACATTGCAGTTAATTCAAAATCAAAATCTATAATTAAAACTTTATATGGAAAACAGGGGCATATTAATCTTCCTACTATGGCAAATGCACCCCACAACATACAAAATGCACTTTTTAACTATAAAAGTATTTTTTACTTTAAATCACAATATTTTCTAAATATAATAAACAAATTGAGCTTAATCACAATAAATCAATCAAATTTAAGTATTTGATTTAATTATTAGAAAACTGAAATATTTTACATTTGATGACCTGATTTACAGGATGGAAAGATATCTTCAAAATTTGAAAGAAGAGTACTAGTGCACATATTTCTATAATAAATTGTCTAAATTTATATAAATAATTTAACACCCTCCTCACTGTGTTGTTATTTATAACCTGGTCTTATTTTAGACTGTTGGAAATAATTTATTTAGGAGGTTTAAATCTGTTCACTAAGTAAAGAACATCTCATCCGCCAAGATAAAAAAATTTCATTAGGTAATGTCCTACAACCATTGGACCGACAAACTGCCAGTGTAAGAGTTGAGGTTACAACAAAGGCCAAAACAGACAAATGGGACCTAATTAAACTCCAGATATTCTGTACAGCAAAAGAAACAATCATTAGAGTGAATTGGCAACCAACAGAATGGGAAAAAGATTTTGCAATCTACACATCTCACAAAGGGCTAATATCCAGAATCTACAAAACTAAAACAGATTTACAAGAAAAAAACAAACAAATGCATTCAAAAGTGGGTGAAGGATATGAACAGACACTTTTTCAAAGAAGACATATATGAGGCCAACAAGCATAAGAGAAAATGTTCATCATCACTGGTTGTTAGAGAAACACAAATCAAAACTACATTGAAATGCCATCTCGTACCATTTAAAATGGGGATCATTAAAATATCTGGAGACAGCAGATGCTAGAGAGGATGTTGAGAAATAGGAACACTGTTACACTGTTGGTGGGAGTGTAAATTAGTTCAACCATTATGGAAGACAGTGTAGCAATTCCTCAAGGATCTAGAAATAGAAATTCCATTTCACCTAGCAATCCCATCACTGGGTATATATCCAAAGGATTATAAATCATTCTATTACAAAGACACATGCACATGTATGTTCAATGAGGCACCGTTTATAATAGCAAAGACCTGAAACCAACCCAAATGCCCATTGATGATAGACTGGACAAGGAAAATGTGGCACATATACACCATGGAGTACTATACAGCCATAAAAATGATGAGTTTGTGTCCTTTGTAGAAACATGGATGAATATGGAAACCATCATTTTCAGCAAACTGACAAAAGAACAGAAAATCAAACACCACATGTTCTCACTCATAGGAGGGCATTGAACGATGAGAACACATGGACACAGGGAGGGAAACATCACATACTGGGGTCTGTTGGGGAGGAATAGGGGAGGGACAGCAGGGTGTAGGGAGTTGGGGAGGGATAACATGGGAAGAAATGCCAGATACAGATGATGGGGGGATGGAGGCAGCAAACCACATTACCATGTATGTACCTATGCAACAGTCCTGCATCTTTTGCATATGTACCCCAGAACCTGAAGTGCAACAATATATATATTCTTTATATATATAAAGAATTGAAGTTACCAAACAGACATGGTTTATGAGAGAAATTAATAGACCCTGGTAGTGGTTAGGGAAAAATCTGTGTATTGTAGTTAACTACCAAATAATGTAGTCCACTAACTCTTTCTCTAGGTATTGAAAAATTATTTATTAATGTTCTCAGTCAGAAAAAAACACTGCTCACACTTCACAAGTGCTTGTACTTTTTGTATACCACCAATTACAATTTCTAAATTTCTCAAAAATTCTTATTTGTATCCCCACTTTAGATCAGAATAATGCAACATCATTGTGCGAAATGAATTTACTAAATTAAAAGACCAGTATGAGGGATTAAAAAGAAGCATTTAAAGGTTTGGATCCTTATCCAGAGGTATTCAATACAATATATTCACCTTGTTTATTTTGTCTCAGAATACCAAAAGCATTGGCCTGCCAGTTAGTTACAAATATTTAGGTAGTGTAAGAAATATGTAGAGCATCATATAAGTAAATTGAAGATGTATTTTCAAAATACAAATGTTTTAAAAAATATATTGAAATTGACTGGACTCATATTTATACTACCAACAAAATGATATAATTGGGTAATGTTTTGGAAAACAAAGGGAAACCTTCTGGAAAGTATTCCTGACTTTTTTGCCTTCTTTACATTATAATGTGTCATATGATGGGTGAGAGAGGAATATATTAACACATTTTGCATCCATAGTGGTAGAATATTATATTATTCCCAGGATTTTTGGTATATGAACTTTGTTTAATTCTAGTTCGCATCCTGCACTGACAATGTCACAAGAATTTCTTCTGCTATGAAAGAAACAGACACACAAAAGCCTAAAATTATGTAGTTTCTACCCAATGTGATAAAATACAGTAAATTTCAATGTAGGATTTTCTTACATAAAATATATTCTATTGTGAATTTTGCAGGACATGATGAAAATAACTCTAGGTTGGTTGCTGGAAATTTAGCTTTTTATCCTATGTTATAAATTGTATTACCTTTGGAAAGTTTGGTATTGTACTTTTTTTCCCATTAAACATCTTTTAACAACTTTCCACACTTCATTTGGAATTAAAACTAGGACAGTGATTAGTACTTTTTTAGAGCTAAACAAAACTGTCAATTGAATGAAAAAAGAAATACATTATTTCATGTTAATGAATTTAATTATTTATCTGAACCTCAATGTTTATGTGTATCTTATGCAGTACTTCCTTAGATCATACAAATTATATTCATGTCTACACAAGGATAAGTATGCTAATAACTAAGATTAATTCAGATTTGCATGTGCTCATCTGTGTTTAAGAAATATACGAAAAGAAGTTCACATTTGGCAATGTCTTAAGCCCACTGAAACCTATCTTCTCCAGTGAGGACACCTAAACCTCTGTGTGAAATACAGAAAGCAGGTAGCTAAGAACTTGGACAACGTGATCAAAAGCACATTTGTGTAGAGGAAGTCAAAATGTAAATGAGTATTAAATATATTTATTCTCTCACCAGAATAAATATGTTATTATCATCATTGTTATTGTTTATCCTCTCCTGGCTTTATCCCAAGGGTAGAAACTATTTACAGAGAAGTGAAACTGTGGAGAGAATAAAACTACAATAGAAATCTCATTTTTGTCTTAGAGGAACCAAGATCCTCCATATATAATGTTTATAAAATAATTTCAGACAAAACTAGAACAAGATTTTTAATTTCATGTGTAAACCCATACATGTATTAGCCTAACAGCTAAGTTTACAGAGCATGAGACCAATCTAAACAACATAATGACAGCTTTCAAAGCTGAACTGTCATTGGAACCACCCACATCAGTCTCAGAGCAACCCCTAGATAATGATTGAGTGCAGCAGACCAAAACCAACTTAGCAAGATGTAGAACAGTAAAAGGAAGCCCATGTTAAATTAAGAAAATAATTCTTAGAATAAAACAGAAAGTATAATTAAAGAATCAAATGGGAAACTTGGATCTGAGTAACACAGAATGTGGGAGTGGGAATCAGTGGACAAGCATAGTCAAAAATGTAGATGATGTAAGACAAAGATAGTTCACCTAAGACCCACCAGTAGAAGTTTTTCAATTTGAAGAACAGAGGGGGAAAAAAGGTGATAAAGTGTCTACATATCATAAGGCACCCATAGAAAACTAGCAAAGAATCTAATATATGTATAATTGTACACATATATTAGAGGAGGAAATGAAAAGGGATGGACATACCAAAAATTTTGTGTGTGTGTCTATATATACATTTTTATACATATAAATATCCAAACACATACATACATACATTCACAAAATAATGGCTTAAAAATTATAAATATAGTAAAAGAACTATAATTTACAGATTTTCACAGCTCAGGATTCCAGGTAAGACCAAAGAAAGCTATACCTATATACATCATAATCAAACTGCTAAAAACCAAAGATTAAGAAAATCCTCTTGAAAGCAACAAGAAAAAATAAATTACAAATTACAGTAATTGCGAATTTCTCATTAGAAACCATTGTGGTTGGAAGACAGTGGAACATCTTTAAAGTGCTTAAATAAAAGAAATGTTAACCTTGAATTTTACATTCAGTGAAACTATCCTTTAGGTAGAAAATGGGAAAAAGGTATTCTGTGATAAAGAGATTTTATTTCTGAAAAAGGTTCTCTGATGGTGATGCTGATAGCAGTTCATCAAGATGATGGTAAATTATAGAGGGAATCTTGAATCATCAAGAATGAAGAGAGAGCAGCAGAAATAGTAAATATGAAGGTAAGTATAAAATACTTGTTTTTAATCCCTTGTATGTATGAATGTTTAAAGCAAAACTGTAAAAACGTCTGGTGGAGTTTTCAATGCATGTAGACTTATACTTACAATAACTGTAATACGAAAGTCAGTGGAAGAATAAAAAGAGCTGTATGTTTCAAGGTTTCAACACTGTGAGCTGGTGTGGTATTGACCCTTGTTAGACTGTCAAAGTTTATTTGTTTATATTGCAATTTCTAGAGCAGCCAGAAGAAAGTAGTCACCATGGCATACTAAAAATATATAGACACATAATCTAAAAGAAAACAGGAAAAGAAGTGCATAAAAACGGGGAGACAAAAGTTAAAGAAACAAAAAAATTGTAGGTCTTTATCTTAACCTACCAAATTTATATTAAATATTATTGTTTTAAAAACTAAATTTTAATGCCAAAAACAAATGGATAAAAAAGCAAGACTCTATAATATGTCCCCTAAAAAAGACACATTTAAGTATAAAGAGAATGATAAGTTGACAATAAACAGATGAAATATAATTCATCTTTTCTTTAATAGTGTCTGTGCAGAATAATAATTGTATTAGAAATACACCACTTATAATCAACTTTCCAAAAGTCCTCTCTTTTTTCCTTTCATATTGTAAGTTTGGCACATGTGAAACTCTGGAATAATACTTAAAATAAAATTAAAAGTGAGAGTCTCATGAGCCAGGGTAGATGTGGAGGTAGTAAGAGACAGAGATCTAAACTGTACCATTACTTGCCCACACAGCACCTTCACATGAAGGGGAGAGATACTCATTTTGTTTATTTCACGGTATTAAGCAGAACAGGATGATTTTCAAAAATTTATTTTTATGTCTATATTTAAGGGGTACAACATAATATTTTGATATACATAATGAAAGGATTGCTACAGTCCAGCAGATTAACATAACCATCACTTTCCTTAGTTACTTCTTTTTCTGCATATATGAGAGTAGCTAAAATTACTCTCCTAGCAAATTTTCAATATGCAATACCCGATTATTAACTGTAACAGTTCTTACTTTAGAACTATTTCTTCCTCTTTCCTTTCATTCGATCTCTAGATTTTTTTTTTTTAATTTTTATTGCATTTTAGGTTTTGGGGTACATGTGCAGAACATACAAGATAGTTGCATAGGTACACACGTGGCAGTGTGTTTTGCTGCCTTCTGCCCCCTCACCCATATTTGGCATTTCTCCCCATGCCATCCCTCCCCTGCTCCCCCCCGCGCTGTCCCTCCCCTATTTCCCCCAATAGACCTCAGTGTGTGGTGCTCCCCTCCCTATGTCCATGTGTTCCCATTGTTCATCACCCGCCTAT
>CM052650.1:145668540-145700157 GCA_028533165.1 Leontopithecus rosalia | reverse complement strand
ATTCATCTTACAAAACTTCAACTTTTTTCCTACATTGCCCTTTTTCTTCCACTCTCCACCCCAATAAGCAACATGGTCCTCTCTATTTCTACATATTCAGCTTCTTTAAAAAAAAAAAGATTCCACATATGTGAGATTATATGGCATTTTTCTTTCTGCGTCTGTCTTATTTCACTTAATATAAAGTCCTCCATATTTGTTAAAGCAAAAATTTTACATTTTGATAGATCTATGTAAAAACTTACATCCCAAAATAATCTTGTCAAAATTCTTAACTCAAACTGTGAAAATTAATATGATACTATGAAAAATTCAGGGAAAATTTGATCAATTAAGTATAAATGTTTAAATAATTTTCACAGTGCAGAAAATGATAGCATTGACCCAAATAAAATTAATGACTAACTGAGAAGTAGATTCAATTTAAAATTATAAAATGTTCTTACACAATAATTTCAGGTATGGTATTTAGTACTGGCAAATATAATTGAATACAAAAATCTGAATCTCCTGTATGCAAAAACCTACAGAATAACTTATTACATGAAATCACTGCTGTCAGGAACTTTATTAAAATATGAAAATCAATTACTAAAACTATTTGGAAGCAAATACAAGATATTTGTTTTCCAAGAGCAATATAGTAAAAAGTGTGATTAAGTAAGCCATGAAACCTACCATAAAGTTTTGTTCAAGGTTGGAATTTGAGGCTTATACAATTGATGAGAATTTATTGAAGACATAGGCTAAAGCTATGGACAAATGTATATCAGATTGAGAAAACGCAGCCAACCTTGAAAATGTACCCTTATGGAATGACAGGGTCAAAAGATGTGTTATAAATTTCTCAAATGTCATACTTGAACAAATGAACTGAGAAAATGATGTTAAGCTGACAATTTTCTTTGAAGTTGGTTGATTATACTTTAAGCATGGGTGAGAATGATTTGGTCATTTCAGTGGTAATTTTCCCCTATATTTTTAAAGATAAAGACTGAAATTGTTTTATCTGAAAATTAATTAACGACATTAAAAATTGATTAAAAAATTGCAAGAAGAGATGTGAAACTTTGTGTTTGGTTGTTATTATTTGACATGATACTTGTCCAAAAAAAAAAAAGATGTGTGAATGTGTGTCACTAGTAGGGCCAGCATACCTGTGGGAAATCATGAGTTCTACTTAGGCCAAAGTAAGTTTCAAGAAGATAGTTACATGTATTCATTTTGTGATATCAGTTCAAAATATCAGCTTTTAGATGGGGGAAGATCCTTAGAGATTGTTTAAGACCATATGAATGAAATATAACCTAGAGAAAAAAGGTGCAGAGAGAAAAAAAGCACTAAAAATTTTGAAAATTTAAAATTCGGGTGGGAGAAAAGTGAAGGAGAATGAAAGCCCCATGCGTGTAAAACCAGAGACAATCCATAAAGTTTTGGCAACACAGCAGTTAAATTAGAAATGTATGAAGAAGTATATGATGGCTTAATGTTATATTTTAATGTCTCTTTCTTTCAGATAAATTAAAATTATAAATAAGTGGTAATATATAGAAAAATATATCAGCAATGACAAAAGAAGACAGCTTGTCCAGAAAAAAAAAATAGGTGAAATAAAATCCTGCAGTGCTCTATAGGGCTGTGTTTAGAAACATTCTATACAGCTCCCAAATCTGATTTCCACAGAATGATTATCTAGGAATAAGTGAATGCACAATTTTTCCAAAAATCTTGTTAATATAGTTCTACTTTAAGAGTGTGTAATACTTAGAATTAAAAATAAACCACCAGAACAGCTAAAACTAAGAGGAAAAGAAACAAATACTTGAACAGTTAAGAGAAAGTTGAGAGGAAAAATTGCATTTGTTAACTCTAATATATAAAATTATTAAGATAACCACTAAAATATTCATGAGGGAGACTGTTACCCTAATGAACTCAATTTAACTTAGAAAATTACACAAAACAATCATCTAAGGCTCTGGTAATCTAGTCTCCAGAAAAGAGCATATAATAAGTGAAGCAATATTTATTCAAGCAGATCTATTAAATCTTATTGAAAATAGCCAGAGTTTATGGCATTTAAGCCAGAATCTGACTCGTGAGCCTTCTCTTAATGTGGGATTTTCTACTAGGGTGTGAATTTGGGACGCCAGTAATGCTTCACGATTGGTTTTTGCCCATTTTTGATTGGGTCTTTATTTTCAGGTACTTATCTGTGAGGTTTCCAGTCTGGTTAGGCCCACATGGGTTTGTTTTTACTATGTCAATAGGAAGAATGTGTAGTCCTTGAATTTGGGAACTGAGTCTTCCATAAGCAGTTCCCCAGGTCCTACTTTTAGTTGTTCTTCAGTGTTCCAGCATGTTTTGAGATGTTGATTATTATTCCTGTTCTTGTGGTCTGCCCAGATCATCAATTTCGGGTCTGATAACTAGAATAAAATTCAAAAGAACTAGGTCCCAGTGCTCGCTGTATGGTGTCGGCTTTTGTTACTGTGGGAAATTTGAGTCATCCATCAAATACAGGGTCTATCTCCTTGTCTATGAAATGAGTAGTTGGATGAACTGACCTCTGTTCAGCCTCCTCAATTTAAAATTCAAAGAATTCATCAATTAACTGTAGATTTTCATGGTAAATTTGTTGTGAAAAATTAATTTGTTAAAGTTGCTGCTAAATGTGAAACTGAGCTTTTACTTTAATAGTTTCACACAGATTTAATTCAGGCACTCTAGCTTGTGTAGTTTACTAATATTTTCTCTGAAATATTCCACTCTGTTCAATGAGTCAACATAGTTTTACTCTAACTTCATTTGCTAAAGGCAACAAATCATCCTAATTAGCATGGAAGTCAAGATGGTTGTATTCTTTTTACTATTTTTGTTTATAGCTTAGCTTTGAAACACTGGCATCTTTTATATGCTTTCATATTTCCACTCATTACGTATCTCTAACATGAGCAAAAATGTTATAAAGACTGATTTTTCATGCTAATGAGAAACTCTGATGAGTGAATCAGTATAAGGAATGTTGCCGATTTGACATCTAATTCAGTAATTCTAAATTTTCTTTTATTGAACAATGTAAAAAAGATGTGTTGCTTTTTAAGAGTCCCTGATGAATCTTTTTAAATTGCATTTGTTACTTTCTTCGTATCTTTGTTTTAATATAATTGTTTCAATACTAGGCAATGGCTTGTTATATGTTTTTGAATTTATATGAAAATATATGAACACTTACCCTCCTTAAGAGAAAACTGGCATGGTCATCACAAATGAAGAAGATATTCATGCAGGCATTAAAATTATTTCTCATATGCTGAAATAAAATATTTTCTGTTTTTATTATTGTTTACTAATATTTAATCACAACATAAAGTTAGGCAGCATATAAAACTGAAACTATATTTGCCACCAAACGTTTCTTTTTTTTTTTTTTTTTTTGAGACAGAGTTTCACTTCTTACCCAGGCTGGAGTGCAATGGCGCGATCTCGGCTCACCGCAACCTCCGCCTCCTGGGTTCAGGCAATTCTCCTGCCTCAGCCTCCCAAGTAGCTGGGATTACAGGGACGTGCCACCATGCCCAGCTAATTTTTTGTATCTTTAGTAGAGACGGGGTTTCACCATTTTGACCAAACGTTTCTAATAACATACACATCTACAATTCTTGAAATTGTAGATATAAGTAGAATTAATCAATTTTAACTCAGAGAAAACTATATCTGATGAGAACATCAATCTACATACATTTATGAATTTTTCCCTTTTAAGCCTAGAGATCAATTATTAAAGTTAAATTAAAATATTCACCAAAGACTTATCAAATTGAAAACTGAACACTTGAAACAATTCTTGGAATGGAATTTACATGTTTGATTTGGTTTCCTACTTCAGTGCACATTTAAACCACATTTTTGCATTTAAAAAATAAACATGGAAAGTACTGGCTTTTCAGTGAGAAAAGTAAACAACAGATAAAAGCTCTCAACTTTTTTTAAAGAAATTACATAATCTCATATTATATTGAGAATTATTTACTTGGGAAATTGTAAGATACATTGGAATATTTTGTTACAGTTTTTCAATCTTTGTAATGAATTCTACCCTGTAACTCTAACTCTTACAGTAATTTTTATCCTTCCATTCCCTGGAGTCCTCCTTTTTTATTATTAAGGGATACAATGATGTGAACACTAGCCTGACAGCTGATATCTAAGAAGGAACTCTGATTGGATAAAAGAAACTAATTCTAAGGGTCATGAGATGGGATAAATTAGTTCATTGTTACATGATCAGATGAGTCCTGAAATAACATACTCTTTAGACTCTTTAGAGAAACATACCAACTGGTTAACATTGAATTTCTTGGCTGATGTCATGAAACCTGAGACTGTCAGTAGTGATGACACCTGTGCTTTCTTGGCCTAAGCTCAGCTAGTTTGCCATAAAACACAACTATTGCTAAGGCAGAATCACAGCCATTCTGTTAAAATGTCAACATGGTTCTTCAAATTGGGAAAGCACATGCCTGTGAAATAATCCAAAAATCCTAAAATGATTTGACTGTGGTTTTAGACAATTATTGAAAATAATTTTTTAAAAGTTTTCATTATTGTTGTTTTTGTTATAGAGGCAAATTTCACAATCTTTGGTGATTTTGTTTCCAAAATGTTTCTTTTACTCAAAGTCATAGATAATATACTTTAAAATGATTTTGTAGTTTTCTTCACAGAATCTCTCTTCTCTTATTCATATCTGTTCTTTATCTTTTACCCTAAAATAATTGTCAAAAACTGACACTAGAATCAATTCCATTAATGGTTGCAATTCTCTAGTGTTTATAGGATTTTAATAGCTGATGAAAATATACCCTTTTTTCTAACAAAATTCTGAAACAAAGGAAAGTTAATCAGGAGTCAGGCAGATGGAGAGTAAAATGCTAGTGAGGATTTTTTGTTATTGTGTTTTGACAGAACTTTTTAAAACATGGCCTAGGTGTGTAGAAAAAATGGGTTTGCAAATACTAAACATTAGAGTTATAGACTTTGCAACCCAGAGACTAGCAGTACTAGACAACTGAAGGGCTGTCTCCAAACAGAAGGTTAACAGGTTTTATTGTTAAGTTTAATCTAAGTCAAGAGTGACCCAGATCACCTGTTCTCTGGGAACAGATCCACTATGACAGAGAATATAAGCCCTATTTGCTGTGGAATTTGTATCATCCTCACTTTAAGTCAGTACCAGAAAGAACAAAACGTCAAAAAGTTTTTTTTCATGGATCACTCTATTACTAAGTTAACTATTAATTTTTGGAATATGCCATGAGCAATAAAGGATAAGCATCCTCTCAAAAGGCCAATGTTTTTTGTTTTGTTAAGCCACCATTTTCAACCATTAAGACTGTGATGAAGACAGATGATTCAGTCTATGGAAACAGAGAAGGAAGAGATTAAAAATAAAGCACTACTATTTTACAAATGATTTTGGAAAACACAGGGGCCTAAAACGGATTATAATAGTGCATTAATTAAGTTGGTTGCATGATCATTCGGTACCCAAGGCTGAAATTGTATTTCCTCTTCTACTTCTCACTATGATTTTTTTTCTAGCTGTATTGTTTCATATAGTCTATTAAAAGCCCTTCAACAAGATCAGACTTTATAAACATACTCTAATACATTGCATCAAAAAGTGTTATTCTACTTTATTTGTATTAATTGCCCCTCATTACCAAATTATTATGGAGGAATTAAAGTGACAAATTAAATGATCTTGACAACTAAGCCCAAATGAACTTAAGTTAAAAATCAAACTACTCCCATACTTATTTGAAGTTAAAAAATAAAATCCAAACTGTAGTCTACCTGATTAATAAATTACTTATCATCTATAAAGGTTATCAATATTTGATTAGACATTTTATCCGTTTAGTCTAGCTACTACCTAAACCATCTCTAACTGATATGAATGTGTGTTATGAGGATGAACTACTTAGTGATTATAGCAAAGAATCAGGGATATTTGAATTAAGGAAGATAGATACAAGAAAATTGAATTTTAGTATTTTAGTCAATCAGTTTATATGACTTATCCAGAATCCATGTTCATGATATTTGAGAATGTGTGTTTGTGTGTGTGTGGGCTAGCACTCACAGAGTACATTCGAGCCACTTCTGCCTTCTATTAAAGTTTATAAGTTTACTCTGGAAACAGTTTTAGTTACTGGGCTTTAAATGAGGTATATTTCATTTTTCTCTATATATGTTCAAAATTCTTAAATTGCATTTCCATTTGAGCCCTGTGATTCTGGCACTCAAGTGTTGGGTAATCCCAATGTTTGTTTTAGCTTTAGAAATGTTCTCAGAGGTTTTCTGAACCGAATTATTGATTGATGCTTCTCAAGCTGTGCCCCAGAGTCTTAGAATCAACATCCCTGCCATGTGCTCTTGAAAACACCTTTTAATTCGGGTCTTGAAACTCAAAAGCCATGGTCATACATAATACAACTAGTCAATGCAAAGCCTAGTTAATGCTAGGGCATGCCGTAAAGATGAATCTTGGGCCTGTGAACAAGCTGCAGAAACCCAAAGTCATCTCCTACAGTATTCACTCTTGTCCCTGAATACAGTATGTTATAGCCCAGCTACCTCTGCCTACACAGACCTGGAGACCAGCAATTCTAGAAGCTCAACAGTGCTCTGTTGCTCAGGCAGAAGTCAGGTGTCTTGATGTTTAATATCGTCCTCATACAGATATGGCTAATAATAAAGGAGGACAGATAATATTTTACTTATTTTAATTTTTCCCCATGTATATAAAAAATACTCTATTCCAAACTCACCCTCACCTACAAGGATATGCTTGCTCAATTGAAGGTCAAGCTGCAGCAGCCTGAATCATAAGGCCCCAAGCCAGTTTTGTGACCTTCCTCCCATTCGACTCTATCTTGATGCAAATTTCTCTGTATACAAATGAATAGAGGCTTATGTAAAAAGAGCCAGAAGGTGTAGATAACTGCCAACATCAAAATCTCATGTGGTTCACTGGCTCAAAATCTAAAGCCTAAGACTGTAGCAGTTAGAAGCCCACCATGCAACCGTGAAAGCAGCCACATGGCACAGTACAGGTCAATGTGAACCCTACGGGCAAAACACCAGCCAGGAGTCCTCTTATAATGATAAAAAATCTTTATTTCCTTTTTCAGTTCCGTGATACAAATATTTAGTGTTCCTTTCGTGGCATCACTAGAGCCCCAATCATGCTGAAATTACTGGATTCATGCAATTGTCCCCTTAAGGTTCAAAGTTCTTTGATCAATACATAGTTACTAATAGTCCACCTCTAATTTAAACTTTTCTTCCTCAAACTTCAGAATATTCCCCAACTGAGAGTCTTACCCTATAAAACTTGATGCACTAGAGAACACAACTAAAGTGATGTCATAAAGTGAGATCAAAATAATAGCATATTTAGTACTATGAGATTAATTACAAGCTTGTAATGGTGAACTGCAGAATTAGGCAAACAAGTCTCCCAGGGACAGTCTTACTGAGAATCCCTGGGTATCTCTCAATTAGACAGAGGTTTGACATCTACGTCTTTTTTGTTTGGGAGCAAATCTGAAGACCCACGGGCAGAAAGCTTCACATAATGAAATAACTGAAGTTGTCTGTACTAAACTCAAAATAACACGATGATCATTCCATTTTTCAGGAGGAAGTTTTCGTGAGGAACGAGATGACAGAGAAAATGGAAATCCTTCTATGTGGCAGAAGATATCAGAAATTGAGAATGTTTCCTTTAATGGGATTAATGGAAAAATGTCGCAGGTCAGATTTTAAATAGGGACTGCAAGGTCCTCAATAGGAGATTTCATTTTACACAGCCTAGACTTCATGAAATCACTGTAACTCAAACAGAGAGCCACGTCAATTAAAGAAGAAAGTCCCAGGTAAAGACTTACATTCATGTGTTTAATTTTACAACATTATATTGTTGGGAGCTGGAGATCCAGGTGAACAATAAATGGTCTTTGATTTCTAGGAGCTCATGACAAAATAAATAATGAAAAGAGTTCATATATTCAGGCCATGAAACTACACAAATATTTTCCACACATTTTTCTTACCAAGAGGACATTGTTAAACCAGTAAATAGTACTATGAAATAAAAACAATGAGAGGGTTGAATTATCAGTAGTTCTTAACTCGGGCAGATTTTAAAGTTTAGAAATACTTATTTCTAAACTTCGTGGGGTTCTAAAGTGAGTTCTACTTTGTGAGGATTCTGAGATGAAGGAGGTAATTTTTAGCAGCTCATGACACTTATGAAGAAGAAATATACATAGGCAAAATTAAAATGTGCTGGGATATGTAACAAGCATGCATACAATCTAATGGAATCCCTAAGACAAGAATTCAAGTACATGAGTCCATGGTTAGTTGCTTTGCAAGAGGAAAGCTCATAATAATTAATAATAATACAAAAGGACATTGAAACATAGATAACACTCTTCATAGCTTTACTTGACTATTTTATATTTAACAAATGAAGTAATTGATTTAGCAATCAATAGTCAAGGAAAGCTACGAAGTCTGTTATGACACATATATATTGTATATAAATAGTTATAAATATATATATATATATAAAGTTATATATATATATATATATATATATATATAAAGTTATTTCATCCCAAAGGCATTTATAAACATTCCTAGCATCACAAAAATAATACCCAATTTTGGAGTCCCCAGGTAGTGACTGTATAGATGGGTTGTCTATCTAATTCTGTGGTTCAGAATTAGAGGCAGCTTTGGATCTCAGCCATCCCTTCTAAGCAAGCCAATATTAAAGATAAAACTAAACATAAAAATTTAGTACAGTGGTCCCCCAAATTTTTGGCACCAGAGACCAGTTTTGTGGAGGACTACTTTTCCACAGACTGGATGGGAGTAGAGTGGGGAATGAGGAGCAACCTAGATCCTGGCATGAGCAGTTCACAATAGGTTTCAGGCTTCTATGAGGCTCTAATGCTGCTGATGATTTGACAGGAGTCAGAGCTCAGGGAGTAATGCTGGCTTGCTTGCTGCTCACCTCCTGTTGTGGGATCTGGTTCCTAACAGTTCAGGTGCTCCAATCAGTCCCTGGCCTGGGTGTCGGGGATCACAGCTTTAAAACCCTAAATAACAAAACCAAATTTAAATAACTTTGGAAACTTTGTAGCATAATCAACATGAGAAAACATAATTTGATACAAAAGTTACCGTTTCATTTGTACATAGGTCCAGAAGAACTATCAGTACTAAAATCACCTGGTAATTATATGTTATATATTTGTTTGTCTATTCATGTATGCTTATTATTTTCTAATACATCATGTGTTCTTTGATAAAGACTTTTATAATTAATAATAACTCTTTTGGTAACTTTATATGACTGATTCAAAAAATAAACAAAATAACCCTTCTGACATATTAAACAAAATTTATTATATATCATATAACCATTTTTTACAGCATAGTAAACTAATTCTTTTTATGGTTAACAAGGGAAAAATCTATGTAACCTTTCGATAGAAGAATTAGGCTTTAAAAAGTACATTTTTTTCTGCATGGGAGAAAATCAGAGGCTATTTCAAGAAAAATTGCAAGATTAAAAAAAATGCTATCTGTGAATCTACAATCCTCCATCCTGGAAAGAACTTGACAGAATCCTTCTTTTTCACATCCATTGATTCTCACTTTTTTTTCCCGTAGCCAGGGCATCTCAGAGATACGGGAGAAATCAATATTGACATCAATCATTAAACAAATGCTTACTGAACATTACTTAAAGCAACCAGGGAGGGAGAAGCTCTAAAGAAATGGATACAAAATATAAATGGCAACCTGCTTTCTCCCAAGGTGCTGCAACCACATAATGTAGTTGAAAGAAGAGCTGCATGTAATTGACAGAAGGGGTAACACAGAGGTTGCCAAATGGTGTGCTTCTGTAATCCAGGCAGGTTACATAAAACCATGAAGCAGCTGGACGTCTGATAACAAGGAATAGTAGAAAATGTAATAAATTGAGAGTGTATGGTGATCCTAAATTATTAAATTTTATTTTCTAATCCTGGGTTTGCTGAGCAAACACATCTGGGGGCTTCTTTCAAGAAGTGGCAAAGTTTTCCAAATTACAAGGAAGCTCTATTCACTGATAAGTAGACATAGCAACACATATTCCATGGACAAGTAGAGTAGGCCTTCCAGGTTCTGCTTGAATGAGAGATTTAAGAGACTCTGATGAAGAGCTCATACAAAGAAAGTGATGGTCATGCTAATAAAAAAGGTTAATAAAACTGTCCAAGTTGTAGCCAAAAAGAAACAAATCTAAAGAGAACCTGATGTGCTGCTGTACATCCTTTGGACTTTCTCATCTCTGGTCTTAACACTGCTAAAACACCCCATCCATGCTCAAATGGAGCTTAATTTTTATATTACTCCTAAAATCCTGGTTGCAAAGACCTGGGGAATAAACAGATAGTAATTAAAACCATTGTAATCAGACTTTCAAAGGAAAAAAGCCTATATTTACTTAGAGAGATGAGAAACCTTTCTAGTATGTGGCTTTCTTTCGAGACTTTCCTCAGACCACAGAGAGGATTTAGGGGAACATTACTCCAGTGGGTTTTTGAATTAGTGAGTGTTAAGACATATTTTATCATTTCCATTCCACTGAGAGTAGAATGCATGAATAAAACATCCAATTCTAACCTATAATATATTGTGGAACATTTTAGTCATGCTAAAATGGTAAATTTCGTAAAGGATGTACAATTTCTATTGCTAATAGAACTGATGCTATAGACTGCACACCAATTTATATGTATATTTATACATATCTATATAGATAGATAGATAGATAATAGATAGATAGATAATAGATAGATAGATAGATAGATAGATAGATAGATAGATAGATAGACAGATAGATGATAGACAAATAATAGATAGATTTGAGTAGAGTATTTTCTTCTCTTTGACTTTGGTTTTGGAATGGCCTCTTGGAATGAAGATAGTACAATTTATTCCCAAAATGCTGTATAAATAAAAGGTCATTTTTGAGAAACTTAATGACAAACCTACCATCAAATACAGTACAATCATGATTTCAAATAGATCACAGTGTATTATTTATTTCTACAAACTTATAACTCTTTCTAAACTGTATTAGTTTTCTGTTGCTGCTATAACAAATGACAACGACTTTGATGTCTTAATACAAATTTGTTCTCACAGTTCTGGAAGTCAGAGGCAAGGTGCCATAGGGCTGCATTCCTTCTGGAGGCTAAAGGGGAGAAGCTGCTCCCTTGCCTTTTTCTGTGTCTAGAGGCTGCGGTCATTCCTTGTTTCAGGGCCCTTCCTCTACCTTTATGGTGCATCACTCTACCATCTGGTTCCACCTTCATATCTTGTCCCTGTGATTCTGATCCTCTCACCTTTCTCTTATGAGGACCCTTGACATTACATTGAGCCTACCCAAATAATCCAGGATAATTTCTCCATTTCAGGATCCTTTACTAAACTACATCTGCAAAGTGCCTGTTACCATATAAGTAAACTTACTCACAGGTTCTGGATAACAGAACATGGACATCTTTGCGGAGTCATAACTCAGCCCGCCACACTACTACTGTGAATACCAACCTTCATTTTTTGATTTTAGGGGTTTGCAAAATGGCAAGTTGGCAATTGTATTTGTTGAGTGAATGAAGTTTTCCACATCCCTTGGGGTACAGTGATTAGTATCAATACATGTGATAGAATCCAAATAAAAGAAAGCGTTGTCAGTAAGAATCTTCCTTTAGGAGACTCTGCTACATAAAAAAAAGATGGATGGAGCTCATATCACAACATCCCAATAAAGCTGGTACTTACTCCACTATAGTGAGAATGTAGGACACACTTTACATAGCTAGCCTCAGGACTATGATAAATATTAATAAATATATTGAAACAATGCAGCCAAAGGAAAAACCACATGACCAAATAATCTTTACTTTCCTTTACCTAGTTTCTTTATTACCTGTTTTATTATAAAGCCTCATAGTTATAAGAATATTAGAAGACAAAGCACAGTCTACTCATCCAAAAAACATTTCCACCAATATTATTTCCTCTGTTATTCTTAATATAAACATAATGATATTTATTTAAAGTGGCAAGTAGTAAAGTATAAAAGTAAAACCACTAAGGCTACTTACTTTCCGTTCACCCTTTTCCTTGTACCCAGAAAAAAAAAATCACTTTTAATTATTTCGTAGTATTTTATAAAACATTTTCTATGCATATATGCAGATATTTTGGTTTTTATAACAAAAATAGGCTAATACAATGCATTCTATTTTAGACTTTGCATTTTGTAACAGTCAAATGATCTTGAATAGGTTACCTCACAGTTACATTTAGGACTTCATTCCATTTATATAGAAATTTACTAGAATTCCATTTTGTGAATAAAAAATGATATACTTTATTTTTTGATTTGCTTATCTTTACAAATACTTTATTTGTGATTTTATCTGTACAACATTTTTACCAAGATGGCATATAATTATATTAAAATAATGAATTATACAATATATTTTAATTTGTACTTAATAAAAAATTAAACTTTGTGTGTTTGTGTTTGCTTTCAGAATAAAATCAGTGTAGGTATTAAACACAAATTTTAATACTTGATGAGCAGGAGATTCTGTGAGAAACAATTTTCTGGAAGCAGGCGAGGCTTCACAATTTTCACTGAAAATTGGCAGTGGATATGAGTCCCACTGTTGCTGGACTTCTCTGCCTGTTACAGAGGGATTGGGAAGACAGTGGTCAGTCCAGCACAGAAGCTAGGGATATAACGAGCACTTCAGATGGTGTTTTGTTTTTGGTCTCTCCTCTAAAAGGGAAGGGTAAGAGTTTGGGAGTTCACAATAAGGGCTTCGTAAAGGACAAGAACACTACATGATTGTGGTCTTCTCTCCTCCAAAAATGAGAAGAAAGTGTTCAAGAATCCTGCAAGCTGGGCTTTGGGTGGGCAAACCATATCAGGCTTGTGTATGAGAAGAGACATTGAATTACTTCTCAAGCTTAATAAGGCTTTATTTGGAAATGCCTCTATGCCTCCCAAACCTGAGTGCAAACCTGACATGCTTATCGGCACACCCTCTCTGGTTCCATTAATTTATCTCTCCCCTTCTACCTTGAACGCAATCACCTTACGGATTCAGGATGAGGCTGAAGTCAACCTGTTCCCAAGGGACCAGCAGTGCCACACACTTTCGGATTATTCTGGGCAATGTCATGGATGCCATGTACTTAAACAGTTACGCTCCTTTGGATGCAGACACCTAAGTACCTAGTCCCATGGAAGAAAGAGTGCTGGCATTGAGGAAGGCCCGATGTACCAATAAATGTACGATAGACATAAGGTGGCAGGTGAGGGAGCAGAAAGAACCCCTTGAACCCTGATGACTCCCCAGACAGTAGGAAATATACAGGGAAAGATAGGAATCTTGGGTTCCACGGCAAGGGGCGGGGGGAGAGAGAAAGAGAGAGAGAGAGAGAGAGATAGAGAGAGAGAGAGAGAGATTGAGAGAGAGAGAGAGAGAGAGAGAGAGAGAGAGAGAGAGAAGATGCATCCCCCAGCAATTCCTATCACAGCACATGACCTAGACTGCAACCTGCCCACCGCATTCCCAGAATCTCACATTCCCAGATGGGAGATCGCAGCAGTTAGCTGTGATATTAATCTGTGAAATACTAAATGTGCTAAAGGCGAGTTAACACTCAGGGATTCGAGTAAATGGGTGTTTAAGACAACAAATAAGGATTTAAAAATTTTCTGTCAAAAAATACTTTATGTTGTTTGTTTCTTCTTTTGTGAAAATATGGTCAGAATTGATATGATTTATCATGTGCTTGTAATTCCCCCTCTTATAATGTCTGAGCAGATCATCCCAACTGGGAAAAGCTACAGATAGAGAAATGTGTTATTGGGTGAACTCCCTGTTGTTTGCTAACTGTGGGTATGTTCAGACATAATACAGATGCCTCTAACTTTCCAGGTCTGCAGTCAGAGGAAAAACTGCTATCTTCTTGACCTCTTGCCACCAAAAGGGAAAGCAGTCTGTAAAGGAAGACAGAATACAAAGAAAAACAGCTTCCAGCTAGAGGCATCTTTTTGTACTGTTGGATCTGGCTACCAGCTATGCCTTTGAAAAACTTGCTCCTGAGCTCTTGTTGAAATTAAATGCCTGACCCATAGAAACCTGGTAACTCTAAGACTGAATATCCATTTTTAGGTAGACTCTCTGAATGACAATGTGGAAAGCAATGAAAAACAAAACAAATTTGACTCCTTCCTTGTCAAATGAACTTGGCATATTAAAGAATGCAGCTCTTCAGTCCCAGGGGTTATCTTGACTTTATAGGAAAATGTGGCAGCTATCCCTGTGGTGGGAAACTTTCCACTCCAAAGCAAAACTAATGTCACTGGCTATTTAAGGACCTATAATTCACAATGGTTTCCCAAACAGCTGAGATTTAGATC
The DNA here is from genome assembly GCA_028533165.1 of Leontopithecus rosalia. Classification (NCBI taxonomy): domain Eukaryota; kingdom Metazoa; phylum Chordata; class Mammalia; order Primates; family Cebidae; genus Leontopithecus; species Leontopithecus rosalia. The sequence goes on along the minus strand of CM052650.1, from coordinate 145,685,576 downwards.
TAGGGATAATCATCAGAAACATTCAAGTATAAAAAGAAACATCTCGGCCGGGTGCAGTGGCTCAAGCCTGTAATCCCAGCACTTTGGGAGGCCGAGGCGGGTGGATCACTAGGTCAAGAGATCGAGACCATCCTGGTCAACATGGTGAAACCCCGTCTCTACTAAAGATACAAAAAATTAGCTGGACATGGTGGTGCATGCCTGTAATCCCAGCTACTCAGGAGGCTGAGGCAGGAGAATTGCCTGAACCCAGGAGGAGATTGCAGTGAGCCGAGATCGTGCCATTGCACTCCAGCCTGGGTAACAAGAGCGAAACTCCATCTCAAAAAATTAAAAAAAAAAAAAAAAAAGAAACATCTCACATGCATATTCTGTGGGCAGTGTAACATTGCTGTAGCCCTGGAAGGCATTCAAGTCAGCCTCAGCTCACTGGCCAGGTTTGTTATGGATATGGAATTGCCCTAGACTTTCTCTTTTGCAGGCCAACGTGAAGTCTGTGCATAAAATTAATATATCCTGCTGTACCTGGATTATTGCCTTGGGCCAGGTGGACAGGTCAAGCCACCTGGCTTTCTAAGGTAAACTCAAACTTGATGGTATTCATTTGGCTGGCTAAAACAAGACACCAGAGGGGCATGGCTGAGTTCAATGCTGCAGTTGTCTCATTCCGCTGCTCTGAATTCTGCTAGAAATAGCACTGATAAGTCCTATATAGCTAAACCAAGCAGATTGTTCCTCACTCCTGTTGGTAAGAGTAATCAGAATCGCTGATGTAATGGCACATAGATAGTAAATTTTACATAAGCCATACCAAGAAAAACAAAGGGTAGAGCTCTAGAAAATAAAATATTTTTGTTTCTCTTCATGGTCAGAGTTTTCTGAGCAAAAATCATTGACAAGCAGGGTTAATGGGTATTTGAATATTAAGCATACCTTGCAAATTGGAGACCTCCAATTTACAGGTTTTTCTTTCCAATAGTCATTTACTTATTTGCATACCAAGGTGTTATGAACATATAGGAATCTTCCCTACTCTCCCAGAGAGGATTCCTTTGTAATTGGAAGGTAAGGACTTTCTCCTTCTTTCATAAAAGGAAGAACTAGTGTGCAGTAACTGCAGTTTGTACTTTGAAATTAATAACTTCAAAATTCTTCTATGGTGTGGATCCCCCTCTGTACATGTAGGGTCCATTTGCTCTCATTGTATCATTCCAAAGGGGAGAAGAGGGCATTAGGAAGCAACACAGTTATTGTTGAAAATAATAATACATTTGATCTATGATCCAGAAATTTCATTCTTGCTTTCAGTCTGGGTGCAGTGGCTCTCGCTTGTAATCTCAGCACTTTGAGAGACTGAAGCAGGCAGATCACCTGAGGTCAGGAGTTTGAGACCAGCCTGGCCAACATGGTGTAATGACGTATGGTGACTCATAAGATGTTACAAAAAAATGCAAAAATTAACCAGGCATGGTGGCATGTGCCTGTAATCCCAGCTACTTGGGAAGCTGGGGTAGGAGAATGGCTTGAACTGGGGAGGCAGAGGCTGCAGTGAGCCAAGATCGTGCCACTGCAGTCTAGACTGGGTGACAAAACAAGACCCCGTCTTAAAAAAAAAAAAAAAAAACAGTTTTACTTTCCAACCAGCAAGTTATTGAAGATCTTCTTGAAAAATAAAAAAAAGAGTTAATTCTTTATTTCATTTTTTTGCAGAATCTTATGAGTCACCATTAAGAAAAGCCCAGGCATTGTGCCTGAAATTCTCAGTCAGATCTGCAAGTTCACTGAGGAAGTTTGTAATGATAATTCACTCACTGTACTTTAAGTCTTTTTTCACCAGTCAGTCCCAAAACCAATGCTATAATTTTACGTTTCCAACATTGCAGAATTACATTTCCAGATATTAATTTCTCAGTTATCTAATCACCTCAAAACTTGATTTAAAATAACAATAGTTTATAATTTCTCACAAGTCTATGGGTTGAAGTGACAAAACACTATTCTGTTCCACATGATACATGAATTTGCTTCTTTCTTTACTGAGGTCACATGTCCACATTGATCTGTGATGGCCTGTCATCCTCTAGAGCTCTCCTCTTAGCGGCCCCTCACTACTTAATAGAGTAGCTTGGTGAGTTTCCTCCCATCATGGCATCTAGCTGCTGATAAAAAGTAGAAGCTGCCAGATTTCTTAGGGACTAACCTTATAGCATTAATTTCTTCACATTCTTTGAATGAAAGTGAGACATGAAACCAGCCCAAATTCATGAAAAGGGAAATAGACCCCACTCTTGATGGGAGAACTGGCATGCATGTCCAAAATGAGGGGTTTGTTGGATTAATGGTGGACACATTTTGAGACTGTATAATATTATCCAAATTATTCATTATTTCATTTATTTTTTTTCTTTTTAAGAAATTATTTTGAATATTGTTTATTGTTATTACCTCTAAAGTGGCTTTGTGCTTTTAAATGGCTCCATATCACTTCTTTTTGAGGTTGATTATTCAATAATTTAATTAATTAGGGCTATCTGATGGACATGTAGGTTATTTCAATTTGGAGCTATTACAATGTTGTGAAGAATACCTTTGTATATAGGCTTATAAGGAAAATGCTGCACCAAAAGATGTAAGCACATTTAATGTTGATATTGTTAAATATTCCTTCTCACAAGGCATGAATATGTTTTTTATATGTCTTTGAAAGCACAGTGTATCACAAAAATTCAACTTCCTCATAGGAATGCTACTGTATCATAGTTTTAATTTTCATTTCAATTTTTCCTTTCTTGTTAGTGAAGTTGGATGTCATCTTTAGATGCTTCTGTGAAGCTTTAATTTCCTCTATTTTGAATGATTTGTTTGTATTCTCTGCTCATTCTCATATTGAGTTGTTCATCATTTGTTTTTTCTTCTTGATTTATGACAGCTATATTACCCTTTATGTATATTTGCCTTGTGAGTGGTGTTCTGAAAGTAACTTTAAAAAAAATATTACTCATGGGGTCAGAGGCAGAGCCAAACAATAACGTTCATTATTTCCTTAATTGAGAAGTTGACATTTAAATAATTTATTAATATCCAGAATTTTTATTTTATAACATAAAAATAGATTTTAGATGCATTAAATAACTCAATGATAAAAAGTTTTTAAAGAATATGTTTAAATGTTTGCCTGATGAGCTTGTTGCATTTAAAAAAATATTTCCTTTTTTGTATGGAAATTTAGAGTTAAAAGCTTTTCATAATAGAGCTTGAAGAAATGATGATTCTATTTATTTTTTGAATTAGTAAATTCATATTTACATTTAATCATTCTGATTTTCTCATGCTTATTCATAGCATGTCATCAAATATTTATAAATTGCCTAGAACTCCAAGGACTGTGGATGTACACTAGAAGGTACTGGTCCCCAAAGAGATAAGCTACCTAGCTTAAGGGATGAAACTGATATCCATGTAGCAAATACTTATAGATGAGAGTGAAACGTCATCATGACAGACAAAGTGAACACACTCAGTTAAAATCATAGACTCATTCTGAAAGAGAGATTAAATGAAATGATCTCAAGAAATTTAGAGTAACTCTTGATGAAATAACTTAGAAAACTATGGAATGAAGACAATTTCATTGCATTAGTTATCTATTGCTGCCTGACAAGTTTCTTACAAATTTAGCAGCTTAAAACAATAAAAATATACTATCTCACATAGTTTCTAAGGGTCAGGAATCTGGAAACAGCTTTGCTGGGTGGCTTGGCTTAGTGTCTCTTGGGAAGTTGTAGTCAGGTTGTTGGCCAGGACCACAGTCATCCCAAGGCTTGACTAAGGCTGGAAAATTCTCTTCTAAGCTGATTCACATGGATTTTAACAGGCCTCAGTTCCTCACTGGCTATTGACTGGAGGCCTCAGCTTCTTACCATGTGGATCTCTCTGTAGGATGTCTCACACCAAGGCAGGTGGCCTCCCCTAGAGCAAGCAATACAAGAGAAAGTAAAGTGACCTTTTATTATCTGGTATCCAAGTCATACCCCATTGCATTTACCTAATTCTACTAACTAGAATTGAATTACTAAGCCTAGCTCAGACTTAAAATAAAAAGTACACAAAAGGATAAAAAGCATAAGTATGTAGACATTCTTGAATTTTATAAATAATATCTGTAAATGCTTTGAGTGAAATCATAGTAAATAGTGAATTATGTGAAGACTTTCCCCTGACATCAGAAACAGTGCAATGAAACCTTCAGTCATCACTTCTATCTAATACTGTACTAGAGGTTCTAACTAGTACAATAAGAATAAATAAATAAATAAAACTAAAAGACACAAGGATTAAAAAGAACAAAACAAAACTACAATTATAAGAGGCTGGAAGATAGAGAAGAAGGTGGGGAGAAGAGGGATGGATTCCTATAAGAGAGAAAGAACATTTTTGTTTTGCATGCAATGTGGTTAAATTTAGTCAATTGTTAAAAATCATTACAGGTTTAAAAGTTTAAAAAGAAAAAACTCTAATTGCACACAGAAAACATTTAAAATAATGTCAAACACATAAAAAACTAAAATTTTAAAACATGGATAATCCCCACACTAAAACATACAATCTATTATACAAACAAATTAAAGAACTAGATAAAGGGTGGAATACGCTGTGTCTGCAATTTGCGAACTAACATTGTAAAGATATCAATTATTTCTAAGTTTATCCACCCAATCAAAGCAATTTCAACCAAAATATTAGTTACTTTTATTTTTTTAAAAGTCAACAAGGTGATTCTATTACTTAATACCTAGAAATACAGGTAATCTAGAAGAAGAAGGTGACTGAAAGGTTAATCTTATTATAGCAATCCTAATTTAATGGTATACACTGGACAGTGTGCTATTTGCACAAGGATAGAAAAATAGATCGAGTTCTAGAGTAGATATCCCAGAAACGAACTCTTGTATATGCTGTCACCTCATTGATTATAGTGGAGATACTACAGCTCAACATTTGTGCCAGGTCCATTGTATATTCATTTGAAAACCAACAAAAACAAAGGACCCCAATCCCTATCACACAAGAAAAGACATATACAAGCTGTTCACAGCAACACTCCTTTTAATAAACAAAAATGAACAAAAATAAATTAAATTTCTATTGACTATTAGAATGAATAAATGCTTTGTAATATATTAAAGAAGAATGTTATTATAAAGCAATAAATATGAATAAATAACAACTATATATCACAAACATCTATTGATTTTTATAAAGCCATAAATAAGAGAATGTACTGCATGATTTCACCTATACAAAATTAAAAAATAAACCACATTATCTTATGGCATTAGAAGTAGGCTGTGACTATCTGTTCATTGAGTAGAGAATGAGCAAGGCTTATGGTAGGCTTTTAGATTTCAAGTAATTTTTGTTTTATTTTTGAAATATTCTAGATGTATATTACAAAGCATGCTCACTCCACAGTTTTGATGTATTTGTGTTTTTATATGAGTATTATTGTTCAATAAAATTGACAAAGTAGATTTTTTATAAAGGCTTGAAAAGGAAAAAATATTACTGAAAGAAGAAAAGTATGTTTTAAAAGTCCTGTCTTTTCAAGTCATTTGTCTTTTTGGTTTAAATTTTACATAGAATCTCTTGCTGATAACTGCAAATCTAAAAAAATTTCAAATACTTATAGGCATTTTTGGATATGTCATGAAGTAAGATTGACAAATATGAGTAATTATGAAGAAATGCTTCGTTATGTAGTCTTGAACAAGCAAAGAAGCAATCTTGAAATAATATAAAAGAAATGACTTACTGTCATATTCTCATTCCAAACCTTTTAATGTCATAAAAATCTATAGGTATTTTACAAAGTGATGGCTATCAATTATTAAATATTTATTTTTGAGATTAGGCTACTATAACATTGGCTTCAGATGGCAGAAAAATATGTTTAAGTAGAGCCACAGTTAGAAAATTAAATATACAAAAACAACCATGAAATATATTTACACAAAATGGAAAGAAGTTTAGTATTGGGAGAAATATGGAGATGGTCCTGCTTTTGTTCAACATATGTCTCTCAAGAGAGTGTTTCTTGAAACACACTAAAATGGGGGCTCAAAAATTCAGGGAACAGGTATTCAATGTTTGGGTCTGGCGAATATGTCTAGTTCTTAAGGCAAGGGCTAGACATTTTGCACAAGAATAAACTTATTCCTGAGTTTAGGTTAGAGAATCTTATGAAAACTAACAGCAAAGTTCCTCTGAAACTCAATATGGTGAATGAATAAAGGCTGATGAGTTTCTTTTTTTTTTTTTGGCAAGAATTATTTTGGTGTCATATCTTGAGAAATGGTACCCTAGATGGATTAGTTATGTGGATGTATGAGTGCAGAATGAAAGTATGTGACAGTGGGTTTGCCATGGTGCACAGAGCCTCAGGTAGATCATTACCTAGATTTGGGAGGCTAGCCCCTTGACCAGATGCGTAACTCAAATAAGAACACAGTATTCTTTTTTACCCTAATTGTATGTGCCACTTGTAGAGATTGGTTTGTTTACTTCGTAATCTTTCCCAATGGTTCTGTTTTGTTAAATTTATATTTTACATTAGAAATATCTTAATTTAATACTAGTTTAGGCACAAAATGATAGTCTACCTTTAAGTATTTTTATAGTTTTCAGACTTTATCATGTAGTATTAATATATTGTTAACAATGTTCAATAAATTGCTGATATAAGAAAAAAGAAACAATTGAGCACCTGGTAAGAGAAGTTATGTATTACAATATTTTCATATCCATAGATATAAAGTTAGTAAATAGCTTAGATGTTGAATTAGAAATTTTCATCTTTCTCTAAAAAGTTTCACAGCTAATATAGATGAGAATAATTTCAATTTAATTTTAGATTTTTGTTCAATTATATTGGTCAAATAAGCAGAGTAACATTGGTTGAAAATTGCTGTAAATATGAATATTTTTTTAAATGAGCTTGGCTTCAAAAGCACTGAAAAAGTAAGATGCATTCCTTATCTGAAAGCCCAAGGCAAAACCGAGCTCACCTGACTGATCTTCAGATTAAATCAGTATATCTACTTACAAGCAACACTGGCAGAACATTGATGTGATAATAAATATTGTAGCGTGTACTTCAAGGCCATAGAAGTTTCCTTTTGCAACACTGTACAAGTACAATTTTCTCAGTCCCCTAGGGAATGTGATGAGCAAATTGCTCAAGTGAAGAAATACTGAGTTAAAATGGAGGTAAAGCAGAATAAGAATTTCACACATTTTATCAGTGTCCTCTCTAATTTAAGAAGCGAGAATACTTTTGTGCAATCTCTGTAATCAGTAATTTTTTCTAAATTGCAAGTATCATAAAGTACAAACCAGTACCTAAAATATTAACATATTGTGTATTTAGTATCTGAAAATAGGAAAATAATAACATAGTTGTTTTATTGACCACCACAGTTAATAAGACATGGGGGGAAAGCTTCATATACAACAAATCTTTTAATTATCATATGGTAGACAATTCTAAGATAACCCCCTCATAACTCATGTCCTTATGGAATTCCCTCTCCTTGAGTGTAAATGAGACCTATGAAAACAATAGTTACCATCCCCATGATTGTGTTACCTTATACGATAAAGGGGATTTTGTAGATGTCATTAAGTTCCCTAATCAGTTGATTGAGTTAATCAAAAGGGAGATCATCCTGGGTGGTCATGACTTAGTGGAGCTCTTAAAGAAATAGCAACAAACACTCTCCTGCTGAACTAGGTGAATACAAACAGGCGTGTTCTAAATTGCTGATGCAGGGGGGCTCATGCTAGACCTTTAGGGTAAGTTTTAGGAACTGAGAGTGAACCCCAGGTGACAATCCGATAAGAAGAGAGACACTTCAGGCCTACAACTGCCAGAAACTGGATTCTGTCAACAAACTGAATGAGACTGGAAGAGAAAGAGGAGGGTCAGATGAAAACTGCAGCCCCATTCAACACCTTGATTTCAGATTTTTGAGAAAAGAACAGAGAACTACACAATGCCCAGACTTCTGACCAACAGAAACTGTAAGATGATAAACTTTTGTTGCTTTTAAACAATAAGTTTGAAGTAATTTGTTACACAGCAAAAGAAAACTAAAACACCTCATAAGAGCCATACAATGCAGTACTATTATTATTATTTTAGGTTAATAAGAAAACTGGGGCTTTAGGACAGTAAGTGAAATAGCTGTGATTGAGACAAAGCTCTGTTTCTCTCTCTCACACACACACACACACACCACTGCTCTCTCTATAATCACATTATTGTTTAGCTGATACATTTTATTCATAAGGTGAGCAATCATATTACTATAATTCTGCAAGTTATGGGAGAAAGAAGAGAACAAAAAATATCCCTCAACTTTCAAAGGATAGGGCTAATCCTAAAAAGATTTTTGAAATATGGAAGTAGTTATGCAATTTGATTTCTGATTTATTTCAATGTTATTGTGCTTTTCAACTACCACTGAATGTTTACTTACTATATGCTACCATGTTGGTGAACATTTTTAAGTGTTATTGCATTTAATATTTATAATGTAATGAGATAGCTACTATACCTATTTAACAATCATGGAAATTGAGACACAAATAATTTAAGTCATTTGTTCAAGGGAATAAATCCTCCAAGTGGCAAAGCTGCAATCTGAAACTAGGTTTTCTGATACTAAATTTTTTTATTTGCTTTTAATTATTATATTTTAAGTGCTGTCTGCATATCTTGACAGTTGCTTACTTCTTCCTTTACCCTTATTTTTCATCCCCTGCATTTTTCTCTCTTATCAATTTGCGTTACTCACGAATTATAACCCTGACCTAAGGCACTGCACATTTGGTGCAAGTAATTATTGCATATTACTACAGGTCATGCACCTTTGGAAGTGCAATGAATTTAGTAATGAATAAAATAAAGCTTCTTCCTTTAATTGGCTTACATCTGAGACGAGATGAAAATACAAAAAATAAATAATATAACAGATATGTATCTCTTAGTAGTAACTATTATGGAGAAAATAAAGGTAAGATATGTGAATAAGGAATAAAGGGATGGGTTCCTGTGTTATAGAGAATGTAAGAGAAAAAAAATCAATGTTAAAGTGTTGTTTGAACAGAAACATAGAAAACAAGAGCGACAGAAAGTAGTATTTCTGATAAAGTGCAAATGCAAAAGAAAAATACTAGTGAAGCTCATGTAAATTCAAAGAAGTCAGTGTGGGTACAGTCCAGTGAGTAATGATGAAGGAACTACCAAGTGAGGTCAGAATAGAAGTGAGGGTCCGTATAATATAGAACTTGTAGCTCTGGACCTATGGCTCAAACCTGCAATCCCAGCACTTTGAGAAACTTAGGTGGGCAGATCACTTGACTCCAGGAGTTTGAGACCAGCCAGACCAACATAGCAAAACCCAGTCTCTACTAAAAATACCAAAAGTTAGCCAGGCATGGTGGTGCGCACCTGTAATCCCAGCTACTCAGGAGGCTGAGGCACCAGAATCACTTGAACCAAGGAGGTGGTAATTGCTGTGAGCCGAGATTGTGCCACTGCACTCCAGCCTGGGTGAGCTGACAGAACAAGACTCTCTCTCTGTCTCTCTCTCTCTCTCTCATATGCATAAAACTTGTAAGACATTTTAACCCTTTTCTTGTTTAGGAAATAAAAGAAGTGCAGCTCACTGTAGGTGCTCGTTTAAATTTACATAAACAGTCTTTGAGGCTGAAGCAAATCTGACTGATTTTCAATGTGAAAATAAAATATAAAAACTGTTTTGGAGTTATTTCTAAACAGAGCTAACATCAGAATTGTCTGAATAATCGGAATCATCTATTTCGGAAAAGGAGATTCATCAAATTAATCTTTGGCCAACAACTGATAACAGGGTTAACATCATGGGCAGGAATGCTATGTTTTCAAGGATTTGACATTTTCAGTGATCCAGAATTACTATTTTATAAATGTAAATACCACTGCTAAAAATAGAATTCTATAAACAGAATGATGTCTTCTGTTACCAATACACTGGAGTGATGGGAAAATAATAAAAGCGAGATATTTCATGGTAAACTTATCTCAGGGTAAACACTGCAACCCCAAGTGCCACCAGTAAGTGTTTTTGGGCAAAAAGGAAAAGGTTTAAGGACACTGGCTTTTACTTTTAATGAAATGAGATGCCACTGAGGAGATTTAAACACAGAGGTGATATAATTTGCTTAGAATCTAACAAGTTCAATCTTGCTGCTGTGGTAAGAGTGATGTGGTAGAAAGACGAAGCGTGTGTGTGAGGGATCGTCAATTAGGAAGTGAATGTTTTAATCCAAACAGGAGATGATGGTAGTTTGGGAAGATGGAGGAATATGGGTAAGAAAGCTTCAGACCTGGGGCATATTTTAAAGGTAACATCAGCAGTAGACAGATGGTGTGTGAGATATGGGAGAAAGTGTAGTTTTGGATGACTCCCCATTGCCTGCCTGTCCTATGTAACTAGAAGGATGAAGGATTCCTTTGCTGAGGTGGTTAAGAATGTAGAGGGAACATATTTGGAGGTAGGAAGTAAAAAATTGTTTCAGGAGCATCTCTTGAGTTAGAGATTCCTAGTGAATATGAAAATAGAGATATCAAGTAGGCAAGTATATATACAGCTAAAGTTCAAGGGAGAGGTGGCTATAATATGTGAGTCATTGCACAAAGAGGATATTTAAAGTAAAGTACTGGATAGACACTCCAAAGGTGTGAATAAAGAGAGAGGTGAGAACATCTGTGGTCTGAGTTCAGAAACATCATAGTGATGAAGTCAGCAAAAATAATAATAATAATATTTAAGAAGGAGCAGCCATTGTGGTCAGGAAACTGAGAGTAGTTTTCCAAAGCTCTGTAAAGAAATCTTTTAAGAAAAAGGGTAGGATTGACTTTTTCAATGTCTACTGACAACCCTAAATGACCTAATAATTCACCACTGCATTTAGCACCATGCTGTGGAGCTGTGGCATGGTGCTAAATCCACTGCTGAATTATTAGGTCATTATTAGGAAATACTGGTCATTATTAGGAATTATCAGGAAATATTGGTCATATTATTAGGTCATTATTAGGAAATATTGACAAGAGCTAAGAAATGAATGGAGAGAACCCTGATATGAAAGCTGAGTAAGAACAAGTTGCAAAAGAGTTTGAAAGAGTGAGCTCAGACAACTCTTTCAAGAACATTTGGTGGTGTTAAGAGAAAAGGATTATAAATTAATACCTAGGAAGGTTGCAATGTGTACAGTGGGTTTTGTACTATTTCTCCTAGCATAAATTTTAGACTATTTGTATGCTGATGGAAGTGTGTTTCAACCACGCAGGCAGTGCAGAGACGGGATAGATAAACATTGGATTTGAGCAGTATAGGGATTTGCCAAACAAGGACATAGATTAAAGGATAATGGGGGATTAAAAATTGTGTGAGATTGTTCTAATGAATGACTGTGAGTTGTAGACAATAAAATTGGAATAATTTTGAGATTTGAAAAGAGGTCATAGGAATGAAAGGTGATGCCCCAAGCCCTGTGGAGATTGTCAGGGTTTCTTGGGCTTCTTACTCAGACTGATAGAAAAAGAAATGAGTACATGGCAGGATTATCCTGTTGCTGGCCCATACAATTTTTGTGGTGATTGTATGAGTTTGTGGGGGAAGGTGGAGGAGTCTTGTAAGGAACACGCAAAACTCTGGGTTTATTTTTGAATTTGGCACAGTGATCTGCACTTTTGCATCTTTATTCAATATGAAAAAAATATTTTAAATAAAAGAGGTCAGTTATAGGATTGCCAGTTTTGACTGGGGCTTAATTCTATTCTTTAATATTATAGGTTTGCTTGTTTCACAAGCTTATTTCATTCACCATGTCCAAACACAAAGATGACCTAAAACTTACAGATATTTTAACCCTGTCAGACTGGTGGAGGAGGACCTTTGAGAATGAGTGGTGGAAAGTAAGAATGAAGTCAGAAGTTCTGGACAAGTAAAAATGAGAATCTATGTTTTCTTAATTTTTTTTCTCTGTTCCAGTTGGAGTGTGTCCTGACATTTACTAACATAAGTTATTCTCATCCTTGCTTTTAACATTTAAAAAATATCATCCTATTCTCTGTTATTTATAACTGAAATCTGAAGACCTGTTTGCAAATTTTTTTGAATAAACATTGTCACAATTTAATGATTCAACTGTACTATCTGGTCTCCATGTTATAACTTTAAGATATGGCACTATTTTGGTTCTGTGTACCAGTCTGCTTGGAATGAAAAGCTATGGAAATTTGCATTGATTGTTTTGATGGATTATCTGAGGAAGAACTAAAGGATATACCCAAGTCTAAATAAATGAGGTATATTCATCTAACACTCCTCATTTGATCACTAGTCTTTCAAAAATAATATAAAATGGTAGTAACAATAATAATATTATGCATGTAGTTTCACAAAATACCAGGTTTCAGTTGTAGAACACATATTTACATCTATACTGTAGTCAAAAACGTATTTATGTAACTTTTGAGTAAAATATATGGAATCAAATATTAAAACATCTGAATTTATGAAAAGTTAAGTTTTCTAAAGCAATCATTCCTTAACATCTTCCCATGAGGCATGATATTGACATTTCAAATATTGTTGTTACCTTTTAACATGAAAACAAGATAATATATTTTAGTATAGAATTGACCTGGGAATTGGAAATTCAGAACAAGCCTTAAATATGAATTGCACTTATGCTGTGATGCTGAATAATGCACATAACTAAAAATTTCAAAAAGAATTGAGCAAAACAGATATCATGGGTCATATTTTTGCCAATGCCTAAAGGCACAACTTTATGTATATATGCATGAGTAAAACATTTGATATTTTAAATCTGTGACAGTTCATAGTCTTATGAATTAAAAACTGAAATCTATTTCACAAGTGTATGCAATTAAAAAGAGCAAAACAAGTTAAATAGATCTGAAACATACAAAGATATGTAGAGGCATAAAGTAAAACATGTCATGACCATAAGCCATATATTTAAGAGAATGCTGTACATCTTTTCAAATACATCAATCATTTTTAGATATATAATATTACAACATTATCTCAATTAGCTCTCCTCATCAAGTGCTTAACCTTGTTTGTAGCTTTCTACGGCAATGATAAAGCCTCTAATTTACTACAATTAAACACTTTTAGCCAAACAGAACTGCTCTACCATATCACTTTTTATGATTTTTCAGGAATTGTCACCATCTTTGCCTACAAAACTCTTAAAAAACCTTTTGGTTACGAAAAATTTCAAACCCAAACAAAGAGAATAAAATATTATAATAATACCTCATGTATGAATCACCTAGTCTCAAAAAATCATTACTCTATAATTTTTGATTCATCAGTATCTACTCCAACCCCAAGCTTCTCAACTTATTATTATTTTATAGTCTCCTTTGAGGTAAAAGCAAGGTACATTACGTTTCAAATATCTAAGCTGTATAATTTTGGCAAATAAATACACTTATTTAACCCAAAGATCTGGCAAGCTTTAGAACATTTTTATTAACCCAGGACACTTCTCTTGTGGCCCTAATGGGCCCTTCCCTGTAAAACAGTCAGTCACTTTTTTCACTATGGATAAGTTTTGTCAGTTTGATAATGTAGTAGAAATGGACTTTTACAACTCTTTTATGTCTAGCTTTTAAAATGCAGCATAATGCCCATGAGATTCTTCCATATCATTGTAGGTAGCGGTATTCTGTTCCATTTTGCTGCTGAGTAGCATTCCATTGGATCCACATACCACAGCTTGTGTATATATTCCTCTGTTATGGGTTGTTTGAACTTTCTTTATATTATGTATAAAGCTTCTATGAAGCTTCTATGAACAGCCTTGCATGAGCTTTTGATAGAAAACAGTATTTATTCTTCATAGATTAAAATACCTAAAAGTAGAATTGCTTGCTAAACTGGTAACTGGTATTCAAAGTAAATGTCAAAAACTTTTTCCAAAGTGGTTTTATCATTAAATATTTGTATCAGTAATATATGATATTTCTGTTTGCTCCATATTATAACCAATATTTTGCGTTTTTCAGGTTTTTTATTTAAATAGCATTATTGAGTCATAACATTCATATTTATAAAATTTACCCATTTTAAATGTATAATTCAGTGGTTTCTAGTACATTTACAGGGTTGTGTGTAATAATGAGGAAGACTCCATCATATTACATGTTTTATTTAAGCTTTTAATCTCTGTCCCATTCCCCTTTCTCCCGTCTTCTTTTGCCCCATATCTGGGCAATGCAATAAGAAATTCCTCACCCTCTCTTCCTCAGCACTTGTTCACAGTTCAAACCATGCAAACCCTGTCCCATGACCAAGAATCTTCACTCTGACCCTGCTTCCTAGTTACACTAAAAGCCAAAGCCACCTGTCTCTTTTCACTTTTGTCATCTGGACTGGCTTGAGCCAGCCCTGCTCTCCCTGGAGAGCAAACTATTTATGAACTGTCATAGATTTAAAATATAGGCTTTTCATAGCTTCTTAGTGCATGTTACATCATCAGTCTTAACATACAAACTGATTTATGGTGGGAGGTTTATCCTGAAATCCACAGGACAGCTACAAAATATTGTGTAACTACATTGTCTAATTTTAGAACATTTGTACCACCTCAGAAAGAAACCTCATAGACTTTAGGATTAACTCCCAAATACCTTTCATATCCTTCTCTACCAGCCTTAGCCAAGCATTAATTTACTTGCTGTCTAGAGACTTGCCTATTTTAGACCATTCACATAAATGAAATCATAAAATAGGTTCTCCTTTGTGACTCCTTTAATTTACAATATTTTTAGGTTTATTCATGTTGTAGCATGTATTAGCACTTCATTTCTTTTCATTGTTAATCTTACATGGCATAAAGATACTACATTTTGTTTAATTATTCATCAATTGATGGACATTTGGGTTTCTTCCAGTGTTTGGTATAATGAATAATTCTGTGAACATTCGTGCATGATATAGTATGATGTTTGTTGACTTGATATTTCAATGTTGGAGTTGGGGCCTGGTGATAGGTGTCGGATCATGAGGGCAGATCCTTCATGAATGGCTTAGCACCATCTTCTTGGTGATGAGTGAGCGATTGCTCTGTTAGTTGACTTGAAAGCTTATTGTTTAAAGGAGACTAGAGTCTCCTCCTGTTCACTTCTTGTGCACTCTCTTGTCATGTGATACACCTGCTCCTTTTTCACCTTCTGCCATGATTATAAGGCCCACAACAGAAGCCAAGCTGATGCTACTGTCATGTTTATGCAGCCTCAGAAATATGAGCCAAATAAATCTTTTTTCTTTACCAATTACTCAGTCTTAGGTATTCCTTTAAGAGTGAAATAGCTAGGTCATAAGGTAACTCTATACTTAACATTTTAAGAAATTGTCAAACTGTTTTTCAGAGTAGTCACACCATTTCACATGCTGCAAAACAACACATAAGTCTTGTTTTGGATCATAAGTTTGTTCTTGATCATTGTTTTATTTCTAATTGTTTCCAATATTTTTGACCACTATCTATAAAATGCAGCTACATGGATGAAGTTGGAAACCATCATTCTCAGCAAACTGATACAAGAACAGAAAACCAAACACTGTATGTTCTCACTCATAAGTGGGTATTGAACAATGGAAACACATGGACACAGGAGGGGAACATCACACACCCGAGTCTATTGGGAGATGGGAGAACTAGGGGAGGGATGGCAGGGGCTGGGAGGATTGCAGAGAGATAACATTAGGAGAAATACCTAATGTAGCTGAGGGGGAGATGGATGCAGCAAGCCACCATGGTATGTGTATATATATGCAAAATTTCTGCACAATCTGCACATGTACCCCAGAACTTAAAGCATAATTTATAAAAAGAAAAAATACATATTGTATGTTTATGTGTGTTTTTATTTCTTTTAGTGTAATAGAACATGTAAGGCAGGCAGAAAAACTAACTAAATCATATTAATAGAAGCAATTATGCCACATACAGTCTATCATCTTCTGTTAGTAAATTGTAGAATTAAGATAGTGATAATAATATGCTAAAAGATTACTTCACCAAAAATAACAACTAGATGTGAATAAAAATTGATTAGAAGAAAAAAGAATAATTTTTAAATTTCTCTAGAAGTTTTAAAGACAGTAATACAAATCAAGTTAAATGTCACAATAAGAAATATCTAAGTTGTCTTTAAATTTGAACAAAGCAATAGATGACATCATTGTGTCTTTTCAATTAATTGAAAATCTAAATCACCAGTGTCTAAATAAACAATGGGGAAAAGACAACCATGGGTTTTTAAAGCCACTTGTAGCACTTGGCTATACACATACACACTGTATATACTATTATAGACACTATATACACACACACAATATTATATATACTATATTATATATGTATATTACTGTATATACTGTATCACACACACACACACACACACACACACACACACACATTTTCTCTCTCTCTCTCTCTCTCTCTCTCTCTCTACTAGGAGGATCCCTAAGAAAGCAATAATGCAAAATTTTAATGCACTGGGACAAAAAAATTCTCAGTAAATATATATATATAATACATTTATATAAATATATATATAATATATATTTATATAAATATATAATATATAAATATATATATTTTGCTTTAATAAATAATATTCACTTATATATTATATATAATATGTATATATTATATATGTAAATATTATATATAATATGTATATATTATATATAATATGTATATATTATATATGTAAATATTATATATAATATGTATATATTATATATAATATGTATATTATGTATATATTGTACACATCATATAATATGTATATATATTATATATTTTTTATATTTATTATAAATATATTATTATATATATTATATATTTTTTGCTTTAGTAAATAATATTCACTAATATAT
>CM052650.1:145568166-145668040 GCA_028533165.1 Leontopithecus rosalia | reverse complement strand
AATATATATGTATATAATATATATAATTATGTATTATATATAATATATAAATATACATATATAATTGTGAATATTATTTACTAAAGCCAAATACCTGACATAGACCATCACTGATAACCCAATGGCCAATAGATTATCAACAAAAAATGGACTAGATGAACGACATTTAAACTGTATACTATATCTAAAATGCTTTCCATCAATAGCTTAAAGGAGGATTTCAATATGTCCACAGATATCTATGTGTTTCTAATGAAATAGGTCTATGAAATTGTACAAATAAAGAATCCCAATTTCTTGTTTCACTACTAACCCTGAATATTTTGTTATATTTACATCCTGGACACAGAAGAGAAATAAAATATATTCTGCTTTATATTGTAAGCTAAGAACTCAAGTTGTACTCATGTATAGACACTTTACAGCATTCATTACACTATGAGAAATAATTAAACACTAAATTAAGTAATAGACCTCCATGATAAATCAACTAAAATGTGAAAGTACCTATGTTGTAATAGAAAAAGGAATACTACCACATTTATTTATTGATAAATTCAACTGTATATTTCATTTTCTAATTCTCATAATGTATGATGTTTGCTTACCCAAAAGCAGTGATTCGAGACTTTTAAATTGGGATATGCATGTGTGTGTGTGTATACATATATATGTATTTTCATATATATATATATATATATAATCTGTACTTGTTTTATATAAATGCATTTATTTCACAGTAGAAGTGGATTTTTGCTTTCATTTTGCCATAATGAACTTGTAAATTGAATTTGCTATGTACTACAATACGTTTCCCTTCAAAGAGTACCAAATACTCTTTGATCTAATGAGAAATGATCAAATTCTAAGCCTATTTAAAAAATCCATGCAAATATTAGATTCAAGTGCTTTTCTTTTTATTTCTCCCTGAGTTAGTGCTTTGAGGAACTATTTTATTAAAATAAAAAGGAAGGAAACGATTACAACATAGAGAATAAAACTATGGAAATATCCTGTGGGTAATATTTTATTTTAGATAGATTTATCATGACACTGAAAAATCAGCATTTTGAAGTGAAAATCATCAATGATCTAAGAACATGTGTTCCCTTCAGATGTCACAGTTGCTTTGGTTTTGTCAGTCAGGGAATTCAATCTTTTATGCTTGGATTTTACTGCTGTTTAGATGCTTGTTTGATTTGAGAACATCTTAAATTTAAATGAACATACCAGTGCTAAAGCAGTCAGAAAAGGGTGATTTTATTCCTAGATGGAATGGCAAAGTATCATATCACAGTGCAGACCATAGCTTTCAGTGCTCACTATCAACTTCCAAAATTACTAAAACAAGAATAATTCCCAAATGTCTTTGTTAATGTTATACCACACATCTGTGACATCATCAAACCAAATCCTGTTAATAGATAGAATTCACTTATGTATTTTTATAAAATCAGCCCCTACCATATTGAGAAAATAGTTTATTTAATTCAAGGTTTTTGGTCTTGCTAGCAAAACATCATTTCATCACCCTCCTTTAAAAGAAAACATGCATCTTGAATGTTAGGATAATCCACTCAACTAAAATAGAGACAGGGGAATTATTTGTACTTCTCATGAGAAAGAGTATTCAAATAAAGATGCCTCTGGTGCTATATTTGACATACATTATTTTGCATGATAAAAAACTTTGTATATGGCTTTCTTATTTGAGAGGAATGAGACAAACACAAATCTTCTCTACACAGTTGGTTAAAAGCATCAAGGAGGGCCGGACGCCGTGGCTCACACCTATAATCCCAGCACTTTGGGAGGCCGAGAAGGGTGAATCACCTGAGGTCAGGAGTTTGGGACCAGGCTGACAAACATGAAACAACCCTGTCTCTACTAAAAATACAAAATTAGTTGGACGTGGTGGCACATGTCTGTAATCAGAGCTACTCAGGAGGCTGAGGCAGGAGAATTGCTCCAACCCAGGAGACGGAGGTTGCGGTGAGCTGAGATCATGCCATTGCACTCCAGCCTGGACAAATAAGAGTGAAACTCCCTCTCAAAAAAAGAAAAAAAAAACCATCAAGAAAATATTAACCACCTATGAGGTGGCAGAGTTCTATGAAATATTATGTTCCTTTTATCTTCCCAATTATGACTCTTTCCTTTTTTAGTGTGCCCAAGGACAGAGTATAGTGTTTATTATTCAAGGTAGTATTAACAATGAAGTCTTCAGGTTACTAATCTGCTACTAATATAAAAGTTAAGTCACTGCCTTATATGAACTTCATCTTGTGGCACTTCTATCCTTCTGTCACTGGGTCAGAGAGCCATTTTTGCAATATCTACCTGCATCACAGCATAACTTCTGGGCTCCAACATTATTCAACCTCCAGACTTTTCTCCATCTTCTATTCTTCTTCCAAATCTCAAGCCCTCTTCCTTAAGAACCAGGTTTTCTCCTAGGTGTTAACAAGTGTTGTACAAACAAGTATTTATTGATATGAGTATTATGTTAACTTATTATGTAATAAGATCCATTTAAGACATTCTTATGTTTTATAGAAAACTAGAAAAAGGAGTTTAAAGCAAACTGATATTTTAAAAAATCTCATTTAATTACTAAGATAGCATCTATTTTTCAATATATGTTATGTGAAATAATAAAAATAATTTTAGTATAGTGTTATAGAATTTAAAGAAAATGGGAGGGAAAAAGGTCTCAAATCTATTCATCGTGTCAATGACCTATTACTGTTTCTATTGCCTATATAGTCACCTTTTTTCTGGTAAAACTAGTGCCCAGATAACTTTTATTCTTCTCTTAATTTTCTGCTTATTGACATAACTTTTGAATTTATTTTACTCTGTTTTTATAAATTCCCTAGGCTCTCTAGAAGGCAAACATTGAATTGCAAAGGATGAGATATCTCAGTTTCAGTTCACAAGGCCTTTAAATCTTATTATTGAGTTTTAATCTCCAGTGGCCCCAAACCTTTTTTATCTCTTTCTTCACCTTCTTGGTTAAAAAAGTTGCAGAAACTGGCAGAGCAAAACCTGTCTAGTTATCTCATGACTCTTAAAAAAGCAATTATTGCAGTCAGATAATTTTTTCCTATTCCCCTAGGAGCCTAATAGTTTGAAAGATTTGTCCATACTCCTCTCTTCCTTCACATGTAAGTAATTAAAATAATTGCTACCTAACTTGGTGGCTTAAAAATACATGCATATTATAGATATAGACCTCATAGCTATAGGTCACTTGGGCAATTCTGCTAATCTAAACTAAGATTAATTGATCTTGGCTTGTTTGTTTATAAGTCAACTCTCAGGTGTTTTGGAAACTGAGTATTTTAAGTTGCCTTCTTTTGCATATCTAGCAATTGTTTGGCTCTCATTTGAGATCACAGATAAAATTGAACTATGTTTTTTGTTCTTTATTCAATAAACTAAATCAGCTTTGTTCACATGATGACCTTTGTGTTCCCAAAGAGAAAGTGGAAGTATGCAAGATCCCTTGATGCCTAGACTGAAACTGGCAAAGTAGCACTTTTGTCTTGTCCTGTTAGAGAAAACCCAGACTGAAAGAAATGGGAAATAGACTACATCATTTGATGGCATGAACCACAGCCTCACACTGCACATACATAGTTTCAGGTTGAAAAATAGAGAGGAATTTTATGATCAAGCTACCACACCATCTAAACAGGGAGGAAAATGTCTAATCTCAGCAAACACTAATATTTAATTGTCAGAGAGAAGTGGAGGAACTTTCCAAGGAAATTGAAAAATAGAAGCCAGTGAGGTGGAAGAAAAACAGAATAATAGTCCTGTCCCCAGTGATGAGTTTCAAGAAGAGGAACGTGGTCAACCTTCTCAAAAGGTGCTGATAGGTGCAATAAGATGTAGCCTAAGAACTATTACTGAATGTAACAACGTAGAAATCATTACTTGGGTAGAGTGGTGGAAACAAACCTGGTTGGAGTAAATTTAAAAAAAGAGTACGAGATGAAGATTAAAACCTTTATATCCTAACATAATCACTAATATTATTAACTGTTGCTTTTATTCCCAAACAGGTGAGACAAAATAGATATTTTCCAAACTACCACCAACTTGAGAATAAGTGGAACTCTCCCAGACAAATCTAATGTCTAGAAATGGCAACTGAATCATTCCTTCATCTTTTTAGTATGGGTACATATGAAGCTATACTAAATTGTCTGGTGGCAGTGATGGCAGCAGTGGCCCCTCTAGAGTGGTTGCTGCAAAGACATCAGCTGCAGCAGGCGAGGTGTGGCTGGGGCTGCTCCGTCTGTGGAGTTAGTGGGAGCCGAAAACAGGAGAGAGCCCCACCTCTCTACAAATTGGTGTGACGAGAGCCCTGTCCTCCCACAACTTCAACCAGCCAGTCACAGGGACCCGGGAAGCCCCTGTACTCCCACAGGCTTAGAAGTGCCTGGTGCAGCTGCTTGGCCTCTCCCCAGCCACAGCTCTGATTTTGTAGCAAAGTTCTGGCCAAGCCTGGGCACTGTCACAACCCAGCCAGGTATACACATGCTCGGGATGGTGCTGACACACCAGTCCCTGGCCACCTTGGTCCCCTCTAAACTTTGGATGCTGACAAGCATGGGAGGGAGGCCAAGGAAGGGCTAAGGGTGGCTCAGCATGGCCCTGCAGGTGCCCCGAGTCATGAAGAAGATCCTGTGTGCTATGAATGCAGCAGCTGGCAGATAGACTCCTGGGCAGAAAGGGGTGGGTCTCTGGTGAAACTCCACATTCAAGCCCGGGATTGCCTGAAGCCTGCAGGACAGACCGCTAGTTTCATGGACCAGAGAGAGAACTTACGGTGCTTTTTTCCAGGCCTGCCCATTGCTGTCCTGGGACCAGTCAACCCACACTGCCTCCCCTCTGAAGCTCTTAAAAACCCTATTCTCAGCCAGACTCCAGCAGATAATGGGATGACCTTCCTGCAGAGAAGAGCTACTCACTCTGGGTCTCCTCCCTGCTGAGAGCTGTACACTCATCAGGATGACCTGCCTATGGAGAGGAGCTAACCACTCTGGGTCTCCTCTCTGCTGAGTGCTACAGAGATGTCAGGATGACCTGCTCACAGATAGGAGTCACCCACTATGGGTCTCCTGAGAGCTGCACTGTCACGCAATAAAGCTCTTCACCTTGCTCACCCTCCAGTTGTCCACATACCTGATTCTTCCTGGATGTGGGACAAGAATTCACGACCTGCTGAATGGTGGGACTGAAAGTGCTATAACACAAAGAGGGCTGAAATACCCCACCCCCGACTTGCCATCTTGTGAGCAATGAGAAGGAGAGAAGAAAGAGAGACAAGAGCTGCAGTCCTTTGGAGAGCCCAGACCTAGGAACTCCTCAAGCCAAGACTGTGCCACCCTTTTTTGGGCTCTGTGCTTCCTGGCATCTTCAAGCTCCCTAGTGCCCACAGTTTAAACTTCTTGTGGTATGTCTGGCCAAGTCACAGCCTCTCAGGGAGCTGGTGCCAGTGACAGCACCTGTAGCTGAGCACCCTGCCACAGCCAGCATGTCTGGCCATGTGTGGTAGCTGCATCCTATGCTCGCTCTCTGCTCTGCACTGTACTTACCCTTGGAAGGCGTAAGATCCAGGCTGGTAGCACAAGCCTAGTGCACCTTGCCAGGCCAAGTGGTCAGAATGAGTCCAGTAGGCTTAAGCAAAACTTGGGCAAAAGCACCGCTGGCCACAGAAGTTTTAGCCTGGCAAAGTGACACCCCAGGTCCTGTGACAGTGGCATGCTATTATTCTTTGTTGATTGCATCTTTTTTCATGGAAATAAAAAGAAAGATCGTCAGGTAAGAGTAAAGATACAGGAAGATATTGGAAGTTTAATAAAAAGGGAGAAGTTATAAAGCAAGTAAGCAAACAAATGCACTAGAGAATCACTTAAGAATACTAAGCAGCTCTAAGGTGTATGGTTGTAATCTTGACATTGTCATAGTAAGCTGTTGTTGGTTGTACATATTTTTCCTAGTCATATTTGACTGTGCAGACAAAAAATTATTTGGAGAGTTGGATTTTATTAGGGTTTGCATTTTAGCAAGTAAGTACAATGAAGTTATAAAAGAGAAAGAAAGTTTAAGAATAGCAAAGAAGTGACTTATATAAAGCAGTGAATCATATAAAGCAATGGGGGAAAGAATTAGAGTACTGGGAGTGAGCTGAAAAGTTAAGAGGTGGAGGTGAAAAAGTGAAGGAAAAGCTGCAGGGATTTTGGCTATTTCAAGTGAAAAGGGACAGGAGTGGTTGAGGTAGGTTGGAGAATATGTTATTGGAGTACAGGAAGTAAAAGAGTGAATATTAAAATATTAAAATTATTTTTACATGGAAATTAAATTGCCACTAATTACAGAAGCAGTAATGCTACAGAATGGCAGTGAGACAGGTGTTAAAATCTTAAAGAACAAGAGTGAATAAATCATCAGTAGAAGACAGCACCAAGTAAGGAGAATGTAGAGGTAGTATGAAGACAAGACAAGACAAGAGACTTATATCTGAGTGCCTAGAAATCAACACAAATGCCCATCGATGATAGACTGGACTGGGAAAATGTGGCACATATACACCATGGAATATTATGCAGCAATCAAAAATGATGAGTTCATGTCCTTTGTAGGGACATGGATGAATCTGGAGAACATCATTCTCAGCAAATTGACACAAGAACAGAAAAGGAAACACCATATATACTCACTCATAGGTGGGTGATGAAAAATGAGAACACATGGACCCAGGGAAGGGAGTACCACACACTGAGGTCTATTGGGGGAAATAGGGGAGGGACAGCGCGGGGGGAGCAGGGGAGGGATGGCATGGGGAGAAATGCCTAATATGGGTGAGGGGGCAGAAGGCAGCAAAACACACTGCCACTTGTGTACCTATGCAACTATCTTGCATGTTCTGCACATGTACCCCAAAACCTAAAATGCAATAAAAATTTTAAAAAAAAGTTAAAAAAAATTTAAAAAAAAGAAAGAAATGGAAACGAGAAACAAGAAGGATATGGAAAATCTCCTGGCTACCCTGTGATAGGGTTATAGGGGAAGCAATACTTATGGGAGAAACTGGGTTCAGGTTTAGAAATCAAATGATGAAACAATTAGAGAAGGCAAAGGGAAATTTGCTCATGGTGGACTATGAATTGCAGGGCACCATTAGAATATTGTAGTCTTTAGAAAGGAATAAAAGATGAGGCCAATCAGAAGTGTTTGGGAATAGAAATCCAATGAATGAGTGGTGTACTGGAAGTCTTGGGCTTCTTATGTTTATTGATGTAAACAGATAGGAAGGACATATAGGATTAGTTCTGATAGCACAAAAAAATTAAATGGTAGTAACAGTATGAATAACAGGAATGGGGAGGGGGTATTCACTCTTAGAATCACATGATTTCTAAAAGCCATATTATTATAGTAGTGTATATGAAGTATAAAATTAATCATCTTACTTAATATATTCACTAAAAACAGTTTTTTGTGTATTCATTGAGAAATTTCTATGCACATGTGAAATATATCTAGATAGACAATTAGCTCTACTGTTTCTATAATTGCATGCCTGCAAGTGTATTTCTATTAGTCTGCTTTCACACTGCTAATAAAGACACACCAGAGATGACAGTTTACAAAGGAAAGAGATTTAATGGTCTTACAGTTCCACGTGGCTCGGGAGGCCTCACAATCATGGTGGAAGGCAAGGAGGAATAAGTCACATCTTACGTGTATGGCAGTAGGCAAAGAGAGAGCTTGTGCAGGGAAATTACCATTAAATTTTTAATCAGATCGCATGATACTCATTCACTATCATAATAACAGCAAAGAAAAGACCCACCACCATAATTCAATCACTGCCTACCAGGTTCCTCCCAGAACATATGGGAATTGTGAGCCTTACAATTCAAGATGAGATTTGGGTTGGGACACAGCCAAACCATATCAATATTTATATAGAAAAAGTATGCCGTTCATTCTATTATTTTATCACTCTTAATTTACCTTTGGAATATTTATTCAATAATCATATGTGAATGTATCTTATTTTTAAAAAACTTCCTACATTATTTACTTTTGCATTGATGTATTTACCTTTTGTCTACTGACAAGCATTTAGGTTGTTTACAGTTGCTTTTGGACTTGTAAGCAATAAACATATTGCTACATACTTCGTTTCACAGTGTGTATGATGGTATTGTATAATAGCAAAACCTTGAAAAAAGGTTTTATACTAAATAATGTATTTTATGTTAAATGTTGTTACTCACTGCTAAACTGTACCCCCTGCAACCACCAAACTTACAAAAACATGTCCCAGCATTTCATGAGTTACACTGTGCAATATGGATGCTGGCAAATTTTTAAAACTTTGTTGATTTTCTCTTTGAAGTAGAAAAATAGCCTACTGTAATCCAAAGACTTTCAATGACAAAGGTGGAAACCTTGGTAAACCTATATGCACACATACACACATATTTTAAGAGTTGTGAATGGGCCAGGTGAAAATATTTCGTATTCCACAGATCACTCTCCCCGAACAGTTTCTTGCACCTTTACACAGGGCTAGCCTTGAATCTGAGCAAGCTATATCAACCTTCCCACTTGCTGTGAAGGATAGAAATGATTTATCTGATATCTATTCCAAATACACGCAAGCCAACTAGGGAGGCCGTAGGAATTTAACTTGAATGATTGCAGCCCTTTTCTTCTTTTCTCCCAGGCTTGTACTATTTAAACTTTTGGTATACGTCAAAGAGTGCTTTACCTCTGGCAATCTCACCAGGTCCTTTGAGGAATGTTCAGCCTGGAACCCATCCCTGGATGTCATATCATTATAAACACAATTTCCATCTTCTCAGTTATACCCCAGATGTGTGTTGAAACTTTAACTTTCTTTTCTCAACAAGAAATGTCTTAGTGACATATTTCCATTTTTCCAAGTATTTAAGTTTTCTTATTTTCCTTTACTGATTCCTTTTATTTTACTTCATGTTATGTTATTTTGTTTACTTAAGATGAGGTATTAAAAAAGTTTTCTGATGAAACCACATATTTGTTTAAGAAAAGCAAACTAATGGAGAGAATAATAAAATAAAATTTGTTAATTTTATGAAATAATTTCATACTTTAACATGTATCCATTTTAATTTAAATCATATATTTATATAATTTATTCTTCAAATAGTTGATAAAAAGTTAAGGATTTCTCTTTGAATATTGACTGGGTTTAGAACATACATACCCTAAAATAGGGCACCATCACATTTGGGAAAAGAGTAGAGGCTGAAAGTTCACTCTCACCTGCTCCTTCACTTTTCTTCCCTAAAACAAGCCAACAAGCCATAAAACCTTGCTGGCCTTCACCTGAAGTAGGTCGTAACTCCCCCATTCCTGTGCTTTCACTATACCCAGAGGAATGTCATTCTCTCTGAAGACAAAGAGCAGGAAACAGGAAGCAAGAAGCAAGAAGCGGGAAGATCATGCTCACCTTCCCCTTCCCTCTTCTCCCCTAAAACAAGCCATAAAACCTTGCTGACCTTCACCTGAAGTAGGTCATAACACCCTCATAC
This sequence comes from Leontopithecus rosalia, assembly GCA_028533165.1. Classification (NCBI taxonomy): domain Eukaryota; kingdom Metazoa; phylum Chordata; class Mammalia; order Primates; family Cebidae; genus Leontopithecus; species Leontopithecus rosalia. Next base: position 145,658,438 of record CM052650.1, on the reverse strand, counting down.
CTGTGCTGTCCCCATATCCAGAGGAATGTCATTATCTCTGCAGACACAGTGACACAGAGAAAAATCTGAATAAACAGGCTTCACTAAGTTCCCCCCAGTTTATTAATATTAGGTCCCATCATAATTCCCCAAGATTGTCTACTTTTCATTAAATCCAAGCACAAAAATCTAGAGGTTTTTCTGTTCTTTGAATCTTCACATTTGCATGCTCCTGTGTTACATAAAACCTATATAAAGCAGATTTTTATACTTACCTCTTGCTAATCTATCTTGTTACAGGTGCCTTAGCCATGAACTTAGCAATGGGTGAGAAAAGAGGTATTTCCTCTCCTATAATAGGCATCCACCAATAGACATTTCACATCTCTTTCTTTCATAAATCACACCTTTACTATATGATGGGCAATTTCTTTAGATTGGAAAGTCAAAGTCGATAACATCTAGAAAAATAGAATATTAATATCTTCCCATCTTTTTTAAATGCTTCACCTAACTCTATTTTTGTTTTTATCATTATACTTTTAGTTCTGGGGTACATGTGTAGAACACATAGGTTTGTTTCATAGATATACACGTGCCATGGTTGTTAGCTGCATCCAACCCCCCATCATAGATATTAGGTATTTCTCCTAATGTTATCCCTCCCTAATTCCCTCACTCCCTGCTATCCCTCCCCTAGCCCTTCCACCCCCCAACAGGCCCGAGCGTGTGATGTTCCCCTCCCTGTGTCCATGTGTTCTCATTGTCCAACACCCACCTATGAGTGAGAACATGTGGTGTTTGGTTTTCTGTTCTTGTGTCAGTTTGCTGAGAATGATAGTTTCCAGATTTGTCCATGTCCCTACAAAGGACACAAAGTCATCATTTTTTATGGCTGCATAGTATTCCATGGTGTATATGTGCCACATTTTCTTCATCCAGTCTATCATTGATTGGCATTGGGGTTGGTTCCAGGTCTTTGCTATTGTAAACAGTACTGCCATGAACATTCGTGTGCATGTGTCTTTGTAATAGAATGATTTATAATCCTTTGGATATATACCCAGTAATGGGATTGCTGGGTCAAATGGTATTTCTATTTCTAGATCCTTGAGGAATTGCCACACTGTCTTCTGTAATGGTTGAACTAATTTACACCTACCTCTAATTTGTTATTTTTAGTGATTCACCTTTACCAAATATTTCCAATATATTTAATTTAGTTTTAACATAAATTACTATTTCTTTTATATAAGTTGATTTTTCTTCTAATCTGTCAATTAAGCTATGTAATGATAATAAATAAAAGAAAAAGAAATATTTTAAGTAAGCACAGGGATCTCTTGATAATTAAGTAGCTCCCCTACAGAGAGCAATAGTGCTAGGACACACTGGAAAATAATCCTACTAGCAAAGATATTTATTTAATTATTATTTATAGAAGGGAAAGTGCGCATAGCTCCTAGAAACTCAGCTGAGTGAAGTGGAGTTAAATGAAGGTATCTTCTATATGACTCTATGCTATTTATTATGATAGGTATTTTGCATTTACTTTTATCAATTCACAAAACAATCCTAAGCAATAGGTATTAATTCCTGTTTGCAGATGATGAACTTGAAATTGAAAATGATTAAAATTCACAAAATTAATGTGTTGGAGTTAGCATATCAACAAAGAAACCTCTATTATATTGAATAACCTTTCAAAAGAAAACATCCCCAAAATGCTGAATGATAGTTTATAATAATGTCAGGTGCAATCTATTCTGGATAGCCCCATAAGTGAACTTTTACAACCGAGAAATGTATAAGGATTCACTTTTCTAGAATTTAAGAGCATCTGAAAAGAGTAGCAATTCACATATAAACAGCTGAGCTTATAGAAACTATCAGAGTTTAATGATGATTGTGTGACTCAGTCCTCTACAGACAAATAATAAGAATAGCTGAAGTAAAGATCAGAAGGTTACTAGATCTTTTTTCTTTTAATTCTAATCCATGGACTTAAGTCTACAAATCTTTGATTATCCATTATGCTTCACCATTATTTGTATAGTAAGAAAAAAAAAGACTGTAATGGCATGGTGTCTTATGCCTGTAATCCTAGCACTGTGGGAGGCTGCGGCAGGAGGATCACTTGAAGCCAGAAGTTAAATACCAGCCTGGGAAATGTAGTGAGACCCATCTCTACACAAGATTTTTTAAAAAATTAATTGGATGTTGAGGCACATGACTATAGTCTTAGCTATTCGAGAGACTGAGGCAAGAACTTTGCTTGAGTCCAGGAAGTAAAATAAATGGTTATGAAGTCAGACTAAGAATAATGTTCAGCCACATTCACTAGTTCAGTAGTCATGAATTGTACTTTAACTAGTTATTCAAATGGATGTAGGACTCCATTCTGCTCTTTTACTTCCTCTTATAGGATTAACTGGTTAACTTGAATGATGTCTCTTCCGTCATGGATGAAGTTAACTTCTCTTCCAGACAGTCTTCATGTTCGATTTTGTTAAACCAGGGAAAAGATAGACCTCTCTGGCCTGAAGTTTAAGAATAGCAGTCTATTCAAGCATTAATGTAATTTACTTTTGAGAACTTGAGATAAATGTCTAACTAAAATACATTATTTAATTCCTTTCCTTTATAGTTCTCCATTTTTAAATAAATCTACCGTAAGGGATTTTAGAAAGAGGAGGATGATTGGCATGCCAGAATTTGGTATTTCTAGGTACTAATACTATCAGAATCTCTAAATCTCTCTCTTTCTCTCTGTCTCTCCTCTCTTTTGCTTCTCTCTTTATATATAATTTGTATATATAATGTATGTGTATACACATACACAAATATATAGTATAACATATCCAGTGACACATTTTTTAGTGTTCAATCCTGTGGTTTTAAACAAATATATACAGTCATGAAACCACTACCTCAATCAAGATAAAGAACATCACCTCAAAAACTATCCCTTGTCCTGTACTTTTTCACCACTACTTACCACTATTCCTTAGAAAATACTGATCTAGTTTTTGTACCATAGAATTTTCTCTTACACAATGTTAATTGTGTATTTGAATTTCCTCTTACACATGAACTAAATCATATGGTACCTAACTTAGTCTTATTGTCTTTTTTTTACAAATCTAAAACTCTTATTTTCTCAAATAATGTATGATTTTTCTACAATTTCACCAGCTCCATTAATTATTTCCAAAACTACACTTAAAGGTAATTTCCCCCTTTTCTTTCAGCAACCATTTCCTTACCAGTCATATATATATATATATAAAATATATGTAAGATATAACATATAATTATTATATATAATATATAAAGATACATTATATGTATAATATATAAATAAGTAAAAAAGAATAATAGAAAATTATTATATAATCTATATAATAATTATATGATATATAATATTTTACATATATCTATATATATGATTGGTGAGGAAAGAGTTGCTGGCAGAAAGAGAGAAAATTACTTTTAAGTGTGGTTTGGGAAATAATTAATGGAGCTGGTGTACAGTGTAGAAAAATTATATATTATTTGAGAAAAAGAGAGTTTTAGATTTATAAAACTCTAAAACTCTTATACATAATAATTATATTATAATATATAATATTTCATCTGTAAATGAAGCTATGTAATATAATAAATAAAAGGAAAAGAGGGATTCCACCAAGTTGGCCAAATAGGAACAGCTCCAGAGTGCAGTTCCCAGCAAGAGCAAAGCAGAAGGCGAGTGATCTCTGCATTTCCAACCAAGGTACCAGGTTCATTTCAATGGCACTAGTTGAACAGTGGGTGTAGCCCAAGGAGGGCAAACCAATTCTGGGGAGGGCTGCCCTACCTGGGAAGTGCAACTGGCTGGAGGATCAGGGACTTCTCTCCTTGACACCCTGGTTTAGATTCTGCGCTTCTCCCATGGCATTTGCAACCCACAGACCAGGAGATCCCTGGTCACAAATTACCAGCACAGATCTGAGTGGCAGCTCTGGCTGGCACCATGGGTTGTCAGCACAGATCTGGGCAGATGTTTTTGCTAGCACTGAGAGTGCCTGTGGGATAGAGCTTTCCACTCCCAAGAAAGAGGGGGAGCTGAAAGTAAGGAGACAGGTAACAAGGCTTGGCAGGTCTCACCCCCACAAAGACCAGCAAACTGAAGCTCTCTTGCTTGAGAGTTTCACAGCTAGCACACCAGTTCAAGTCTGATCCTGTATGATCAAGCTCAGTGGCAGAAGGGTGTCTGCCATTGCTGAGGTGGTTCTAAACTCACCTGTGTAAATAAAAGCCAGAGGAAGCTTACACAGTAGCTGGAATGAGCCTATGGCAGCCCAGGGATAGAGCCCTTGTCTGTCTCTGCAGGCAGACAAGGGACTGACTGCCTCTTCAAGTGGCTCCCTGACACCTGTATAACCAAAAAGATGCCTCATAAAGGAGAGCTCTGGCTGACACCTGGTGGCTACCCTTCTGGGACAAAGTTACCACAAGAAAGATCAGGCAGCAATCCTTGTTGCTCCACATCCCCCATGGGTGATTCCCAGGCAAGCAAGGACTGGAGTAGACCTCCAGCAGTTCTACACAAGAGGGGCCTTACTGTTAGAAGGAAAAAGTAAAAAACAAAAGGAAATAACTTCAACATCAAGAGAAAAGACGTCTACTCAGAGACTCCATTCAAAAATCACGAACTTCAAAGATCAAAGGTAGATAAATCCACGAAGATGGGAAGAAACCAGCACAAAAAGAATGAAATCATCAAAGACCAGAACGCCTCTCCTCCTCCAAGGGATCACAACTCCTCACCAACAAGGGAACAAAACAGGATAGAGAATGATTTGATGAATTGGCAGAAACAGGCTTCATAAGGTGGGTAATAACAAACTTCTCTGAGGTAAAGGAACATGTTCTACCAAATGCAAAGAAACTAAGAACCTTGGAAAAAGGTTAAATGAAATGCTAACTAGAATAACCAGCTTAGAGAAGAACATAAACAACTTGATGAAGCTAAAAAAAACAGCAGGAGAGCTTTGTGAAGCATACACAGTTTTAACAGCAGAATTGATCAGAAGAAGAAAGGACATCAGAGATTGAAGATCAACTCAGTTAAATAAAGCAAGAAGGCAAGATTAGAGAAAAAAGAATGAAATGAACAAAGCCTCCGAGTAATATGGGATTATGTGAAAAGATCTAATCTATGTTTGATATACTTGAATGTGACAGGGAGAATAAATCCAAGCTGGAAAAGACTTTTCAGGACACTATCCAGGAGAACTTCCAAAACTTAGCAAGGTAGGCCAAGATTCAAATCCAGAAAATACAGATAACATCACAGAGATATTCCTCAAGAAGAGCAACCCCAAGGCACATAATGGTCAGATTCACCAGGGTTGAAATGAAGGAGAAAATCCTAAGGGCAGCCAGAGAGAAAGGTTGGGTTACCCACAAAGGGAAGCCCATCAGACTCATAGCAGATCTCTCAGCAGAAACCCTACAGGCCAGAAGAGAGTGGGGGCCAATATTCAACATCCGTAAAGAAAGGAACTTTCAACCCAGAATTTCATATCCAGCCAAACTAAGCTTCATTAGTGAAGGAGAAATAAAATGCTTGATGGACAAGCAATTGCTGAGAGATTTTGTCATCACCAGACCTGCCTTACAAGAGCTCCTGAAAGAAGCACTAAACATGGAAAGGAACAACCAGTACCAGCCACTGCAAAAATGTACAAAATGGTAAAGACCAATGCTGCAATGAAGAAACTGTGTCAACTAATGAGCAAAACAACCAGCCAGTAACAAAATGGCAGTACCAAATTCATACATAACAATATTAACCTTAAATGTAAATGGGCTAAATGCCCCATCAAAAGACAAAGACCGGCAAACTGGATAAAAAGTCCAGACCCATCACTCTGCTGCATTCAGGAGACCCATCTCACGTGCAAAGACACACATAGATTCAAAGGGATGAAAGAAGATTTACTAAGCAAATGGAGAGCAAAAAAAAGCAGGGGTTGCAATCTTAGTCTCTGATAAAATGGACTTTCAACCAACAAAGATCAAAAGAGACAAAGGGGGCATTACAAAATGGTAAAAGGAACAATGCAACAAGAAGAGCTAATGATCCTGAATATATATGCACCCAATACAGGAGCACCCAGATACATAAAGCAAGTTCTTAAAAACCTACAAAGAGACTTAGACTCTCACGCAACAATAGTGGAAGACTTTAATATTCCAGTGTCAGTACTAGATTAACCAGACAGAAAATCAACAAGGATATCCAGAACTTGAACACAGATCTGGACCAAGTGAACCTAACAGGCATCTGCAGAACTCACCACCACAAATTCACAGAATATACATTCTTCTCAGCACCACATCACACTTACTCTAAAATTAACCTCATAATTGGAAGTAAATCACCCCTCAGCAAATGCAAAAGAACAGAAATCGAAATAACCAGTCTCTCAGACCACAGTGAATCAAATTAGAATTCAGGATTAAGAAACTCATTCAAAACCACACAACTAAATGGAAACTGAACAACTGGCTTTTGAATGTTGACTGGATAAACAATGAAATGAAGGCAGAAATAAAGATGTTCTTCGATACCAATGAAAACAGAGACAAAACATACCAGAATATCTGGGACATATTTAAAGTAATGTCTAGAGGGAAATTTATAGCAATAAATGCCCACATGAGATGTGAGGAAAGATCTAAAATTGACACCCTATTGTCAAAATGGAAAGAGCTAGAGGAGCAAGAACAAAAAAGCTCAAAAGCTAGCAGAAGACAAGAAATAACTAAGAACAGAGCAGAACTGAAGAAGATAGATACATAAAAAAATCTTCAAAACATCGATAAATCCAGGAGCTGTTTTTTTGAAAATATCAACAAAGTAGACAGACTCCTAGCCAAACTAATAAAAAAGAAAAGAGAGAAGATTGAATAGACACAATATAAAATGATAAAGGGGATATTGTCACTGATTCCACAGAAATACAAGCTACCATCAGAGATTATTACAAACACCTCTATGCACATAAACCAATAAATCTGGAAGAAATGGATATATTTCTGGACACTTATACCCTCCCAAGACTAAACCAGGAAGAAGTTGAACCCCCAAATAGGCCAACAAGGTCTGAAGTTGAGGCAGCAATTAATAGCCTACCAACCAAAAAAAGTCCAGGTCCAGATGGGTTCACAGCCAAATTCTACCAGATGTACAAATAGAAGCTGGCACCAATCCTTCTGAAACTATTCCAAACAATGGGAAAAGACAGAGTCATACCTGACTCCTTTTATGAGACCAACATCATCCTGATACCAAAACCTGGGAGGGACACAAGTATAAAAGAAAACTTCAGACCAATATCCATGATGAATACTGAAGCAAAAATCTTCAATAAATACTGGCAAACTGAAGGTAACAGCACATCAAAAAGCTTGTCCATCAGAATCAAGTAGGCTTTATCCTGGGGATGCAAGTCTAATTCAACATATGCAAATGTATAAACATAATCCATCACATAAACAGAGCCAAAGACAAAAACCACATGATGATCTCAACAGATATAGAGAAGACCTTCAACAAAATTCAACAGCCCTTTATGCTAAAATCTCTCAATAAACTCATTATCAGTGGAATGTATCTTAAAATAACAAAAGTTATTTATCATGGAAACTGAACAACTGGCTCTTGAATGTTAACTGGATAAAGAAAAAAAAAAAAAAAGTTATTTATGACAAACCCATAGCCAATATCATACTGAATGGGGAAAAACTGGGAGCACTGTATTTGAAAACTGACACTAGACAAGGATGCCCTCTCTCACCATTCCTATTCAATATACTACTGGAAGTTCCAGAGCAATCAGATAAAAAAAAATAAATAAGTAAAGGATATTCAATTAAGAAAAGAGGAAGTCAAATTTTCTCTATTTGCAGATGACATAACTGTATTGTGTTTAGAAGACCCCATTGTCTCAGCCCAAAATCTCCTTAAGCTGATAAGCAACCTCAGCAAAGTCTCAGGATGCAAAATCAATGTGCAAAAATCATAAGCATCCCTACACACAAATAATAGACAAACAATGAGCCAAATAATGAGCAAACTCCCATTCACAATTACTACAAAGAGTATAAAATACCTAGGAATACAACTAACAAAGGATGTGAAGGACCTCTCCAAGGAGAACTACAAACCACTGCTCAAGGAAATAAGAGAGGACACAAATGGAAAAAATTCCATGCTCATGGTTAGAAAAAATAAATATTGTGAAAATGGCCATACTGTCCAAAGTAATTTATAATTCAATGCTATCCCCATCAAGCTACAGTTGACCTTCCTCACAGAACTGGAAAAAAATCACCTTAAACTTCATATGGAACCAAAAGAGAGACCACATAGCCAAGACAATCCTAAGCAAAAAGAAAAAAGCTGGAGACATTATGCTACCTGACTTCAAACTATACTACAAGGATATAATAGTCAAAACAGCATGGTACTGGTACCAAAACAGAGATATAGACCAATGGAACAGAACAGAGGCCTCTGAAGTAATGCCACACATCTACAACCATCTGATCTTTGACAAACCTGACAAAAATAAGCAATGGGAAAGGATTTCCAGCTTAATAAATGATGTTGGGAAAACTGGCTAGCCATGCGCAGAAAGCAGAAACTGGATCCCTTCCTTACATGTTATACTAAAATTAACTCCAGATAGATTAAAGATTTAAACATAAGACCTAACACCATAAAAAACCTAGAAGAAAACCTAGGCATTACCATTCAGGACATAGGCATAAGCAAGGATTTCATGACTAAAACACCAAAAGCATTGGCAACAAAAGCCAAAATAGACAAATAGGATCTAATTAAATTCCAGAGCTTCTGTACAGCAAAAGAAACAATCATTAGTGTGAACTGGCAACCAACAGAATAGGAAAAGTGTTTTCAATCTACCTATCTGACACAGGGCTAATATCCAGAATCTACAAGGAACTAAAACAGATTTACAAGAAAAAAAATCCATTCAAAAGTGGGTGAAGGATATGAACAGACAGTTTTCAAAAGAAGACATTTATGAGGCCAACAAACATATGAAAAAATTCTCATCATCACTGGTCATTAGAGAAATGCAAATCAAAACCACATTGAGATACCATCTCATGCCAATTAGAATGGCGATCATTAAAAAATTTGGAGACAACAGATGCTGGAGAGGATGTGGAGAAATAGGAACACTTTTACACTATTGCTGGGAGTGTAAATTAATTCAACCATTGTGGAAGACAGTGTGGTGATTCCTCAAGGATCTAGAAATAGAAATTCTATTTGACCCCTGCATTACTGGGTTCATACCCAAAGGATTATAAATCATTCTATTATAAAGACACATGCACACATATATTCATTGTGGCACTGTTTACAATAGAAAAGACCTGGAACCAACCCAAATGCTCATCAGTGATAGACTGGATAAAGAAAATGTGACACATATACACCATGGAATACTATGCAGCCAAGAAAGGATAAATTCATGCCTTTTGTAGGGACATGTATGAATCTGGAAACCATCCTTCTCAGCAAACTGACACAAGAACAGGACAGTAAACACCACATGTTCTCATTCATAGGCAGGTGTTGAACAATGAGAACAAGTGGCACAGGGAGGGAAACATCACACACTGGGAACTGTTGGGTGTTGAGGGGCTAGGGGAGGGATAACATTGGGAGATACGCCTGATGCAGGTCACAGGGGGATGGATGCAGCAAACCACTATGGCCTGTGTGTACCTATGCTACAATCCTGCAAGATCTGCACTTCTACCCCAGAACTAAATTACAATTAAAAAAAGAAATAGTATATAATATAATATTCATATTATGTATTAGATTGTCTTATATTATATTATTATATTATATTATGTATCATTATATTATGATATGATATAACATTATTGCATAATCTATATAATATTATAATATAATTACATTATATTTTCTGGGTCAAATGGGATATCTATTTCTAGATCTTTGAGGATCGCCACACTGTCTTCCACAATGGCTGAACTAATTTACACTCCCACTGTAAAAGAGTTGTTATTTCTCCACATCCTCTCCAGCATCTGCTGTTTCCAGATTTTTTAATGATCACCATTCTAATTTGCATGAGAATAATTATATATACTATTATAATTTGTAACTATTATATATATTAATTCTATATAATCTAATTATATAATATGTAATCATATAATATGTAATTATTATATAATATATGCAATTATTATATTGTAATTAATACAATTATAATATATAAAATATAATTATATTATAATTAATATAGTATAATGATATATTATATATTTATAAATATATGTTTATTAATCTATATATTTATTTATTATATATAATATAATATGTTATGTATAGTGTTATATATAGTAAACCAATATGTTTGTATATTTGTTTAAGTAAACTGATAGAAGTGAATTGCAGGATTAAGAATTAAAGAATTTTCCACCTTAATATTTTAGAATGTTTAGACAGAAAATCCTCAAATACAAACAGGAAAAAAGACTGAAAAGGAGACAGACAGAGAAAGGCAATGGGATAGGGGCAAGAGATTGGGAGATATTTTTTTAAAATAAATGTTCCAGAGAAGAGGATCAAATTCTTCTTCTTTGTCAAGCTAATTTATTACTATACATTTACAATGTTGAAATTCACAGTGCTGGGTATGTCTCTGAGAAATTAAACTTCTTACCAAAGTGTTGACATGGCTACATATTTTCTATTAACAATAAATGATTATATGGCATACATCTAATGACTTTAGAGCCATAATTTATCAAAATATATTATATTTAATAAGAAAATAGTAATACCTGTAGTTATTTAGATGCATACTTTATTTTTTTCAACTGAAATGCAAGCCTCATTTAAGAGGAGCTTTTTTTTTTCAAAGGAGTGTTATCCATGTTGTAGATGATATGGGAATTTAACCTATTAAATAATGCAAATAGGTGGGTAAAGTTACTAATCAATGATAATATTGAGATATAATTATTCTCCAAAATGGTAAACATAGTAAAAGAGGGAAACATATTCACACAAATGAGTTTTTAATTATACAACATAGTTTATGCATAAGAAATTACACCACTTCTAGGAACTGGCACTGTGGAAGTAGCAGGCACAGAGTATATGTTAGTACTTGTAATAATATCAACTAACGTAAAAATCTATTATTGCTCAATTTCTTCTGATTAGTTTTATCATGAAAGTACTTCTTAAAACCTTTTTGTTGAAAATCTTAGTAGAGTGTTGCATCCTATAGCCCAAAGCTGGTAACACTTTCAGAAAAGACAAGAAAATCAAACACACATATATGGAAAACTTGGATTGTTAATTAAGAAACTTTGGCTGAGATAATAGAATTCTTGTAATTCCTTACAATGAAGAAAAAGTTACTAAAAAAAATGAGCAATTAAATTGATAAGGTTTGGATATGTGTCCTGTCAAATCTCATGTTAAAATGTAATCCCCAGTATTGAAGATAGGACCTGGTTGGAGGTGTCTGGGTCATGAAGGTGGACCCTTTATAAATGGTGTGGGTCATCCCTTTGGTGAAAAGTGAGCTCTCACTCCAGTTCACACACATCTGATTGCATAGAAGAGTGTGGCACCTCCCTTCCCCTTGTTCCTGTTCCTCCGTGTGAGATGTCTGCCTACCCTTCACCTTCTACCACGATGGGGAGCTTCCTGGGGCCTCCCCAGAAACAGGTCCTGGCACTATGCTTCCTGTACAGCCTGGTTAGCTGTAAGCCAATTGAATCTTTTTTAAAAAAACTAAATTCTAGTCTCAAATTTTCTTTAGAGTGATGCGAGAATGGCCTAATACAACTCAGGCAACTTTTAAATAAGAATTTAAGTGATTGAAAAAAAAAATTAAATTTAAGGAAATGGAAGAGAATCATTTAGAATTTAAGGAGGCAACATGATATTAGCATTAAGACTAAGAAGTTAGTAGGAAGCTATAGACTAGAAAAATAGAAAAACATAAATCTAAAGATAGAAGATATGAGAACCTATAGCACCAAATGCTTCTAGATAATTTTTATAATTTAAAATACATTGTTTTTAAACTTCTGCCAATTTTTTATTGTTTATATAGAAACAAGCTGTTCCTATTAATTTCATAAAGCTGGACTTAATATATACTTAATGTGTTAAATAGCATATCATAGTAATTAGGAATTTTAGAGGGTCCCTGTTCTTTGGATCTACTACTCTAAAACCTCCTTTAAGAGGAGAGTGAGAGAGAAGAGACAGATTTAAAGTAAATACAATTACTTTGCATTCTTAATCTCTACACAATGTCATACTATTTTGCTTACTGGACACATTCTGAAAACTAAAATTCCATTTTTCAGGTAGAAGACATACAATCTATTTACTGCTGTGTAACAATTTACCCCATTACTTAGCATTCTTAAGAAAGCAAATATTTATTGTATTCCATAGTTTCTGAAGGTCAAGAATCCAGCTTGGCTAGCTAATACTAGCTAAGCATCTCTCAAAAGGTTGCAGTCAAGGTGCTGGCTGGGGCCGAAGTTACCTGAAGGCTTGACTGGGGTAGATGGATAACCTGACAAGCTGGCTCATTCATACGAGTTTTGGCAGAAGGCCACAGTTCCTTGCCCAATGATGACTGAAAGCCTCAAAGCCTTGCCAAATGTAAGTCTCCAAATAACAACTCATAGGCTAACAATTGGCTTTCCCCAGAGTGCATGATCTAAAAGTGACTGAGAAAGAAACCACAGTGAGTTTTCAGAAGTGACATGTCATCACTTTTACCACATACTCTAACCTACACAGACCAATTCTGATACAATGTAAGACAAAGTTACACAATTCTTAACCATTTTAGAGACCCAAAGATATGTTATATGGTTGTTAAGCCTGTTTCATCCCGGGGTGGGTGGGACAGCTGTATACATAAACCTGATTAAAAGAAAAGGAACAAGAAGGGAGGAAGAAGTAAGATATTCTTGTTCCTGCTAAAGCCTAAGGACAAGAAAGAAATGCTGCTGAAGGCGATCATGTTCACGAGTACTAGGGATTAGTGTTACTCAGTGTATGATGTGCAGGCTGATGTTCATCTGCTAACACTTTGTCACTAGTCCATAATGAGGTGCCCTAAAGAGCTGGGATTAAAATCTCTGAATACAGCTTACTTCCCAGCTTTCACTGGTATCTCTAAGACAGATGATGAGGCTGGATCTGGGATCTGGGAATATTGGAAAAAGTTGGAAACTGAAATATGTTGCCTCTGCTAATGTGAAAAACAGTTGTTGAGGTGACAATGGAAGAAATGAGATGGACGGTGTCTCTTCCTCTCCCTCCTGCTTTCTACTATTTCTTTTGCATTTCCTATTGATAGAAACTAACAGGGACTCAGCATTCAAAAAAGAAATGTGGATTTAAGTCCAGCCTCACAATCCGCTCCTATTCCTAATCAGCATCTGTACATATGCTCCATACATATGTAAATCTCCATACAAAAATGTAAACGTTTATTTAAATAGAAACAGTTTTACTCTCTTCCCTCAAAAGGATTCACATTTCAACAACCATGCTGCCCAATTTGGAAGAATGTCAATTATTCCTCAAATTGAGTTCCAGCTCAATTCTAATATTCCTTAAGCTAATGACTAATTATTAAGTTAATCACCATTATTAATATTTATGTAAAACAATGAGAAGAAATAGGAAGAAAGGAGAAATAAATGTACACACGTGGACATTTAACAAGTAAGGAAGACAATGTGTGTAAGTGCTACATGAATGTGCAGTTATTACTTTATTATTCCCATTCCATGCTCATTTTATTCTCAGCCATAGCATCAATGGTTGAAATTTGGGTAACCTAACGTTTGACTCATAAGAGTCAGTGTATTCAGTTGTCCAGCCTTTTCGGTTGCTATGATTTCCTTAAACCATAAAGACACACACCAGAGAGTCACCTGTGTCTGAAAATGTCTTCTATGTCACCATTGTATGGTGGAAACCCCTTTCCCTTGGCAATAACCACAACCAATGTAATAATATTGTAATTTCTTATAAAAACAATGACATGAGATCCCAACAAAGCCAGGTATTAATATAAATATTCAATCTTATGAAACTATAAATCATTTCCTTTGGAGCTAAGACTTCCAATTCACCAAATTCCAAATTTTCAAGGTTAGAAACATTGAAGTTTTTGAGTGACTTGTGAGGAATAATAGTGAAAGTTGCTAATCCACCTTTCATTTCTGGTTTCCTGTACCTACGCATTTAGTGAGAAAAACCACAGCACGTGTAATCAGTGGCCCAAACAAAAGACTGTACCATGTTAAGGAACCTGAATGTTAAGGAGATTTGATTTCTTCTTTGAGTAAAATTCTCAGATCTATGAATTGACACATGGTGAGGGACTCTGACTCTCTTTTCATATTTGACAACTCCTTTGATGACTCAAGTTGTTTGTCTGGCCACTGGGCCTTCAGTTTTTACTATTAGAGAAATCAAGAACTATTTGAATAGGCTATGGTTTATTTGTAGGAACACCATTAGCAATTCACCACTAGCAAAAATCCCAGTATATCAAAACATACTGACATTATTGTGTGCTTGCTGCACGCTACGGAAGTGTGATACCTTGTCCATAATCATTAAATTCTAATACCTCAACCTCACTGCTCTATAATTATATGATCCCTACTAAATTAGAGAAGCCATCTTAATGTCAGAATTCCCCAATCATGCTCAGCCTACAGAGTACTGTCGCCACAGAGCTTTTCATGTATTCTGGTGTTAGCTTCACTAATGTATTTATCAACGTCTTAGTGAATGGAGTATCTTCTAGACCCTATTAGTGATGTAATGGAGGATGGCCTCCAGGTCATACATGATAAATGCACTCCAATATTTCTTTCTTCCTAAGCCTTTGAATCTCTTATAGTATTTCCATCATTGTAAATTCAAGTTTAAATCAATTAAACAAGTAAAGTGTTATAGGCAGTTTCAGGTGGTTGAGCTAACTCATTAAACCTGGAACCCATGGTAAATACATCTGTATCAATATATTCTGAATCTGGAGACTAAAACCAATTACTGCTTGGAAGGGAAAAACAATTGCTAAGGTGACACAAAACGAGAAGAAGCAAGTACATTTTACAGTCTCATGCCTTGCAGTCACTTTCTTTCATTTCTTTTTAGCAGACCTCAATAAAAAGTCAGCTAACCAAGAAGAAATGCAGCCTTAGTACCTCAGTTTCTGCATTACAGAAGAAGGTATAAAAGAGACAGCATGGAAATGAGAGACGGTCGTTTAATTAATGGCACACCTCCTTGAAGTAATTTTATATTTTATTATTACACATTATTGAGCTGACATTTGAAATTTTTAACATAGGTTTAAGTATAGTTACATGTTACCATGACTTAGAAATACTAAATATTTTATAAGATGAAATAAAATGAGGATTTAGTTATCACAATACAGTTTATATATTGTGACCCATGCCACAATATGATTTATAAAAGTAAGTTTGAATGATCTTATTGCATATCTAACAATAAATTTGAATTTTATGTAAAAATTTGATTATAAAAATGTCTGTATCTGAAAAATATACTAGTTATTTAAAAAAATTAGGCTCAATATCTAAACTGTAATTTTTGTTTTGAATTCATAACATTTCAATATGAGCCAATAATAAGAATAGGAAAAGGAACAAGAAGGAGAAAACTGACAGTCTTGTGAAATCTAAGTGGCTTAACTAATTAATTAATTAAGGATGCTTTCTCATGCAAATATCATACTCTACAATACTCACTTATTTTGTTTCTGAGAGGTTTTTATGTTCTGGGTCTCGAACCACGGTAAAATTGGAGATGAGTGAGGAGTTTCATATCTGTGTCATATTCTGTTTTTGTCTCCCGTGAGAGGATGAGACATATCTTCCTGTTTGCATGTGAATCATGGTATTCATATAGAAGTCTACCTATTTTCCCTATTATAAGGCTTAAAAATATTTTCTTTTTGGCTAAAAAAATATCACTGTAGGTGACAGGACCACAGTGGAATGTAGAGAAATGTTCCACTAACAATTAACAATTTCACTAACTTGCTTATTTCTCCCTCTCTTAGGTCCCAAATAGGTTATTGCTCTTTAGTCTGCATCCATAGCTAATCAGCAACCAATGTGCAACGTGAGTGCCAAATCCACTTTTGTTGTAAGATACCTAAATTTCAGAGTTGTCTTTTGCTACCACATTAGTTAGCAAACATTGACTAACACTCCTCTTTTGAGATAATTATAAAGAGGATATTTTGAACCCAAGATAATTCTGAGTCAGTTTCTCAAACAAAGGGACTATAACTCCCTAACAGGTTATCTTATATCTAAAGTTTATTTTGTAGGCAAGATATATTTTATTATATATCACCAAAAACAAAATGAAGAAGCAAACACATAACATAGCTATGGAGTAACAAATTACACACTAATAATAGACAATTTCCAACTGCAAGTTGTGGTTGATAAGAAATTCTCATTAACAGTCACTGCATTTTCGAAGTTAAGCAAGGTCATGTGATAAGGAACTTGATATTCCAAAGACGTTTTTTCTTTCAAATTTTAACCCAGGGAAATTCTCAACACCTGCTACAAGAATATTGCAGTTTATGTCACTATTTCATTCTATATTTTGAAGCTGCAATTTCAAACTATGAAAACTATTCAAAATATTTCACAAGCCATTTCTATTGCTTATTCATTCTGGTAAAGTCTAGTGGTAGTTATTCAACATAATCTTTTCCCCACACAACATATAAATGGCAAAACAGGAGCTCATTTAACCTTTCTCAATTTTCCTTGAAATCAATGAACTGCTTTCCCTCTTAACTTTTTTGTGTTTACAATCTGTATAGAAGTGAATAACTGTGCAGGTATAATTTTGAAACAGCTTTAATTATTTTTTTAGAAACATAATGATATAATTTGGCTGTGTCCCCACTAAAATTTCCCATAATCCCCAAGTGTTGTGGAAGGGACCAGGTACAGATAATTGAATCATTGGGGTGTTTCCCCCATCCTGTTCTCATTAGAGTGAGTTAGTTCTCATGAGATCTGATGGTTTTATAAAGGACTCCCCACTTCACTGGGCACTCATTCTTCTTTCCACCATGTGAAGAAGGGCATGTTAGCTTCCCTTTCCACCCTGATTGTGAATTTCCAGAGGCCTCTCTAGCCATGCTGAACTGTGAGTCAATTAAACCACTTTCCTGGTCAATTACCCAGTCTTGGGTATGATTTAATTAGTAGTGTGAGAACCGACTAATTACACATACTTATCATTTTTATTACTGTTGTTGTCACAAAACTATGACCATAGGCCATGTTTTTTCAGCACTTAGGCCACGCTCTGAGTCAGTTTTAGAATTGAGAAAATAGTAGAAATTATTTTAGACCAGTACAGCATTTCTATTGTATCTTCATAAGTCAAGGCCTTAGATGAAATTATATCTACCCCAGAAGATAGTCTCTGATGCTGTGATAATATTTATTTTTATATGCATTCTTATTGCATCTTTGTTATCCTAGTTTCTATAACATGCACTATTTTCTAATCATATTATAGAGCTTCTGGAATGTGAAGAGCATGTCTTATTTATCATCACATAAATCAAACTTTAATACTCCTCTTACAGAGTATGACAAATTGCGAAAATGTCCACATGCTTTTCCATCTTTCTTGAAATGTGACTTTGAATCTCTTCCCATTGAAATATAGAGGCTATCTCTCTATTTATCCTGTTCTTTAAAATGTGCTTTCCCCCAGTAAGACATGGTAGAAATGGTCTTGTGCAAGTGAAAACTGAGGTCTCAAACATCTCAGTATGCTTAAATTTTGCCACCGCCTTGTCGGCAAACACAGGGTAACATGCTGGAGGATAACTGACCACATGAAGTAAAGGAAAGCTATCACATCTGAGGTTGTAAACACCAGACATCCCCCAGCTACACCAATCACTGACTATAGATGCATGAATGGATCCAGCTGAGACTCCCTGAGAAGAATTACCACTGAAGTCAAACACAAATTGTTAACTCTCAGAATTGAAAGCTAAATAAATGATTGCTGTTTCAAGCCACTATTTTTTGAGGCAGTCTGTTACACAGTAAAATGAACAAATTCACAGGACAAATGAAGGAAAACTTGAGAAGCAAGAAGTTACTTCTCTTCTATATTCCATGCTAATGTTCTCAAGGTCTAGTTTTTAAGTGCAGTTTTTGTTTTCCTGTTCTAGTCCTCTGGTACATACAATTTGCATGATTCAATGTCTCCCACAGTCAATAGGACAATGTCAACATCTGTTCCTATTTCAATTTACGTTCTTTTTTCATATCTCATTTTCCACTAAAGATTTTAAAACATCCTAAGACATTCAAGAATTATTGGAAATACAACTTATTACTCTTGTCTAGGCAACACTTTTTACTCTTTGACCAATAACTTCCCATTCCCTTGCTCTCTCGCTCCCAGCTGCCGGTAACCATCATTCATTCTATTTTCTACTTCTATGAATTCAATATTTTTTTAGATTTACATATAAGTGAGAGCATGCAGTATCTTTCTTTCTGTACATGGCTCATTTCACTTAGCATAATGTCTTTTAGATACATCGTGCTGTCCCAAATGATGGAATTTTGTTATTTAAGGCAGAAGAGTATTTGATTGTGTAGTTTAGAGATCCATCACACAGAAATACTCAATAATAGTTAACAATAATGTATATTTTTAAATAACTAGGAGAGTAAGTTTTAAATGCATTATCACAAAAATATCAAGTGAGGTAATGAATAGGTTAATTAGCTTGATTTAATCATGACAACATATACATATATGAATACATCACATGGTATTTCATGAATATAATACAATTATGTTCGCTACTTAAAATAATTTAGAAATAAAAAAGAATTACTGAAAGAAATTCAGTCTCAAATGTGTACTGTAGCTGATATTATTTGTATTCTGGGTTAAATAGAATTATATAATATCTAAGATATAAGCATGACTTTGAAAATATTAACCACCATTTAAAGCAGATATTTGGAAAACCTTGCATCATGTAAGTGTGTCATGGTAAATGTGATGCTGGGCAAGTATGATGAAAGTCAGGGCTCTTTGTGTTGAAGTCATGGAGATGAGGAGGAAAGTGTAGAAATTTCAAAGGTTAGTATGAAAAACCATGAAAATAGGCATGGGAATTTAATGAGATAATAAGAAGAATATCTTTCTATTAAAACTGTATTTACAGCTGGGCGCAGTAGCTCACACCTGTAATTCCAGCACTGTGGGAGGCGGAGGCGGATGGATCACCTGAGGTTTGGAGTTCGAGAGCAGCCTGACCAATATGGTGAAACCCTATCTCTAAAAAAAAGAAAACCCTATCTCTAAAAAAAAGAAAAAAAAATACACAAAAAATATTTACATTGCTTTTTTGTGAAATACACATAACATACAATTGAGTATTTAAAATTTTGAGTGTAGCATTCACTGGCATTAAATACATTCACATTTGTGCAACTACCACCATTCATTTTTAAAACGTTTCCATCATCCCAGATACAAATTCTATATCCATTAGACAATAACTCCTCATTCTTTTCTCCTCTTCAGCTCCTGGTAACTATTATTCTACTTTCTTTTCTCATGAATTTATTCTGGGTATCTTATGTAAGTGAAATCATACAATATTTGTCCTTTTGCTTCTAGTTTATTCTAGAAGCAATAAAAATTCTAGTTTATTCTAGTTTATTTAGCGTAATGTCTGAGATGCATCCATTTTATAGCATGTAACAGAATTTTAATCCTGTTTAAAATTGAAAAATATTCCATTGTATGTCTATACCACATTTGTTTATTCATGTATCCTTCAAAGGACATTAGTGTTGGTTTTACCATTTGGCTACTGTGAATAATGCTATGATGAACATTGATGTAGTAATACTTGTTTGAGTCCCTGCTTTTAATTATTTTGGATATTTACACAGAAGTGGAATTGTTGAATCATTATTTACTTAACTTTTTAAACATATTGCTAGATGGGCATCCTATACAATTGTAGAAATATTAAGAATTATACTTAGATTATACATAAATTTGTCAATGTTCTAAATAGGTAAAAGAAAACTTTATTTTAGGTAACAATTTTTATAAAATTGTTACCGTTGTACAGTTTTACAAAAAATAAAAAATGGGCTCAAACCACTTCTTACTGCCCATACCCCCACCCCTCCTTGAGCAGTTATCAGATCATCTTTTTAGATGCTCAGCTGCAGGTGATGGCACCTTCCTTTGCTCCCTGTAGGCCTCACAATTTGTTCTGAACCAGCTCAAAAGCCTGAAACTCATCATGGCTTAAGAATTTCATCTTCACGCTGAGTAACCAGGAAAAATGATGATATTTTCCATCATGTAACTGAAATAAAATAAAGAAGCAAAAGCCTTAACAGGACTTCATCTCTTGTCATATCTTAGCCATTAGATTGTGGAGCAGAATCCAGTATTTTCTTACACATAGAAAGCAAATAAAGATGCTTGGTTATAAATAGTGATACAAGGCTCAGGGTTGGTTTCCTTTTAGTTAGTTTTTCTTTATTATTATTATTTCTGGCATAAATAAGACATTCGCAAATACACAGGATAGTATGATAATGAAGTGAGAAAGATAAAAGCTTAGTTGAGAGATACTTTCTAGTAAAGACCACTGTCAACTCCTTGAAAAAATTCTTCTTCTTCTTATTTTTTTTTTTGAATGGTTAAAATTTTTACAACTTTGTGGAAAATGTGACTTTTTCTTTTGGAATTATGAAGTAAAAAATGGTAGAGTAAAAGCTAAGAGATTCAATTATATTTCATCATAGTTATTACAACCCAAATCTTTATCAAAAGACACAGAACAAAGAATATTACAGAAAGAGAAAGAGAGATGGGCCAGGTGTTGTGGCTCACACCTGTAATCCCAGCACTTCAGGAGACTGAGGCAGGTGGATCCCTTAAGGTCAGGAGTTCAGCCTGGCTAACATGGTAAAACTCCATCTCTACTAAACAATTAAAAAATCAGCTGGTATGGTGGCACGTGCGTGTAATTGCAGCTATTCAGGAGGCTGAGGCAAAAGAATTGCTTGAACCTGGGAGATGAAGGATGCATTGAGCCAAGATCGTGCTGCTGCACTCCAGCCTGGGAGACAGAGTCCGAGTCTGCTAAAAAATAAAATAAAAATAAAAAGAGAGATAAAAAGAAAGGAAAAGAAAAGAAGAGAAGGAAGAAAGATAAAGAAAATGGAGGAGAGACAGAGGAATAGGATAGTTGGAGGGAGAGAAAGATATGGAAGCTATGTTCGTTGGGACCAATGAAATGCCTTGAGGCTTAAACCATAGAAGTAGAAAGAGATTGTAGTGATGAGGTGAGAAAAGAATGTGGCCAGGTGCGGTGACTCATACCTGTAATCTCAGCACTTTGGGAGGCCGAGGCGGGTGCATCACGAGGTCAGGAGATAGAGACCATCCTGGCTAACAAGGAGAAAACCCATCTCTACTAAAAATACAAAAAATTAGCCAGGAGTGGTGGCACGTGCCTGTCGTCCCAGCTACTCGGGAGGCTGAGACAGGAAAATTGCTTGAACCTGTGAGGCAGAGGTTACAGTGAGCCGAGATCCACTGCACTCCAGCCTGGGACAGAGTGAGACTTTGTCTAAGGGGGAAAAAAAAAGAAAGAAAGAAAAGAAAAAGGAAAAGAAAAAAAATCACATAGTAAAACTTTTCAACTTTCCCAAAGAATAATGAGAATGATAGAGATTTTAAGAAGCAACTTAGTGAGATTAGATTTTTCTTTTGAAAGTATATGCTCTCTATTCACATGTGAATCCTACCAACATTCAAAGAACAATTGTTACCAATCCTACCAAACCTTTTTCAAAAGACAGAAAAAAGAAGGAATTCTCCTTCAATCATTCTGTGAAGCCAGAATCACCCTAATACCAAAATCAGGAAAGGGCATAACAAAATAGAAAGCTGCAGACCAATATCCCTGATGAACATAGATGCAAAAATCCTCAACAAAATGCTAAAAACCCGAATCCATTAGCAAATCAAAAAGATAATACATCATGATTAAGTGGGTTTCATCACAGAGATGCAGGAAATGGTGTAACATACGCAAGTCAGTAAATATATCACTTAAACAGAATTAACAAACCCAAAACCTATATGAACATCTCAATAGATACAAAATTTTTTATAAAATCCAGTATCCCTTTATGATTAAAACGCTCAACAAAACAGACATAAAAGAGACTTAACTCAAACTAATAAAAGCCATATATGAGAAACCTGTAGCCAACATCATATTGAATGGGGAAAAGTTAAAAGCATTCCCTTGATAACTGGAACAAGACAAGGATGCCGGCTTTTACCACTGCTATTCAACATAGTACTGGAAGTCCTATACAGAGCAATCAGAAAAGAGACAGAAATAAAGGGCATCCAAATTGAAAAAACGTCAAACTGTCACTTTTTGTCAATGAGGTGACTATACCTAGAAAACCCTAAAGATTCATCTTTAATGTGATAAATGAATTCAGCAAGGTCTTTTCAGTATTGTGAAAATGACCATACTGCCTAAAGAAACCAACAGATTTAACACACTTCCCATTATTCATCATTCTTCAAAGAACTAGAAAAACGAGTTCTAAAATGTAATTGAAACTAAAAGGAGCCTGAATAGCCAAAGCAGCACTAAGCAAAAATAACAAATCTGGAGGCATCATGTTGCCAAACTTCTAATTATACCATAAGGCTCTCTATTCTGTTCCATTGGTCTATGTGCCTATTTTCATACCAGTACCATGCTGTATAGCTACTAAAACAGGATAGTACTGATATAAAAATAGGCACATAGGCTAATGAAACAGAATAGAAAGCCCAGAAATAAAGCCAAATACTTACACCCACTGATCTTTAACAAAGCATACAAAAACATAAATTGAGAAAAGGTCACCCTACTCAGTTAATGGTGCTGAGAAAACTGGCAAGCCACACATAGAAGAAGGAAACTGGAAAACTGGAAAAATATCCCTCATCTCATAAAATCTCTCACCTTATACAAAACTCAACTCAAGATGGATTGAAGACGTAAATCTAAGACTTGAAGCCATAAAAATTACAGAGGACAATATTGGAAAAAACTATTCTGGACATTGACTTTGGGAACAAATTCATGGCTAAGACTCCAAAAGCAAATGCAATGAAAACAAAAATAAAGAATACTTAAACTGAGAAGCTTCTGCACAGCAAAAAAAATAATCAGCAGAGTTAACAGACAACCCACAGAGTGAGAAAATATTTACATGTATACATCTGACTAAGGACTACTTTCAGGAATCAACAAGGAACTCAAAGATATCAGCAAGAAAAGAAGAAATAATCCCATCAAAATGTGGACAAAAGACATGTATAGACATTTCTCAAAAGAAGATATACAATCAGTCATGTGAGCAAATGGAAAGCATTTGAAACATATGAAAAGAATCCTCAACATCACTAATCATCAGGGAAATGCAAATTAAAACCACAATGAGATACCAACTTACTCCTGCAAGAATGGTCATAATTTAATAATCAAAAAACATAGATGTTGGCATGAAAGTATTGAAAAGGGAACACGTTTATACTACTGGTGGGAATGTAAAGCAATATAACCACTCTGTAAAACAGCATGGTGATTTCTTAAAGAACTGAAAATTTGATCCAGCAATCTCACTCCTGGGTATCCACCCAAAGGAAAAGAACTCATATGAAAAAAGACAGGTTCACACACATTTTTATAGCATCACAATTTGTAACTGCAAAGATATGGAACCAATCTAAGTGCCATCTACGAATGAGTGGATGAAGAAAATGTGGTACATAATGAGCCATAAAAAGGAACAAAATAATGTTTTTTGCGGCAATTTGGATGGAGCTGAAGGCTATTATTCTCAGTGAAGTAACTCAGGAATGGAAAACTAAATACCATGTTCTCACTTATAAGTGGGAGCTAAACTATGAGGATGCAAAGATATAAGAGTGAGATAATGGACTTTGGGTACTGAGTTGGGCAGGTTGAGAGCACCTGTCACCCAAGAACTATCTTTTATTCCTCACCTCCTAGAAGATTACTTATGCGGGTGAGGGTGAGGGATAAAGGACTGCTTATTGGGTATAGTGTACACTGCTCAGCTGACAGGTGCACTAGAATCTCAGAAGTTATCACTAAAGAGCTCGTGCATGCAACCAAACACGTGTACCCCAAAAACTACTGAAATGAAATATTAATAATAATATATAAATTGCAGAGCATAAAGTGCCAAGTTTGTGTATATGCTTGTGTATATGTTTTACATATTTAAATTACTATATATATAAACATTCTAATTTATTTATGGAAGTAGAATGAAAAAAATTAGGTGTAGAGAGGCAAGATAGGAGGATTTGGAGAAGTCTTTGTAAGAGATTCCACTAGTTTGACTAAAGAGACAGCAATGAAGAGAAAAAAATTTGAAAAAAATTAAAAGTAGAGAAGTAAATGAAGAAGTAGAAGACTTGTGAGACCAAAGTTTTTGGTGTTAACAAATGAAAATGGAAGAAACAAGATCAGACAAGATGGACATTAAGACAAGTTTGCAATCAGATTAGAAATAAGTACTATTCTATAGTGAAAAAGCACATTTACATACTGTAGTTACGTGGCATGAGGTCATAAAATTCCTGTTGTCGAAGTAGAAAAACGTGATATTCTGTTTGTCTGTCTAACAGACCTAATTATTTTGTATCTAAGGTGAATCATTCAAACAAATGATAAGACAGTCTGGGCTTTTGATTAACACTTGTAATTTCACTGTAAATTTTTTAAGAGTTCTGATTTTATCTTTTCTAAGTCGTACCCTCCAATTATCTTCTTAAGCTGCAAAGAACTGCCTGTATTTTTTTAAGTTGAAAACAGAAACTCCTTGTAATAAATGTGAATTTCTTTGTTGCTAAATGGACTTGATATTAGAGAAACTCAAATAACACTGGTAATAATAATACTTTGTTCTTAATATTTAAGGATTAGAGAAATGAATTTGAGTGCAATTTTTTTACACACTTTTTAAAAACCATTTGTTGATTCATGTATTTGCTTTATGCTGCCTATTTTAAGAGTTAGTACAAGCACAAAATATGATGAAGAAAATAATTTGTAAAGAAAATTACAAAGAGGAAAACCTTAAACATTTAAATATATAATTTATACAACATAAATATATTAGTGGAAAATAATCCATTAAGCTATATTACAGGAAAATGTAATTAAATATATAAAAAGATGAAAAATAGGATAAAATATATATTTATTAATAGACATATATTTTTTCAAAGAGCCATTGGTTTAATAGGCACTTGTTTAAATACTTGATTCTCTTTTAACCTAAAATGACAATATTATTGACCAAAAGTAATAATAATATATATAAAATTTGTTCTTTATTTGAAAATGTAAATCACTAACTACATTCTATTTATTTATATTCATATAAGATCCTATATGCTTTAAATCATGCAACAATTTAAAATAACTGTGTTTATGCCTTAATCTTACAAATTCCAGATCCATTAAGGTCACATTCACAAACTTTTACTTTATTCATAACACAATAGAAAAGACTGAAGATGGCTGACACGGGCAGAGGGGGAAGATATCTGTTTAAAGATTTACTTACTTTTCAACATCTTATAATTAGACAGGTGCCATGTTCATTCTAAGGAGACCTATCAAAAGATGCTGTATTGTTTTCTTGTTTTTCCTCCCCCTTCTCTTCTCAGTTTGACAGAATTGACTGAAAGAAAATTGAAAAGAGACATGTTTTGTTTTTCACTTGAGCTACTGACAGAATAGAAAAGCTACAGAGAAGGCGAGAGGTTTGCCTGGTAATGAAGCCACATTTGCATGATCGTCCTCTCTGAAACTCAGGAAAATCTTTGTCCTGATTCTAGCTACCATTATATATAGATTAAAGTGTATGTAGCTCAATCTGGTCATCTCTAAGTCTTTTGTTGTTATAGGTGTTGTTATAGAACAATATCTGTAGAGTCAATGTGCATATGATGTAAGGAAATATTGAAAATAAATGTGAGAGGATTTAATGAGATGCTTTTCTATGTTATACTCCTCAGAAATTTTTTCAATCAATCATCAATATGAAGCCATGCTCTATAGTGAGATATCCACTACAGAGCAATAGTATATAGCTAGAAAAGACCTTTTTTCTCAAAAGTACCAATGATCATGAGTTTTCCTTTTATACATTTTATCTTATGATACATTTTATCAAAGACCTCACGTAACAGAGATAGTCTAAGTGAACCGAGTAACCAAGCATCAACATTCAAAGATGTGCTGTTTGGGCTATGTGTTCTTAAATAGTGTCAGTGCTGTATACACAAACACATGCTTTCTCTCTCTCACATACACACACACACACACGCCACACACACACATACATACATACAGCTTGAGTGCACAACAAACTAGCAGTATGTCTTTATTTAAACAGGTAATGAGACAGGTACTAATTGGGAAACTCTTCTTTAGTGAGATAGTCAGAGAATACCCTTAAGGAAGTAAAATCTAAGCTGAAGATGAGGACCAGAATGAGACCAACCAAGGATAAAATGTAGACGACAGCAGAAAAGAAAAAAGCAAGAATGTATGTGAAGACTGTCAAAGTACAAATTATGGTGGGCAAAATTAAAAGGGTAAGGAAAATTTTATTCGAGGCTATTGCAATAAGGAAGAAGAAACAATACAGTCTGAAGTAAGTTCCTTTAAAAGATGTAGCTACAGAGATTTTAAGAGCTGGGGTTAGGAGGATCAGAGGCTCTCTTGCTAATTAGCCTTATCCAAAGAAAAGTAAACTTCCTCTTATCTTCATGACAGGTGGTAGTTTTATAACTTCTTTAAAGAAAGCCACTTATATTAGATTTCTACCCTGTCATAAGACTGGGAGATGATGCTCTCTTCCCTGATGCTTACCTTTCAAAGGAATGACTTCCAAGTCCTCAAGAAAGAAAGTATTGGAATGAAAAACTGACAAGTCTTTCTCAAAAGATTAACATTTCAAAAGGGGCAGATAAGTAATTTTCAATACAAAGTTTTCTAAAGTAAATGATCTAAGGGAAGGGATGTTGAGAACTTAGAGAAAAGAAGCCTCTCTAAAGTTTGATCATTCAGAGTTCAGGTACTCTTGGTCAACCATCAGGAGAAAGGAGCAATTTGATTTCAAAATACACATCTCTGGCCCTAACAGCCCATCTGTTCTCAGGTCTGAACTGAGGAACATGTGCATATGTGCTAAGTCTTCCAGTGCTTTTGGGTGTCTGCTATGTACCATGTTCTGAGTTATGTACCAAGAATTCACAGAATTTAAAGAAAAATTTTACCAACAATTTTTTACCGACATTTTACCAACAATAAGTGCTATTATATATGTGTGCGTATACACACTCACACACACACACAGAGATTCATACCTATGAAAGTTCATGTGTATGGATATGTGAAACGCTAGCTCAAATATTAGCTTAAAGAAGCCAACACTACTATATGGTTTGGCTCTGTGTCCCCACTTTAAATAATAATAATTCCCATGTGTTGTGGGAGGGATTCATTGGGAGGTAATTGAATCATGAAGGTGGGTATTTTCCTGTCCTGTTCTCATGATAGTGAATAAGATCTGATTTTTTTAAATAAAGCAGAGCTCGGCCACATATGCTGTCTCTTGCCTAGTGCCACGTAAGACATGCCTTTGCTTCTCATTTGCCTTTCACCATGATTGTGAGGTCTCCCCAGCCTTGTGAAACTGTAAATCAAGTAAATCCCCTTTTTGTAAAATGAATTACCTAGCGTCAGGTATGTCTTTATTAGCAGCATAAGAACAGACTAATACAGTAAATTGGTCCAGTGGAGTGGGGTGCTGCTGTAAAGATACCTGAAAATATGGAAGTGACTTGAAACTGAGGAATAGCAGAGTTTGGAACAGTTTGCAGGACTCAGAAGAAGGCAGGAAGGTGTGGAAAAGTTCGAAACTTCCTAGAGACTTGTTGAATGCTTTGAACAAATTCTGCTCATCTCAGATGGAAATGAGAAACTTGTTGGGAACTGGAGCAAAGATGACTCTTGCTATATTTTGGCAAAGAGACTGGTAGCATTTTGCTCCTGCCCTAGAGTTCCGTGGAACTTTGAACTTGAGAGAGACAATTTAGGGTTTCTGGTGGAAGAAATTTCTAAGCAGCAAAGTTTTCAAGAGGTGATTGGGTGCTGTTAAAAGCATTCAACTCTGTAGATTCACAAAGATACGGTTTGAAATGGGAAGTTATGTTTAAAAGGGCAGCAGAGCATAAAAGTTCCGAAAATTGGCAGCCTAACAATGCAGTAGAAAAGAAAAACCCATTTTCTGAGAAGAAATTCAAGCCTGTGGCAGAAAGTTGGGTATGGTGGCTCATGCCTGTAATCCCAGCACTTTGGGAGTCCAAGGCAGGTGGATTGTAAGGTGCAGGGTTCGAGACTAGCCTGACCAACATAGTGAAATGCCATCTCACCTAAAAATACAAAAATTAGCCAGGCATGGTGGTGCATGCCTATAATCCCAGCCACTCAAAAGGCTGAGGCAGGATAGTTGCTTGAACCCAGCAGGCAGGGGGTAAAGTAAGGTTAGATCGTGCCATTGTACTCAAGTCTGTGTGACAAGAGCAAAACTCTGTCTCAAAAAAAAAAAGAGAGAGAACCAATGGTCAGAAGGGAACGTGAAAATTTTGTCTTACTGAATCTCATAATTATTTCTTTAAATATACAAATTAATAATAAAATTTAAGCAAATATCATAAAAATAAAATAATTCAAATCATGCTTCATCATCTTTAAAATTACTCTACCCCCTTTGCTTATGTTAAACTTGTTGCTTTTTAGTGCAAGAATACCTAATAACTCAAGGATTTGCAATACGAACTCTACTTCAAGCAGATCAAAGGGGTCCAAATTCTTACGAATTGTCTCATGAAATAAACTGGTATAGCTGAGGCCCCATGTACTGGAATATGATTGATAACCGGAAGTTCTTTGAATTAACATTCTTTCAGACACAATGCTTATTAAGGAAAAGTATATAAAATATGCTAATTTAAATGTTGCATATATATGAGTAAAGCTCATCAGTAACAACAGCAATTGATTAGTACTTAGACAAAAAGTAAGATTTTAGTTTCAAAGGAAAGAATATTGTATTGACCAGGGGCTCACGCCTGTAATGCCAACACTTTGGGACATCGAGCCTGGTGGATCATGAGGTTTGGAGTTCAAGACCAGCCTGACCAACATGGTGAAACCTTGTCTCTACTAAAATACAAAAATTAGCTGGGTGTTGTGGCACACACCTGTAATCCCAACTACTCAGGAGGTTGAGTAGGAGAATTGCTTGAACCCAGGAGACAGAGGTTGCAGTGAGCCAGGATTGCACTACTGCACTCCAGCCTGGGCAACAGAACAAGACTCTGTCTCAACAACAACAAAGAATCTTTTATCAGTGACGTTGTTTATAAGCAGACACATTTTCACTCAGTTTATTTTCAGATTCTTGACAATGCACCTCCCCATTGCCTCTGGCCAGTTCTGAAGATTCATATTTGCCACTCCTTCATTTCATCTGTATGGAGACCAAATGCTTGCACTTTTACAGCAGAATTATTTAAATGGTTTTTTTTTTTCGGTATTATCTGGTGATGGTTTTCCTTTCTCAGAGATAGTATAAATGTTAGTCCAAGATTAATTTTCCTGAAATAATAGCAACAATATGTCCACATCCATCATTAAAAAGTTGACATAATGACTCCCTACTTTCTTCTATATTAAGTCTAAATAATTTTATTTCTCTGTTGACTGACAGAATCTGTTCACTTTTTGCCACTAATCCTTTCTACGTAAATCCTTTTTTTGTCCACCCTAAGTCCCCGTTGCTCCTGCATATGCCAAGCCACTTCCCACTCATGGGTATTCAGCTTCCCTATCTCAGAACACAGAGCTCGGTTCTAATGAACTTCTTGCCTTAAGGTGAGCTTCACTCTTTTCTTCACGAAAAACACCAATCTATAATAATCTAACTAACTCTACCTTGAACTATTATAGTCAACTTATATTCTATTTCTATTGCAAATTTTATCTACCGAAAAATGTATTAGTATAGAAGGAAACATGGGGATTTAAAAACTTCTAAGAAATCTCATTTCTCAGTAAAGGTTAAAGGTTTTATACAAAAATCATACATCAGATAGAGTTATGTCTGAAAATACAAGAATTACTACACATTCAAAATGCATTTACATATTTTTATAACAATTTTGAAGTACAATTTGAATATGTGATATTTTAGAAAGATTCTCATAAAATGTTAGTAAAGTAAAAGTTAAAAGTATCTACTATAGATTCATTTAGTACAGATGTAGTTCTTGTTTCTTAAAAATATCAGTGATAATTTGCTATAAATTCAATTTTCAAATGTTGGTTTTCTATTATATATCTTTCTAACATAATGAGATTAGCAGCTCATTTTTAAAATTATTCTACTCAGGTAGATTTCCTAGATAGATTATAGTTCTGTAGATTTGAAAATAGGCTAGAATTTATATACATATGAAAAAATGAATGAATTTGTTTCAGTAGGTGATACTACTACAAGTTTTACTTTTTGCCATCCCTTCACATTGAGGGATCTGTATCCACATAACATTTTTGTTTAAATTCTCTATGATTTTCAGAGCCATTATTTACATGCTTTTAAGATGGTAGCAGTGTAACTGTCACTTCTAGCTGGACTTCCATTGGTTAGATGGCTGTTCTCCATGGTAATTTCATTATACCTTAAACCTGTGTTCCAACTCCCAACTCCCACTGCTGCAATTACATGTGATGTTTAGAGCGAACAGATTGTAAAGTTATGCTGCCTACTACCAGCTATTCAAGCGTAATTCCCACATTACTTTCTAGACCTAGATCAAATTGTTCTTTTACACAATTTTAAAGGGAAAAAATTTCTTAAAAGAAACAAATTTCCCATATCTGGATTCTTATACATGGGATTTCTGCTGGGCTAATACAATAATGATGAGAATCTAGGTCTCTGATAGGCAAATCCTCTCACAACCATAAAGCTCTTTTTGTATTAAATGACATTATGTCTATTCTTCTTCACTCAAAGTCACTTTTGAAATTATGCTATGTTCTTTTAAGGCAAGTAAAATTTTCCAATGATACTAGTTTAGAAAATTTTAAACCAAATTTCATTATTAGAAGACAACCCTAAACCAGGGAATCAGAGCTCGATTGCCTAAGCTCATACCATAAAACTTAAAGTGTATGTACTTGGAACTAATTTCACTCATGTGGATCAAGCTAATTCTCAACAATGCCAGTTAATAAAAAGTTACTGTATTTAATAGTCCTCTAGAATAGTGCAGAGGTACCCAAAAGCTTTGAAAGAAACAGTATTTTTACCAAATAACCAAGATATTACCTGGAAGGTCACACACACAAGAAAAAAATTAGATTCCTGAAAAAGAATAACTAACCACCAGAAGTCATGCTAAATCTTCATTCCACAAGGTTAGCTATGAATCCATTCTTCTTTCAGAAATCAGCAAAGCTAAAAAGAAGCATGTGCTGTTTAGTAGAACAAGGACTTTGTCATTTTCCTATTCTGCATGAAAATATTGCAAAGAATAACCAATCATCCTTAAACAACAAAAAGAAAATCAGACCATCCAAAATGAAAATTTCCATAGCGCAATTTAATTCAACTTCCTTTTTCCTTACTTGAGAGCAAAGGACCATATAGGTTAATTCATTTGCTCAAATCACAACATTTGTTTCTTGAATCCCAGTTCAGGGTTATTACATTTCTACCAATTATTCTTAGTCTTTTGCTGGCAAGGATCAATCAAAAGAATCAAAGAATCTGGAGATGAAACTAAGGCCATTTTCACTGGGAAAATGTATGCACATCCAATGTTTTCTACAATTTTAGGCATCTGAATTTCTCTACAATTTTATGATTAGAAGTAACTTTTCTTGTCATTATTTCTAGATCTATTTATGTTTTAATTTTGTGTTGCAGTTGCCCATGAGGAATCAAATCAGGTCAGTTTTTTTCTTCTGCTCCTTTTTTTATAGATGCCCATTATTGGTTTTAATCACAACCACGTCACCTTGTTTAACATTAGTGGAGATTGGAGTGAGAACAATAGTATTAGGTATTGCTTGCATTTGTTTGACTATTTATTTTATTATTTTATTTTTACTTCTGAAGAAATCTGAGATTTTTAAGTGTTCATGTTTGCAATCTGGTCAGACTGTCTCTGATTATTATACAAACAGACTTGAAATCAGTAACTTTTAATAATAAATATAATAATAAATTCATTTAATAATAAATGAAATAATAAATTTATTTAATAATAAATGAAAACAGGATGAATTTCAATCTAGCTATTTGTATACATCGATACATAAATACATAGCACACAAAGTAGCTTCTTTCAAAGTAGCTCCCCCAGTATTAACTGTGGATCTTCAAATATATACATGCTTATATTTGGAGATCTGGTAGCACGAGAATTTTGTGCTGCCCCTTGTCATCTACTGCTCAGGTTCCATGTTGTGATGTCTACTTTTAATGTAGCTGTTTGAAGAAGGCTTACCTCTGACATGCAGAAATTGTCCATTGTTCAACGTTCAATATGCACGCCAAAGGTGCTAGCTCTTAGGTTACCATAATATTGTTGTCTCATGCACAGATGCAGTAAATTAAATCTACCCCTAATCTATGCTACATGCAGTGTTTCCTAACATCACTCAAGCTGCATCAAACACCTCACCTCACTGAATTATGTCAGGTGCTATCCCTCTTTCTTGACACAAAGCCTCAAAATTACTTTCAAGGAAACAGATCCTTCCGTTTATGATTCTTTCTCCCCTATGGCACTTCAAAGGTAATATACCGAGCTCAGTTCCATGGCATTTCTTCAGCTCTGAGATTTTGCTTCTCCAATCTCATAAGCTTTGGCACTCCAAAGATCAACTCCTGTATCTTTAATTTAGCATAACTCCTTTTCTAATCCTAAGATTCTATTCGCTATACTTCTGTGAATTGGCAAATGCCCTCAGGGAAAACAAAGCATGGTGAATATGTAGCTCTTCTCCTAGTGCCTTTCTTTTCTCAGGAATTTTATTCTTTCCAATTCTGGCTGCATTCCGCCTATCCCATTCGGTTCCTTTAAATAGAGGTTTGATGCATTTAGTTCAGTTTAGACAGCTGTTTTCAGTGAGTGTTGAGTTTGCTACAGGCTATTCTGTAATGGTTAAAACCTGTAGTTTATATTTGGTATGTGTGTAGGGGGGTGTGTGTGTGTAGTAGTAGAATAAATAGGATATATACACACACACCTACACACATAAATATATATACACACATAGACATTACATATATGTGTCTTTTTACACACTTTTTAACCCGCCTAATTCTTCACAAAATACTAATTTTGACCCACTCTTGAAAGCTTCCCAAATCAGTTACACTTTGGGTAAACTATCAGCTATCATTGTTCTTTGGTATAACCAAACTACATTCAATGACCATAGAATCAATTTTTGCTTGATTTATTAATTAGCCTTTCTTCTTAACTGATATACTTGCTAAGTATTCTATAATTACCACATCCAAAGGGAAAAAGTGATTTTCTATTCTAACATTTAAATCAGACTAGTTAGATATATTGAATTTCAGGGGTGTTAACATTTAAGTTACTATAGAGTAATAAAATAGCCGAGTCCCACAAGCAAATGTGGCACTTTTCTGGAAATAAAGATAGTTTTCAAATACTGTTCCAAATATATGAGATATCTTTTTTCAATATAACAACTTGAATAAAAATAATAAAATTAGGTTGATTATTTGATCTTTTCAGTCTTTAACTTTATTTTCATATAGCTCATTGGCTACTTTTAAGGAAAACTCCCTTTATTTAATGTGTTATGCCTATGCCTTTCTTTATTCAGATTTCAACCAAAGTAAATTTGGTAAAGAAAGTCATATTACACAATTTATTTTACTTTGTATGTGTCAACTTCTTGTCTACCTGGCATATAAAATAATCATTTATTTTCTTCAGTCTTGAACACAATTTCTAGGATGCCCTTGGTATGCCTCAGAATATGTATGTGTATATATATATTTTTGCTGATGTATATGGCAGTTGTTCAGGCATGTCTAGAACTATGATGTCCATCTATTGAGTAATTATCACCTGAATTTTAAAATTTGGAAGACTTGAATACAAAAAATTATATTGTTCTGCCAAAACATAATTCACAGCAAATACGGATTTCTCCATAAATATTTAAATATTAGAAAAAAATGTATTTGTTCAAGATAATTTACAATACCATATAACTATTATTCATTGGGAAATGTGTGTGAGATTTCTTGAGTTAGTACTTTTTTTTTTTTGAGACGTAGTTTTGCTCTTGTTACCCAGGCTGTAGTGCAATGGTGTAATCTCGGCTCACCACAACCTCCCTCTCCTGGGTTCAGGCAATTCTCCCGCCTCAGCCTCCTGAGTAGCTGGGATTACAGGCATGCGCCACAATGCCCAGCTATTTTTTTGTCTTTTTAGTAGAGACGAGGTTTCACCATGTTGACCAGGATGGTCTCGATCTCTTGACCTTGTGATCCACCCACCTCGGCCTCCCAAAGTGCTGGGATTATAGGCGTGAGCCACCGCGCCTGGCCCGAGTTAGTACTTTACATTTCTAGTAATATTTTGTTTTCTTTTTCCTTTGCAAACCTTTAAAATAATAATAATAAAATACCTATCAGTGATAGGTATTTTAGAACAAGTTGAGAAAACTTTTTTTCTTTCAATATTGCTTTTCCTCTGTAGACCATAATCAGTAAAACATGGGGACTAGAAAAACAAAAAATAAAAATAAAGTGTTTTATTCTGTGAAATAACTTTCTGTGGTCCAAGACCTTACGATATTTATCAATGGTGAAACCCCGTCTCTACTAAAAATACAGAAAATTAGCTGGGCATGGTGGCACGTGCCTGTAATCCCAGCTACTCAGGAGGCTGAGGCAGGAGAATTGCCTGAACCCAGGAGGCGGAGGTTGCGGTGAGCCGAGATCGCGCCATTGCACGCCAGCCTGGGTAACAAGAGCGAAACTCCATCTCAAAAAGAAAAAAGATAACGCTTTTCTCTCAAGCAATATAGTATATAAACAGTCCTATGTACATTATTATATTTACTTACTAGTATAGATAGTTTAATACCAACTCACATCTAATCACATTTATAATAAAAGGGGATGTGTCCTATCCTGAGTCATATACCTAGGAACAATAAAAGTGGACAAAAATCAAGAATGCTCTCCCACAAGGGAGGACAAGAGCTAAGAGAAATGGGAGGAAGTGAAAGGCAATATCTCAGACCACTGCAAGGAATTTGGTTTTATTTTAAGATTCAGGAACTATGGCAGGGGTTCAAGCTAATGAAGAGTATGGCCTGATTTATGTTTTGAAAATGTCACTATAGGAGCTGTGTGGACATTTGAGTAGGATGATAACAGAGTGCAAATGGTGAGGCCAGCTAGGAAGCTACTGCAGTGAGGCAAATGAAGATGATCTGGGTAGAGAATCGAATGTAGCTGTGGAAGTTGAAAGAAGTATATAAATGTGATATAAAATTCACATTTAGCGCTAACACAAATGTCTGATAAGTTGAGTAGGGGGGTAAAAAACATGATAGATCAAATCTGACATCCCGATTTTTGGCCTGAGAAGCTGTGAATGTGAACAGCTTGCATTTTGGCTATTCAGGCTCCTTTGTTCTTTGTATGAACAGGAAGATATCTGGGCATTTTCCAGGCGTTGCCTCTCAAACACTTGCATGGCAAACCACAACCATTACAGATGTTCCACTTCATTAGAATAGTTATGGGCTTTCACAGTGTAAAAATAGTCTTGGCTTTAGTGAGGGAACATAAGCTGCAATCAGCTTCTTTCTGAGAAGGCCTGGTACAACCGTTCCATACTTATCACTCACTAAATTCTTTTGTGAAACACCATCTTCGTTTCCTAATTGCTGAGATTGCTGTCCCTCCTGCCACTCACCAGAATTCTTTTGGGGAAATTCACGCAAAGGTCTTCTCTTTTTCTTAGCAGGATTCCAAGTTTGTATTTCAAGACTCTTGTGGAATAATTTACATTTTATATTTTTCTGCTATTTCAAAAACATGCAGGTAAAAGTGTGCACACTCCTGCACAAATCTTAAATTCAGTCTGTAAGTTTCCTCATCAACCAGCATTTTGATTGATTCCATTCTAGAAACAAGGTCAGGTAGTATATTAGGATTCTCTCTGGAGTTTTGTTGTTGTTGACCATTTGTTGTTTAATTCAATAGCTTCTTCAAATCTTAACACACAAAATATTTTATATCCCCCAGTAATGATGATTTTCCATCCTCTCTATGCCTCAAAATCAAGTAGTTTTGCAAACATACACATGCCAAGATCCTTCTCAGCTTTGTAGAATCAAAATTGTATGAATATAAATCTGACACTGTATTTTTATTAATTTTGCAAGCAACTATGATGAACAGCTTGAACTGAGAACTATTACCTTAGGGAGATATGCCCTTCTACTTCTCTATTATTTTAGAATTATTTTATGTAATGAGTGATGTCACCCATGAGACTCTGTTGTAAATATGATCCCTATGAGGCAGAAAATAAGTTGGATAACTTAGCTACTGATTTAGATAATTTGGATGCAGTCCTTTCTAACTCCACAAATGAGAAGATAATCATCCCTCTCTGTGCAGATGACATGGTTTCATTATGAAGCAGCCTTAAGCTATTGAACCTTTCACTAATTATTGTCATGATAATAGCTTAGCAGCAGCTGAGCTGAAACAAAACTCTAATGTTTGGTAAATATTTTCTAAAGTTTCACTGGCTAATATTATACAGCCTCACCCAGAGGTCAAATTATTTATGACTAAATTGTCAGTTATTCTTCAGGGACCCAAATACGTTCCTATTAGGGTAACATTGTGCAATTGGTAACGTTTAACCTTATATAGTTAATTATCTGATAAGAAGCCTATTATTACACTCATATTTTCACAGTTGCAATGTAGATTTATCTGCTAAGCATTTAATATGGAAAGCAGAATAGTTATAATACAAGAGAATGAATAAACACATTATATTTCACAAAACAATGTGTGTTGGCTTAAATCATACTCCATCTACTGAGTCACCATGTGAGGCTGATCAATTAATACATGCATTTTGATCCACTATTCTCATCTCTGAAAGAAAGTAACAATATGTTCCTACAATAGTAATTGTGAGAGTAAAATAAAATAAGCTTATAAGCAGCAAGCAGAGTTGCTAGCATATCAACAGGCTCCATCTCTAGTAACTGTTAACATTACGTTCATTCTAAAAACACAATTGCAACACCTGCAGATCAATGATTCCTTTTCTATTCTTCTTGATACACCCACTTATTTTCCTGGTATCTCCCGTTTTCCTCCTTATACTATTGTTCAGCACCATCACCTTCTAGAACTCACACAAACAAATTGCTGCAAAGCCTGACAGCTGGAAATAATAGTTTCACTTCTCTTCCTTTTTTCATTACTACTCTAATGCGGTAGTTCTATTTGACTCTTTTTATTAATGTTGACATTCTAGCCTATTGAGGTCTCCCTTTTTTCGTGAATTTGATTTATAGAGTCCTGGTAGGTTTGTGCAGCAGTCTTTATCTCTAGGAAAATGTTCTGCTTTATTTTGTAGGAGTTCTAGTTTTGACATTTGGTGACATTTTCTCTACTGTTTTTTTTTCTTTATACAGTTTTTTTTAGCCAGTGAACCAGATGGGTGTGATGTTTCATTTGTTTTATTCAATCTGTTTTATATCTCATAAAACCTTACAAAGTTCTCATCTCACAATATATTTTTGTTTTGGTTTTCACTTGCACCACATTTTGCTTTACCTTGAATTATTTTCTTGTTTACTAGAATATGGGAATTTGATTTTTGCCCCCATAAGCATCAGCCAAAAATATATTTGTTGTTTGATTTTTAATAAGACATTGCCCCCTCAAATAATAATTATGTTGTCAATTATTTATTTTTTGAAACACTATAAAATAAAATGTCCTAATTCAACTAAAACTTAATTTTTGTGACTGTTTTGCAACTTATTCTATATTTATTTGTGTGGGGTATTAGGCAGACAAATTTTTTATAGAATCTTCTTGGCTCTCAGCAAATTTTCTATCCTTATCTTACATTTGCAATAAACATTATTACCAAAATTACTAACAGAAAAAAGTCTGCATTTTTATAGCACAAAAAATGTATTTTTAGCATTTTTAAAATCAATACGATTAAGGCAACACTTTCTGGCGAGCAGTGGGAATAACTGGCAGTAATTGGACAGCACTTAACCAAGAAGGATGCTTTGCTTCACAGCTATTCACACTGCATATGACAAGCAGGAGTAACATTTCTTCCTACAGTGCCAGGGTCAGAAAAAAATCACAGTGTGTAACATTCTTGCAGGGCTTGAAAGTTTAAAGTATTTAGTCATTTCTTTATTTGCATGTCAATCATCCACTATTGCTCTATGAACATTTACATTTTGGGTGTCTTCACCTATTTAACCCACAACCATTATACTTAGTTTGCTATTGGAATTGTACACTGTTAAGCTAAGGACACCCACTCCTGTCAACTGTGTGAATTTACATAAGTAATATCACCCCTATACAAACACATGCTTCATGATATGAATTATTATATTGGTACTTTGTTAATAATGCCAACATTATTGGCATTATTGGTGATAGATATAAATTTGATAAGCATTAAAGTCAGAATCTTCTGTTATAATGTGGAGATAAATTATTCTTCCACTATATATATATATTTAATATATATATTGTTCCACTATATTCATATATATATATTGAATTATACATCTATAGAATTACATATATATATAATTATATATATATATTTAAGAGAAGCATGACAAGGGAAGAGTATAAATATTTTTTACCCTACAGATGATTCTCCACAGAATATATTCAAACATGAGATAAGAGATGCAAAGAAGATATAGTGTAATTAAAGCACTGTTTTCACTGCTCTCTATTTTAAGATTCTCTCAAAAGAAAGGTTAGACTTTTTATAAAAGATGAACAGTAGTCACACCAAAATTAACTATTCTCAAGACTTCTTGAAGAAAAGGGAAACACTCTTCTAGTTTCTTCTAAGAGGAGTCTGGACATTTTGGCTAAATGTATTCATCTGTAGGTAACCTTAACAAGATTATCTTTGCAATTCTCTTGTGTTTTTTAATTATTTCAATTTGCCAAATCTTTTTAAAAATCTCTTTTTCATAAACTGTAATCTGTGTATTAAAAAAATAAAAGTTAAAAGCCATTTGGGGGGCTAGGCTAAGCTCTCCCATCTACCACCCTTAACATAATTTTTTATATTGTGTTGACAAGGTTGTAAACCCCCAGCTATTTCATTTCACCTGACCTAAGGACTTCAACTTTGATTGAAATTAAGTGTCTTTCTCCTGACTAGTTGTCATGCCAGAAGTAATCACATAGCCTAGAAGAGTAGCACCAATGTAGATGTCTACTCATTAGGCATACTACCTTCTTGGGTTTGATCAGCAATATTTCCACTTCCCTTGTGAATTTACTCTCTTATTCTTCTCAATCACTATTTTTAACCTTCATGACTTTTCTTCACACTCCTTAGCAGGTAACCTCAGAGCCACATTAAAGAGAGTAAGTCATCTTGTTAAAATGTCTTCACATTTGCACTATCAAATTAACGAACATGTATTTATCTGGGCCTCTTTCTTCACTATTTCAGTGGATGAAATGACTCTTCTCTACTGCCAGTTTCTTTGACGCTGGCTTTATCGCATCTTCTTCTTCCCCTCAGCTGCCAGGTTATGTATTCCCTCAGAGGCCCTGGATACACGTGTGCCTTTTTACACATGTGTCCTTCATTTCACTGCTGTTATATGTTAAGTTCTTTCTCAACACACACAAAAAGACACTTTGTTGACTCTCTGTTCTTATCCAGTTCATACTCTAGCTTTCATTTAGTTCACACTTTAATTTTTTATGAACATTTATACACACTTGCTGTCCCTATTTCTTATTTTCAACTCACTGCTCAATTCAATTTGATCAGACTTCTGACTTGTCATTCCAGTGCCACTGCTCTTGCTAAGGTCACCAAGACCCTTCTCCAGGACACCTCTTCTTAGAAGTCTTACAAACATATTAAACAATCTGTCCAAAATTGAAATCACAATTTTTTCTCCTTACACCAGTGCATCCTATAGAATTCCTTAATTGTGCTAGAGCATATAGCCAGTTTCTCAAGTAGGAAAAGTGTATGACATAGTTGCCTCTTTCCTCTAGCCTTTACGTCTGATTAATAAAAGATGTAATGGATCTTCACAGGAAGCATTCAGTAAATATTAAGTATTTAAAATAGTAGTAACAGAGATTATCATATTTGACATCCATTAACTATTCATGTAAATTTATATTTAACCTGTGTTTTGCTCAAGAAGCTTCAAGTTTATTGAGGAAAATCTTTGAAACCTACTTCTGAGTTCCTAATTTCTATCACAGTATTTTAGAAGAATTCTTCATCTCAATTTTAATGTATAGAAAGAATAATAAGCTATATTTCCACCTTACAACAGACAGCAAATAATAGTACAGATGGGAAGATGTAGAAGAGAGATAAATACAAAATATGCAATCAAAAATAAGTATTTAATAAACCTCAATATGAGTGCATTGCAGTAAAATAAAATTTTACAGTTATGAACACATATCAAATTTTAATTCTTATAAACTTTAAGTATGAAGCAAAAAATCATTTGAGGTAAACTAAAAGACAAATCTCAAATTGTTAAAATATTGCAATGATAGGAAGAATCTTGCAATAGGTTCTTTCAAAAAATTTTGATGAGTGTTTTCGTTTGTTTGTTGTTCCTAGGATTGTATATATTTACATGGTAGAATCTGGTAGATATCCAGTTAGGCATAATCTGTGCCTACCACTGGAATGCAGACATTTCCTGATTTTTAGGCATGTATATGAATAACCTGATTCCACTTGCATGGGAAATGCATTGGGGAGTTTAGTAAAGGCAAAGATATGCATATCCACGTACAGCTGGGCAGAATTAATGGAGAAATTAACAAGCTACTGACATCCAAGACCGGATTATGGTGACAACAGGGGAAATTAGAAAAACCTGCTTTTTGACAGAGACTTTGTGAGACTGGAAAAAGAAAATAACACTTCTTTGGTGCCAGATGAAATGTGTGATGCAATGTGAGAAGGCTACTCATCTCACTTTTATATCAAAGACAGAATGACTTAGAAGCAATTCAATACTCAGTCAAAACAGAAGCCATGCCCATGAAAAGTTGAATGGAAAATGGAAGCATTGACAAGAGCATGCAGCCAATGCCTGCAAAGAAGCTTTATATGAATAACTGGAACTAATTGAGCTATAATAATGAATAATAGCAAGCTGAGTAGGTGAAGAAAACCTAATAAACAATATACCCAGTAGTATATGAATAGAGGATTTCTCTAGACATATTGTCAACCACATGAGAAACACTTCTGATGATATTGCTGGATAACATGAAGAGAAATAACTGAGAAGCCTTGGAGTTACAGCAGTAGCAGGAGAGAAAAAAATTCATCAAATTATGGTTATTGCCATTTGTCAATTTTTTTTGTATCTATAACCTGATAAGGCACAGAGAACTATCACATGCACACAATCACACACAAAATTGCACATATAGCCTAAGAGTTC
This sequence comes from Leontopithecus rosalia, assembly GCA_028533165.1. NCBI lineage: Eukaryota > Metazoa > Chordata > Mammalia > Primates > Cebidae > Leontopithecus > Leontopithecus rosalia. The sequence continues at coordinate 145,616,298 of CM052650.1, read as the reverse complement.
TACATAAAAACACAGAAAATGTTCTAAAAATGAATACAATGAATGGATAATGGTGATTAATTCTACATGATGAATTGCCATGTCAGTTTAATTTTTATTTATATATATCTTACATTTTCAGAATTTCCACAGTGAATATCTGTGTATATTTATAAATTTTACAATAAACAAGCGAGTGCCATTATGCAAAATGAAAACAAAAATAAGCATATATTCATTCAGTTTTCTGGGGTTTACTTATCCTATTACTGGTAGACACTACAATAATAATTTATCAAAATTTTTTATCCTTAAGTTTGAATTAGTGCTTTTCTAATATCACAATATGTTATATTCATATTCTCTATATTAGCATGTGTTTTTAAAGCAAGCAGTTAATAAGAATGAATGATAATTGATGTATTTGCCATTTATTAAAGGAGGAAGCTCTGATCTGCTGCAGATATTCAAAGAGCACAATGTTAAATAAGGAAACAGCAGCACTGAAAAAAAACCAGTGAGACCCAAATATTGGAATAAACATGATCTCTTTTCTCTCTGTAAGCCAGTATTTTCTCTCATAAATTTAGGTTTCTAGTGTATACATATAAAAAAGAAACATCAACTTCTGGCACTAAGCTTTTGTATTCCATAAACCAATAGCACAGTATCTCATCAGTTTTCCTCTGAGGCTTATTCACGGCTGTATTCCCATGTTTGAGGACTTGGTTCAGGTGTGCTAAAGCCTATGAAACATGTTCTACAGACTACTTGGAGTGTTTCCCCAAAACAAAAATAGAGCTAGAATTCATCTGTTTTAGGAAACAAGAGCATTCGGTGATGGGGTGAGGAGGGGAGTTACTCTATGCGTCCATGTTCAGAACTGCCATGTGGCAAGGAAATACGAAGACAAATATTTGAATATTTTCTCAAGAATGTTCACAAAATAAATGCCTGCTCTGGATTTTAACAGGATTTTTTAAATTCCCAAACTATGCTTTTATGTAATTTCAAATTTCAAACTAGAAATGGAATGATTAGAGTAAATAAATGAAAAAACATTAGCTTTCGTTTTTAAAGACTGTTAATAAAAATATCACAAAGTATAATAAAATAAATGTTCTTAGTGAACATTCAAAATGCTGCTCCAGAAGAAAATTGGGAGACGCGTTTCTCATATTATACGTGAGGCCCATTATTTGATAAATTAATTTGTAATATTTTAGTTTCCTGAATAAAAATGCCCTCAGAATATTTTCTTAAAAATAAGTATTGTATTTATAAACAGGGATTTATTTCATTATTATGCAAATGTGTTGAGAAATGGCTTTTTCTCATATGAAAGTATAATTGTTTATTTGTTTAAATTAGCATTCTAGAGTTTTGTGAGTTGATTTTTTTGTATTAAAGACCTTGAAATAAAACTTAATGTGAACTTTAAGAATAAATTGAAGTTCATAGATGAATTTAAGAGTATTAAACAGAATACCAACCTAAGCACTTTTTTCTTCACTAGGACTTTGAAAATGGAGGCCTGGCAGACCAAAAAAAAATATATATATATATATATATATATATATATAAATATATATATTTATAAATATATATATAAATATATATAAATATATATATATAAATATATATATAAATATATATATATATAAAAGCATAGAATTATCTGTGATTTAGGAAATAATAAGAAAATAAAAGGCATTATCCAGTGAGGTAATCGTACTTAATGAATTATTCTAATGTCCATTTATTGAGCCCTACATCAGACTCCATGTGATTCTTAACCTGTGGTCTGCTACAGAACTTACTCTTTCCATAATCATTGGATTAAAAATACTTTTGGTCCCAATGGAACCAGCTTTATGTTTCACATTCTGAGTGCACTATTTCTGGTACCAGTTGTTGCCATGTAGAGTCATGTATTGCAGTAGCAGTTGAACACAAAGAAGCTAATGCCTTTTCTAAATGCCTTTTGTAGATGTCTTAGCCTGCAGATGGAGAAATGTTGATAACGGTAGAGATGGAGGTGACTATATCAGGAAGGTTTGGTTTTGCCACTTCCCTATTAACAGAGACCTATTTTCTTCAACACTTTAGAACTTGGATAAAAACGTATCTCAAAGGAAAAAGATATCGTGACATCTGAATTTTAATGTTTCTCTCTTTTACACTCTCCAAATGTGACTTACATGTACCATGTGTATAGATTCTGAAATACATAAATCACTTGTTCTAATTTTAATTTATATAATAACACTGAATGTCCTAAATCCTGAGTAGAAGAATCCCTTTTCTTATATTTTCATAAGGCATGTTACCTAAGAACATATCATAGAATTATGATGTTAGATATAATAATCTATTTCTTTACATCTTTAGACTATAAGCTTCTCAAGAGAAGAATTTCTAAAATTATCTTTCTAGTTACATTATCTAGCAGAGTTTGTTACACAGTATTAGAGCAATAAATACTTAATAAATGAAGATATTGATTTTTCAGAGATTTAATGAAGAACAAACCAGTATTAAAAATTAAGTAATGTAGTTAAGATAATATTGACACAATTATACTTTTTTATCAAGGAATATTTTTCACACTTTCCAATTTTTCAGTTTTATATACTTGGTTATCATAGTAGGGTTACTAATCTCTTTTTAAAAATTTTATTGAAGCATAATATTTGTACCTTTTTATGGAGTACATGTGATCTTTTGACACAAGCATACAATGTATAATAATCCAATTACAGTATTTAGGATATCCATAATCTCAAATATTTATCATTTCTATTTGTTGGATCATTTCAAATCTGCTCTCCTAGCTATTCTGAAATATATAATATGTTGTTTTTAATCATATTCCCCCTACTGTGCCAACCATCGCTAGAACTCTTTTCTTCGATCTAACTGTATTTTGTATTTGGTTTTACAAACCAACCTGTCTTCATCTCTTTTCCCCCACCCTGGGGCAATCCCTCCCAGTCCCTGGCAGCCATCATTCTACTCTACCTCCATGAGGTTAACTTTTTTAGCTTTCACATATGAGTTAGAGTATGAGGTATTTGCTTTTTGTGCCTGGCTTACTTTACTTAATGATTTCCAGTTCCATCCATATTGTCATAAATGGCAGGATTTCATTCTTTTTTATAGCTGAATAGTGTTTCATTGTGTATATATATCACATTTTCTTTACCCATTCATCTATTGATGCTATTGTGATTTCATATCGTACCTATTATGAATAATGTTGCAATAAACATGGGAGTGAAATCATCACTTTAATATACTGATTTCCTTTCCTTTGGGGAAATATACAGTAGTGAGATTGCTGGATCATATGGCAATTTTAATTTTAGATTTTTGAGAAACCTCCACACCATTTTCCATAATGGGTGTACTAATTTACATTTCTACCAACAGTATATAAGAATTCCCTTTTCTGTGCATACTTGCCAGTATTTGCTATTTTTTGTCTTTTTGAAAATAGCCACTTTAACTAGGGTAAGATGATATCTCATTGTGGTTTTGATTTGCATTTCTCTGATGATTAATGATGTTAAACATCATTAATCATCAAACACCTTTCATCCACCTGTTGGCCATTTGTATGTCTTTTTTTGAGAAATGTCTATTCATATCCTTTGCCCACTCTTTCACAACTTATCTCTGGATATATTGCTGAAAATACCACATTGATTATCTGTCTTTTCTACATCGTACACATGTGAAATGGGGTTCTGCTTTAAGCTGAAACTTCTACAATATCTGGTTCTATATTAATCCAAATAAAGACAGGACTCACACTTCTTTTAATGCTATTGAACTTCAATAGCATTAATATCATTAATGCTAATGAATTTACTAAAATTAGACCAGTATCATCTAATTGAGAGTGTTAACTAACACTGTTAAATAACATATGTATTCTAATTTAAAGAAAGAAACAGAATAGTTTACATAAATACCATCACAGGTGGCTGGCAAGATGGCTGAATAGGAACAGCTCTGGTCTGCAGCTCCAGCGAGATCAATGCAGAAGGCAGGTGAATTCTGCATTTCCAACTGAGGTGCCAGGCCCATCTCACTGGGACTGGTTAGACAGTGGCTGCAACCTATGGGGGGTGAACTGAAGCAGGGTGGGGTGTCACCTCACCCTGGAAGTGCAAGGGGTGAGGAACCTCCTTCCCTAACCATAGGAAGCCATGACTGACTGTGCCATGAGGAACAGTGCATTCCAGCGCAGATGCTAGGCTTTTCCCACCGTCTTCGCAATCTGCAGAATAGGAGATTCTCTCGGGTGCCTACACCATCAGGGCCCTGGTTTTTAAGCACAAGACTGGGCAGTCGTTTGGGCACTCACTGCGCTAGCTGCAGGAGTTTCTTTTCAGACCCCAATGGTACCTGGAACGCCAGCGGGGCAGAGACATTCATGCCCCTAAAAAGGGGGCTGAAGCCACGGAGCCAAGTGGTTTTGCTCAGGGAATCCCAACCCCATGGAGCCCAGCAAGCTAAGATCCATTGGCTTGAAATTTCTTGCTGCCAGCACGGCAGTCTGAAATCCACCTGGGATTCTGGAGCTTGGTGAGGAGAGGGGTATCCGCCATTACTGAGGCTTGAGTAAGCAGTTTTCCCTTCACAGTGTAAACAAAGCCACGAGGAAGTTCAAACAAGGTAGGGCCCACCACAGCTCTGCAAAGCGGCTGTAGCCAGACTTCCTCTCTAGATTCCTCCTCTCTGGGCAGGGCATCTCAGAAAGAAAGGCAGCAACTCCAGAATTACAGAATTAATTTACTTGATATTCCTTTGCAATTGTTTTACACAAATTAGTTCATTGCTAATACTAACGCTTAATAAATGTTTCCAAACACCTGGTCACCACCACAATAAATTGTTTTTTTTTCTTTTACATTCTCTTCATGTCATCAACACAAATTTTGTTTAGATTTACTACCCTTGAGACTTGTTTTTTTTTCTTCACTCCATCATTTTCTCATCATCCCTTTCTTCGTCATTTATACTCTTGTAACCACTTTCAACATTGGCTTGTACATATAATTAAATTTTTATATGATTTACTTTGACCAAGAGCAATCCCGTGTCATGACTTCGTAAAAATGTAAATAGGAATGTCTTATCAGAATCCCACTAGGGTTTATGTCAGTTCTCTCTTTTATTTTTTTATGTATTATCTGGGAGTAATAATACCTTGATGTGCTAAGGTGTTTTATTTTATTTTATTTTATTTGAAAGAAAGAAAGAGAAAAAGAAAGGAGGAGAGAGAACAGGAATCTTGCTCTATTGCCCAGGCTGGAAGGCAATCCAAAAATAGGTATTAAAAACCTCCTTTACCCCGACAATTGTGCTCAGCAGTGGAGACAGGAAGGAATAAGGGAAGAAAATAACAAACAGCCAACCAATATTTCATTTAAGTCTGTGAAATGCTATGTAAATACTAAAGAGTGATTTACTTCCAATTATGTGGTCACTTTCAAAATAGGGGTAATGTGATACTGAGAAACATGTATGTTCTGTGGACCTGGGGTGAAGAATTCTATAAATATTCACTGAGTTTACTTGTTCCGGGTCTGAGTTCAAATCATAGATGTTCCTGCTAATTTTCTATCTCTTTGATCTGTCGAATATTAACAATGTGGTGTCAAAGTCTCCTGCTATCTATTGTGCAGGAGCCCAAGTCTCTTTATAAGTCATTAAGAACTTGTCTTATGTATCTGGGTGTTCCCATATTGGGTGCATATGTATTTATGATCATTGACTCCTATTGTTGCATTGATCCTTTTACCATTAAGTAATGTCCTTCTTTGTTTCTTTAGTCTTTGTTACTATTAAAGGCTATTTTGTCAGAGACAAAAGTTACACCTCCTGTTTTTTTGTTGTTGTTTTTTTTCTCTCCATTTGATTGACAAGTCTTCCATCAATCCTTTGTTTTGAGTCTTTGTGTGTCTTTGCTTATGAGATGGATCTGGATACAGCATACCAATGGGTTTTGACTTTTTATTCAATTTGCCTGTCTGTGTCTTTGACTGGGGCATTTAATCCATTTAGGATTAATATTGACATTTGTGAGCTTAATATTGTCATTTAATGCTAGCTGGCAATTTTGCCCATTAGTTGATATAGATTCTTCATTATGGAGGTAATCTTTACCTTTTGGTAAGTTTGGGATGACTGATACTGGTTGGTCCTTTCCGTGTATAGTGCTTCTTTCAGAAGCTCTTGTAAAGCAGGTCTGTGGTGATGAAATCTCTGAGTGCTTGCTTGTTCGTGAAAAATTTTATTTTTCCTTCATTTATGAAGCTTAGTTTGGCTGGATAAGAGATTCTGGGTTGAAAATTCTTTTGAGGATATTGAATATTGACCTCCACTCTCTTCTAGTTTGTAGGGTTTCTGCTGAGAGATCTGCTGTGAGTCTGATAGGCTTCCCTTTATGGATAACCTGACCTTTCTCTCTAGCTGCCCTTAAAATTTTCTTCTTTATTTTAACCCTGGTGAATCTAACGATTACGTGTCTTGGGGTTGCTCTACTTGAGGAATATCTTTGTGGTGTTCTCTGTATTCCCAGGAGTAGAGTATTGTCCTGTGTTACTAGGTTAGGAAAGTTTTCCTGAATAATATCCTGAAGAATATTTTCCAGCTTGGATTCATTCTTTTCATGACATTCAGGTACACCAATCAAACATAAATTAGGTCTTTTCACATAGTCCCATATTTCTTGGAGACTTTGCTCATTCCTTTTTACTCTTTCTTCTCTAATCTTGTCTTCAGCCTCTGATATCCTTTATTCTGCTTGATCAGTTCGACTGTTAAAACCTGTGCATACTTTGTGGAGTTCTAATATTGTATTCTTCAGTTCCATTAATTCACTTGTATTCCTCTCTAAATTGTCTATTCTCGTTAGGATTTCATCACACCTTTTTTCAAGATTCTTAGTTTCTTTACATTGGACTAGAACATGTTTTTTTAACTCACAGAAGTTTCGTATTATCCACATTCTGAAGCCTGATTCTGTGAATGGAACAGACTCCTTCTCCATCAGGCCTTGTTTCCTCGTCAACAAGGAACAGTGATCTCCTATAGAGGGAGAGGCATTCTGGTTTTGGGCATTCTCAGCCTTTTTACGCTGGTTTCTTCCTGTCATGGTAAATTTATGCACCTGTCGTCTTTGTAATTACTGACTTTCAAATTAGGTCTCTGAGTGGACATCCAACTTATTGATTCTCAGCGCTGGAATCTGAGCAAACCACTGCACCAGCTAAAACAGTGGCGTTAAGATTCATGGTGCTTTTCGGCTTGGGAATCTCCAGTTTGGCTTCCTTCTTGAGTCCCGTTTTTAACCAGCTGAATAGGCAACTCTGCCTTCCCAGGGCTCCAGATGTCAACCAAAAGGGGACCCAGTCCCGTTTACTCTGCACCAAGAACCGCTGTGCCAGGGCACCAGCAAAACCACCACGCCAGCTACAAGAGTTGCGCTGGCAACCCGTGGGACTCCTCTGCTGGGAATCTCCTGGTCTGTGAGCAACAAAAATTCATCTGAACGTGTGATGTCCTCTCGTTCTTTGTGCTTTCACTGGGAGCTACAATCCTGAGCTGCTGGTAATCAGCCATCTTGGATCTCTTTCTCTATCAGTTCTCAAAGAGCCAACAATACTCACTCACTTATTCCAACACATAGAATCTCCCAGTGGTTTCCAGTGGTTTGTTTTATGTTTGATTTATCAAAGTCTGAAGGGTCCACTTTCCTCCCATCAGTAAAGCATACCAGTGTAAACTCTTGTGGTAATAGGAAATAAAGTCCAAAATTAAGTCATGCTGAACTTTTAACATATTATTATTAGTCTACCTGCTTGGATGTTGAAGAATTTGAAAGGCTGCCTGTCACTGGGAAGTTGAGTCCTTCCTTGTTGCTCTTTGAACCCTTCGTTCCCAATATTTCTTTCTTCACTACTTTGATTCTAATCTTTGTGAAGGTATCTTGTAAAAAACTAACCTTAATGCGGTTCTCAGTGATTTCTTTATATTTATTGTCATTCATTTACACATCCCCTTATTTAGAAGAGTGATTTACAACCTTTAATGTGCTTAAGAAAATGAAAATAGCTTACTTGAAAATCACGATTAGAGATCCCCCTCCAAAAGAAATTAGTTCATCCCTGGGTAGGACGGAGACATCTGCACATTTTAGCTTCCCAGGTGATCCCGGTGCAAGTGGTGGGTGAACTCTGTTTTACACACTTATCTTTTGTTCCATTAACTTCATTTTTAGTATGTTAGTTGTTGACAGAACTTGTCCAAGTCTCATAACCGAGATTTGAATATAAAACCCACCAGCACGCATACGTTGATGCACACACATATTGCTTCTCATTCAAAAGCTATAATAGAAACACTAAGGAGAAATTATAGTGATTCAGAGCAATTTAGCAGGAACAAAATGGCATGGGAAGTGGCATAATAAAACATTTCTATTAAAATACATAACTGATTTTTCCCATAATTACTCTGACATAATTTATTCCATTTTTTTTCTGTTTGCTAAAACACCATAAGATGTTTGCTAACTTATTATATAGATGTGTATATACACGTATGTACTTATATAGAGATATGATAAATACATACCTATGTTTATATATGTATGTATATATGCATGCATATTTAATTTTTAGAAGTTTATAAATTGAAATTTTGCCAAAGTTAACCCTATAAAATCCCACTTACGGTGAAAAACTACAAGAGTGCAACATTTAGATCATTGGAATCTCATGTGAATTGCTTACTAGATATCAGAAAGTATAGAACATTCCAATGGTCCAAGCTCAATGTTTAAGCGTTTACTCTGTTTTCAATTGCTTCAAAATGTATTTCATTCATGTAACTATGCAGTGTCTTTACCTTCCAAACTTTGAGTATTTATTTTTAATTGACCCAAGTTTATGCACTTTTCCAATTGGTTGTCTTTCTAATATGTTCTTATCTCTTACGGAATTTCATAAACTGCTCTGGCTATTTGAATTACCTAAATTTAAATGACCACTACTGTTAAGTATGTTGCTGGCAAGCCATAAAATTGTTGAGTTTTTTCATGAAATATATAATCAAGACATCTTATATTCCCCCTCAAAATGATTACTTCAGTTGTAGTAAACACCTTTATTTATTTATTTTGAGAAGGAGTCGCTCTATTGCCCAGGCTGGAGTGCAGTGGCACAATCTTGGCTCACTGTAACTTCTGCCTCCCAGGTTCAAGCAATTGTCCTGCCTCAGCCTCCTGAGTTGCTGGGATTATAGGAGCACACCACCACACCCAGCTAATTTTTGTATTTTTAGTATAAACAGTGTTTCACTATGTTGGCCTGGCTGGTCTTGAACTCTTGACCTCATGATCTGCTGGCCTCAGCCTCCCAAAGTGCTAGGATTACTGGTGTGAGACACTGCATCTGGCTGTGGACACCATTTTTAAAATAAAATTGTATAGTTTTTGTTGATGCATGTGCAGAAGTATGTACTGGGAAATTAATAATATCAATTTTTTAATTCTATGCTTTTTAAAGAGTTATATATATACACACACACACACATATATATACATATATATATTCCAGTATGAAAATAGAAAATAAAATTTAAAAACTGACATATTCATTATTATCGCATTGTATAAATATAAACAGATGTGTTCTTTAAGTATTAATAAGAATGTAAGCCTTATGTCACTTACATGGTTCTTTAAATTAAACAAATAAAACTTCAAGGTTAATATGTGTTTTCTAATAATACACAGAAAATTCTAAACCAAATTTAAAATTCAGGACCTCCAATTTGTCACTAAATGTAGCACATTGTCTGATTTACTCTGGGTAGAAAATCAGACATATAGCTTACAGTATCTATAATAAAATTTGTGCCCCAATTCGCTAAGAACTAGAGGTGTTTCCAAAAGTGACTTCTTAAAATAAACTATTTTATAGCACGAACCATGTAAAATTAGAAGTTGAAAAAACGTTACTGGCACTTACAAATGCCTGTGTATCAAACAAAGATACCGAACACCATTGGTGTTTTCAACAGCTTCCTTATTCTTTTTTTCTTACAGATTTATTATATAGACAGAGAGAGAAAAAAAAATGAAAAGACAGCTGCATGAAAATTATCTACATTTTGTTAAAACAACTGTCAAGTTTACCATCAAATTTTATTTTCAAGATCATCTTCTCTGATTTGTTTTTCTGAAAATACTTCTTAATGAAGCTTTATGGTGACCACTTTATGCTAATTAATACTATAATCCACTATTTGTGCAGATTTGTGTGGGTCCCTTGTGCTCCTCACTTGTACTAAACATAGGATCTAATGAGGCTCATGCAGTGTTTCTGGGTAATTATTACTTACAGTCTGAAGTGAATTTCAGTTCCAAGCCATTTACATTTATGTGCTGAAACTAAATGATTAATGTGGATTTTTACACAGTTTTAGATTTAATTTTTTTAGAGTGATGAAACTGTAAATTTTAAGCTCTCAGAATCTTCTTATCTCTTATTTAATTCAGTATGTAATTGGGAACACTCTTTTAATACAGATAGGAGGACTGTTCAAATTTAAATTGATTAGCTATTAAGCCACACTGATATATTTAAAACAAAAAAATTGGCTGGAATTTGAAACATATAATTTAAGAAAAAATAAAATTTGAAAATTCAAAACATTAATTTACTTCTCCCAAATAGTTTACATTTTTACCATTGGAATGTTTTATATAGGTATTTAAATCTAAATGACATTTATCAGAAAAACTGATTTTTGTTCGATGCCTGTTACCTTAAAATGTGTTTTAAAAAATTGAGCGTTTTTTCACAATAGACAAGATGTAGAATCAACCTAATTGTCCATCAATGGATAAATGAATGAAGAAACTGTGATATATACATATATACACACACACACACACACACACACACACACACACACACAATGGAATACCATGCAGTTACAAAAAATAAAACACTGTCATTTGCACCAGCATAAATGAGACCGGAAGTCATTATATTAAGTGAAATAACATTCATTTCTGGGAGCTAAAATGTTAATTTTTTGGAGATAGAGAGTAGAATGATAGCTACCAGAGACTGGGAAGTGTTGCCCAGGCAGGTGAGTGGGGGTGAAAAGAAGTTGTTAATGAGTATAAATGTATAGTTTGATTGAAGGAATAAGTTGTAATGTTTGATAGCACAGTAGGTTGACTACGATTAACAACAATGTATAGAATTCGAAACAGCTAGAAGAGAATATTTGAAATGTTCTGAAAAAAAGTGATGTGTTTGAGGGGATAGATATACTAAGTACTGTAATTGATCATTACACACTGTATGTATGTATGTAAAGATCACATGTACCTCATAAATATATTCAATTATTATGTATCCATAAAAAATTCTACGTTCTTCATTGAGCTATAGAGAAATGTAGGATTTCATGACTTTAACCACAATGTTCACATTGAACTCTTTCCAAAAAATTACCAAAAAAACCACATAGGTATATCCTAACCTATATTTAAGCTTCTAATTTTTATGCAACTGATAAAGCAGTTATGATTAATCAAATGATTATTTTTATGTTTAATACATTATTAATAAAACAAATACAGATTTGCTAAGCATTATAACTAGTGACACTATAACAAATCAAGCACAGGAAATAAAACTTTTTTAAAGTAAACTTTAATTTGGGAGCAGTTTTAGGTTCACAGCATAATTGAGCAGAATGTACTGGGAAATACCATATACCTCCTGCCTCCACACACACATAGCCTCTCCCGACATCAGCATCCCAAACCAGAGTAATCCATTTGTTGTAACCCATGAAAGTATACCAGCACATCATCATTCCCTGAAGTTTATAGTTTACATTAGGATACACCTTTGGTATTGTACATACTATGGGTTTTATGGTAAATACTACAATGTACAATGACTTGCATCCACCATTATATTATTTTAACACAGTTTCATTGTTCTAAAAATCCTCTGTGCTCTGCCTATTCATCCTTCCCTTGCCCCAACACCTGGTAACCACTGATCTTCCTATTGTTTTGTCAGATCTGCTTTTTCCAGAATGTCATACAGTTAGAATCATACAGTACACAATATTTCCAGATTGGATTATTTTACTTAATAATACTGCATTTAAGTTCCCTCCATGCCTTTTGTGGCTTGATTGCTGATTCCTTTTTAGTGCTAAATAATATTACATTATCTAGACATACCACAGTTTGTTTATATGTTCACTTACTGAAAAACATCTTGACTGCTTCCAAGTTTTGGCAATTATGAATAATGTCACTATACATCTCTGTGTGCAGGGTTTACCAAGAAGCATGACTGAGAAACCAAAATGCCAAACTCTTTTGAAGTGTCCTGTACTATTTGACATTTCCATCAGCCTGAATGAAGGCTCCTTTTACTCCACATCACAGGATTTAGCGTTGTCAGTATTTTCTGGATTTTGACCATCCTAACAGGTGTGTAATAGTATCTCATTTCTTTAATTTGCAACTTTCTAATGACATATGATGTTGTGCATCTTTTTATATGTGTATTTGCCATCTGTGTATCATTTTTGTGAGATATATGTTCAGATCTTTTACCAATTTTTAAATTGGATTGTCTGTGTTTATTGATGAACTTTAAGAATTATTTGTATGTTTTGGATAATAGTACTTTACTAAGTCTTTTGCAAATATTTTCTCCCAGTCTGTGTTTTACCTTCTCATTCTTTTGAACTTTCCTTTCTCAAAATTGTCATTTATGATATATAAAATATGGCATTTATTCTTTCCACAAAATTAAAAATATAAGACTTCCTTGGTATCGGCATAGCTTTCATTTACATATATGCATATGGAAAGAAATAGATGTTTCAGAATTGGTTGGGTTTTTTAAAGATTTTTATTTAGAAATAATGTCAAACTTACAGAAAAACTATAATAGTGAGAATAATACAAACACTTATATACCTCTTTGCACAGCTCAACTTTCTAATGTTCAATTTACTTTATCATTTGTGTATGTGTACTTTCCCATGTCTGCATGCACACACACACAAACACATACTTATTTTTCTTATATAGTTGAAGTTATTTAAAGCATGGCCATTTAGCTCTAAGTGTGACTTTCAGCAAGTTGTTTAAGCTTTCTTTGCCTCAAGTTTCTCATTGGCAAAAACAACAATTTTGCCTTCCATAGGATTTTTGATGTGGATTAATGGAATTAATAATGAAATTCCATTAGCACTATGCTTGTGCTCCAAAAATGTTATAAATTTTAAAAATAAGAATGTAGCTTACTTTAATTCATTATAAATTAAATAATAAAATTAAACTATTTAAAACATCCATAAATACCCATAACATAACTTAGCGTCCACGTAAGGTAAAGCTTATTTAAAATATACACAATGTTAAGGCATCAGCACTGTTACTATTACCACCTTCACAAAACTTTTAAAATCAAATTGAAACCATCAGTTATGAAGTCTTCAAATATTTAAAAAGCATTTAGACATCTCTAATGGCTAATTTAGCTAATAAAACACTCACAAGATGATCTTAAATTCTGTTCTAAGTTTCAGAGTTAATGACTACATTTCTTTGAGAAACAGGTAACACTGTTTTCATTATAGAATCTTAAAGATATTATTGCTAGTAGTGTATCTATCATTAAAAGAGACAAATTGCTTCAGGTTTTATGATACATTAATAAGATAAAATTACATTTGTGAATTATAAAAAACTCTTTATTTATATTCTTAAAAATCATACTTTAACTAAAATTCTACTCCTGCTCTCAGGGCTTGAAGGATGCGCTTGTTCTATGGCCATCTCATCGAGTGAATGATTGGAAGAATTATAAGAAAAAATGACCAAAAAATATTCATAGAGTATGCAATATATATTGTTTTACCTATATAAACAATATATTAAGTGGAATGCCAATTTATATAAACATACAGGTATGTAATAACTATGTGTATATATATACAAATGTATTTTTTAAATTTATTATACTTTAAGTTCTGGGCTACATGTGCAGAACATGCAGGTTTGTTACATAGGTATACACATGCCATGGTGGTTTGCTGCAGCCATCAACCCATCATTTACATTAGTTATTTTTCCTAATGCTATCCATCCCTTAGCCCATCACCCACTGACAGGCCCCAGTATGGGATGTTCCCTTTCATGTGTCCCCAAGTGTTCTCATTTTTCACCTCTCATTTATGAGGGAGAACCATGTAGTGTTTGGTTTTTTGTTCTTGTGTCAGTTGCTGAGAATGTTGGTTTCCAGCATCATCCAGGTTCCTGAAAAGGACATGAACTCATTCTTTTTTTTATAGCCACATAGTATTCCATGGTGTATATGTGTCACATTTTCTTAATCCAGTCTATCATTGATGGGCATTTGGGTTGGTTCCATGTTTTTGCTATTGTGAACAGTGCTGCAATAAACATACATGTGTATGTGTCTTTATAGTAGAATGATTTATAATCTTTGGATATATACCCAGTAATGGGATTGCTGGGTCAAATGGTATTTCTGGTTCTAGATCCTTGAGGAATCACCATTGTGTCTCTACAATGGTTGAACTAATTTACACTTCCATGAACATTGTAAAAGTGCTCCTATTTCTCCACACCCTCTCCAGCATTGAAATATAATTTTCAAGATTATCTTAGATTTATATTTGATTTGCAATTTCTTAAATAGTTATCTCCTAGACTTCCCACTATGCATCTGACTTTTTCTCTTTCTTATCTGTTTCCTCCACTGTTTCAACCTTGTATCAAAAAAAAAACCACTTTTCTTATTTTGATTTTGGAATCCTTCAAAAAATTACTGAACTTGTATTTCACAATGGATCTAACCTGACCCTATATTCTTCTCCTTCCTACATATAAGTCCCTTTACAATAGCTCCAGCTATCAAGCTTCTTTCCCTCTTACTGAATTGGGGCTTAATTTTTTGTAGAAATAAAATACAGAGGAAATGGTGGCATGCAACTTATGAGCCTTGACTTTTAAAGGCTTTGTATCCTTCTACTCCCTCTTTTAATATTCTGACACTGTGCAAACAAACCAGACTAACATGCCAGATGATGATGCCACATGAACGTAGCCCACGTTTTCCAGGCTGTCCCACCAGAAGCTATAGTAAATGAGCCAGACACTGTCTACCCACTAGCTTGATGAAAGGTACATGAATGGATCTAGCTGAAACTGGTTGATAGCCTATTATAGCTGATGAAGTAAACCCCCATCTATTAGTAATTAACAGACCCTGCTAGCAAAAAATCAGTGTGGAGATAGTTGAACCAAATGACACTATCAATTAACTAAATCTAATTGATATTTACATAATACTTAATTTAATGACAGCAGTATATGCATTAATCTCTAGCTCACATGAAATACTCCCTGAGATAGACTACATCTTGGGCCACAAAATGTACCTTAACAAATGTAAAATGATAATGATTATATAAAGTATGATATAATAGCATAATATAATTAAACTAGAAATTCATTGGGACGCCGAAGTAGGTGGATCACGAAGTCAACAGATCGAGACCATCCTGGTCAACATGGGGAAACCCCGTCTCTACTCAAAATACAAAAAATTAGCTGGGCATGGTGGCGCGTGCCTGTAATCCCAGCTACTCAGGAGGCTGAGGCAGGAGAATTGCCTGAACCCAGGAGGCGGAGGTCGCGGTAAGCCGAGATTGCGCCATTGCACTCCAGCCTGGGTAACAAGAGTGAAACTCTGTCTCAAAAAAAAAAAATTCAAAAGAGAAAGACTCCTTAAAAATTCCAGAATACATGGCAATTAAATGACACAATTTGAATAATATGCAAGTCAAGGACAAGGCCACAAAACAAATTTAAACTTATTTTAAATTAAAGAAATGGAAAATGAAACTTAATTTGTGGGATGCAGCAAAATCAGTGCTTTGAGGAAAATTTATAGTATCAAATGCATATATTAGAAAAGAAGAAATTTCTGAAATCTATAATCTAATCTTCTACCTTAGGATACTAGTGAAAGAATAGCAAAATAAATGAAAGTGCATTCCACATATCATTTTACAATATTTTAAAGGTGACACAGTTATTTTATTTAGCTCAGTTTGTGTACTCCAATTATACAATATATAATTCACTATATATAGAATTATGTACAACATATATTATCTTTTTATTTTAAAAATACTGAGTAGGTCAGCCATTGTACACTAGAAAAACATATGAGTCAAATTTATTTTGTACTTAACACAATTTTTTAAATTTCAAAATTTATATTTGAATCTAGTCTTTATTTTAACATGTGTCTAGAATTTTTCCAGGAATGGTTTTATATCTCATTTGTACATTTCATCTTCTTCTTAGTTTTTTCTCTTTGTTAAATTTTAATTAAAAAGTTTTAATGGACATAACATAATTTTACATATTAGTAGGGTACATAGTGATGTTTTGTACATAAACTGTGTGCCGATCAGGGTAATTAGCATATACATCATCTCAAATATTTATTATTTGTTTTGGAAACATTCAGCATCCTCTTTGTAGCTATTTGACATTATGTAAATATTCTGTAGTCATCCTACAGTGGTATAGAACACTAGAATAATAATTTTACTTCTTAGGTAGTCATTACAGGCCATGACATCTATCAGATAACTTACTCTTTCCAATAATAATTATTATCATCATTATCATCCATCCTCATATCAGGTCAAATATAATAGTGATGAGAGATATCAATTTTGACCAAGGGAAGAAAAATACATTTTGATATGGTAATTAATATTAATTCTGATATAGTAATATATTTCCATGACTTTTTAAAGCTACAACTCTTAAAATTCTTCCACACACACACACACACACACCCCTCATAAATATATGTCATTTGAAGGATTCCAAATAGCTTTTATTTAGTGATAGTATTTTCTACAAATGCTTTTGTTTACATATGTGTAATAAATTTATAAGCATAAAAACACAGCAGTGTCTGGCACCTTATAGGGACTCAAATGATACTTGATATTATTATTATTTAGTTTAATTATGGAGAGTTGCAGTGACACCTCTGAAGGTCAATGATGTTATAATATGAATGTTGCTTTCCCCCAAATGTGGTACTATCACAATGCACTTACTTTCGAAAAATACTTTATTTACTAATCACTGTATCATTGGAAGGTTTGAAAACAATATGCTTGTCCTCACCAAATTTCATGTTGAATTTTGATTCCCAATATTTGAGGTGGGCCTTAGTGTAAGGTGTTTGGGTCATGGAGTTGAAACCCTCATAAATACATTAATACCCTTCCTGGAAAAATTAGTGAGTTTTCACTCCTTTAGTTCCTATGTTAGCTGCTTGTTTAAAGGAGCCTGGCACCTTTCCCAACTTCTTTCTCTCTCACCCTGTCATTTATACATGCACTGACTCCCTTTCTCCTTCTGCCGGCAGTGGAAGCAAGGGAAGGCCCTCACCAGAAGCCAAGCAGATCTTGGTGCCACGCTTCTTGTACATGCTGCAGAATCATTAGGTAAATAAACTTATTTTCTTAAAATTACTCAGCCTTAGGTATTCTTTACAGCAACACAAAACAGACTAAACAGCCATGAAATGAGGTTAAAACCTGACAATTGTCACAATATGCTGGAAAAAAGTGAAAACAACGAATACTAGTAATTTAAGAAATGAAACTTAAAACAATAAAATGTCTTAAAACAACATGTGAATTAAATTGTCTAAACTTTAAAAAGACATAATACCAAGTGTTAGCAAGGGGAGTGATTTTTAACTCCCTTACACTAATAATGCAAATACTTTGAAAAAACTGGTTTTTTTTTTCTTTTAAACCTAACTGGCAGCTTCTGTCTTTTTGAAAATTTTATCCATTTTCTGTTTATTTTATTTTATTTTATTTTATTTTATTTTATTTTATTTTATTGAGATGAAGTCACACTATCGTCCGGGCTGGAGTGCAGTGGTGCAATCTCAGCTCACTGCAACCTCCAACTCCCGGGTTCAAGTGATTCTCCTTCCTCAGCCTCCCGAGTAGCTTAGATTACAGGAGTCCGCCACCATGCTCAGCTTATTTTTTGTAATTTTGGTAAAGACGGGTTTTCACCACGTTCGCCAGACTGGTCTTGAACTTCTGACTTTGTGATTTACACATCTCGACCTCTCAAAGTGCTGAGATTACAGATGTGAGTCACTGTGTCAGGCATCTGTTTAATTTTTATTATGTTTTTCCTCGTCTTTGAGTTCCGTTAACCTTTGTAATTTTTAACTTATTATTTTTAAATTTATTGAATTTTTCTAATCCTTTCTATAAATGAGTTATACTGGATCCTATTGTGATTAGAAACACATTTAGCATATTTTTCAATCATTTAAAATTTGTTGAGACTTATACCATAGCATTTGGTTTATCTTTGTAAATGTTTCACATTAAATTAGTGCCATTCAAATCTTCTGAATGCTAACATAAATTTTTGCTACTTGT
This sequence comes from Leontopithecus rosalia, assembly GCA_028533165.1. Classification (NCBI taxonomy): domain Eukaryota; kingdom Metazoa; phylum Chordata; class Mammalia; order Primates; family Cebidae; genus Leontopithecus; species Leontopithecus rosalia. Next base: position 145,597,719 of record CM052650.1, on the reverse strand, counting down.
TCTATCATCTACTGAGATTAGTGTTGAAATCTCTAAATGTAACTTTGGATTTGTCTGTTTATAAATTTAGCTGTGTCAAACTATGATTTATGTTTACTATGAAGATCTGTTATTATGGATATATGCACATTTAGAATCTTTATGTGTACTTTGTAAATTAAACCCTTTAGCATTTTTAAATGACTCTATTTCTAGTATTATTTGTTGATATAAGGTCTATTTTGATTTGATATTTGTTGCTATTTTTATAAGATAAGGTTTTAATTTTTCCCCAACCTATTTATTTTATATTTAAATTTTTCTTTAAGACAAAAAAGTTGAGTTTCTTTCTAAAATCCATTTTGACAAGGCAATCTCTGTCTTTTAACTAGAGTATGTAGACCAGTGCTGTCCACCCACTATGATGTTGTAAATGTTCTATAATATTAAGCACTTGAAATACTGTTAGTATAACTCAGAAACTGAATTTTCATTTTTAAATCAAATACCAATAAGTGTCTGATGTACTAGAAAATTTATATGTAGGCAACTTGCCTTTAATGTCATTGTGTATATGTCTGGATTTAACTGTGCCATTTTGCTGTTTGTTTTCCGTTTGTACATTCTGTTCTTTGTTTACGTCTTTCCTCTTTTTCTAGATTCTTTTGGATCATTTGAATCTATAGATGATATTCAACTTTTACCTCCACCATTGGCCACACACATACATACAGATATGTTGGTTTTCATATACACATACGAAATACACATTCAGTGTTTATGCAAACACTAAAATGCAAAGAAGCAAGCCAAGGGAGAAGCAGCATATAGAATAAATGAGAACAAAGAGAGAAATGTAAGCAGAGTAGCAGAAAATGTGTGAAAGCAAGAGTAAGAACAGAATAAGAGAGAGAATATGTTTTAATAAACATTGAGTTATGAAATTTATGCCGTCACATTTTGATCTCTGAACAAATGTCATAAACCGACAAGTGACAATTTACCTGAAATGCTTTTAGGCTAGCGTGTCTTTATTTAATTTTCACTTTCACACTGAATTAATTTGACAAATTTAACACCCTAGTGAAATATTCATCTTTATACTCTCAGTTTTATTTCAGATTTTAGTAAAATTGGATATTAAATACAAATTCCTTAATTCCTTTAAAAAAATAAAGTCAGATATTATCATTTCTAAATAAAGCAAAAAAAAAATAGCTTTAGTCCTCTCTGGTCTTATATATTTGGTTTTTGCTTTCCGAAGTTTCAGAAATGTGAATGTGAGTTACATTCAACTACTGTCTACAAATAATGAGTAGAAAAATTGAGCAATAAACAATTTATGGGTTTTTTTTATTTTTTTATTTTTATTTTTTAATTTTTATTGCATTTTAGGTTTTGGGGTACATGTGCAGAACATGCAAGATAGTTGCATAGGTACACACGTGGCAGTGTGTTTTTCTGCCTTCTGCCCCCTCACCCATATTTGGCATTTCTCCCCATGCCATCCCTCCCCCGCTCCCCCCTCGCTGTCCCTCCCCTATTTCCCCCAATAGACCTTAGTGTGTGGTGCTCCCTTCCCTGTGTCCATGTGTTCTCATTTTTCATCACCCAAATTGGGCACTGCTCTGAATGAATCTCTCACTGTCCTGTTCCATCTCACCCAAGTGGTGAATCACCCCCTGGTACAAGGTACAAATCCTCTATAGGCTGCCTATCCCTTAGTCACTTAGCTCTTTCTGGTGGTCAGATCAACTGTCAGGCATCACAGTTTGTATTCAAATAACCCTCATTTTACTTAATTGTTCTGTTTTATTATTGTTAATTGCTTAACGTATCTAATTCATAAACTTTATCACAGGTACGTATGTTTGGGAAAAAACAGTTTAAGTTTATTTCTTGATAAGAAGGGATTGCTGTATGTGTGGAGTTGTAAAGATCAACATTATAGCGATGTTTGAATTCACACAATTAGAATCTTCTTTAGGTGATTACTGCTGAAGTGTGGTTATAATGGGAAGGCTGTCCCATGGGTTTACTAGATAAAATAACTCAGCTGGGGTGCCATGTTTGCTACTTATTGTACCTAAAGAATATTTCATGTACTCACCTTTCACTGGACTGCTTTATAAAATCTAATACAAATGTCTTACTAGGAGAAAACCTAAAAAAAATCTCATTTCAGAGAATCGATTGAAAATGACTGGATCATTCCTAGCAAAAGCATATCCCCTGCTTTTAGATATTATTTGAATAACTTTTTGTTTTATAGTGTTTATTTCTATTTGCATAAGTTTTTTATTCAAGAGCATAACAAATTGAGTTAAAGGAGAACTCTGCTGGGAGTGTCTTCAAGGCTCAGAGTTGTTTCCTTCTCGCTGGTCCATCATTCCAAACAAAATGCTTAAAGCACAAAGACACAGTGGGATTCAGCAAAATTTTGCCTCCGCCCTATCTCTTTGATTTGTATTTATGTTTACTACGGGTAGATGCCATCAGGAGTAAAGTAGAAGCTATAACGCATACCTCCCTGGGTAATTTTATTTCATTTGACTTCCTAAAAATGATGTAGCATGGGCTAAATTAAATTACTGACTTTTAGTAGTCTGTTTAGCATGTGAATAAAAATATGTCAAAGCAAATGGTAAGTGGTATGTTGATTAAGAATATTTAAACTAGTTCAGACTGCATAGAGATGATTACTGTGGAAACCAAAGAACAAGCATGGAGGAAAAAAGATGTGGGTTCAAATTCTGGCTATGTTAGGGGTGTGCTTAGACGAATGTAAAAGTGGTCACATGAGGCTGGGCATGGTGGCTCACGCCTGTAATCCTAGCACTTTGGGAGGCAGAGGCAGGCAGATCACAAGGTCAAGAGATTGAGACCATCCTGGCCAACATGGTGAAACGCCGTCTCCACTAACAAATACAAAAATTAGCTGGGCGTGGTGTCATGCGCCTGTAGTCCCAGCTACTAGGGAGGCTAAGGCAGGCGGACTGCTTGAAACCAGGAGGCAGAGATTGCAGTGAACTGAGTTGGTGCCACTGTACTCCAGCCTGGTGCCTGGTGACAGAGTGAGACTGTTTAAAAAAAAAGTGGTCACATGAATTGCAAAATAGGTCACAGAAATTTCAGCTACATTTGAAATATTTTGATCAATTTCTTCTTATAAAATAATGAGCATTTATTATAAAATATTATAAGCTTGTATATATGCTTTGTGCTTACTCGTGAACTTAAAAGCTCATGGCTCATAGTCAGTCATGTTTTGAAATATTTTTTTATCCTTCTCCTAAACATGTTTATATGCAGTTTTTTGATTTGTCAAAAGGGAGTCTTACTGTGCATGCTATTTTGTAGATTTTTCCCCTGAAAATACAGATGATAAATATTGATATTTGCAAATTCATTGTAATGATTGCATACTAATGTGCTTTAGAATTTTCAAATTCAATGAATTCCTAATTATTAAACATTTAAATTGTTTTAACTTTTTAACTATCATATAAAAACTTTAGCATTATTAGAAATAAATTTTTCAAATATCTTTATTTAAAATAAGTTTGTAAAAATGAAATTTCAAGGTACATGATTATGTCATTTTTACTGAACTTTTAGTATAATATTTAAAGTTTCCCAATAAGAATTATGGCATTGATTTTCTACCTTATCTTCAAGTAGTAAGATTCAAGGATCCCGGTTTCATTGATGAATACTTATTTCCCTAGTTCTGCAAAATTAGGTATTAATGCAGTTTCCACAATCACACAGAGAAGAATTATCTTGGAAATGCTCACTTTCACGTTCTGCTAAGGTAATCTGTACTATTAAATGTGTTTTATTAGGCTGGGCTACTACAAGAAGACCGAATAGTTCTTGTCATGTCTTTGGTGCCAAATTATAAATAAAATCCAGAATCATAGGGAAAACTTTTAGGTTTCATGGCAGACTGCCTGTGAAAATGGAAGTTTATAGAATATAAAATCTCTGGGGCCAAATATTTCTGATATTGGGCTAAAGGCAGTGTTAAAGGGATACAAAGATGATGAGATGGTATAATCTGAAAAGTGATTTTCATCTGGATAGGAAACTTCTGTAGTTTTCCTCTGATTCTTTCATTATGAAATATCATTTTAATTTCTTACAAAACTGTCAGAAAGTCACACCAGCCTCTGTCTTTTCTGCATTAGCTTAAATATTATGATAATATTGTTCTAGCAATGGTTATAAAATGTTTTCCAAATTATTTCAAATAAATCTTTTAAATTGTATATTCCTATCAGTAGTATATAGATGTCGTCTTCTCCCCAAAACTTCTGCCAACTCTGGATATCATCATACTTTCCAAAATCTGTCAGATTAAGAGCTCTCTTACATGTGTCCACTTCTAAGAATTTACCAAAAAAAAACCTTTATTATGCAAATAAATGTACATTTCTTGGACACGAAACAAATGGATCCTAATGATTTCAATCTATAGTCACATATTCTTTTTTATCTTTTGAAATTTTTTTACCGACATACATCAACTAGAGTAAATACAGCAGGATACTCTTTCCATATCTAATTTCCTTTCTCTGCACCTCTGTGCAGAAAACATCACATTAAGGTATGAAATAAACAAAGGTCGATGTACCCGTTATGAACATACTAACAAGAACACATAATATATAGTAGTAGCGGAAATACATGTTCAAGTAAAACCAGTATGTGTCCTTATAGCTATTTATAATTGCAGCCACTAGGTAATTTGCTCATAAATAACACTCATAAGGAGGTGCTTGGTCTAAGAAAAACTTTTAAAGTAATACATAAAAAGGCAAAATGAATAGATGACTTTATTGGACAACATAGGAACTGATTCTCTGAAAAGACCAAAAATGAGCTTGGAAATTATTATTATCAGTAATAAATAACCCATTAACCGAAAAAAAAAAGAAAAAAAAAGGAAGGAAGCCTAGGACCAGACAGATTCATGATCAAATTCTACCAGATGTACGAAGAAAATATATAATTATTTCTACTGAAACTATTCCAAAAAATTGAGGAGGAGGACTCCACCCTAATTCATTCTGAGCCCAGCATCATTCTTATGCCAGAACCTGGAAGAGACACAACAAAAAAGGAAAACTTCAGGCCAATATCCTCGATGAACCTCAATGCAAAAATTCTCAACAAAATACAAATAAACCAAACCCAGCAACATGTCAAAAAGCTAATCCACTACAATCAAATAGGCTTTATCCCTGGGATAGAAGGTTGGTTCAACATATGCAAATCAATAAATGTGATTTATCACAGAAATACGACTAAAGAGAAAAACCACATGATTATCTCAATAGATGCAGAAAAAAAAGCTTTAGTTAAAATTCAATATTCTTTCATGTTAAAAACTTTCAATAAAGTATAAATTGAAGAAACATTTTATCCACAGGCAACATTATACCGAATAAGCAAAAGCTGGAAGCAGTCCCCTTGAAAACACAAGACAAAGATACCTTCTCTCTCTATTCCTGTTCAGTGTAATATTAGAAGTCTTGGCCAGAACAACCAGGAGAGAGAAGGGCATAAAGGGTGTCCAAATAGGAAGAGAGGAAGTCAAAGTATCCCTATTTGCAGAAGCATAATTCTTTCTATATCTAGAAAACTTCCTAGTCTCAACCCAAAAGCTCCTTAAGTTGATAAACAACTTCAGCAAAGCTTCAGGATACAAAATCAATGTACAAAAATTAGTGGCATTCCTATATACCAACAATCAAGCTGAGAGCCAAATCAAGAATTCAATCACATTCACAATTATCACAAAAAGAGTAAAATACAAACAAATACAGCTAACCAGAAAGATGGTAGATCGCTAAAATAAGGATTTACAAAACACCATTCAAAGAAATTCAAAATGATACAAACAAATGGAAAAACATTTCATGTACATGGATAGGAAAAATCAATATCATTGAAATGGCCTTACTGCCCAAAGCAATTTACTGATTCAGTGGTATTCCTACTAAATTAGCAATGATATTCTTCACAGAACTAAAAAAAAAAAAAAGGCCAAGTGCGGTGGCTCAAGCCTGTAATCCCACTTTGGGAGGCCGAGGCGGGTGGATCATGAGGTTAAGATATCGAGACCATCCTGGTCAACATGGGGAAACCCCATCTCTACTAAAGATACAAAAAATTAGCTGGGCACAGTGGCGCGTGCCTGTAATCCCAGCTACTCAGGAGGCTGAGGCAGGAGAATTCCCTGAACCCAGGAGGCAGAGGTTGCGGTGAGCAGAGATCGCGCCATTGCACTCCAGCCTGGGTACCAAGAGCAAAACTGCATCTCAAAAAAAAAAAACAAAAAGAGAGAGAGAGACAAACAAAATATCCTGTTTTAAAATTCATATGGACCAGAAAAGAAGCTGAATAGCTAGGGCAATCCTACACAAAATTTAAAAAGCAGGAAGCATCACATTACCTGAATTCAAACTATACTACAGGGATACAGTAACCAAAACAATGTGGTATTGGTACAAATATAGACCAATGTAACATAATTGAGAGTCTAGACATAAGGCCACACCCTAACAACTATCTGCTATTTGACAAAGCTGACAAAAACAAGCAATAGGTAAAGGACACCTTATTCAGTAAATGGCACTGGGATAACTGGCTAGCCATATGCAGAAGATTGAAACTAGACACCCTCCTTACATCATATACAAAAATTAGCTAAAGGTGGATTAAAGACTTAAATATTTATAAACCTTTGAAGATAACTCAGGCAATACCATTCTGGGACACAGGAACAGACAAGGATCTCTTGACAAAGATGCCAAAAGCAATTACAACAAAAGCAAAAATTATTAAATAGTTATAAAACTAAACAGCTTCTGTGCAGTAAAAGAAACTATTAACAGAGTAAACAGACAATCTATAGAATGGGAGAAAATTTTTGGAAACTATGCACTGACAAAGATCTAATATCCAGCATGTATAAGAAACTTAAATTTACAAGAAAAGAAAAATAAACATTAAAATTGGGCAAAGGGCTGGTACTAACACTTTTGAAAAGAAGACATATATGTAGGCAACAAGCATATATAAAAAACCTCAACATCACTAATCTTTAGAGAAATACAAATCAAGACCACAGTGAGAACCCATCTCACACCAAGAATGGCTATTAGAAAACTCAAAAAGTAACAGACGCCGTAAGTCTGTGGAAAAAAGGGAACACTTATATACTGTTAGTAGGATTGTAAATTAGTTAAGCCATTGTGAAAAGCAGTGTGAGGATTCCTCAAAGAGCTAGAAAGGAAATACCATTCTACCAGCAATCCCATTATTGGATATATACCTAAAGGAATATAAATCTTTCTGGCATAAAGACACATCCACGTATATGTTCACTGTAGCACTATTCACAATAGCAAAGACGTGAAATGAACTTAAATATCCATCAGTGGTAAAGTGGATAAAGAAAATGTGTTACATGTATACCATGGAACACTATGCAGCCATAAAAAAAAGAATAAGAGCATGTCCTTTGCAGGAACGTGGATGTATCAGGAGGTAATTATCCTTCACAGGAACGGAAAACCAAATACTGCATGTTCTCACTTATAAGTTGGAGCTAAATGATGAAAACAACTTGTCACAAAGAGGAATAGACACTGGGACCTCTGTGAGGGTGTAGAGTGGGAGGAGGAGGGGAGCAGAAAAAAATAACTATTGGGTACTAGACTTAGTACTCAAGTGATGAAACAATCTGTACACCAAACCCCATGACATGAGTTTACCTTTATAACAAATTTGCACATGTAACCTTGAACCTTAAATAATAGTTTAAAATAGGAAATACATTATTCATTGTAAAAACATTTTGATATATTGTGATGGTTAATATTGAGTGTCAACTTGATTAGATTGAAGGATTCGAAGTATTTTTCTTGGGTGTGTCTGTGAGGGTGTTGCCAAAGGAGGTTAACATTTCAGTCAGTTGACTGGAGAAGGTAGACCCACCCTTAATTTGGTGGGCATCATCTAATCAGCTTCCAGCAAACGTATATTAGCAGGCAGAAAAACCTGAAAAAGCCAAACTGGCCTAGCCTCTCAGCCTACATCTTTCTCTTGTGCTAGATGCTTCCTACCCTTGAACCTCAGACTCCAAGTCCTTCAATTTCGGTACTTGGACTGGCTCTTGTTGCTCCTCAGCTTGCAGACAGCATATTGTGGGACTTTGTGATTGCGTAAGTTAATACTTAGTAAACTCCCCTTTATGTGTGTGTGTGTGTGTGTATATATATATATATATACATATACATTTGTGTGCATATATATATATATATATACATACACACATATACATATATAAAGGTCCCAACTCATATATATATATATATATATATATATATATATATATGGGAGTTTATTAAAATTATATTTATATATATATATATATATATATATATATAAAGGGAGGTTTATATATGTGATTGTGTGTATTATGTACATCCTATTAGTTCTGTCCCTCTAGAGAATCCTCACTAATACACATATACATATAGTTTTATAGAAGCAACACTAGAAGAATATATCTCAAAATATTAAGAATAATTACCACATGTTAAACACTTTTCTTTTATGCATTTTTATATTATCCAAATATTCAGTAATAAAAATAACTTTCTAGTATAGTTTTTAAACAAGCAATGAATATATTTCAAACAAGAGCAGCAAGAACTAAAATACACTTGTAAACTAAGTGTTTTTTATATTTGAAATTTAGCTTGATAAACATTAATATTGAATGCTTAAAATATGAGAACACTAAAAATACAACCCTTCATGTAGACTCTGACAAGTGTTACCTTCTTCTGCTCTTAGAGGAATTTGGGAACTGAAGAATTCTTTAGTACTATTTACAAAGAAAATAGTTTATAGCTCCACATTGGCATACATGGATTTGCCTGTATCAACTTCACTGTCAATTTTATATTATTAAGTTCTGTTTCAGTGTATCGATTATGCTTTCTTACATTCTATTCATGTGAAATTCTGTTCCTTCCCAATGGAATTTTCATTTACTTTCAATTTTTTAAAGCAATTCGGGCTCCAGTTTAATAATATAATACTTGGGTTTTTTTAACGTAGTTCCTAAAATGGGAGACAAACATGGGGAAAAAAAACAGGTGAGAAAAATTAGATTTGAGGAATATATTTTCTTCTTTCTATGAATGTAAATTAAATGTATGTTAAAAAAGTATTTTGGTTTTAAAAAACATACAGGAATTCCTCAATCTTTTCTTTTTAAATTTGATACTCTTAAAGTGTTTTTCTTAATTAACTGTATTTCTAAAATCTATAGGAAATATGCCATTGAATTTAAGGTAGGCATACAATGCTGGTATTAGCCATATGTAACTAACAAATCAACTAATATAATGGTTCTCAATACTTTTGTACATAAAAATCAACTAGGCTGGATGCGGTGGTTCACACCTGTAATCCCAACTCTTTGGGAGGTAAAGGCAGGCGGATCACCTGAGGTTGGGAGATCTAAATCAGCATGACCAACATGGAGAAATCCCATCTCTACTAAAAACACAAAAAATAGCTGGGCGTGGTGGTGCATACCTGTATTCCCAGCTACTCAGGAGGCTGAGGTAGGAGAATTCTGTAAACTCAGGAGGCAGAGGTTGCAGTGAGCTGAAATCTTGCCAATGCACTCCAGTCTGGGCAAGAGGAGCAAAAGTCCATCTCAAAAAAAAAAAAAAACACTTAAGAATTTCATCAAAATGCAGATTATCAAATTCTACTTCAGAAATACTGGTTTAATAAATCCAGAATTAGCCTAGTAATCTGAATTTTTAAAAAGTCCTCTAAGTACTCCTGGGAAAGTTTGTACTTTACTTTTAGAAAAGTTGACTTAGAAAGTCATTAGCATTCTCTCCATAGCTTTGTAGGACTATTGGAACTAAGTGGTGATACTGCTCAGTAATCTTCACATTTTTTGAACAAATAAAATAATCAAACCATATTGGGTACTGTTTTTATTTTTATGTGATAATCATAATTGTTGGTCCATTTGTAAAGAAAAAAGTATGATAACTTGAATAAACCTTTTAGTTTGACTAATGTGTCCAAGATATCTAATGGATTGACTGATGAAACTAAAATGCTGATTCCTGTTTTGCTTTTTTTTTTCAATTACTAGAATGCATCCTGCTTTCTCAATAAATGAGATGGCACCTGTCAGTCACTTGGGATTCTGTAACAAATACCATCCACAGGGTCTCTGAAAAACAACATAAATTTATTTCTGACAGTTCTGGAGGCTGTGAATTCCATAATCAAGATGCCAGCAGATTCGGTGTCTGGAGAAGTTCCAACTTCTGTTGCAGATGGCATCTTCTAGCTGGGTCCTCACATGTTGGAAAGGGCAAAGCAACTGTCTGGCACCTTTTTCATAAGGACACTAATCATCTCCCAGAGGTCCCAACTCTTAATATCATCACAATGGTGCTGAACTTTCAACATATGCAGTTTGGGGAAACATAAAGATTCAGACAACTGCTCATTCCATGGGACAAAAAGAAACCCACAAAAAGTAATAAACCTTATTAAAAAGACATATATTTTGGTAAAAATATATCTATAAGTAACCCTTCACCTATGATTTCAATGTATAGGATTTAAAGTAAATAAAATCAGAAACAACGATATTCTTCCTAGTTTGACGATGTTAATTCAGAATTAGAATGAAAAGCAATATAAAATCACGCTTTCAAAGAGTCACCATAACTTGAAGAATAGTATCTATGTCATTTTACCCTACTTCCTTTTAATCACTTCATTCTTTTAAAAGGAAAAGGGCTTCATTCCAAATAAATACAACAAAGGCCTGTACTTTGTATTCAATTGCTCTTTATTCCCATTCACCAGTAGTTCCACTGTCTCTCTAACCTTATTCTCTGTTTTATTTCTTTTCATATTTTCCTCTTATTGAGAATAAAGAAAATTTAGGAAGGCAAGTCAGAATTAATAGACTGCAATAATAACACCAGCTAGATAGTAGGTAAGCCGATCCTGATTGAAAACATGACACAATCAAGGGCAAGACCTTCATGTACAGTTTTGACCTTATTCAGTCTACAATCCACTCTTGTCAGTCAAGGTTTTCAGACATTGCAAAAGAATAAAACATTGAAAAGAGCAATCAATCTCTGTTTTAGGATCAACTGTTCTATAATGCTGCTTTTCTTCCATGCAGACTTTAGAACTTGCCAAACTACCTGGACTCTGTCTCTTACTGCACTTGAGCCATCTGTCAGATTGCTTTCATTTACTAGGGCACCTGGTCAGAGTTGTTCTGCTTTTACTCTCACCACAGAAATAAGCAGAGAAAGGGGAACATTTCTGTCTATTTACCACTTACTAAAACCATGAAAATAAAAATAAACATGCTATAATACACTTAAAATGTTTTAAAAATAATGGCAGGAAAATATGAAGCAATTTAATAAATTAATATATCAATGAGTAAATAGAAGTACATTCTACATAATTCAATTTCATCGTTCCCTTTTATTTATAGAAAGGATTGGGCCTTCAATAAGTGAAAAATAAATTTTTGAGAAAGGCAATGGAAGCCCTTTCCATATGTAAAGTCTCCTCAATCCACAGTCAATTTCCTCTTTCCAGTCAAAAAGAGTAGCCATTTCTTTGGAATAATTCAAGTTCAGATTGAAAGTATCTTTGTTATCTCTGCATTCATTGTGACTTCTACCTCTGACTTAAAGTGTTTTTGTTTTTGTTTTTAAACTGCTGACTGATAAGAGGAAACAAATGAAAGGAGAAAATCTGTACTGAGTCACCTACTTAATCCAGGCTTTGGGCATAGCTGGTCTACTGGTGTCATTGTTGTTTAATTTAGCGGTTTATTATTTATTTATTTATATATTTTTTAATTGCATTTTAGGTTTTGGGGTACATGTGCAGAACATGCAAGATAGTTGGACTGGGACAATTTAGCAATTTCTTGTGATATTTCACTGAAATTAAATTTCTCTGTTAAAATTTTTGAACCCCTCTAACCAAACTCTTAATTAAACTTTATTCATGCCCATGTTTATTTTTTGTTAACTAGAAAATCAAATAATGTTTTCTTACAAATTATAAAAGGCATTTTAGAGTGTAGTTTGACCTACAGTTAATTTAGACTTAATTGGCATTAACCAAAAATATGCATCCATACAAAAATGAGCCCTTTTTGCTGTCATCAGTGAAAAGTAAAGTTGGTGAAGTGTGTCTGCCTACTTCTTTAAAATGCTTAAGCTATTTCAACACTGACTTATTTGTCTTTTCTCATTTTCTATTAAATTCTAAATATCAAAGTCCCAGAAGCAGCAGTTTTGCATCACTGGCTAAAACTGGCAGAAGCTACAAATTTTCATTACATGTTATTTCTGTTTTCTCAGTCTCCATGTCACTATTTTATTCATTTATGATACATATTGTTTCTGCATTTGAAATATATGCAATATTCAAATGGCAGTAATTATAGTCACAATTAGCAATTGAGAAGAGATGTGATGAGAATAAAATGAGAAAAAATATCTTGACTTAAAGAATTGTATTGTAAAAGTATTTTTAAGAGTTTGGGGATTTTAAGAAATACAGTTCTATGATTTCCATGAATATTTCTTAAGTGTGACATTAAAAGAAAATATATTAAAATAAAAATAAATTAATTAATGGGAGTCTGAGGCCACAGTGATAGATCATAGTCTGAAGCCTTGGCCAGTTGGGCTTCGGTTTTGAAACAGGCAGCAATGGACAGCAGCTGTGAAACCAAAATAACCTACATGTATAGTGGACAATAGAGCAGAAAAGTGTCAGGGAAGGTCTTAAAGTGGACTTTGCTCAGGAAATAAGTTTAAAGAAAATGGAGCATTTTCCTTGGTCTATGGCTTACAGAGCAGCACACTTGCTAGTGGATGAGAGTAAAAAAAGTTTGTGTGTATAACTGAGACACTGTCCCCTAAATCCCCAGTATCTAGAAGGGAAAAAAATTCTGACCTCATCTGCCAGTTTAAACTGGTTATTCATACATGGAATCTAGAAGGAAAAAGTTGACATAACTGCAAAACTACCAGACAAAAAAGGATAAGCATAGACATACAAAAGTAAAATGTATTAAAGAACATGGATGTTAAAATTAAAAGCACATTAGGGAATTAATATTATAGAACAACAGCCAGACAACTAAATAATCAGATTACATCACTAATCATATGTAAATTACAACACATTCTCAATAAGATTAAAAATAAGTAGATGTAGACTTTCAGAGAAGTGAGAGAAGGAAAATACCCATAAAAACAGTAAGAAATAACAAGACAAAATAGGATATTTGAATCAAAATCAGAAAAAATCCAAAAGAATCAATTGGAAGTACTAGAAACATAATTATCATATTAAAAATATTTCATAGATGTAGACTATTCAAGAAGAAGCACAAAGGAAAAAAATAAATGTTAGAAGACATTGTTAGAGAATTCATTTAGAATAAGCCAAAAATAAATAGACTAAATGGGGAATATTTGAAATACATGAAAATTTGCTTGAGAGGCTCTAAACTATTAAATATATAGAATTTTCAGAAGGAAAGATTAGAGCAAATAATACAGGAGGATTACTGGCTAAGAATATTTCACAGTTAAAAAAGTGAAATAAATATAAATATAAACCAAAGTAAAAATGCACATAGATTATGAGGCAGTGTGTTCAAAAACATCCAGTTAAAATAAATCTACAGAATATAAAGGACAAAGGAAATCTTAAAAAAAGTTTCAGAATAATTTCAGAAATGCTAGCTACAAGAGATATATTTAGATAGTGTTAACTTTGTAAATCTTTTCCAAGGTATTTATTTAACTTACTAAGTATGTAATTGCAGAAAACAATAAAAAGGAAGATCCATATTATGCTGTAAAGAGACCAAAATATTCTTCATTAAGAATACACAGATAATAAAACTTCAGAAAAAACAAAATACTAACACAAACTTAGGAAAAAATTGGGAGGCCGAGGCAGGTGGATCACTAGGTCAAGAGATCGAGACCATCCTGGTCAACATGATGAAACCCCATCTCTACTAAAAATACAAAACTTAGCTGGGCACGGTGGCACAGCCTGTAGTCTCAGCTACTCAGGAGGCTGAGGCAGGAGAATCGCTTGAACCCAGGAGGCGGAGGTTGCGGTGAGCCGAGATCACGCCATTGCACTCCAGCCTGGGCAATAATAGCGACACTCCGTCTCAAAAAAAAGAGAAACAACATGATGACTACTTTTTTTATGAGTCAATTTGACTGATTCATCCAGTGCCATGAAAGAAATTTGGTTAAACATCATTCTGGTTGTGTTTGTGTTTAATCTCAATAAATTAACCTTTGAATTTGGTAAACTGAGTAAAGCAGATTGCCCTCCACAGTATAAATGGGCCCATTTCTAGTAGTAAGAGAGCACTGATGAACTGATAGTTCCACGGCATGATCTGGCAGTGGACATATGCAAAATATCTCTATTGGACACTTTTAATCAACCATCTATTATACTCTAGAAGTTGGGTGAAAGACAAGATGAACTCAGCGACCAGAATTCCAACCTCATAAATAGGCAACATAAGTGACCTGAAAGCTTCTGGGTGTTTCCTGATGGAGAGACTCTTATCCCAGGTAACTACAGAGCTGAAACTGCTAAAAGTCATATCCAGAGCCTCCTTCTGCAACTAGCTGGATTATAGCACAAGTTGAACTGCCACTTCACAGGGTATCTACTGCTAAAGTGAGGGCATTGATTGGGATGGAGTTGGAGCCTTGAGTCCCTAAATCCTGTTGAATCTTCTCTGCCAATAGACATGCCTTCCCTGCCACCAGTGCTGTGGGCATCTGAAGTGATTAACTGCATTGTCTGAGACTGTAATGGCTTCCCCTAAGGCAGTTACTACTAAGACAGTGATGATTCTTATCAGGATCCAACCCCACCTCCCCTCATACCTTGACCTGTAGCTGAACTCAAGTCCCAGCAAGCTTCTAAAACTGAGGTACAAAGCATGACCCATGAGAAAGTGCACTACACTCCTACACTCTGAAGGAACTGCTTCAGTTTTCTAATGTATACAGTCATAAACAGAGGGAACATACATGAAAATGAACATTAAGGAAATGAGATAATAGTGAAAGGAACATAAGGTTGAATTAGATTAATTTTTAAATATAAATAAGCTCACCAAGGAGAGTTTCTACATTTAATGCTGCACCCACAAGAGTTAGAGCAGGCTCTTACAGTTTGATTGGTTGGCTGAAACATGGACCAAAAGGTGGCCCATAGTCAATGAATTAGAAATGCTAAATCTGCATTGCTTTAATGTTAAGCACTCAAAGGATTAGGGAATATTTGAGTAAATGTGTCATTTAAGACTCATCCTTACTGGTGGGACCCAGAAAACATACTTTCACTACTACTGAAAAAAATAAATTTGTGAAGGAAGCCTCTGCCTCTTGGAAGAACTCTGTGATTGCTCTTCTCTGCAAGCCAGACTTCAGAGTTGGAACTACAGTCACTGAATTGGGCAACCCAAAGGTAATGAGAGTAAGTGGATCCCAGGGTGCCAGAGGATAAGTGGAGCCACTCAACTTCCAGAGGCAAGGTGGATGTAGTTACTATAATGGACAGCAAAGTCAAAGCAGTATTCAGAAAGGTCCAATATGATACACACAGAAATCGGGATTGACTAGTTGCGGATGGTGTTTCTAGAAGTGAAATGGATAGGATGCCTACTGAATTTTACTTAATATGTAGAAGCAGAAAAGTTTTAGGCCAAATGAACAAGTGTCCAACTGAATCACAAAATCAGAGTCGTGAACCTTGGATTGAATGTTTGTCCCCTTCAAACTCATATTGAAATTTAATAACCAGTTGTGACAATATTGGGAGGTGGCACCTTTACAAAGTGTTTAGGCAATGAGGATTCCACTTTTATAAATGGACTAGTGCCATTATTACGGGTATAACTTATTGCAGAAGTCAGTTTGCTCCCTCCTGCACTCTCTCTTTGCCCTTCCACCATTTGACGCCTTCTGCCGTGTTACAGCAAACCAAGAAAGCCCTTACCAGATGCTGAATTTCTTACATATAGTGCCATAACCTTATGATCCATATTATCATTGAGTAATCTGGTGGCAGGTTGATTCCACTGGACTGTTTCCATCACGGAGAGGGCAATTTTTTGTATGTACTGGAATTGACACTTTGGATACAGATTTATCTTCCCTGCAAGCAATGTTTCTGGAAAAACTATCATCTATGGACTTACAGAATACTTATTCATTTTATTATACATATAGGTGTATACAAATATTTTTCTTGTCTTTCATTTCCTAACTCTTATCATGTAACATAAGATGTACTGACTTTACATAATTATATTAAGTGTTGTTAGTTTTACATTACAGTATTTAAGTTATGGGTTATCAAAGAGAAGAGTAAACATCACTCAAAGAATTTAACACCTCAATAAAGAAGGGTTTATTGCATTTCTGATTATGCACAGGATAATTATATTATTAGGTGATATTGAAGTCTTGTTATCATCTTTTTTTTGGAGATTAAATATGTCTTAAGGAGATGTGTATCCATGCCAATACAATGTGATGGTTAATTTTATGTGCCTGGGCTACAAGGTGCCTGGATAATTGGTTAAATACAATTTTTCTGAAATCAATGAAAAACTCTAAATGCAATCCAAAAGAAGAAAAGCCATAAGAATATTCAGAACATGTTTTAAATTGATAAGCAATAAATTGCCCCTATCTTGACAATTTATAAAATTGTTATAAAAACGATTATCATACAAATTATGTTAATGGTGTGAACTATAACAACCTAATGACATAAAAATGAGACACCTCAGACAGAGATAAAAAAAATACAGAAAAGTATTTTATGTGAAAGAAAAATCTCCACAAATTAATTTCAAAAGTTAAACTTCCAAATGAATCACATTGAAATAAGCCACCTGCAAAAATTCAAAATATTTGATTTCTACTATACACATTTACTTGAAATAAATTCCAGTAATATATAAAAAATATGACGTTATCTAAATGTGATATGTTTTTGAGAACTGTAAGTGGCTTTTGTTTTCTAAGCAACCTTACCTTTACTAAAAGTGTGCCATTTCAACCGTAATGGCACTCAAGTTGTGTGATCTGTATATTTACATCTTTGTCTTTGATTCTCTTTACATTATGCCTAAAATAGAATTGATAAAATTATTTGTTTTTCTTATTCTTTATCATCTGCAATAAAATAGTTAACAATTTGATAATACAAGTCATTTGGACATCATACATACAGGACACCATGTAATAAGATGCAAAGACAGACAGATTTGACATATGATAACCATTATATAATTATGAGCCAATACCAGAATAAATTACTCAAAGATAAACTAACAGTTTAATAGAAAAATAACTTTACCTATTTGACCATTTATTTAATACACTTACAACATGAAATGTATCATTCCGAGTTAGCTTATGCATAATAATTAATGCAATTTAAGGGAAGAATGTCAAAAGTAAATATTTTAGATTTGAATTTTAAATGAAAATATTTTAAATTTTTAGATAAGTATGTTCTGAAGCTAAGTAATTTTAGTTTCAACAAACACTTTGATTAAGACTTAAAAATAAATATATAGCCTGTTAAGCAAGGTATTACATATGTAGGTTTTATTTTGAAATGTTATTTCTACTTTTTTTTTCAATTGCAATCAATTCATGTTGAGGTATAAACTATTCTAGTCCAGGATTAATGTGATTCTAACTTGCATACACCTAAAAAGCTAATAATATTCCGTAATAAGCTATATTATAAAAATATAATGTTAAAATAGTATTTTTCCGTAGTGGATTCTTAAGACATTTGCATTATTTATTTCTAAATGGCATTACAACATTGGGAAAATATATTACAAATAAAACCTATTTCAGCACTATTTAAATTATCTTTATGATCAGTCAATTCTTGCATTTAAATTAGTTTGAAAAACCCAATTCCTTGAACATAAAAAAAATCACCCTCATAAAATTCTTCTCCATTTTAATAATGTTTTAGTAAGATTTATTTTGTCTTTCAGAGTACAAACAACCTAACTTGCTCTGGTTAATATGTAATGATTGTAAAATAGAAGAGAAACAAGGAATATAGGGAATGAGTCCAGCAGTCACATATCCAGGCTTAAGGCTCTGATACAATTGATCACTCCCATTTCAGGAAGACATCCATAGGCTGAGAAGCCTGACTGCAGAAGAGTAACCTGCTCTATGGTCTATCCCCTTTTTCCCAACTTGTTTCTTCTACTTTATAACTGGAGAATTTGACCTTCTTTCTGCCACATAGCTTTAGCTATGATTTCTCCTGCATTATGCTTTTGCTGACAGTCTTCCTTCTCTCCTTTTTTAATGTCTCTGATTACACATCATTTCTATGTATTATTTTCATTTTTCTTGGGTATAAGTTTCCCAAGAGAGATACCTTATAAGGTCAATCGGAGTTCCTGGGCCATGTGTCTTGCAAATGACTGCTATTAGGTGAAGTGCTGATTCCACGTCTGATCTGTCACGGAGTCCACAGTGGAATCATACGGAACATCTCAGAAAGAGGATCTAGGTAGAGCAAAAGAACTCAGACTTCTTGGAAAATTTTAGTGTAAACAAGTACACTGAAGGGCTTTTCCAGTGCAAACATGATGTTTGAGATATGATAGTGTCCAATGTGTTTTATTTGCATTGATAAGATTATTCTACTGTATCCCATTCATATTGATCCAGGGAAATAAATCTAAGAACCAGAAAAGAGAAATTGGCCTTCAATAAAAGTGGCCTTCAATAAAATTAATGAAAGAAGATTTTGAGAAAGTATCCAGGTTGAGAAAGATATATATATATATATGAATAACACCATTGTATTAGCAAGGGTGATATGATTCATGAAAGCAAGTAAACACTGGAACTTAGAGCTTTAGTTTAAAAAATTAACCCTTGTGAGGAGAAATGCGTATGCATTTGTAAATACACTTCTGTGACAAAAACAGCAAAAAAAGTAACAACCAAGAAAAACAGAGTTGGGAATGATTGTGTAGTCTGTCATTTTTCTCTTGAAGGCTTCTCCTCTTTATTCAGAAATAGATATTAATAAAAAACGTTGATGGAAAGTTTTAACTAGTAATTCTATAGCAGGTGATAAAGTTCACAAGACTCAAAAGGAGATAAGAGACTAGGTACTTTGGGGATGTGGGAATAGCCAGCCAAGAAAATGGGACAGGGAGAGGTCCAGGAGGGAGAGCAATCTGAAAGGATGGAAGAGTGTGATGAGGAAGGGACAAGAGCAACAGTGAGCATGAAATACTGTTGTCACATTGGGGTTCAGGGGTGCCCTCAGTTCCCCGGAAAGGACATTTCTCCAGGTTCTTGGTCTGTTGCCCTCTCGATGAGAGAGGAGACCACGGTGCAGTGCGTTCATAAAAGTAAATGCAGGACTCAAAAGTGTTTGTAGAAAGTGATTTATTTAAAGCATAGAGAGAAAGAGAAGAGAGAAACAGCTAAGTCTCACACTGAGTGAGAGGATGCAAAGTCGCTCTCACACCGAGTGAGAAGGGTTCCCAGAGGGGGAAAACCAGAGAAGGAAAGCTCCTCTCACACTGAGTGAGAGAATCCAGGAGGATGGAATCCAGGAGAGGAAAGACAGCTTCCACACTGAGTGGAAGGGAATGGAGAGACAGAGATGGAGTTTAGGAGAGGAAAAGCAGCTTCCACAAGAGTGTTCGTGGAAGGGCACTCAAACATGGAGTCCAAAGGGGTGTGGAAGAAGGGGACTTTTAACCTGGGAGGAACCCCCACCTTCTCTAAGACCCCTGGCCAATGAAAGAAGTTTCTTAGAACTTCAGCTGGAGTGTTTGACTTTTTTTTTAAATTTTAATTTTAATTATTTTATTGCATTTTAGGTTTTGTGGTGCCTGTGAAGAACATGCAAGATTGTTGAATAAGTACACACAGCAGTGTGATTTGCTGCCTTCCTCTCCATAACCTATATCTGGCATTTCACCCGATGCTATCTCTCCCCAACTCCCCACCCCCCACTGTCCCTCCCCTATAGCCCCCCGACAGACCCCAGTGTGTCATGCTCCTCTCCCTGTGTCCATGTGTTCTCATTGTTCAACACCCACCTATGAGTGAGAACATGCGGTGTTTGATTTTCTGTTCTTGTGACAGTTTGCTGAGATGATGGTTTCCAGGTTCATCTATGCCCCCACAAAGGACACGAACTCATCATTTTTGTTGGCTGCATATATTCCATGGCTTATATGGGCCACATTTTCACTGTCCAGTCTATCATCAGTGGGTATTTGGGTTGGTTCCAAGTCTTTGCTATTGTAAATTGTGCTGCAATGAACATTTGTGTGCATGTGTCCTTACAGTTGAATGAGTTATAATCCTTTGGACATATACCTAGGAATGCAATTGCTGGGTCAAATGGAATTTCTATTTCTAGGTCCTTTAGGAATCGCCACATTGTCTTCCATTATGGTTGAACTAATTTACACTCCTACCAACAGTGTGAAAGTGTTCCTATTTCTCCACATCCTCTCCAGCATCTGCTGTCTCCAGACATTTTTTTTATGTTCTACTGCTTTTATTTTTTTTTAATTTTTTTAAATTGTATTTTAGGTTTTGGGGTACATGTGCAGAACATGCAACATAGTTGAGTAGGTACACACGTGGATGTGTGATTTGCTGTCTTCCTCCCCTTTACAGACATCTGATATTTCTCCCCATGCTATCCCTTCCCCGCTCCCCCCTGCTGTCCCTCCCCTATTCCCCCCAATAGACCCCAGTGTGTAGTGCTCCCCTCCCTCTGTACATGAGTTCTCATTGTTCATCTCCCACTTATGAGTGAGAATATGCGGTATTTCATTTTCTGTTCTTGTGTCAGTTTGCTGAGAATGATGTTCTCCAGATTCATCCATGTCTCTACTAAGGTCACGAACTCATCGTTTTTGATGGCTGCTTAATATTCCATGGTGTATATGTGCCACATTTTTCCAGTCCAGTCTATCATGGATGGGCATTTGGGTTGGTTCCAGGTCTTTGCTATTGTAAACAGTGCTGCAATGAACATTCGTGTGCATGTGTCCTTATAGTAGTACGATTTATAGTCCTTGGGATATATACCCGGTAATGGGTTTGCTGGGTCAAATGGAATTTCTATTTCTAGGTATTTGAGGAATTGCAACACTGTCTTCCACAATGGTTGAACTAATTTACACTTCCACCAGCAGTGTAAAAGTTTTCCTATTTCTCCACATTCTCTCCAGCATCTGTTGTCTCCAGATTTTTTAATGATCACCATTCTAACTGGTGTGAGATGGTATCTCAAAGCAGAAACTGGACCCCTTCCTGACATCTTACACTAAAATTAACTCCAGATGGATTAAAGACTTAAACATAAGACCTGGCACCATAAAAAGCCTAGAAGAAAATCTAGGCAAAGCCATTCAGGACATAGGAGTAGGCAAGGACTTCATGACCAAAACACCTAAAGCATTGGCAGCAAAAGCCAAAATAGACAAATGGGACCTAATCAAACTCCACAGCTTCTGCATGGCAAAAGAAATAGTCATTAGAGTGAATCGGCAACCAACAGAATGGGAAAAAATTTTTGCAGTTTACCCATCTGACAAAGGGCTGATATTACCAAGAACTCAAACAGATTTACAAGAAAAAAACAAACAAGCCCATTCAAAAATGGGCAAAGGATATGAATAGACACTTGACAAAAGAAGACATACATGAGGCCAACAAACATATGAAAACAAGCTCATCATCACTGGTCATCAGAGAAATGCAAGTCTCCAGACTTTTTAATGATCGTCATTCTAACTGGCATGAGATGGTATCTCAATATAGTTTTGACTTGCATTTCTCTAATGACCAGTGATGACAAGCATTTTTTCATATGTTTTTTGGCCTCATGTATGTCTTCTTTTGTAAAGTGTCTTTCATATCCCTCTCTCACAACAAGCTGCCAATGACCTTCTTCACAGAACTGGAAAAAACCACCTTAAACTTCATAGGGAACCAAAAGAGAGCCCGCATAGCCAAGTCAATTCTAAGCAAAAAGAACAAAGTGGGAAGCATCACACAACTGGACTTCACACTATACTGCAAGGCTGCAGTAATCAAAACAGCATGCTACTGGCACCAAAACAGAGATATAGACCAATGGAACAGGACAGAGGCCTCAGAGGCAACACCACACATCTGCAACCATTCGATCTTTGACAAACCTGACAAAAACAAGCAATGGGGAAAGGATTCCCTGTTTAATAAATGGTGTTGGGAAAACTGGGTAGCCATGTGCAGAAAGCAGAAACTGGACCCCTTCCTGACACCTTACACTAAAATTAATTCCATTTGGATTAAAGACTTAAATATAAGATCTAACACCATAAAAACCCTAGAAGAAAATCTTGGCAAAACCATTCAGGACACAGGCGTAGGCAAGGACTTCATGACCAAAACACGAAAAGCATTGGCAACAAAAGCCAAAAGAGACAAATGAGACCTAATCAGACTCCACAGCTTCTGCATGGCAAAATTAACAGTCATTAGAGTGAATCGGCAACCACCAGAATGAGACAAAGGGCTGATATCCAGAATCTACAAAGAACTAAAACAGATTTACAAGAAAAAAACAAACAAGCCCATTCAAAAGTGATTGACTTTTAGTTTCTTCCCGTGCCTGTGAAATTTAAACACACATTGTTAAATCTCCTGGATGAAGATGAACGGGAAGGGGAGAAAATATGGCACTGGGAAGTTCTTGCCCTAGAAACTACGTCCCCTTGTGGACCCAGAAAGAGAACACATTCCCTCACAGCCATAACCTGAGTGTGTGATGGTGAGGTCCTGTCCTTTCATGCCATCATTAATTAATGTTACAGCACTCCCTAACTCTGTATGGCTTGGATTTTGGATCTGAAATATTTAATAAACATATGCCTAAATCTTAAGTGTCTCACATACGCATTTTTGTCTTAGGCAGACACTGAGAGAAAAATAGTTTCTCTTTCGTCTTTGGACTGGTAGTCAATAGAGATAACTTTCTTTTTTTTGAGACGGAGTTTCACTCTTGTTACCCAGGCTGGAGTGCAATGGCGCAATCTCGGCTCACCGGGACCTCCGCCTCCTGGGTTCAGGCAATTCTCCTGCCTCAGCCTCCTGAGTAGCTGGGATTACAGGCACGCGCCACCATGCCCAGCTAATTTTTTGTATTTTGAGTAGAGACGGGGTTTCCCCATGTTGACCAGGATGGTCTCGATCTGTTGACCTCGTGATCCACCCGCCTCGGCCGCCCAAAGTGCTGGCCTTCCCCGGCAAAGATAACATTTTTTGAAGCAAAATAAACAATCAATATTAAACAAACAACCTACAGAATGGGAGAAAAAGTTCACAAACTTTGCATCCAACAAAGGTCTAATATCCACAATCTTTAAGAAACTTAAACAATTCAACAAGCCATAGTCAATGTCTGAAGAGATTTAAACATGCAACAATTGTAGCCTGATATTTCATCATATATTTCTTATTTTTTAGATATTTTGTTTCACACCTAAAATAAATGATTTTCCTTAGTTGAGACTTAAGTATTTGAAAAATATAAATACATCTTCCAAAGTAGTGTCATTGCCATGTATCGAACACTGTGATACCAAGAGAGGTCAGAGCATATATCCTACATGCCCATCTACCCACCAGAAAGCATAAACAGTAATGCATGATCAGCAGACTTCATTAGCATATTAGTCCATGACACATGCATCATTTTTAAAGCATGATATAATACATTTGAATAATGAATGTAATTTATGAAAAAGCATTTTTAAATATAAAACAATACAATATTTAATATTGAGATATATAGAATTTTCACCTTATCCACAGAGGATACATTCTAAGATCCCCGGTAGATACCTGGAACCATGGATTGTACTGAACTGTACAGATAATGTACATAATTTTTTCTACTTTACAATTTCATGGGTAGACATTTCATTCACCATAAATCTAGCAAAGTCAGCATAAGATTTCTTTTCTTTTCTTATTAAGCCAAGAACTTTCACCTTTTCACTTAAAAGAAGCATTTTAACATGTTTCTTTCCAAAATGACAGAATCTATTCTGGCACTTTGGGGCCATTATTAAGTAAAGTAAGGGTTACTTGAATACAAGCACTGTGATACTGCAACAGTCAAGACAGCCAAATGAAAAACAGGCAAGGTAGCATGTACACACAGAGTGGATGTACTGGACAAAGGCATGATTCACTTCCAGGACAGGATGGAGCGGGAAAGAAAGACATTTCTGAGGGCCTCAGAATGGCACACAATTTAAAACTTCAGAATTTTTCATTTCTGAAATTTTTCATTTAATATTTTTGAACCACCATTGACCACAATTAACTAAAACTGTGGAAAACAAAACAAGGGGAGATTAGTATAAAGGAAAATATATACCATTATTTTTGTTATAGTGGATTAAAATATGCTGAACTCATAATATATCTTCTATATAAAATTACGTTATATACTCACCCTAATGCTTTCAATTTCTGAATTGCTTAAGGGAGGGAAAAAAGAACATTAATGAGTAGCTTGTGAGTGATATAAATGATAACAAAATATAAATGCTTAAATATCCTAGTAGCTGAAATAAATGGTTTTTATATTTCTAAACATCAACGTAAATCTAAGAACACTTACTGACAAAAGATCTGGTCTACTAAATCCAAAAAACAACTCACAGTGAGGTTTATGAATGGAAACACAGTACCAGAGTCACATCCTGCTTAAAAAGGTTGTAATAAATACAGATTAATTTAAAAGAAAAAAAATAATAAATATGTTTATATATGAATTCTTGTTGCTTTTCTGTCCCAGATTCTTAGGCTTTGGCAAATTAGAAAAAACTAACATACTAATCATAAACACTAAACCCAGAGCCAAAGAAATATTTGAGTCCTAAAATCTGGCTTGGTTTTAAACTGAGGCACCATTCCTTGATAATGGATCATTTGCTCTATGGGGAAAGGAGCAGGAAAAAAATGTGTCTTTGGGGCCATAAATGCTAAGCATAATAGTAAAAACATTTCACAGTTTTTTCCCATTTAACAATGTTTATTACTACCAGAGCAACCCAATACACTATATATAAAATAAAAATATATTTCTCTATTACAGCAGTTAGTTTTGATGACTGTTTCCTAACATAGTTTATACTTAGTTTTCTTCCCCTGCAATGAAATTCCTTTGGTGTACTATAGATGGAGTATGTGCAGAGAGTTAAGTCGCATTCTTTTCAAAAACCCTATCCTTTTGTGTAAAAATATTGATTTAAAGAGAAATTAGTCCATTAAACATGTTATCCGTAGAGATGAAGCAGAGCCATAAACCTTTTTCTTTAGAATTATAAGCATTAGATGAAACAGATTATTAGTACAGTACTTTCAGTTTAGTCAGACATTTGAAAATCACATGTTTGGTTTGTGGAACTATACATCTTAGCAATATTAAACATGAAATACTAAACGTATTCATGGCCTTGATTGTGAGGAAATTATTTATTTGCATAGGTTCTGGAAACAGACTAAAAAGCTCTCCAGGGAAAGTGGCAATATCACGTATCAGATTCCTGGGTGTGCAAAGGAACAGTAAACACGGCTGGGCAAGGCTGGGTCTACACATAAAATCTGAAGCAAAGATTCACCCACCTAGATAACTAAAATAGACTACTTTGCTATGACTGTCAGTGCCAGGGTAGGAGCAAAATGTCACTTGAATTTAAAAATGTATGCTTAATATCTCACCTGTACATACATTATCAGTGATCCCTCAAAAATTTTGCAAGGCTTTCAAAATACTGTTTTTCTATCCTTAAAAAATAATGTTCCTCATCTGAAATAATTTATTTTCTTTTCTGATGTGCATATTTCTCAATAATCATGACTATGAATTATGTAAATGGAGTAAACAGCTGTTAATGTATAAGACATTTAAGGCCATTTTGCTGCTTTTAGGCAGCATGTCCTTGTAGACAGAAACGTTTTATGAAACGTTTACATTTCTACTATTAGGTAGAGAATCATAATCTGATTCTTGAATCCCCTCAGCATACTCAAAGCATTGCTTGCATGTTGTCACAGTGAAATCCTATCCATAAGAACAGCTTAAGCAAGAAATCACCTCCACTAACACAGTTGACTTGGTAAATACATGGTCTGCATGAAAAGGAAAGTATAAAAAATGCTAAATCTCTGTTACTTCTAATCCTGAGAGTTAAAAATTTCTAGAATGCTATGTTAGAGGAAAGAGAAAATAATTATGCCAGTCACATATTTATGAAAGAAATATTTATATCTCCCAGAAACATATGGCACCAAAATTAAACATTTTGTTCGACAGAAAATAAATAGAAAGTTTGGCCACTATCAGTGTCGACTCCTTGCAACACCCAAATCATTCAAACTCAGCTTGCTTTTGATTTTCCCCCAACCAACAATAGAATGGATTTGATATTTATTCATGGAGCTCTGAGGAAAACGTCCTGGCATCTTTCATTTAATGTACAGATTTTCTTTTCCACCACATCTATGACTAGGTTTCCATCATTCTGTTATGGGTGTCTATTATGAGACAGAAATGGAATTTGGCCTTAAAATGAACAATTCTTAAGCATAAAATTCTGTTTGATCCTTTATTTTACCTGTGCTAACAAAAAGGAATAAAAGAATACTTAACCTCAGACATACAACTTGTATGTAGAGAAGAATTTGAACTATAGAATAATCTGGATTTGCTCAAATTGAAGTACTGTCTTTGACAATAGACAGTTTGCTTGGTGGAAACAAAAGAGTTTGAAATTTGCAGTGTTTATTCATGTTACTTTATTTTCAGAGTCAACTAGAGCAACAATGTATACAATTACTTTTTCTCTTTGGGAAGAAAATAGTCCATCTCCTACAATCCAGGATCTCCTTTAAAGAGACCACATCCACATAGGGCCACAGTGGCTATACTGCAGAGCGTGAGTGTATGCGGCCCCACTGAGGACAATACAGAAAAGAACCAGCCCTACTGATACAGCCATTGGAAATATGGGAAGGTGGTAAAATAAGAATTTTTCACAACTTGTCTAAGCATTTGTTTAAAATAATCTGGAACATCTTCGTTCCTGTGAAAAGTCCTCAGCAGCTGAATTGGTTGGTCCATTTACCTAGATACATGCAAATTTTTTTAAGTTGTAACTTAAAGCACTAGTTAAGAGCATTAAAAAAATCCACAATAAAATATTTGCAAAAAATACATGAGGAGAATAATACAATAATATACAGTAAATATGACTCAGGTTTTTAAAAGACTTTCTTAATATTGACAAAAAATAGTTTATTGAGACATAGATTGTTCATACTTTAAGGCATAATTATGGACATATGATGCAGTATCTGCTTTAATGAAATTGATCTACTGTTGTGGACCATCAATAATCCATTTGTTGAATAAAGATTTATTGAGTGCTTAACATGTTTAAATATATTTTCTAGGTATTGGATATATCACAGTGATGAAAAAAGACATAAATTTCTCCTTTTATGGAGTTTTCATTGTCATGGGATGACCATATAATACACTACATAATTTGTAACTTTAGATTTTTTCTTCATTTTAATACAGGCATTTTTAGCTATAATTTTTTATTTAAGTCAGTATGGCATATGAGAACTAAGGTCACAGAAATAAACTCATGAGTCTATAGTCAACTGATTTCTGACAAGAGTCCCAATACCATTCAATGGGAGAAAGAATAATCTTTACAATAAATAGTGCTGGGATAGCAGTACCCACATGAAACAGCATATAATTGGACCCTTACTTCACAAAAGATATAAAAATTAACATAAAAGACCAAAATTTTATAGCTAAATATGTATAATTTCTTAGAAAAAATTTAGGAGTAAATCTGCACAACCTCAGATTTGAAAATGAATTTTACATATAACACCAAAAGCACGAGCAACTAAAGAAAATATAGATAAATTGGACTTCATAAAAAGTAAAAACATCTGGCCAGATGCAGTGGCTCATGCCTGTAATCCCAGCACTTTGGGAGGCCAGGGCGGGTGGATCACGAGGTCAAGAGAGACCATCCTGGTCAACATGGTGAAACCCCGTCCCTACTAAAAAATACAAAAAATTAGCTGGGCATGTTGGCGCCTGCCTGTAATCCCAGCTACTAAGGAGACTGAGGCAGGAGAATTGCCTGAACCCAGTGTAAGGCCGGTTGCCTTGCTGGGAGTCAAACAGACACCGTCATCACTTTCCATGCCTGATAACTGCTTCATCACCCAAGTTCATTATCTGGCTTCCGCACAAAGCTTCCCCGCACCCGCCTCTGCATACCATGCCCAAGCCCACATTCAGGACTAAATTATGCATCCAACCTCCAGCCTGCTGTTAAAAAACCCTGCAAAGAAATTTTTTTTAAAGAAGCCCCACCGTTCCCTGCCCAGCAACAGCCTGCCCTGTACGCCACCAGCAGGCCCGCATACCCAAGGTCCTGCCCACCTACCAATGGCAGCTACTTTCATGTACTTCCTACTTTAACTCCATGTACTTCCTGCTCCTCAACAGCCAATAGAAATGCCTTCTCTTTGTTTCCCGAGTAGTCAATCAAGGCCCACTCACCCAAGGTCCTGCCTACCAATAGCAGCTATTTTCTTTTTATTTTATTATTATTATTTTTTTACTCCTCACCTTGTAATTCACCTGCCTCAGCATCCAAAAGTGCTGGAAGTATAGGCATGAGCCACCGCACCCAGTCGCTCAGAGGCATTCTTGCCATCAAACCCTTCTAATTTTTTTTTGAAAGAAAAAAAAGGAGAGAAGGCAAGGAAGAAAGAGGAAGAAAAACAGCGAGAGAGAATAGAAATATTGCTTTATTCTAAAAATGGGTATTAATAATGGCTGATCAACATTTTGTGTATTTAAAGTGGAGAATGTATATTTTGTGTATTTAAAGTGGAGAGCACTATACATATTTATTAAGTTTACTTGTTCCGAATCTGAATTCAAGTCCTGGATATCCTTATTAATTTTCTGTCTCATTGAGTGTAAATCTCTTTATGGGTCTTGTGTATCTGGGTGTTAGGATTGTTAGCTCTTATTGTTGCATTGATCCTTTTACTACTATATCTTTGTTGCTTTGAAATCTGTTTTATAAAATGTGCGAATTGCAACTTGTAGTTTTTGTTTATTTCTTTATTTTTGCTCTCCATTTGGCTGGTAAATCTTTCTCCAACCCTTTGTTTTGAGTCTTTGTGTATCTTTGGATACGAAATGGGTCTGAATGTAGTATACCGTTAGGTTTTGGCTGTATCTCTTAATTGGGGGATTTAGTCGATTTAA